>VSWD01000003.1:42052371-43252371 GCA_033119305.1 Pinctada imbricata | reverse complement strand
GGTTGAGGCAAAATCTAAGTAACTATATGCAGTAGAAACTTTATATTATACATGATGCTTGCCCATGACAAGACCTTTCAATTTATGCCGTAACATTTGAACTAGTGACCTTGATCTTGGACTTTGACCTAGTTAAAGATTTTGGTTAAAGTTTCTGGTTGAGGCAAAATCTAAGTAACTATATGCAGTAGAAACTTTATATTATACATGAAGCTTGCCCATGACAAGACCTTTCAATTTATGCCGTAACATTTGACCTAGTGACCTTGACCTTCGACTTTGACCTACTCAAAGATTTTGCTTAAAGTGCCTGGTTTAAGCAAAATCTATGGTACTGTATGCAGTAGAAACTTTATGTTATTAATGAAGCTCGCCCATGACAAGACCTTTCAATTTATGCGGTAACATTTGACCTAGTGACCTTGACCTTGGACTTTGACCTAGTTAAGGATTTTGGTTAAAGTTCCTGGTTTAAGCAAAATCTATGGAACTGTATGCAGTAGAAACTTTATTTTATACATGTAGGTTGCCTCTGACAAAACCATTCAATTTATGCTGTATTATTTGACCTATTGACCTTGACCCAGTTGGTGACAAAAACTTACTTTGCAATCCGGCCATACCGTCTTTAGCGGTGTTTTATTTTTTCCTTGTTTTGGGCCTAAAATTAGGTCCCATCCCAATGCCAAAATTACTCTATTTTTCCCTCTTTAAAATTTCCAAGAAGGAAATTCAAAAAAGTCGCCTGCTTGAAAAAATGGGACTCAAAAGTTGGAAGACAGCACAAAATGCCCTATTTCTAAGTGTAATCTTTAAAGCCTGTGTTCGTCACTTTTTAGTTCAAGCAAATTAATGGATTAGCAGTGTAAATAAAAGGTACTTTAGGCTTGATGGATTAGCAGTGTAAATTGATTTAGCAGTGTAAATAAAAGGTACTTTAGGATTAATGGATTAGCAGTGTAAATAAAAGGTACTTTAGGATTGTACCTTGCATTTAGATTTTCCCTCAGGACTTTATATGGTTTATATAGTAATGTGGCTCCCTATCCGGGCAAAATCTTCAATTTTCACGAAGTAATGAATTTGTACCAATATTTATTCTACAATGTATGCTACTTAATACTGAAATGATACATAGCTTTTGATTTCTTTCTCAATTTCATAGAATTTGAGCTTCAAAAATGGTATATTTTGTCAAATTTCTGGAAAAACATCATTTTGGGGCTTATTTTTAACAAACTTCCTATTAGTTAGTATCGAGTGGGCTTCTGAACAACTTTCATACTCAGTCATATGTTGTTACCTCTGCACGTCTTGCATGCAAAAGGAAAAAGTTGTTCACGATCCCACTCAATGTTATGTTAATGTTAAAAATTATGCTATTTTTCGTGAAAAATTGACAAAATCACTAAGTTTCATGATATTATTTATGCAAAATTTACCATGTCTTAGACAGCGAGAAGTAGTTTTTATACCTAGATCCTCAAGATATAGATATTTAACTCTCTTAAAATTACAACAAAATTTAATGTTGGAGATGATTTTAGGGGGCCACTTTACTACCGGTATATAAACCTAATATACACTCATTTCAGCAAAAATGTTGCAAATTTTCCCAAGTGGGAAAGGCACAGGCACCTTTCCCAAAGTATGAAAAAAAATCTGCACATTTTGCATGTCTCTTTTGCTGCCACTACATAGAATTTCAGTGTTCTCAGGTGAGCAATGTGACTATATTGGCCTCTTGTATCTGGTTTCAGAGGGCAGATAACACATTATTTCCAATGAAAATAGGAGATCATCAAATTCCAGTTTATAGCCGGTACAATTTGGAGATCATCTTTCAGCAGCAGATTGCATGGTGCAAAACTCTAACAGATGTCCATATGCAATTTGAAGTACCAAGTGATGTCATTAATGGTGAGTTTAACAGAAATTATGAAACTCCTGTCCTATAAAAATACTGATTTTCAAATAAATATGTTTAAACTAACTAAAAACATATATTGTCGGTTAAATCCATACAGCGGCTTCACCTAGCATACAAAGCAGATCGCTCATACCGTAATGCCACGGTGACAATCCTTTGTATGCTAGGCGAAGCTGCGGTACGGAGTTTTCCGACTTTATATATACATGTAACATCTTCACCTATCATTTGCTTATTGACAGGGTACACTGCCTCGGATGTGTCCAAGTACAATCAAATTTAAATAATAATAAAAAAGAGTTATATACAGTTTACTCTCGTTAACTCAAACTCAGTTAACTCAAATTTCTGCTTAACTCCAACTGTTTTTAAAAGTACCGATTCTTTTCCATAGATTTCAATGCGTTTTTACTTCTGATAACTGGAATTCCAATATCTTGAACTTTTCGATAAGTCAAACTAATTTTTAGTTCCCATAAGTCATTTAACTTTGAAAATTTACCTCAATAAGTCGAACCACAAATTAATTTCAATTCTTAAAAAAAATGAAATTTATTGTTGATCTAAGGATCTAAGGAAGGCCTGGCATATTTTACATATAAGCAATGTATAAAAAGTTTGAAGGTGCACAATTCAACACAAAATTGCGGAACATGACCCTTTATTTGAACTTGACCTGTATTTCTCAATGTAAAGCTATATGTAAGAAATAAATATATTCCCTGTTACAGTTTTCATTTAAATATCAGGCAAGCACAAAATATTGATTTTTTTCCAAGTTTGAAGGGGCATAACTCTGCACGTAATTGAGGGACATGACCTATATTTGAAGTTGACCAGTATTTCTTTCTGTAAAAGGTATATGCAAGAAATGAAATGATTATTTGTATCAGTTTAGCTTCAAATGTCTGGAAACCACAAAATTTTGATTTTTTCTAAGTTTCAAGGGGCATAACTCTGCACAAAATTGAGGGACACGACCCATATTCGAACTTGACCTGTATTTCTTGGTGTAAAAGCTTTATGCAAGAAATGAATTGATAATCTGTAATAGTTTAAATTTCCTTTAAATGTCCCGGAACCACAGGTGGGACGGACGGATGCATGCACACACGGACAGACAAGTACATCACTATATACCCCCACCATTATATGGCGGGGGTATGAAAACAATTCATTATAAGGAAATCGGTGGACGGATAATTGATACTTTCCTCCTATCATAAAGTCGTAAATACAAACATTTATGTTAGATTGGTCATTAAAAATGGAAAACACGAACGTTTGTTAACGGTGATAGAGAAAGGGAAATAGTCTTTTGAAAAATTGATTGCTGATGATCTACTCAATAAGTTGAACTCCTGATAAGTCAGGGTTTTTTCTAGCGCCTGATGTCAGGGCCTGGGCCGATGAAATTCGGAATTTTGCAACATTTCAACCTAAATTGGGAAATAAATTTCAAACAACAAAAAGATATATTCATGCAAATTACCCCTTATCAAATCAATTGTCAATATTTTGAATCCCTCCTACTAATATGTTTGTTCTACTTTCGCTTTCCTTTCAGTTAATGATACGTAAATTGGAAATGGAATTTATCATTATGGAGAAAAGATTACATTGGGAATTTTTAGGTCTAAAATTGGGAAAAAGTTCCACTTTTTGGCGTTGGGAATGGGGCCGAATTTCGGCCCCGTACAGACCCTTAAAAAATCCCTGTAAGTCGAACTATTTCTGGTGGTCCCTTAAAGTTCGACTTATCGAGAGTAGACTGTAGAAAGAAGAAAATTGAATCATGGTATTTTTATACCCCTGTCAAAAATGATGGTGGACATGTCTGTCCGTCCATGCGTCCGTCTGTCCCACATTTGTTTTCATGACACTTTAAGGAAAACTGTTGCAGATAATGAATTCATTTTTTCATGTTTTGTACAGGTCATGGAAAGTCATGAAATTTGACCTGGGTCTTGAAAAGTAATGATTAAATGGGTGTAGTCATGAAAAGTAATTGAATTTAGCATCAAGTCCTTGAAAAGTCATGGAATTTAACTATCACCCCTATTATGCCCCTTAAAAGTAAGAAAATTAATTACAAACCTTCAAATGTGATTCTTTTGTTATTTATCAGTCATTTTATTTCATAAAGACCGCGGACAATTCTAAATATATGAGATTTTATGAATGTTCAATGAAGTATGGAGGTCAATAAAAAAACAATGAGGGCAGAGAAAAGAAAGTTATTTCAGCCGCGGATTTGAATTGTTTTGATTATAATGAGTATTTGGCCAAAGTAAAGAAAACAATGTGCTTCAAGTCCGCTAAACACATCCTTTTATAAGAAATGTTAACAGAAAAAGAATAGATTTCTCTATCCCAAAAACCTCAAAATGCCATTTCAAATCTATTTAGATCCCTATAGTGATTCTTGAAGACAAATTATTCTAAATGCTCTTCAAATACATGTATATTGAGGAACTTGATGGTCAAAATATAGATTATAATCGATCCTCACTTGATTAAAAAATCTTCCGTCTCTACTTGCAATATAATATAAATACCTATTTAGCAACTTTAATGGAAATAAAACTCATTATTACACTGTTATTTTCTTCTTTGGCCGACCTTACAGAAAAGCAAACTATAGTGCTACATGTTCCAAACTTACATGGTGGATGCATCTTTAAAAAACTTCAATAAAATGACCTTGACCTACTTTTTCCACTGGAGTGATTTTGTCTTTAAAAGCCAATATTGAGCAAAGTATAAGTGCTACATATTCCAAACTTACACGATGGATGTATCTTTGATCAAGCTTTCATAAAATGACCTTGACCTACTTTTTCCGCTTGAATGATTTTGCCTTTAAAAGCCAATATTGAGCAAAGTATAAGTGCTACATATTCCAAACTTACACGGTGGATGTATCTTTGATCAAGCTTTCATAAAATGACCTTGACCTACTTTTTCCGCTTGAATGATTTTGCCTTTAAAAGCCAATATTGAGCAAAGTATAAGTGCTACATATTCCAAACTTACACGGTGGATGTATCTTTGATCAAGCTTTCATAAAATGACCTTGACTTACTTTTTCCGCTTGAATGATTTTGCCTTTAAAAGCCAATATTGAGCAAAGTATAAGACTTAGTGCTACATGTTCCAAACTTACACGGGGGTGATCCTTACATATACAGATAAATGAAAGCACTTCGTTTGATAGATTCCTCCTCAGCTACACTTGGATAAACAAAAGACACTATATGCCGAGATTTTGACCTAATAAACAGACCCAGCAAAGATGCCAGGGGCCATATATTTCATACATTGTAGATTCCTTATGGCACAATTTTCCATTTGAAACCATGACCTTTACATTGTAAGTAATGAACTTGACCTTGAACTTTGACCTGGTTTTTAAAAGAATTAACTGAAACTATATCGCTATATCTGAAGGAGATAATGCTTTGATATTTCACATGTAAATTCCGTCTTTAAGGTTTAGGGTTGTTTTATACAAGAAAATATTATTTTCTGATTGAAATGAATAATAGATCAGTTTATGCTTTCCAATTATTTCTGATATTTTAAAGCGATTGATTTCCAAAATGCCGACAGATGTACAACACTACATATGTACATGTGTGGCAGAGCCGGGTGTATCGGCCCAGATAGCTCAGTGGTTAGAGTGCTTGCATGCAGGTATAGAGGTCCCGGGTTTGAACCCCGGGCTGGGCACATCTTTTCCTACCGTACTACACATGTAACTATTGGTAAATTTCCCTTGTAGGAGATTCCTGTGCGCAGTGTTTGATCAGGCTAGCAGAGAAGGATCATGAGATGAAAGGACGCCAATACAAAAACGCTGATCTGTTGAAGTCTGAATTACTAGAGCAGCTGTTTGACAATATTGAAAAAGATTTACAAAGCATCACAAATGAAAATTTGATAGATTTGTGTCGGTGGTCTTTGAAATCTTCCGATACTGAGGTTGGCAGGAGGAGCACATTTGTGGAGCACCTGGTAGGGGAGGTAAATAGGAAACTAAAAACGAAAGATTGGTCCGTCAGTGAGCTTATTAAACTGAGTAACATTTTCGTAAAAATCAGGAATGGGTG
Organism: Pinctada imbricata; assembly: GCA_033119305.1. Classification (NCBI taxonomy): domain Eukaryota; kingdom Metazoa; phylum Mollusca; class Bivalvia; order Pterioida; family Pteriidae; genus Pinctada; species Pinctada imbricata. Next base: position 43,246,329 of record VSWD01000003.1, on the reverse strand, counting down.
GCCATTTAGAAAAACTTTAAGTGATATTTGGTCCTTCCTTTCGAGCAAGGAAAACATGCATCTGTTGACAGTTAACAATATTTGTCTGATGTTTGGAAATATCCCAGTGGAAATAATTAACAATATGTCCATTAAATCATTTGCAGAACGCTTTGAGGATTTGGCTTGGTCTTTCAATATAGATGACATCCTTCAAGTCCTAGAACATGCGAAAAGGATACGAAATATGAAAAGACAGCTGAATCAGACTGTAATTGTAAGGATTTGTAGGGCGACAGCTCAATGGGCCATGCTAAACATTAAAAGTCTGGTAGATAGGGTTGAGGAGGATGGAGAAGGACATATACAAATGAGCATTGTCACCTTTCTGGAATATTACCTTCAATTTGGATTTTTTCGAGATGACTTGAACCACACAATTCACAAGTATTGTGACCTTAAGGAAGGAAAGATTCACCCGGATCTGATGGCCACCCTTTTGGAGTACACAGAACTAGGATTCCATCAACAAAAACTCAAGGGAAATTCCGATGATAACTTGTTAGTGTCGGCAAGTAGATACCTGAAGAACTATAGTAAGGAGTTGTCACCAAGACAGTTTTACAAAATATTTACAAACTACAGTAACTTTTTGGAAGTTAAGGAAGCTGAAATGCCCGAGGAGGTACTCTTAAGCACAAAGAACTACTTGCTGGAAAAATTTGATAAATTCAGCACGTCAGAAGCACTTGAAATTCTCGCAATTACCACTCGTATCCTGCAGGGGACAAACTTCATATTCCATGCAAATATGATGAAGCTCGAATGTATCAACCGAATAATGGAAATCGAAGACCCGATTCTTAAAGGCAGGGCTCTACTTCATTACTCTTACTGCTCACATCCATTTACACAAATTGAGTATGTTATGACGAGCAAATGGGGCATTGTCTTGGAGTATTTTATCGAATGCTTTCAAGCCTATGAGAATTGGCCTGAACAGGTGAAAATGGCAACAGACTTTTCTAGGGATGCTCAATTAAAGGTAGAGGAACTGATGGAAGAGTTATTTATAGAAGAGAACGTTAACTATATGAAAAATGTCACGACAGATCATTTGCCGTTTAAGATTCCCTTTGTAATTTTCACTGATCACAAACGGCAAGTTCTACCCATGACCTATGGTATTGAACCACAGACCAAATTAGCCATTGTTTTCGTGTTCAGACGATCAAGCAGTCACCCTGCTGGTAGAAAATGGCGGTTTATTGATGACCTTTTAATTGATGACATGCTACGGAGCAGTGGTTATAAATGCATTGTGCTAAAATATTCCCTACACTCTACCAAAGTGGAATTAAACAGATTATTGGTACAAGGACTGCAAGAAGTCATATCGTTTTCCTAGTTTGGTTGATGAAATAGTAACATGTATAATATGATAATAATTGATGTTGATTAAAAGATTGATTTTCTCTTGTTTTTTGTTCTTTGGGGTTTTTTTTTATTCTTTTATTAATTTTACGAATGTTATAAATTCATCAGATTGTAATTGAAGAAAATAGCTTGAGACAATTTCGCAGTACATGTGATTTGCAAACAGGAAGAAATTAGATCTCTAACACAAGGTAGACTGGAACTCAATTACACCCCTGTTTTATCCTTTCAATTGATGTAGATTAAACTGAAGTGAGCTATGAATTAAGTGTCCAATGTGATGTTAGTCACAATAGGACTTTATAAATAGACAATATCCAATATGTTTCATTATATAGCTGGAATACGAACATCACATAATTTCATGACATTTTCCATCGTGACATCACACAAGAAGCACTGGAAACATATCCTTTAACCTTGGATGAATTATTACGTCATAATTAAAAAGTTTGTATAAGTACTTACTGTCCATAGTCTGATGTGTAAAATCAAGGTTTTGAAATAACGGTCGATTCAAAGAACTTGAAAATGGACTATTGGTACTGTCGCAAAATTTTGACATTTATGAATTTATTTATAAAATTTTCAGAACAGATAATAGAGCTATATGACCTTTTCAACATTATTGTCATAGCGCACCGCCCGGCATCCGTCGTCCGTCGTAAACTTTTCAACATTTTCGACTTCTTCTCCAGAATCACTGAAGGGATTTTGATGAAACTTGGTAGGAATAAAGTACTCATAGTCCCCTACAAGAGTTGTTGTTTTTCGTCTGGATCAATCAATAGATGGCGCCACCACTGGCAAAAGTAGGTCACAGGGGTTACCCTCCTTTGACAAACTTCTTCTGAATGGAAGCACGAATTGACAAACCGAAAGCATCAGGATGATCTAGAGAGATGTCTTAAGAAATGTTGTTAATTTTGGTTCCACTCAGAAGTCAAATTTTCGATGCGTTTTTGACGTCTTTTCGGACTTTGTCAAAAATGCACATTTTTGCACTATTTCTTTAAATAACTCAATAAGTGTAATTGATTTTACAATAATTTACTGCATATTTATCATTTTTATGTTACTTAGAAATGCTTTGATATGTATTTTATACTAAAATTTTAATTTTTTGTATTTTTATGAAGTTTTGGCCGGATTGCTAAGCAATTCCGGCCTATAGATTGACGATGTCCGTCCGTCCGTCTGTCTGTCTGTCCGTCTGCCGTCAACATTTTGGTTAAAGTTTCTGGTTGAGGCAAAATCTAAGGAACTATATGCAGTAGAAACTTTATATTATACATGAAGCTTGCCAATGACAAGACCTTTCAATTTATGCCGTAACATTTGACCTAGTGACCTTGACCTTGGACTTTGACCTAGTTAAAGATTTTGGTTAAAGTTTCTGTTTGAGGCAAAATCTAAGTAACTATATGCAGTAGAAACTTTATATTATACATGAAGCTTGCCCATCACAAGACCTTTCAATTTATGCCGTAACATTTGACCTAGTGACCTTGACCTTGGACTTTGACCTAGTTAAGGATTTTGGTTAATGTTCCTGGTTTAAGCAAAATCAATGGAACTGTATGCAGTAGAAACTTTATATTATACATGAAGCTTTCCCATGACAAGACCTTTCAATTTATGCCATAACATTTGACCTAGTGACCTTGACCTTGGACTTTGACCTAGTTAAGGATTTTGGTTAAAGTTCCTGGTTTAAGCAAAATCTATGGAACTGTATGCAGTAGAAACTTTATAGGTTGCCTCTGACAAAACCTTTCAATTTATGCTGTATTATTTGACCTATTGACCTTGACCCAGTGAGTGACAAAAACTTACTTTGCAATCCGGCCATACCGTCTTTAGCGTTGTTTTATATTCTTATGTGAAAAGGAAGGGGGAGGGGGGGATTTTCATACATATTCAACTTCTTCTCCAGAACTGATGAACAGATTTTGATGAAACTTGGTAGGAATGAATTACTAATGGTCCCCTACAAGTGTTGTTGTTTTTCGTCACACAGGCAAAATTAGGTTACAGGGGTACACTCCTTTGACAAACTTCTTCTTCGGAATGGAAGCACGTATCGACAAACCGAAAGCATCAGGAAGATCTAGAGAGATGTCTTAAGAAGTGTTGTTAATTTTTGTTCCACTCTGAAGTAAGGTTTTTCCTTTTACAAACTTCTTTCTGTTTGATATGCTTAGTTAACGTAGTTTTCAGGTGAGCAATTGTGGTCCTCTTGGACCTCTTTTTTTGAAAATATATGATAGTTTGTAATCTGATCAAAATTCCTCCATCTACTCGTCATTGTTAATTTCATTGGTATACATTACTCTGAGCTCAGCCTATGCCATATCTTGGTGTCCATGTCCTTGGCTATACCCCAGTATCCCTGTCCTCGACTATACCCCCATGTTTCCCTGTCCTCAGCTATACCTCATGTGTCCCTGTCCTCAACTATACCACCGGTGTCCCTGTCCTCAGCTATACACCCCCGGTGTCCCTGTCCTCAGCTACATCTCTGGTGTCCCTGTTCTCGGCTATACACCTGGCATCACTGTCCTAGCTATACACCCTGTATCCCTGTGCTCAGCTATACCCCAGGTGTCCCTGTCCTCAGCTATTCCCCTGGTGTCCCTGTCCTCAGCTATACACCCCTGGTGTTCCTGTCCTCGCCTATACCCCAGTGTTCCAGTCCTCAGCTATGTTCAAGTCCTCAGCTTTACCCGTGGTGTCCCTGTCCTCGGTAATACACCCCCAGTGTCCATGCTATACCCTTAAGTGTACCTGTCCTCAGCTTTACCCCGGTGTCCCTGTCCTCGGGTATACACCTTTGATTGCCTTGTCCTCAGCTATGCCCCCTGTGCCCCTGTCCTTAGCTATACCCCAAGTATCCCTGTCCTCAGCTATACCCTGTTGTCACTGTCTTCTGCTAAACCCTGGTGTCCCTTTCCTCAGTTATACTCTGATGTCCCTGTCCTTAGCAATACACCCCTTGTGTCCCTGTCCTCAGCTATACACCCCTGATGACCCTGTCCTCAGCTATACACCCTGATGTCCCTGTCCTCAGCTATAACCCTAGGGTCCCTGTCCTTAGATATATACCCTTGGTGTCCCTGTCCTTAGCTATACCCCTGATGTCCCTGTCCTCAGCTATACCCTGATGTCCCTGTCCTCAACTATACCCCTGGTGTTACTGTCCTTAGCTATACCCCTGATGTCCCTGTCCTCAGCTATACCCTGATGTCCCTGTCCTCATCTATACCCCGGTGTCCTTGTCCTTAACTACACACCCTTGGTGTCCCTGTCCTCACCTATACCCTGGTGTCCCTGTACTCAGCTATACACCCCAGATGTCCCTGTCCTCAGCTATACACCCTGATGTCCCTGTCCTCAGCTATAACCCCGGAGTCCCTGTCCTTAGCTATATACCCTTGGTGTCCTTGTCCTTAACTATACCCCTGATGTCCCTGTCCTCAGCTATACACCCTGATGTCCCTGTCCTCAGCTATACCCCTGATGTCCCTGTCCTTAGCTATACCCCGGTGTTCCTGTCCTTAGCTATACACCCCTGATGTCCCCGTCCTTTGCTATACCCCAGTGTTCCTGTCCTTAGCTATACTCCCTGATGTCCCTGTCCTTAGCTATACCCTGGTGTTCCTGTCCTTAGCTATATACCCTTGGTGTCCCTATCCTTAGCTATATCCCTGATGTCCCTGTTCTCAGCTATACCCTGATGTCTCTGTCTTCTGCTTTACCTCGGATAACTAGGTATTTTACAGTTCTAATGCTGCAGTAACCGAACTTGCACAAGGGACTCATTCTGGGATACTGAGATGAGTCTATGCATTGGGTGCAGCATCTGACCTACTTTTTGCACTTGAATGATTTGGCTTTGAAAAGTCAATATAAAGAAAAGTATAAGTGCTACATATATCAAACTTGCATATTGAATGCATCTTTGATCAAACTTTCATGAAATGACCTTGACCTACTTTTTTGGCTCGAGTGAATTTTCTTTAAAAGCCAATATTGAGCAAAGTATAAGTGCTATATGTACCCAACCTAAATTTGTCCTACAAGGTCATTTTGTTTTGAAAAGTCATTTTGTCAAGTGCTTGATTGATTTTGTTTTGAAAAGTCAATATTGTATGTTGAATGCATCTTTGATCAACTCTCGTTAAATGACCTTGACCAACTGTTTCGGAGTGATTTTGCTTTTGAAAGCCAATATTGAGCAAAGTATAAGTGCTACATGTATCAAACTTCTATATTAGATGTATCTGACAAAAATTAAAAAATAATTATATATATATAAACTTAGTAAAATGTTTAATTGAATTTTACTGCCATGATAGCATTCTGCCACAAGGTGAACTTTGTAATCTTTGATTGTCTCCGTTCTACTTTTATGCAGCTGTAACACAACACGGAATTTCACTAAACCTTACAATTTAAAGAACGTTTTGAGGTCCTGTACAAAAACTTTTTCAACGAACAAAGTTCCGCAAACAAAATGACCACCAGAAATTTGATTGACTTCCTGTCAACAACTTCATTTGCATAATGTCACAGCCAGGAGCAAGTGCATTTAGTCAAGGTCCTGCATCAAAATGGATTTTATTTTTAGATTTATGCTATATTGGCCATGGAAAGGATTTTGATATAATATTGTTCCCATGGGCATGCTTTTTTCCCATCTAAGAAAACCGAGCTTATGTTTACTTACATCAGGGACGTACTTTTTCGTCTGTGAGTCACTTTGAGATGTAAGATACTGTATTTGTACTCGTGTCCAGGATTTGCTTTTGTCCACGATTCGGCAAGCCTTGTCGTGGTACAAGCAAATCCTGGACACTCGGGTTGGATTTCCTTGTCCCAGATCACATCTAGGGATAGATTCTATTAATCTATGACTGAGAAAGAACAAATTGGTAGAGTCTATGGTATATTACATAACTGTAGGAAGAGTCTATGGTATATTATAACTGTAGGAAGATTATAGTCTTACGGTTTGATATGGATGAGTGAAATTAGGCAAATAGAAGACCGGTATCAAAACTTGCGATGAAAGGGGAATTCATAGACTTTATCTTCGGCTAAATCTGGGTTAACTTTAAGTGGCAGGGCTTTGATCTTTCACATATGGGTACCTCACGGCCATATTCATATGAGGTAGAAACTTTTGACCTAGTGACCTTGCAGTTTGACCTAGTTTTCAAAAATTTTGATTAGACCATATCTTCCAAGATATTTTGTTAAGGTAAAAGCACCAGCATACAATGTATGTTGAAAATCTTGTCCTACAAATAGGCCACTTGCCGAAATTCATAATGTCTGACGAAAAATGTACGAGTTAGGCAATGTTTGCGCACTTTTTATTGTTAGGTCACAATGGAATTGCGTCTTTTAACAGAGACGTCATAATGTAAAACAACGCCAAAAGATGTTGACTCGGACATTTTGTGGTCTATTCCTTTCCACTGGCTGCATGTACCTACACAGCCAAGTGTGCCTCTTATGAAATTAATGTGACATTTACATGAATTTTACATGAAAGTCCACATGAAATTTATGTGCAACGAGCAAGAACATGAAATTCTCATGATTTTTAGCTCACCTCGACGAAGTTGAGTGAGCTTATGCTATACCCCCGCGCGTCCGCGTCCGCGTCCGGTTAAGAAGTTTGGGGTAGCTCAGTATTTGGCATAGTACTGATGCTACAATAACCAAACTTGCACAAGTGATTCATATTTGGATGCTGAGGTGAACCCTTGCATTGGATGCTGCATCTGACCTACATTTTCCCGCTTGAGTGACTTGGTTAAGAAGTTTGGGGTAGCTCAGAGTGCCTTGTTTAAGAAGTTTAGGGTAGCTCAGTATTTGGCAAAGTACTGATGCTACAGTAATCAAACTTGCACAAGTGATTCATCATGGGATGCCGAGATGGACCCATGCATCGGATGCAGCTCCTGACCTACTTTTTCTACTCAAGTGATTTTGCTTTTAAAAGCCAATATTGAGCATATTATAAGTGCAACATGTACCAAACTTGCATATTGGATGTATCATTGATCAAACTTTCATTAAATGACATTGACATACTTTTTCCGCTTGAGTGATTTTGCATTTAATAGCCAATATTGAGCCAAGTATAAGTGCTACATATACCAAACTTGCATATTGGATGTATCTTTGATCAAACTTTCATAAAATGACCTTGACCTACTTTTTCCGCTTAATGATTTTGCCTTTAAAAGCCAATATACATTTACTTGCTGTTCTATGCACTAAATCCAGAGCACCCTGTTTTCCCGGTTTTCTCTGAAATCTGATAATGTCATCTTCCAAAAAGATATCAATTTTATAGTACTCCTTTAGTCGTAACAGAAAATACCATTGTTTTGACTGTGCGTTAGTTAAGTAAGAAATAGGATGGAAAATAAAAAGTCTACGGGGATTTTCTATAGCAAAATTGCTGAAAATGTGTGACGTCGGAGGCTTTGACGTCACTGTTTACTATTGTTGACACGGAGAACAATATGGCGGCGGCTTGAAATTAACATGGGAATTCCCCGTAGACATTTTATTTTTTCATATTGCGCTTTGAAGGCAGCTGATAGGGTAAGTTGAAGTTAATTTCCAGTTACGACTAAAGGAGGTCGATTCTCGGAAGCAATAATTCATAGCAAAATTCTTCAGACGACAGAATAAATCGCCAAAACAGGGTGCTCTGGATTCAGTGAACAGGACAGTAGAAATATGTTTGAATTGAATTTTGCTGCCACGAGGTGAGCTTCGTAATCTGTGATTACCTATGTTTTTTACATGAAATTCATGCGAAGTTTCTGACATTACTTTTATGTAAATTAAATTTCACATGAACAACACACAGAAAAAATTCATGTGATATTCATGTGAAGAAAATTTATGTGAATTTAGCATACCGATAAATAATTCATGTGATATTCATGTGAAGAAAATTTATGTGAATTTAGCATACCGATAGATATTTTTCACATATATTTTATGTATAAATTTTATGAATTTCACATGAACTTTCATTTGAAATTGACGTAATGCTCATTTCATATAAATTTCATGTGAGACACAATTGGTTGTGTATATCTGATAATATTTAGGAAATAACAACTAGCTATAACTAGCCGTGGTTTGTTCTGTTCTAATATTGTTCTGCACGAGTTCTATATAGACGTGAATGGGCGGAGCTTAGCGAACTTGAAGTTCATGGTAAAACATCGATGGCGGGTGCGGCTAGCCAACAGGGGATGCTTACTCCTCCCGGGCACCTGGTCCCACCTCTAGCTTGCTAGGGGTCTGTCGATGCTTAATTTTGTGCTCTATTGTGAGTACTGTTGAGATTTTCGTCAGGATCTTCTTTAACTCATTTGTTAGAGATTTTAGAGTTCTGTAGTACATATAGGGAGAAAATCTCAAGTCATGTTAGAATTCACAGTACTGTAACCCGATGAGAAGGATGTGTCATGACCTTAAGATCCATGGTAAAGGTCAGGGTCAGAATATATTAAATATTTCACAGAATTTCTGCCTAGGAACTAAGGATGTGTCATATGACCTTGTCCCAAGGTAAAAGGTCAGGGTTAAAGTAAACCAATATCTTGTCCTGGCAACAACTTTTCACGTCTTGGATTGATTTTGATACTTATATCACGGAAAGTTTGACTAAAACCTAAGTGTGTAATACATGTAAAATTATCATGATTTTCAATTTCATGGTCACATTTTTATTGATAAGTAAGATTTTTCAAGTGCAATAATTGTATATCTTTTGTTGGTATATGAATATAGCTGGAGGTGAAACAGATCAGTTTCAGATTTGGTTTCACTTGACTGTGTTTATAAGAGTTCTGACACTTGAACTTCGTTTTCACGCTTTCTTTCAGTTTCCTTTAGTTGGGTAGGAATGGGGCCTCCCATGCACCCAAAGATTTTTTTTTATGCAGACATTTTAACATTTTATGCAACATACATGTAAAGACAAAGGACAACTTTTCAGGTCCATGCACCCAAAGATGCTATTTTTCTAACCTGCGTTTTTAGAAGCCTTTTGATGTCAGGAATACGAAAATCAATGTTCCCAAGAAAAATCCCAGGCCACGTGGTCTTTTGGCGACCATTTTGACGGTAATCATGGATTTTTGAAGGAATTACATATTTTGACAGTATTTTTGAACCAGACATGCTAGAAAGACATATACACCCATTATCCAAACTGTTTTTTTCACAAGCAATCGTTTGAAGAACTCTAAAATAACATTTAATTACTTTGTGGATAGATATTCATGTAGATCAAACAATTTTTAATGTCGAGATTGTTGTTTTTCTCAACATATTTACATTCACAATATATATTTGCGAATTTAACTAATAACACATTGGATCAAATGCAACAAAAACTTCTTTTTAAATCAATCATCATTCTTGAACAATCCATTCATATAATCTTCTTGTGTGATCACTCTCATGTTCCCACTCTTCCATCAGTATATCCAATAAGTCAATGAGTCCGCAAGACCTAAGAGGTTCTAACATATCATATACCATTTTTTCCTAGCCTTGATAACCATCACACGGTTTGAATATTTCAATAGATGGATTGAAGTAACCGGATGTGACATTTCTACCGAATTGAAGCGGCGGGTGTTGCATGCAAGCAGGAGATGCTTACTCTTCCTGGGCACCTGGTCTCACTCCCATATCGGGAGTTGGCTTCTTTTCATATGATGGAGGTTTTTTGTTTTGTTTGCTTTGGTTCCTGTTTTATCCTGATTTTTGTATGCCTTCGGATTCTGATTTTCTGAATTATCGATTTTGTGCTGTATACAGGGATATGGTCATTATCCATATTTGTCATTGATCAGCCCTTTTCAGATACTAGTACATGGTTCACCCAATAGATGCAAAATTCATCATAGCTTGTGGCATTCTTGATAAATCAATCTTACATTTGGTGGTAAAATTATCATCATTAGGCACGGTCCATTCGATATTCTGGGGGGGGGGGGGGGGGGGCTTGGGTTTTTTTCGAAAAAAAAAATTTTGCTCTGAATTTTGATGAAAAAAATAAATTTGCTTATGGTGTGACAGAAAAAAATAATCTTGCTCTTTCAAGTAATCTGAATTTGAAAAATAACCATGAAATTCGCATAAAATTCCTGAAATTTTTTCGGCTCGCTTCGCTCGCCGCAGTTTTTACTTTCTATAAAAAGAATTTTGGCTCGCTTCGCTCGCCATAGTTTTCTTCTGTAAAGGCAAGTTCATATTCAAAAATATCAAAAGAATGCATGTGACTGAAACAAATGAAATGCTCAAAATACATTATCAATATAATTTATTACTATTAATAGATACATGAATCACCATAGTGTCTAATTTTATATACAAGCATGGAAGGAGAATTTAAATAAGTTTTTCACTAGTTTTCATTTCTACATGTAAAAACTTTCATCAGGCCCTCTTACATGTTACATGGCCTTATATACATTTTGTTTACTAAAAATTATATATCGCATATTGTAAAAATCTTTCATCTCTCTCGACAGTTTAGATTAGTGAATACAAGTTTTACATAAAAATAATGTTTGGAGTAATTTAAGTAAAAATAAAGAATTTCTATTGAAAAAACACAAACATTCTTAATATTCACATCAATTGTTAGAAAAAAAAATTCCTTGCTCCATCTTTGCAAGAAAAAATAATTTCGCCCCAGTCCGGGGCAAAAAAAAAATCTTGCTCCGACAAAAAACCCAAGCCCCCCCCCCCCCCCCCCCAGAATATCAAATGGACCGTGCCTTACTGATCTTTTCTTCAATATGATTGATCTCACTTTGTATGTTAAACGTCTTCAAATTCAATAGCATCATTTAAGACCTGATAAATTTACAGCCTGGACCAGACATGCACGTTTCGGGTACTAAACCCTCGTCAGTGATCCTCAGTCTAAACAATGTAAAATGGCCAAAAAGTATGAAAATTATTATGTCAAAAATTGTACCAAAAGACGTAGCAGAATGGGTGGGATATGATGCTACAGAACACACTTTTTAGAAATTTCAAGAAATTTTGTCACAGAAAATTTCAAATGCGTTAAAGAGACGGACGATCAACCGAAGTTGATCGAACTTGGCTACATGTGCCCTCGGGGACTCTTGCAGGAGCGGATCCAGAACCCCAATTGCCGGGGGGGGGGGCACATACAATTTTTATGGAAATCAATTGCGAGGCCCGAAGGGCCGAGTGGGGGAGGGTATGGGAGGGGGTTCCCCCTCCCATTGGTGGGGGTTCGGGGGGCCTCCCCCGAGAAAATTTTGAAAAAATGAAGTAATTTGGTGGCATCTGAAGCGTATTTGAACTGAGTTTAGAAGGGATTTGGCGCGCATGATTCAGTCAGCGTCAGTAACAATAATTATTATTTATATGGAATATATTTGAAAATTTTCGAAATTTTCTGATGCTATACTGTTCTTGTACGGCATGCAGTTGTTAGTCAACATAATCAGGATTTCCTAAAGAAAAGGGCGGATCAGGAGATGTTTTGAAAGGGCAGAGAGGTCAGCCCATGGGAAGGAGGGATGTCCAGCCATAAATTCTCGTAAAACTAGGAAAAATCAGCATTTTTGATATGCAAATTCCAGGCAGGACTTGACCCCCCTAACCACTCTAGATCCGCGCTTGTTTGTTAATATTTGTATAAAGGTAAAGAAAATAAGTAATTACAGGGTTTTTTTTACTAGCCCCTGATGTCAGGGCCTGGGCCGATGGAATTGGGAATTTTGCAACATTTTAACCTAAATTGGGAAATGAATTTCAAACAACAAAAAGATATATTCATGCAAATTATCCCTTATCATATCAATTGTCTATATTTTGAATCCCTCCTAGAGCATGTTTGTTCTGCTTTCGTTTTCCTTTCAGCTAATGATACGTAAATTGGAAATTAGAAAAGATTGAATTGGGAATTTTTAGGTCTAAAATTGGGGGAAAATACCTCTTTTTACCGAATTTCGGACCCATACAGACCCTAAAAATTCACTTGTAAATGATAAATTTCCTTGACAAACTAGAGATCACGGGTGCCCCATTCCCTGCATCGCCCAGATTGAAAGGTTTAATTATTTCTTGGCAGTTCTATCATGATTATATTTTTGATTTACCTAGGGGCTTAACCAAAAATGTAATCATGATAACTTCGATTCTAAAAATAAAGAAAAACATGCATTTTTATCTTTTCAAAATTCTTGGAGGTAGCCGGTTTAAATCTGGCCGAAACAATTTCAATTGTTCATTTTAAAACGATTGATCACGACCTCAAATTTAGAGTTAAAAAATGTAAGTTTTATAGGAGGTTGTATCGAACATTTGGTCAAGAAATATGTGTGTTAAATATGCCTTGCATAGGATATAAAGCTCCCGATTCATCCCTCAGATAAAGAAAATTCGATATGAACATGATTCAATGTAGGTTGTTTCCGAAACGTGCGTACGTCCACGAACAGACAATGGACATGACTATCTATCCCCGAGAAATTTTTGGAAAATTTACTCAAATCGGTGGTTTCCGGGGTGCTTTGGGGCTATTTCTGACTAGTTTCACAGATTTATTACGGAAACAGTAGTTTAATGCTTCGAAAAGCATGTCATAAGTGCCCCTTCTTTGGGCACTGCCGGGGGGGCACGTGCCCCCGTGCCCCCCCCCCCCCCCCCCCCCGGCTGAATCCGCCACTGTCTTGGTCCACCAGCAGTGACACTCACCAAGTAGTTCAAATGTTGAACGTCTTCAAATTCAAATGCTGATTCATTCCTGGTTTATCAATGCATGAAGAATATGAACACTTCTATCATCATGATGTCTAAAGGTAATATTACCCAGTCATTACCTAGGTTGCTAAAATGAAAATGCAATTCATGGGAAATATGTACATCAGGCTAAGAGAAATGCAGGTTATTATGTCTGGTCCATGTTGCCAATTTATCTGTTCTTAAATGATGCTATTCAATATGAAGACGTTTACATTCATGTACATGAATTTTGCTTCTATTGGGTGAACCATGGACTGGTACATGTATCTGAACAGGGCTGACTAATCCATCTATTGAAATATTCAAACTGTTTGATGATTATCAAGGCTAGGTAAAATTGTATATGATATGTTAGAACCTCTTTGGTCATGCGGACCTATTCTTCTGCAGTCACTGATCATTATTGACTTATTGGAGACACTGATGCAAGAGTGTGAACATCAGAGTGATCAGGAACAAGAGGATGATATCAATGAATTGTTCAAGAATGATGATAAATTGATTGAAAAAAAAAACTTTTGTTTGCTTTGATCCTATGTGGCATTGATAGTTAAATCTGCAAATAGATATTGTGAATGTAGAGTTGAGAAAAACAACAATCTCGACATTAAAAATTGTTTGATCTACATGAATATCTATCCACAAAGTAGTTAAATGTTATTTTATAGTTCTTCAAACGATTGCTTCTGAAAAAAAAAACAGTTAAGATAATGGGTTTATACGTCTTTCTAGCATGTTTGGTTCCAAAATAATGTCGAAATATGTATTTCCTTCAAAAATCCAAGATGGCCCACCAAAATGGCCGCCAATTTAAGACAACGTGGATCGGAAAGTTTTCATGGGAACATTGACTTTTGTATTCCTGACATCAACTTAGGCTTCTAAAAATGTAGGTTAAAAAGTTGCATCTTAGGGTACATGGGAGCCTCCATTCCTACTAGACTACTTGTTATTCAGATACATGTATTGGACAATTTTTCGTATGGGCATACGTCTTGAGATGTTATATGCAAATCAAGCGTGTCAGTTCCATATGACTATTTTGATTGAAGCATTCTAGGCAGAGTAGCTTACGTTTAACATTAGTACGAGTGTCACTGCTGGTGGACCAGGAGTCCCCGAGGGCACATGTAGCCAAGTTCGATCAACTTCGGTTGATCGTCTCTTCAACGCATTCGAAAATTCCTGTTATCAAAATTTCTTCAAATTTCTAAAAAGTGGGTCCTGCAGCATCATATCCCACCAATCCTGCTACGTCTTTCGGTAAATGTTTGGACATAATAATTTTCACACTCTTTGGCAATATTACATTGTTTAGATTGAGGATCACTGACGAGGGTTAAGTACCCGAAACGTGCATGTCTGGTCCATGCTGTAAATTCTATCTGTTCTTAAATGATGCTATTGAATTTGAAGACGTTAAACATTATACCAGCACGGGAGGAATATCGCTTGTGGAATAATACACTTGTTGGTTATACAGCAAGTTTTTTTTCTTAACTATCAATGTATTTTGATAATTGATAACAAAGAGTAGAAGGGAATCTCTAGCAGGACTTGCAGTTACAACCACCCAAAGCAAATACGGAAATGCCAAAATGAAAAATAACAAGAAGCCCAAGGCGGTCACATCGCTTACCTGAGAATGATAGTGGACAATTGGGAAGAGGACCTTGAGTACTTTCTTCCAGTAAGGTTTCATTAAATTCTGTATAGCAGTTTAAGAGAAGATGTCGAAAATGTGTCATCAAATCAGAGCCCTGGAAGGCCATATTTTTCTACCGGTCGGCAAGAATGAAACACAAACTTGATAGAAGACCTTGAGTACTTGCTTCCTGTAAGGTTTCATGAAATTCTATGCAGCGGTTGTATGCAGACTCCGAGAAGTCAAAAATGCGTCAGCCAATCATAGCTGTAAGGTTTTATGAAATTCCGTGAAGCGGTTGCAGAGGAGATGTCAAAAATGTGTCAGCCAATCAGAGCCCTCAGCGGCCATATTTGTTAACCGATCGGCACGAAAAACACAAACTTGGTAGAGGACTTTGAGTTCTTGCTCCCTGTAAGGTTTCGTGAAATTCCGTGTAGCGGTTGCAGAAGAGATGTCGAAAATGTTAAAAGTTTATGCCGGACGGACGACGGACGGCGCGCTATGACAATAGCTCACTTGAGCTTCGCTCAGGTGAGGTAAAAAACATACCGACTTAGTAAGCAAACACAAGAGGCACATAAAGAATATTAAAAGTTAGATGTTCCCTGTGATCCCACTCTGGGTACTATATAATTCAAATTTGTTGCCCCCCTTGTAATGCCCTCATTTCTTTCAAAATGTTGGTAAAGATAATTTGGTGCAACACCATTAAAAAAATTAAAGACATGGTTCATGGTAACTGCATGACTCGGTCAGATGTGTAAAGTATATTAACTGTACCTAGTATGTCACATCTGATTCTGGTTCTAGGACCGACTTCAAGGATAAACTTTATGACCGGCCAGTCGTTCCAACCATCTGAACAACAGAACAATTGCGTAATGCTGTTATGTTTATATACGCTCGTATATTTTTGGCCATAATAATTTTCATACTTTTTGACCATATTACATTGTTTAGACTTAGGATCACTGACGAGGGTTTAGTACCCGAAACGTGCATGTCTGGTCCATGCTGTAAATTTATCAGGTTTTAAATGATGCTATTGAATTTGAAGACGTTTAACATTTGAACTACTTTGTGAGTGTCACTGCTGGTGGACCAAGTGTCCCCGAGGGCACATGTAGCCAAGTTCGATCAACTTCGGTTGATCGTTTGTCTCGTCAACGCATTTGAAATTTTCTGTTACAAAATTTCTTGAAATTTCTAAAACGTGGGTCCTGTAGCATCATATCCCACCCATTCTGCTACGTCTTTTGGTATATTTTTGGCCATAATAATTTTCATACTTTTTGACCATATTACATTGTTTAGACTTAGGATCACTGACGAGGGTTTAGTACCCGAAACGTGCATGTCTGGTCCATGCTGTAAATTTATCAGGTTTTAAATGATGCTATTGAATTTGAAGACGTTTAACATTTGAACTACTTTGTGAGTGTCACTGCTGGTGGACCAAGTGTCCCCGAGGGCACATGTAGCCAAGTTCGATCAACTTCGGTTGATCGTTTGTCTCGTCAACGCATTTGAAATTTTCTGTTACAAAATTTCTTGAAATTTCTAAAACGTGGGTCCTGTAGCATCATATCCCACCCATTCTGCTACGTCTTTTGGTATATTTTTGGCCATAATAATTTTCATACTTTTTGACCATATTACATTGTTTAGACTTAGGATCACTGACGAGGGTTTAGTACCCGAAACGTGCATGTCTGGTCCATGCTGTAAATTTATCAGGTTTTAAATGATGCTATTGAATTTGAAGACGTTTAACATTTGAACTACTTGGTGAGTGTCACTGCTGGTGGACCAAGAGTCCCCGAGGGCACATGTAGCCAAGTTCGATCAACTTCGGTTGATCGTTTGTCTCATCAACGCATTTGAAATTTTCTGTTACAAAATTTCTTGAAATTTCTAAAACGTGGGTCCTGTAGCATCATATCCCACCCATTCTGCTACGTCTTTTGGTATATTTTTAGCCATAATAATTTTCATACTTTTTGACCATATTACATTGTTTAGACTTAGGATCACTGACGAGGGTTTAGTACCCGAAACGTGCATGTCTGGTCCATGCTGTAAATTTATCAGGTTTTAAATGATGCTATTGAATTTGAAGACGTTTAACATTTGAACTACTTGGTGAGTGTCACTGCTGGTGGACCAAGAGTCCCCGAGGGCACAAGTAGCCAAGTTCGATCAACTTCGGTTGATCGTTTGTCTCGTCAACGCATTTGAAATTTTCTGTTACAAAATTTCTTGAAATTTCTAAAACGTGGGTCCTGTAGCATCATATCCCACCCATTCTGCTACGTCTTTTGGTATATTTTTGGCCATAATAATTTTCATACTTTTTGACCATATTACATTGTTTAGACTTAGGATCACTGACGAGGGTTTAGTACCCGAAACGTGCATGTCTGGTCCATGCTGTAAATTTATCAGGTTTTAAATGATGCTATTGAATTTGAAGACGTTTAACATTTGAACTACTTGGTGAGTGTCACTGCTGGTGGACCAAGAGTCCCCGAGGGCACATGTAGCCAAGTTCGATTAACTTCGGTTGATCGTTTGTCTCGTCAACGCATTTGAAATTTTCTGTTACAAAATTTCTTGAAATTTCTAAAACGTGGGTCCTGTAGCATCATATCCCACCCATTCTGCTACGTCTTTTGGTATATTTTTAGCCATAATAATTTTCATACTTTTTGACCATATTACATTGTTTAGACTTAGGATCACTGACGAGGGTTTAGTACCCGAAACGTGCATGTCTGGTCCATGCTGTAAATTTATCAGGTTTTAAATGATGCTATTGAATTTGAAGACGTTTAACATTTGAACTACTTGGTGAGTGTCACTGCTGGTGGACCAAGAGTCCCCGAGGGCACATGTAGCCAAGTTCGATCAACTTCGGTTGATCGTTTGTCTCGTCAACGCATTTGAAATTTTCTGTTACAACATTTCTTGAAATTTCTAAAACGTGGGTCCTGTAGCATCATATCCCACCCATTCTGCTACATTGTTTAGACTTAGGATCACTGACGAGGGTTTAGTACCCGAAACGTGCATGTCTGGTCCATTCTTTATTTTTAATGTTACTACTTCTTTTTAACATATTTAATGTTTCTTGATTATTCCAGGCAATTTTTAATAAATATTAAGAAAATGATGATATGGACTTTAAGAACACATGAACATTTTAAGCTAGTACATTAAGTTTAACATTCTTAAATTATTGATTTTAATATGTAACATCAAAACAGGACCCCATTGGTAATAATCGACAGCAGTCGCTTTAATGGGTTATCCCAGGCAATATCTGTTTGTGCACTTTATCTTTGATAATGATGACAAAGCTCCCTAGTTAGTATGTTCTATGGCATACATTCTTGGTCACTGATTGAATTTTGGTCTGCGTGGCAGAGATGGCCGCCCTAAGTCGGCTTCCATCGCCCATTGGTCCCGTTCGTTTATGTGAAGTCATTCGTGTTTGATGCTTCTATTATGTGGTTTAAAAGTGTTCCTTGTCCCTTTTGCGTCTCTGCTCTGTGTTTTTGCATAGGGGGTTTTGCTGTGGGTGCTGCACCCTAGTGTTGGAGATCCCCTCCCAGGTAACACAAAACATTTTCGAAATATTTTTGTATGGTTTCATACAGGTTCTGTTGGAACGTTTCTGACAAAACTCTCCGAGAACAGTTTTAAAACACTGTGCAGTTGTATAGAATGTTTTTAAAACGTTTTAACAACATTTAAGTGCGCTGAACAAAATGAAATGTTTCCAGAAATGTTTTATTGATATTTCTGGAACCATACAAAATCACGTCTCTATAACATTTACTGCAATATTTTTGACATGTTTTTAAAACATGATTGTTAACTGGGCTCCTTTCTTTAACGAAGCAACAGACAGTAAACTCACTTACAACTACTACTTGTTGCACGGTCTATCTAACCGGAGGGCTACGCCCTCGGAGACAGTAAAATAACCCTTACATAAACACATAGTTAGAAGTAATGGAAATAATTGAATTGAATTTACTAAACATTATGCAAAAAAGCATACGTGAATCCCCGTTGTCCCCGAAGTCAGTAGGTCACAATATGCTATACAAGAAAGATGAATAATTTCCCGTTCACATTAAATAACTAATAACGTACTTAGCGAACGACTGATATTAATGGATTACCCTACGGAAATTAATACACCAGCTTGGTTTTGTGATTATTTCACTTCTAATTGTTAATGAAAATGGAGACTAGCGGTCAACTCACGGCCAATATAACAGAGAGAAAATTTGAAGCGAAAACTGTGAGTAGCTTTCCAGGATATGACTTAGAAATGCAGACTCTGAGCGCATTTTATGAAAAAGAAGATGAATCTTCTTATGATTATTATCCAGATGGAAACATACAGCCCTTTCTTTACCCGATCTATGCTGACTGGGAAAGGATACTCCGTGGACACGTGGATTTAACCATTTCACTGATCACTATTTGCACAAACATCATCATGACGTCTGTTTTCATATTCCGGAGTAAAAGATCCCCAACAACTGTTCTCCTGACTAGCTTGGCCATTTCCGATTCCCTTATTTGTATCTGCAGAATACAAGAGTCGTTGTACTTTAATATTTTGGATCATCATGAGACAGTTTATATGATATATAAATGGTGCATTATTGCACAAGTTTTCAGGTATGTGAATCAAATTTTTCGTTTCACATCGAACTGGATCACGGTCATATTGGGCTTCCAACGATGTATATCAGTCGTGATGCCTTTTCGAGTAAAAACCATCTGTTCCATGAAGGTCATATGCATTTATTTATTTACAATCATACCTGCAGCGTTAATATTGAACATTTACGAAATGGTCGCCATTGAAATAGTCGAACTTAAAATCTACACTTCGTCTGATTATAATGAATCGTTACCTTCAGGTTGTTTCCGTCAATATTCGGACGCTGTGGAATCTACTCTTGGTGATCCCAACCAATCCAAGATAGTCTTTTATATTTTCAATATGATATTTGCTCGTGTATTGCCGGTCTTGATATTAACCGTGGTAACTATCATACTTGCAGTGACACTGAGGAGAAGTTCTATAACAATGAGGTATGATGAAACAAACATGCAGCAGGCCAGGAATCTCCAATTCAAAAAGATAACTATCATAGTTTTCACGATTTTAGTCATATTTTTGATTGCAGAATTACAGGATGGCATTGCATTCATAATCTACATCGCTGATCTCGTACGTGATCATCCATACCAAATTTTGTCGAAAGAGCAGCACACCAAATGGGACACAGTTGCTTCAACTGTGTCGCTCCTAGGTTATGCTTGCAACTTCTGGATCTTTTTCATGATGAGTAACCAGTTCAGATCAGCTTTGATTATAATGTTGAGACATCCATTCAAGAAAATTGGTATAAAGTGGACCTTTGATAATGTGGAACCAGGAACAACAGAAACAAATGTTAAAGGGCAAGGGAAGTCAAGAGAAGACCAAAGCCTTTTATGATGATGCAAAAATGAAAAAAAGATTTTTATTCATAAATTTTGCCTATAAGTGTCATGGCAAAAAATTGCATGTTCAATTGCGCAAAGAAAACAGAGGGTCTCTATTATGTATGAAAGGAAGGGATCTCCAAAAATACTCGGTTGCAGCATCAACAGTAAAAAGAAGGGAGGAGATCTCCAACAAGACCCCGTTGCAGCATCAACAGTAAAACACCAAAACACCCGATGCAAAAACACAAAAGACGAGTACAGCACGAGACGGAAAAGAGACACACGACATGTAAACATCAAACACAAAAGACTATACATAAACCGACGAGACCAATGGGTAACCGGTGCCGACTTTGGACGGCCATCTGTCACGCAAGTAGCAAATGGTGTGGTTATCCTGGATTACGTGCGCACAACCCTCTCACTTCTCCAATTACCCAGAGGTCTCGAAGAACGTACAAATGTGGTGTAAAACAACCTCCTCACTGTAAGATGACATCACACAAACAAGACCGCAAAACGCAGAGGCCCCAGAGACACAGATGAATATGTAAATGGATATAAAAAGAGGGCATGCGTTATACAGTCCGTGCTCTGCCGGCTGTAGCGAGCTCATGTATGCAATCACCCGAGGAGTCCGACTGACATTCAGAGAGGACAGGTGGTCTGGGCCCTGTCTTCTCTAAAGAGATTTGGACAGGGCCCGTCATGGAGTCCCGTCGTCACAGTCAGTCAGAGTGTAAAACATCAAAACATCATGAAAACACAGAGAAGACACACAAAGCAAGAGACGCAAAAGGGACAAGGAACACAAAATTCGACACCAAAACACTAAAGTCCCCTTCACATTTTCACAATTCGAGTAACGACTCCGCTACGACTCCATCTATCCGTGGCGAGTCGGGATGAAAAATGTTCGATTAACCATAAACCCACGAATCCAGTACGGATTGTTACGGGTCGATACTATTCGAGTACGGATAGCTACGTATAGCTAAGGATTACCATGGATATTTTCCCGACTACGGATTAATACAACACGCGTACGGATTGCTACAACACGCATACGGATAGATACGGATATGTACGGATCGCTAAGGAAGACCTATGGATTATCACGAGTACAGCACGGATAGCCACGATTCGCGCACGGATAGCTACGACTTCAGTACGGATATTTAATAATATTTAAATAATATTCAAAGTTGAGACGGTCTCACTTCTTTTAAAACAGTATTTGGGTTTTATATATGTCTTTATATCATTACAAAAAATTAAACAGTTGCAGTATTAACTCATATATTGAGCGAAAAACGAATAGAATACTGATAGATTTGAAATTAATAAAAGACACAATCCGTGGCTAGCGGTAGCCTTTCCTTATCGAGTCCGTGGCTAGCCCAAGCAATCCGTAGGTGAGTCGTAGCAATCCGTAGGATAGTCTTAGCAGTCCGTAGGGGAGTCGTAGGGCTATTTTTATCCCGGGATGCTCTAGAAGGGTTGCCACGACCCTCCTACTGATAGCTACGACTCACTTACGGATTGCAACGACTCACCTACGAATCGCTACGACTCACCTACGACAAATCTATCCGTAGTGGAGTCGTAGAAAATTTTGAACACGTTCTGTCTCATCCTGGATAGCTACAGATTGCGAAAGATAGCTCTACGAATTGTCAAGAGTTGTGCCGGATCGAGTTACGGATTGATACGGATAGCAACGAATGTAGAATTTTTCTCGATCCGTAGCTATCTATGGCCCGATCCGTGATAGTGTGAAGGGGGCTTTAACTCAAAAGACTATATATACATCAACGAGACCAATGGGGCTTACATGTATACAATTAGGACGGCCATCTACGAAGTTAGTGCAAATTTATGGTCTAGTTATCTGGACTATGTGCGCACAGCCCTCCCACTTTTGGGGTTACACAGAGGTCTCGATGAGTGCACAATTGTTGTGTAAAATAATCCCCTCTTTATATATGTATGTTTGCGATGTCTTTTATCTTCATCTTTATATGTTTTTCAACACACAATTTGCTAATAACAAATGAGTTAAAGAAGATCCTGACGATAATCTCAACAGCACTCACAAAAGAGCACAAAATTGAGCATCGACGAACCCCTAGCAAGCTAGAGGTGGGACCAGGTGACCGGGAGGAGTAAGCATCCCCTGTTTGGCTAGCCACACCCGCAGTCGATGTTCACACACGAAGATGAAAACAATATGTAAAATACATGCACTGTCTGAGGTTATGTCTATATGTCAAGGCAGATGGCCGTCCTTAGTCGGCAACGGTTGCCATTTGGTCTCTTTAGTGATGTAAGGTTATGTGTCTTTTGTGTTTAATGTTTTGATGTCGTCTCTGGTGTGAGGTCACGCATGTCCATTCAGTTTTATCTAATGTGCTTGGATGCTTCCTTTGCAGTTTTTGTGGATGCTACGACCAAGTCATTTCGTCAAATTTTAATACATGTAAGGAAGAGACAAAAGAGACTCCAAATGTGAATAGGGTGAAATTTTATCATTTTATTTATGATAATGTTAAAGGTTCATTGGATGATCCAAAAAAGCAATCGAAATCATAGATATTTAATCCATTCACATGTCCCTAAATGTAAATTTTTTTTCATCTGGATTTACATTACAGTTTGTAAGCCTATTGACTTATAATTATGCATTACAACAAGTAGCAATTTTCAATACAATATGTAACATTTCATAATCATTAAGGTATTATATACGACCAAAACAAAAGAACCCGCAAAATTATTCTTCCGCGAGGGGTTTGACAGTAAGTGTTTTGAATATTTTCCCCTGACATTGTGGGCATAACACTTTCTATATAGACATAACCTCAGACAGTGCATGTATTTCATAAATTCTTTTATTTTCATGCGTGAACATCGACGGCAGGTGCGGCTAGCCAACAGGGGATGCTTACTCCTCCCGGGCACCTGGTCCCACCTCTAGCTTGCTAGGGGTCCGTCCATGCTGAATTTTGTGCTCTATTGTGAGTGCTGTTGAGATTATCGTCAGGGTCTTCTTTAACGTATCCATTGTACATTAACTTTAACTCATTCATCATATAGAAAGTATGATACAATGTAAATGTATTCTATTCATTTCCATCATAAATCGCATATATACATTTGAGTAGCTTATGTGACAAAGGCCAATCGAATTTGTCTTTATGATCTGACACAGTGCTGCAATAAAGATACTTGGTTAAACGCAATGTCGCAATAGCTTTTAAGAATTCTGTCACCTTTTTGAAAATGATTAAATTTTTTAACCCTATCTAATTCGATCTATCTGGCATTGCGAATTGTATTCAGTTTTTATTAGCCATTTCCTCTCAATACAAATTCATCAAATTGACTATAATGATGTCATCAAAAAGAAAATCTAAATTTGACAAACGTTCCAAATATCTATTTTTTTCTAAAATTGAGGCCGGCCTTGGTTTGATATTTTTCGTATTTTTCGTATATGAAAATGTTGCAGAGCACAGAATAGAACTATATTGAGATGTTGCGAAAAATGATAGAAATGTATTGTATGCTTGGTGATGCAAGTAATAAAAAAGAAAACTAAAATCAAATGTCTAATTAAATAGATTAACTGAAAATGAGTTAAAGAAGATCCTAACAATATCTCAAGAGCACTTATAGAGCACGAAATTGGGCATCGACGGACCCCTGGCAAGCTTTAAAACTGTTGGGACCAGGTGCCCGGGAGGAGTAAGTGTCGCCTGTGTGGCTAGCTGCACCCGCCGTCGATGTCCACGCAAGAAAATGAAAAGTCATTATATAATTATTATGACGTGCGCTTCTTTTTTGTCGGGTATATATATAAAGATAACAGTTCATTTTAGTGTTAAAGTTCTTG
Organism: Pinctada imbricata; assembly: GCA_033119305.1. NCBI lineage: Eukaryota > Metazoa > Mollusca > Bivalvia > Pterioida > Pteriidae > Pinctada > Pinctada imbricata. The sequence goes on along the minus strand of VSWD01000003.1, from coordinate 43,222,012 downwards.
TTCATTTCCTGTTGTTTCTTGGTGGTAGTGTTTTGATACGTTTTGATATTTCGACAATATCTGTTCAGTTGATGATGCTTTGACCCTTTTTAAGATCTACAGGATTAACAGGAAGCACACTACCCAACTTTAATAGGATTCTCCTCTTGTTTCAAAAATATAAAATATTTTTGTTCCATTGTTTGATTCGAAAATCTGAAAATTAACCATACTGCTAACAATTAAATGAAAGAGCCGGCTTAATTTCTGTTGTAGAATTTTTTGAAAAAAAAAATCGAAAAAATATTCAAATCTGTTCTTTGTATGAAAATGAATGATGCCAACAATATGTTGTAATGTATTTTAAAGCTCAATAAAGACATTTAGCATAAAGTATCGAGGAGCAGTTAAACTGATCATTGAAAAGCATAGAAAAAAGGCGATCTTGGTCTTTTATCCATGTATTTATTTGTTTTTAACTCATGCATTCATCAAACATGTGAATGAAATTAATCTTCTCTTTTTTAGCGTTGAATGATGTACTAATTATATTCAACACTTCGGTTTTTTTGGTGGAATTTTTCTAGAGCACTTACAGAGTATAATTGTGTCATTACTGAAAATTCTATTTGCATAATGGCCCAGAGATGAATGATTGCTATTGCTAACTGTGCCCTTATGGCACATCAATTATTCATGTAGAATATGAAATTGTATGATTTGAATTTAATTGCACTTGGCTCAATCGGAGGCAGCGGATCCTGACCTTTATCCATCAGTGGATATCCATATTGGTGCAAAGTGTATATACTATAAACATCAAATAAGTACCCATCAGTTATTCAGTCTCACAGTCGAGACCATCAGAATGTCCATTGGTACGGATGCGAACCCCGGAATGAATAACATTTCAGAGGGTTTAGTACCCGAAACGTGCATGTCTGGTCCATGCTGTAAATTTATCAGGTCTTAAACGACGCTAATGAATTTGAAGACGTTTAACATTAGACAAGGTGCTCGGAAAGAATCAGTGTCTCTTGATTGCATGCAACACCCGTCGCAACAACTCTATGTAAACCTGTTAAATTTGGTGATTATCTCGATATAATATATTCATATCAGGTAAATTTCTTTTGTGTTTGGCGATGATGACAGCCACCAAATAGCAATTACTCCAGAATGCCACTGATCATTCTGGAAAAGGGTATCTGATATGCTTTTATTATATCCCCGTAGCAACCGAAGAATTTTCTCAATGATGGGTTCAGACAAAGTTGGAGCACTCCATATGGTGACGTCGTCTACCATACGAAGCAACGCCACGGTTGCAAATTTACAAGTTTCAAACTTGCATCGATGAGAAATATTTCTAACATTGTATTGAGTAACTGAACTTTACCATGTCGTATGTTGTTTTTGTATAGCTCCTCACAGATACAAGATATTACTTAGAATCAGGTAGCTCCTCACAGATACAAGATATTACTTAGAATCAGGTAATAAAGAAACAACACGTAAAAGCAGAATCGAAAACAATTTCATAACTTGTTCGCTGTTTTTATTCATTTCTTCTGAAAAATTAGAGGAAATAACTTCAAATGCTTAAGAATCTAACATTAAATTTGAAGACGTGTATCATTTGATCCACTCAGTGAGTGTCACTGCTGGTGGACAAGGAGTCCCCGAGGGCACATGTAGCCAAGTTTGATCAACTTTTGTTGATCGTCTGTATCTTCAATGCATTCAAAAATGTCTGTTATCAAAAAGTCTTGAAATTTCTAAAACATGGGTCCTGTTGTAGTGCTGTATATTGATTTTGGGATATTGAAGAGTATCGATACTTTGCGATTTTCGATACGTATCGATATACAAATGCTGAGTATCGATACTTTCAATATATTTGATAAGAAAATAAAATCCTAAACTTTTAATTCGTTGTTGGTTCTTATTTTTTCTTCTTAATCTTCTTTTATCACATCAACGTTCAGACATACGAGTTCAAATAAAGTTTCTATTGTTAGTAGAGCAACCAAGTCGCTAAATTTGAAATTTTAATCAACCCACCTAACACTGGGCTAATTTTTATATTAAACGAAAGAATATAACATGAGACATCAGATTTGACCTGTCGTAAAAAATCGTATGGTCAGAATTACTGTAAATTCAGATAGAAGCGGAAAATAAGTAAAATTCAAAATCATAGATATTTTAACAAAAATTATTATCCTTTAATAAATGAAAAGTCAAACTGACCGAAATCAAAGTCAATATGCTAACTGAAGTCAAAAGAAAAATTTTGGATCAAATTGAATCTTCATGGATGAATGAGTACAAATTCTAAGATAGATTGGTAAAATTGAAATTTTCAATTCTTTCACTACAATATTGAGAATGTTAATTCGAAAATAAAAATCAACAAACAGAAACGATATTTTGATATGTGAATGTGTTTTAGGAAAGTTTGATAGAGATCGATTGAAAAACTTAGGAGTACCAGGCAAATAAAGTGCCCCACCCCCAACTGTGTTATTAGCGATTCACTGCAATATAAACTAGGAGATGTTTTCTCGATAATACGGAGTAAAACTAAATAATTACGGCTAAATTAAGTTTTAACATGTAATAATGAATGAAAAATATCACTTTATTTCAAAGAAGACGACAAATTTAAATCAATTATTTTGAAAAATATTTTTGTTATGTACTATCTATGTTTTGGTAATTTCAAACATTGTGATATGGACACATTTTGTCAGCCGAATATTAGAAATATTTAAGTATAAAAAAGATTTTATAATCAACAAAACATGGAACTATGCAATGCACTTCAGTTCCACAAGTAAGAAGCGTAGCTGCCTATACGACCCCATCACATTCAGGCAGTCGTGGCATTTTCTTTCTCAGTTTGACCTTGTGACAACAGTTGTCGCTAAAACGTAGCTTAAAGGCATCGTTGTACAGGTATTGTCGTAGCAAACTGACCTGACCGGGTGGAGCTTACTTTCACCTTGTCATCGGAAGAGTTTACCTCTGACCAGGTGATAAAATCCATATAAAATTACAGGTAATGCGTATTTACTCTAATTACGACGTGCAATTCATAATCTTTCTACCCTAAAATTATAGCAATTGCTTGATTGAATTAGCTCCGCCCGGTCAGGTTAGTTTGCTACAACAATAGATGATAAGGGGGATGGCCTCTGATTTCTAGTTTTGGTTCTCTAGTTTCTGATTGGTTGATCGTTGATGGCCATATCAACAATATTGTATGTTTTTGTTGAGTTTGTTTTTTTTTTTACTGTCTGTTCATTGTTTTTCATGCTTCATCCTTGTCTACAATGGACAATTTTTTTAATTTCTCTGCAATTGTTTCTATATAAATGAAACGGAAAAGAAACAAACAAATAGTGAACATCAAACAACCACATTTACAAGAATTAAAGACGCTCACATAAAACTACCAACCGAGAAGCTTATCTTTAGCAATATTAAAATAGAAATGACCACACAATAAAGGGTGCTCTATTCTTTGAGGTTTCACGCTGAGCTGTCAACATATCAGTCTCGTCGTTATAAAAGTTTGATGTTACTATGCTGTATCGCATCTTTGACTCTTTAATACATGTACATGTTGAAGATCAATGCTTTGCAGTTGGAATAGTTTCTTCTTGGACACATTTCATCGACTATTCTTTGCGTCATACATTTCACACTTTTTTCAATTTTATTTCTTTATTCGGGGCTCTTTAGGAAATACGGCCATTGATGCGCTCCTGTTGCGGCGAATTTTTCGTTATCAACAGACGTTGATACAGACGTTGTTAACGAATTTTTCGTTATCAACAGACGTTCCTCTTCGTGATATAGCCTTTTATTTGATGTATTGTAGACGTATGTAGGAACTACCCAATTAGATTACCAATATTACATATGACAATGTGCTTATGTACAGCATTAGGAATTAAAGCCCCCCCCCCCCGTGACCCTTGAGGACTTTCCATTGGATCTCACGGAGACATCAAAGGGGTTTTCTGACTCAGTATAACTTGAAAAGTATCCACTTGATTTTGTAACAGATACAAATCTGAACGAAGAGTAAGTGCGGATGCTAAAAGGGATAAATTGCACAACGTTTACCCAAGGCATATCGTAATGTTTAAAACACAGATAACGAAGAGCCCAAACTCTGACCAATGTACTTTACATGTATATTCACATCTCTGTGGTACTAAAATAAACGTCAAAATATACTTTTCATAATTTTATATGAATTTAATGCACTTTTCTTCAATTCACGTATTTTCATTTCAACTTGTCACGAATGGGTTTCCATACACGGTCTTACCAAGACATATTAAACAGAAGTAGTTTTCATCAATTTTTAAACAGTATGATGTTATTCCCATTTCTGCATTTAACTTTTATCAAAAATATGTATTGATAGCGGTTGATAGGTACGATTTGATAGAAACTGTAACACGTGGTCGACCGAATCTTCATTTACGGAAACTAATTTGTGAAATGCCGCTTAAATCAAAAGTATGTACGCTTTAGGTTTTTACATTTATTTATAGCCCCTTAGAAAAATGATCAATAAAAAGGCATTGGAAATAATAAACATATATTTGTCGATATATTTCGAGACAAAAATTTAGTCTCTGTGCTTTAGAGAAAATATTAACACGGATTCTTCATATTTCATAGAAATTTGCATAAAACTGCAATTAGTTGAGAGAGGAGAAAATGTTCTTCCTCCAAAACAATTATATAACATGTGTACATATCTAATGCATTGATTGCAACGACTTTCTATACAAACAAGAACAAAATATAGGAATACCGAGGATATAAACGATAAATATTTCGTTTTAATTTTTCACGATTTTATCGCTTTTTATCCAATTAAAACAAAATCTGACCGTGGAATATTCTTTACGACAGCTCTATTTGAAAGCAAGGGTATTCAGCAAAACGTTCAGACCAAATTCAGGCCTGTGTTAGGTGTGTTGATTAAACTTGAAAACTAAGCTTCTTTTTTAAATTGGTCGCTCTACTATGTAATTATATTTCGATAAATCGGGTTGCCAATGTGACGTCACGTCCAAATTTTGAACTAATGAAGAATTTGCCAACATTAGATTACTTTTGACGCTGTATTTCGCTGTGCTTGCGATGTTCGTGCAAAAATAGGATGTCTAATATTAATAGATGAATGTAAATAGATATAAGAAATGAATGTTTTAGTTTTGGTGTTCATTCGCGATTCACGGAATTTGTACGTGACCAATCACCAACTAGAATTCTTTGGTAGACAAAAAAAAAACAACACCTCCATACCTGCCATTGTCATCATTTTATTCTTTTTTTTTTTACTTTTGAAGTAATGGAAAACTTTTGTTGTTTATTTTTGATCTGTGTTATAAAGATTTCATTAATTTTAAAAACATAAAAACTCCATTCATTGATTTATAATTATGATTTATTTGAGAAAAATGTAAAAATGCGCATTGTATCGAAAATATTGAGTATTGAATCAAAATGTATTGTATCGTATTGTATTGAAATGTTTAAACGTCTTCATATTGAAAAACATCATTTAAAAACAGATAAATTGGCAGCATGGACCAGACATGCACGTTTCGGATACTTAACCCTCGTCAGTGATCCTCAAATCTAAACAATGTAATATGCCAAAAAAGTATGAAATGACAAATATGGATAATGACCATATCCCTGTATACAGCACAAAATCGATAATTCAAAAATCAGAAACCGAAGGCATACAAAATCAGGACAAAACAGGAACCAAAGCAAACAAACAAAAACCTCCACCATATGAAAAGAAGCGAACTCCCGATATGGGAGTGAGACCAGGTGCCCAGGAAGAGTAAGCATCTCCTGCTTGCATGCAACACCCGTCGCTTCAATTCGGTAGAACTGTCACATCCGGTTACTTCCATTTTGGAAGATATAGAGTACAATCTTTGGTTGGATGGTTCAAATGGTCTATGACAGAATATCATCCACCATTCTTGAGAGTGGAACATCATAGTGTATGACGAGTTCCCCATATCGACCGTAGAACTTCCTCAGTGACGATGTTAGTCGGTCACAAACATATCCCTGACTGAGAAGCTTATCTGAAAGACGCCTAGCTCTCAGAACAAAATCCGTATATTTGGTACTTGCTCTGGCATAGCGTATCAACTGAGATATGAACACGCCATAAGCAGGCGATGAAGGGATGTTGCTACTCAGAAAAGGAAAGTTTGTAATGCTGAAATTGAAGTCGTCACGTTTGTCATAGAGTGAGGTGTTCATGTGACCATCAGTGTCGTAGGACAACATTATGTCCAAATAGGATGCTGAATTATTTGTCTCTGTGGTTTCTTTGACTTCAAGCTCCGAAGGATAGATACTGCTCAGGTAATCCGCGAATTTTGGATTATTGATGGACAACACATCGTCTATGTATCTGTAAGTGAAGTTAAAGTCAGAAGCTAAGTATCTTTTCCCTTCAGAGACCAAAGATTGAATGAATTCAGCTTCGTACGAGTAAAGGAAAATATCGGCAAGGAGTGGGGCACAATTGGTCCCCATTGGAATTCCGACAATTTGCTGGAAGACCTTTCCTCCAAACACCACAAAAATGTTGTCGATCAGAAAGTTTAACATCTGAATAATGTCTGTTTCAGTGTACTTATTTTCAGAATCGGACTTTTCTTTTACAAAGTAGGTTTTGTCATAGTTAACAACAATAAATTTGTATTTGCGATTACCGTTCTTACTTGTAAACGCATTACTTATAATTTTTGCGAGTCTTTCTTTCAATTTAGAATGTGGAATTGTAGTGTAAAGTGTCGAAAAATCAAAGGCTTTGATCGAATGGACTCTACTAAAATGAGTGGATTTCAGATGTTCTAAAAGTTCCTTCGAATTCTTTAAAATCCACATCTGGTTGATACCACTGCGAGAATACACTGTCGAACAATATTTTTGAAGCCCAGATTTGATTTCAGATAAAACTTTGGTGAGTAAGATCGATACAGATTTGGTAGAACATTTTGAGGAACCAGCGATGAAACGTTGTTTGTACGGATTCTTATGCATTTTAGGTATGCAGTACAAGTATGGTAAATCTAAATCTAATTTGGTAGTGTCGAAGCCAAAGGAAGTAAGAGCTGATTTGTGGTTATCTATTATTTCAGAGGCAGAAAGGTTTGTTGGGGTGTAAGTGGGATTTCCAGGTGTCGAATTTAAACCCAACTCTTTAACTAGACTGTCGAAATAGTACTTTTTGCAAGTAAATGTGTAATTATTTGAGGCTTTGTCCGCTGGTGTGATGACATAATGTTCTTGGAGGTAGGTGAGCTCTGTGATAACATCAGGGTCTTTAAATATAGACACGAATCTGGTGTTCACAGTTGATTTTAATCGGTTAATTCTAGATAAAAGTAACCCTCTGATTGATTTTATCCATTCGGAAAGGGTGTCGAGCTGTACATCCTCTTTCTTTGCCCAACGTCTTGCATATTCCTCACAAGAGTCCATGATAATTTTGACATTTTGGTTCCATGTAAAGGACATACTTTCTCTGTATTTGGGACCCTTTTTTAACAATTCTCTCAACTTGTCGTTCTTGACTATACTAAGGTCACCAGTAATAACATGTCCGCAAGGAGAGTAGTTGAAATCCGATGAAGAACATTCGCAGGGAAGTGGATGTAGTGAGGGATTACTTAAATCAATACACTGCAGGAATCGTTTGTAATTGTAAATTTTAGATGCAACTGTTGGTGTGTAGCTATAGGAAATACAAGGAGTTTCTTTTCTTTTGAAATATGGTGGGATTTTTTCTGTGACAGTTTTGTGATTCAAAATTTGACCAAGATTCAAGTTATCAATACCTTTGTTTGCAAATCTTACTTTAATGAAAGGGCGGTTTGTTTTCTCCTCTGATATATCTGATCTAACTGCTTGAAATAAACGAAAAGTAGAAATGTCCAATATGACTCCTTGTAGTCTGTATTCTGGGGAACGTGTATCGGTATATGTGAGGTCCTTCGTATAATCGTAGATTTCGTGCAACTTCCGTAAAGGAACAGAGTATAATTTGGTACGAATATAATGCAGGCCTAGAGGCTCATTCAAAAATGGAACCAAGTCATCGAAGGAGAAACTATGTATCTCAGGCCTATTGTATTTTCGAATGCCATGACTTCGAGGTCTTCTTTGTTGTCTGTTGAATAAGCTAGTCACATTTACCGATTGACAACCGGGACTTGTTAAGTTTCCTATAGTGCTGATGTTATCGTTGCACCCATAGGGCGCTGCAGTGTTAAGATTTTTTATCCAGAACTCTTCTCTGTTGCGACGGAAAGGGGTGCTCAAATTGGGATTGTTTGTGGGGTGATATATTTTCTCCAGGATTCTGACTCTCATAGATAAAACCGAATGATCGGCCTGGTCAAAATGTCGGTAAAGGAGTTGACTTCCTTTATTATTTATTTTTGACCGGTGTCCTGACATTCTGGTTCGGAGCTTACCTTTGGTTTCACCCACATAAATCAATCCACAAAGTGAGCACTCTATTCCGTACACAACATTAGATGTCATGCAGTTAAGGTTTTCAAAACTATGCGTGTTAAATGTTTGTTTTGTGAGATTACTTGAGAATGAAGTGTCTGTTATTAGGATGTTACAAGTTTTGCAGTTCTTCGTGCCGCACTTAGAAACTGAGCAATCGCTTGGTGAAAATTGGTGCTCTTTTAGAATATCGACCACTTCAATCTTACAGGGCTTGATTTTAATATACCCATCTGCATGTTTGTACCAAAACTCATGGTTACTACTCACTACAAACGTCTCGTCTCTAATGTCATTTAGACTAATTCTAGGGACACCTAAGTTACCTGTTGCGTATGTGTCCGTAGACGCAACAGGTTGGGGCCTTTCTATAGTGGGCGACGCCCCAGCCACTTTGTAGGTCTCTTGTGTACTATCCATTGAAGCAAAAGACTGCCCGACAAGTGCCCTCGGGGACAATTTGTCCACCAGCAGTGACACATGGACAGTGGTAAAAATGACAAATATGGATAATGACCATATCCCTGTATACAGCACAAAATCGATAATTCAAAAATCAGAAACCGAAGGCATACAAAATCAGGACAAAACAGGAACCAAAGCAAACAAACAAAAACCTCCACCATATGAAAAGAAGCGAACTCCCGATATGGGAGTGAGACCAGGTGCCCAGGAAGAGTAAGCATCTCCTGCTTGCATGCAACACCCGTCGCTTCAATTCGGTAGAACTGTCACATCCGGTTACTTCCATTTTGGAAGATATAGAGTACAATCTTTGGTTGGATGGTTCAAATGGTCTATGACAGAATATCATCCACCATTCTTGAGAGTGGAACATCATAGTGTATGACGAGTTCCCCATATCGACCGTAGAACTTCCTCAGTGACGATGTTAGTCGGTCACAAACATATCCCTGACTGAGAAGCTTATCTGAAAGACGCCTAGCTCTCAGAACAAAATCCGTATATTTGGTACTTGCTCTGGCATAGCGTATCAACTGAGATATGAACACGCCATAAGCAGGCGATGAAGGGATGTTGCTACTCAGAAAAGGAAAGTTGGTAATGCTGAAATTGAAGTCGTCACGTTTGTCATAGAGTGAGGTGTTCATGTGACCATCAGTGTCGTAGGACAACATTATGTCCAAATAGGATGCTGAATTATTTGTCTCTGTGGTTTCTTTGACTTCAAGCTCCGAAGGATAGATACTGCTCAGGTAATCCGCGAATTTTGGATTATTGATGGACAACACATCGTCTATGTATCTGTAAGTGAAGTTAAAGTCAGAAGCTAAGTATCTTTTCCCTTTAGAGACCAAAGATTGAATGAATTCAGCTTCGTACGAGTAAAGGAAAATATCGGCAAGGAGTGGGGCACAATTGGTCCCCATTGGAATTCCGACAATTTGCTGGAAGACCTTTCCTCCAAACACCACAAAAATGTTGTCGATCAGAAAGTTTAACATCTGAATAATGTCTGTTTCAGTGTACTTATTTTCAGAATCGGACTTTTCTTTTACAAAGTAGGTTTTGTCATAGTTAACAACAATAAATTTGTATTTGCGATTACCGTTCTTACTTGTAAACGCATTACTTATAATTTTTGCGAGTCTTTCTTTCAATTTAGAATGTGGAATTGTAGTGTAAAGTGTCGAAAAATCAAAGGCTTTGATCGAATGGACTCTACTAAAATGAGTGGATTTCAGATGTTCTAAAAGTTCCTTCGAATTCTTTAAAATCCACATCTGGTTGATACCACTGCGAGAATACACTGTCGAACAATATTTTTGAAGCCCAGATTTGATTTCAGATAAAACTTTGGTGAGTAAGATCGATACAGATTTGGTAGAACATTTTGAGGAACCAGCGATGAAACGTTGTTTGTACGGATTCTTATGCATTTTAGGTATGCAGTACAAGTATGGTAAATCTAAATCTAATTTGGTAGTGTCGAAGCCAAAGGAAGTAAGAGCTGATTTGTGGTTATCTATTATTTCAGAGGCAGAAAGGTTTGTTGGGGTGTAAGTGGGATTTCCAGGTGTCGAATTTAAACCCAACTCTTTAACTAGACTGTCGAAATAGTACTTTTTGCAAGTAAATGTGTAATTATTTGAGGCTTTGTCCGCTGGTGTGATGACATAATGTTCTTGGAGGTAGGTGAGCTCTGTGATAACATCAGGGTCTTTAAATATAGACACGAATCTGGTGTTCACAGTTGATTTTAATCGGTTAATTCTAGATAAAAGTAACCCTCTGATTGATTTTATCCATTCGGAAAGGGTGTCGAGCTGTACATCCTCTTTCTTTGCCCAACGTCTTGCATATTCCTCACAAGAGTCCATGATAATTTTGACATTTTGGTTCCATGTAAAGGACATACTTTCTCTGTATTTGGGACCCTTTTTTAACAATTCTCTCAACTTGTCGTTCTTGACTATACTAAGGTCACCAGTAATAACATGTCCGCAAGGAGAGTAGTTGAAATCCGATGAAGAACATTCGCAGGGAAGTGGATGTAGTGAGGGATTACTTAAATCAATACACTGCAGGAATCGTTTGTAATTGTAAATTTTAGATGCAACTGTTGGTGTGTAGCTATAGGAAATACAAGGAGTTTCTTTTCTTTTGAAATATGGTGGGATTTTTTCTGTGACAGTTTTGTGATTCAAAATTTGACCAAGATTCAAGTTATCAATACCTTTGTTTGCAAATCTTACTTTAATGAAAGGGCGGTTTGTTTTCTCCTCTGATATATCTGATCTAACTGCTTGAAATAAACGAAAAGTAGAAATGTCCAATATGACTCCTTGTAGTCTGTATTCTGGGGAACGTGTATCGGTATATGTGAGGTCCTTCGTATAATCGTAGATTTCGTGCAACTTCCGTAAAGGAACAGAGTATAATTTGGTACGAATATAATGCAGGCCTAGAGGCTCATTCAAAAATGGAACCAAGTCATCGAAGGAGAAACTATGTATCTCAGGCCTATTGTATTTTCGAATGCCATGACTTCGAGGTCTTCTTTGTTGTCTGTTGAATAAGCTAGTCACATTTACCGATTGACAACCGGGACTTGTTAAGTTTCCTATAGTGCTGATGTTATCGTTGCACCCATAGGGCGCTGCAGTGTTAAGATTTTTTATCCAGAACTCTTCTCTGTTGCGACGGAAAGGGGTGCTCAAATTGGGATTGTTTGTGGGGTGATATATTTTCTCCAGGATTCTGACTCTCATAGATAAAACCGAATGATCGGCCTGGTCAAAATGTCGGTAAAGGAGTTGACTTCCTTTATTATTTATTTTTGACCGGTGTCCTGACATTCTGGTTCGGAGCTTACCTTTGGTTTCACCCACATAAATCAATCCACAAAGTGAGCACTCTATTCCGTACACAACATTAGATGTCATGCAGTTAAGGTTTTCAAAACTATGCGTGTTAAATGTTTGTTTTGTGAGATTACTTGAGAATGAAGTGTCTGTTATTAGGATGTTACAAGTTTTGCAGTTCTTCGTGCCGCACTTAGAAACTGAGCAATCGCTTGGTGAAAATTGGTGCTCTTTTAGAATATCGACCACTTCAATCTTACAGGGCTTGATTTTAATATACCCATCTGCATGTTTGTACCAAAACTCATGGTTACTACTCACTACAAACGTCTCGTCTCTAATGTCATTTAGACTAATTCTAGGGACACCTAAGTTACCTGTTGCGTATGTGTCCGTAGACGCAACAGGTTGGGGCCTTTTTATAGTGGGCGACGCCCCAGCCACTTTGTAGGTCTCTTGTGTACTATCCATTGAAGCAAAAGACTGCCCGACAAGTGCCCTCGGGGACAATTTGTCCACCAGCAGTGACACATGGACAGTGGTAAAAATGACAAATATGGATAATGACCATATCCCTGTATACAGCACAAAATCGATAATTCAAAAATCAGAAACCGAAGGCATACAAAATCAGGACAAAACAGGAACCAAAGCAAACAAACAAAAACCTCCACCATATGAAAAGAAGCGAACTCCCGATATGGGAGTGAGACCAGGTGCCCAGGAAGAGTAAGCATCTCCTGCTTGCATGCAACACCCGTCGCTTCAATTCGGTAGAACTGTCACATCCGGTTACTTCCATTTTGGAAGATATAGAGTACAATCTTTGGTTGGATGGTTCAAATGGTCTATGACAGAATATCATCCACCATTCTTGAGAGTGGAACATCATAGTGTATGACGAGTTCCCCATATCGACCGTAGAACTTCCTCAGTGACGATGTTAGTCGGTCACAAACATATCCCTGACTGAGAAGCTTATCTGAAAGACGCCTAGCTCTCAGAACAAAATCCGTATATTTGGTACTTGCTCTGGCATAGCGTATCAACTGAGATATGAACACGCCATAAGCAGGCGATGAAGGGATGTTGCTACTCAGAAAAGGAAAGTTTGTAATGCTGAAATTGAAGTCGTCACGTTTGTCATAGAGTGAGGTGTTCATGTGACCATCAGTGTCGTAGGACAACATTATGTCCAAATAGGATGCTGAATTATTTGTCTCTGTGGTTTCTTTGACTTCAAGCTCCGAAGGATAGATACTGCTCAGGTAATCCGCGAATTTTGGATTATTGATGGACAACACATCGTCTATGTATCTGTAAGTGAAGTTAAAGTCAGAAGCTAAGTATCTTTTCCCTTCAGAGACCAAAGATTGAATGAATTCAGCTTCGTACGAGTAAAGGAAAATATCGGCAAGGAGTGGGGCACAATTGGTCCCCATTGGAATTCCGACAATTTGCTGGAAGACCTTTCCTCCAAACACCACAAAAATGTTGTCGATCAGAAAGTTTAACATCTGAATAATGTCTGTTTCAGTGTACTTATTTTCAGAATCGGACTTTTCTTTTACAAAGTAGGTTTTGTCATAGTTAACAACAATAAATTTGTATTTGCGATTACCGTTCTTACTTGTAAACGCATTACTTATAATTTTTGCGAGTCTTTCTTTCAATTTAGAATGTGGAATTGTAGTGTAAAGTGTCGAAAAATCAAAGGCTTTGATCGAATGGACTCTACTAAAATGAGTGGATTTCAGATGTTCTAAAAGTTCCTTCGAATTCTTTAAAAAGTTACTATGTCGAAAAAGAGTACCAAAAGACGTAGCAGGATGATTTCAATATACGGCACTATCCTGTAGCATCATATCCCACCCATCAAGAATATTTGGACCGCGCTAATCAAACCTTAACAGGATGTGTTATACCTACATATATTATAAACCTTATGTGACATATCTAATTTCTGAATCATATTGAACTTATTGATTGATGACATCAGAGATATATCAGTAATCAAATTCGGACCCCATTTGTTATGCATACAAGCATACATATATAATTTAGAAAACAAATTACGACATTAATTATTCAATTACTTAAAGAACGAAATGATAATTGACCAAAAAAAAAAAAGAATAAAGAAGATATGAAAAAACGAAACCCCAAATTGAAGCACTATCCCACATAAAGCACCTTTTCAACCACAAAATCCATCGTCGAACAAACCCTATTCCTTCAAACAATATTTATTGCTTCCGTTGTGATGGCAAAGGTCTTTTCTTCTTTTTCCAAACGGTAAGTTTCTCTTCATCTTCGTCTTTATTTCTCCGGCAAACCAACCCAGAAAGCTTTTTGCAACAGCAGAGAGATGCACCAAGAATAACACAAAATATTGATATCAGGACCACCACCTCTAAAGTATGTAGCCAATTTGGTATCACCCAGATCGTTTTGGATTTCTTCCTATTATGGGTATTATCATCATGGAGTGGTTTCCCCTTAAGGTAGTTACTTGCCGTCGTGGAGAAAGGTGCTTTCGTAGAGGGAGACGCTGTGACGGGAGAGGACTGCACTGTAGAGGAAGGTTTTGTTGTTGAAGGAGATGCAGTCATAGGGGAAGATGTCGTAGGGGGCGGCACTATTGTTGATGAAGTATGAAAAGGGTCTGAAAATACACGTTTGTTCATTAAAAAGAGAATCAAAAACGATAAGAACGTATAATGTGCAAATAGTGAATGCAGCTATGATTTATTGTGAACGATTATGAATAAAAGGAAGAGATATCCAACAATACTTCGTTGCAGTACCCACAATAAAACATCGCGTCATCCAATACATAAAATACCACACATCAACTTACATGACCAATGAACGATCGACGACCACGTTAGTAGCAAATGATGTAGTCGTCCGGATTTCATGCACACAACCCTCCCACTTGTTTGATCACTCTGATGTCTCCAAGAACGCAGACGGTGTATGTTTCAGATAGCAATGACGTTCTGATGAATGCCTTTAACCAGAAATCATTTGAACCGGACCGATTCCGTAGTTTTTGAGGGACGCCGATTAGCGCAATGTCGGCTTTTTCATCAACATTTGATATGATATAATCATACATCGAAGGATAATCTAATCATATTCGTATTATTGACTAAATATTCGTTGAACAAGACTTTTAACAAATCAGCAAGTGAATGTCAAAATACACAAACATATTGATAAAACTGTTAAACAAGTCAGACATATGATACTGAATCTCCACTGCAAATTCCATCCACATATCTATAAGATAATTGATTCGGAAAACCCGAGCATAATCGTTAGTACAACAAACGGATGTGTGGTAAAAGATATGAATAAATCGTAAAACAGGCAGGCAGATTGGTAAACATATTATCAACATTACGGTCTACCAGTCTTTGATGTTGGACAATAATCATGCATGATACTCTGGTATGTATCTATTTTACAAATAATTCGGAGAAAAAAGAATATGAAAGAAGGGAGGGGATATCCAACAAGTGCTGTTGCAGCACCAATAGCAAAACACCAAAACACCCGATTCGAAAACACTAAAGACGAGCATACCAAGGAACGGAAAAGAGACACACGACATATTAACATGAAACAGAAAGGACTACACATAAACCATTGAGACCAATGGGTAACCCGTGCCGACTTTAGAAGGCCATTTGCAAGTAGCAAATGGTGTGGTTATCCTGTATTACGTGCCTACAACTGTCGTCTATATCTAATCAAACATGCATAATGCCTTAGTAATTAAATGAGTTTGTGGGTTAATCTAGAATGATGGAAGACTGACCAAAACAAGATTGGAAATTATTTTTTCATCAATTGAGGTGGATAATTTTGACTTTATTATTATTTTTTTTTAGAATAGTCGCATCTACCTCCTGATATTGATGATGGTATATATACAATTTATGGCATTTAGTATGCTGCTTTGAAAGGGATTTTAAATCCTGGATTATTTGTGAGGGGAAAAATGCTGTGCGTGCGTACTTTTTTTTTGGTACAATTTTCCTGAAAGGAACCTGCCCACGGACATAAAACAAAACATCTAATTATCATAAACTAATTAAGGTAAAATATTAATACATGAATTCATCCTTTACCTGAAGCGGCACAGTCTTCATCGATAAGAGAATCTCCATCTTCGTCTACAAAGAAATATTCGATTTTGTCTTCATGTATGAAATGAATAAACAAAATCAGAGAATTTGGATACCCTCTTTTGTTTGTTCATCGCAACAGAAGGTCAAGGATATAATGTAAAAAATGATTAGTACCTAAATTATTAAGTTCTTGTTAAAATGTGCAAGTGAAGGAATAGACTTGTAACCTTTGTCTTAACATGTGGCGAAAGTTGTAGTGTTTTTAAAAAGTATGTTTTATCTACATTTTAAATGATAGTGATAATAACAATTTAAGTTATCCGTTATGTTGATTGACACCGAACAAAATGTTTCTTTCACAGTGTGTCGAACTCTAAAGTCAAATATAAATTTTGTTTTGGTTTCAGTGGAACGGTTTTGCAATAGGAAATACACATGTGAAATAAGAAAGCCCTTTGATTCACCAATCATTTAATTTCCATTTCATTTTCAAGAAACGAAGATTCTGATTGGCTGAGAAATTTTGTTGATTCATCGATCAACACAATTTTTTTTCACGGAAGTTCATTTATAACACTTTTTTTAGAATCGGGGGTTTCCTCAAACACGAATGAACTCGTTGCTGAAAATACAATTTGTTGATGTTAGCTTATCATTTCAAGGGTACCATTTCTTTTCTACTCACTCAAAAATTAACAGTGCATGTAGAATTTCCTCAAACTTGTCCTTATTCCAAAGATATAGAGAGACGATCGTTCGCTGTCTGAATCATGGCCGCTGCCATAACTTGTTTTGGCAGACGTATCACTGCAAAACCCTCCGACTTACGAAATATAGTGCAGTGATTGATTGCTTTTAGATCCGAGAAAACAGTCTGTTTTACATAAGTAGATGATAATAAAATGATAAGAAATGAATCTTTTTTTTCTGTTGATGCAGGTATCACCCGAAAAATTGGACAGAAAACTTTTGCATCGACGCGCTACGCGCATTGATGCAGTTTTCTGTCCAATTTTTCGGGTGATACCTGCATCAACAGAAAAAAATATAAGATTAATTTCTTGATTAAACTTTAGAATCCCCTAGGGCACATGTTGCCCCAAGTTCCATCAACTTCAGTTTATCGTTTCTTCAACGAATTCGGAAATTTCTGTTATCAAAATTTCTTGAAATTTCTAAGACTTTCCTGTTGCATCATATCCCACCCATCCTGTTACTTTGTTTTTGGTACATTTAAGGACATACCGAATTTACTTTCCACTCTTTGGCCATATCACATTAGGTTGAGGATCAGAGCCCGAAACTTACATGTCTGGTACATGCTGCATATTTATGTGTTATTGAATTATGCTATTGAATTTAAAATTCGAAACACGTGTCTGGTGCAGGGAAAATTGATTTGGAATTTTCTTCATGAAGGTATAGAGTAGGAACACTTCCGTATTATTGAAGACGTTTAACATTATGACCAAGATTAATGCCACATTGATGACTGATAAATCACGCATATACCACTACCGAAATAATATTATTATTACATTGAATCGAACACAAATTTAAATTCACAAAATAAAACCGGAGGGCGGTATTTGAATGAATTTTTGCGGCTTTGGAACATTACTTCGACTGTACATAAGCATCTCTGATGAGGATTCAATATGCAAAAGACCAAATGTCTGGTACATAATAAATTGGCTTGAAATTTTCTTCGGGAAGGTATTGTGTTGGAACACCTCCGCATTATGCATAAAACAAGAAAATAAAAGCCTTAACAGTGTTTCAGTATCAATATTTCCAAATAAGAAATATGAAAATTAACAACCTTTTCCATTGCAGATCTCCTCATCTATGTATCTGTCACAATCATTATCTATCCCGTCAGCCACCACCATTTGTAATGTTGTACATACCTATAATAAAAAAAGAATACCAGATCATGATAGAAAAGAAAGGAGGGGATCTCCAACAACACTAGGTTGCAGCACCCACAGCTAAACCCCAAAACACTCAATAAAAACACAGCATAGACACCCACAAAAAAAGACGCAAAAGGGACAAGGAACACCAACTTACACCATAGAAACATCAAACATAAAAGACCACACATAAACCAACGAGACAAATGGGCAACCGGTGCCGACTTAGGAGGGCCATCTGCCGCGTAAGTAGCAGACGGTGTGGTTATCCTGGATTAGGTGCGCACAACCCTCCCACTATTCCGCAACCGGTGCCGACTTAGGAGGGCCATCTGCCGCGTAAGTAGCAGACGGTGTGGTTATCCTGGATTAGGTGCGCACAACCCTCCCACTATTCCAATTTCCCAGAGGTCTCGAAGAACGCACAATTATGGTGTAAAACAACCTCCTCACTGCTAGATGACCACACACAAACAAGACCGCAAAAACAGGGGTCCAAGCAACACAGATATGTAAATGGATATAAAAAGAGGACGTGCGTAATACAGTCCGTGCTCTGCCGGCTGTAGCGAGCTCATATATATTATCACCCGAGGAGTCCGACTGACATTCAGAGAGGACAGGTGGTCGGGGCCCTTTCATTCTCTAAAGAGGTTTGGACAGGGCCCGTCATGGAGTCCCGTCGTCACAGTCAGGTGGAGTGCAAGTCTTAAGAATGCGCTCGTACAAGACTGTAGTTTGGTCAAGTACCAAGCTAAGTGTCCGTCTGGTGAGATAAGATCATATCCACGGTATAAAAGGCGTTTGATGACTCTGACGCATTTTTGTAAATTATACTGTCTACCTTTGATCCCTCTTATTTTGTTAATTATGTCACCATAAAATGCAGGTTGTAAAATACCTAAATTAATATACTCTGTTGCTTGTATGGGTCCGAATTTCAAAAGAAGTTGATAATAATTTTTGTAAAATCCAGAAAGTTTTTACTAGTTTGTGAAAGCGAAAATCTTGACCTAAAAGTTTCTTTGTTATTTGTACATTTCTACTATGAAAATCCAAAACATCAGTACATGCTCTAGCATACCGGATGAGCTGTGAGATATAGTTTCCGGTTGACGGTAATCTAAGGACATCACCGTCAAGCCAGGGGAAATTTACTATGTTGAATCCAAAATCATCTCGTTTGTCATACACACTTGTATGAATTTCTCCATTGACAATTTTGATATTTAGGTCCAAAAATGGTGTTTCTGTGTCTGTAAAATTTGCCATGTTTAGAGTAAATTCTTGTGGATAAATAGCATCTTTATACTTTTCAAAAACAGGATTATCGATAGTAAGAATATAAGTTAAAGTAAAACCTCCTCTGGTTTTCCTTAACAAGAAAAAAAAGACATATTTATGTACTCTGAATTCAGATTTATAACAGTTTACAATTAGTAACTGTATAATCACAACTTTATTGTAACAACCAATTTTACATACTATCTGTGTACAAACAGAACAACGAAAACAAATTTTCACATGTAAACATTGAAATTTTCGGGCAATTTTCGCGTTTTTCACCAATCAAGCAACTTCGCGAAAAATTTTCCCTACGCGAATTTAATACATTGCTGCATTCTTACAAAGGCAGAAATGATAATGTCGCGAATATTTCCCTCAAGCGTAACGTCTTGATGAGAAAAGTGTGACATCCCGCCCCCCAGCGAAAAGAGCCACGTTTACATTAAATCATTTATTTGAGAGGTTGAAATTTCCTACGTGTAACTTGTATGGGTACGACTAGCGTACAAGTTGAACAACACCTTACTGTTGTTGAGATTTCTTTTAAAAGACCAGGACGCGTACATGTTTGTTCAATCTTAAAGAACTTGAGCTGACTTTTAGACAGGTTAAATTACAACAAATAAAAACTTTTTATATCATTTGATAGAATAAAGGGGATGAAGCATCTTAAAGTAAAAACCTAGTACATGTATCTCGCACTTTATATTACTCGTTCACTGGCGACGTGTACCTTGTAAAGCAAATGACGTCTAACGCGGTAAATGATAACGTCACAATGGTGGATCAGAATACGAGAACACGTACAAGTTACAAGTAGGAAATCTAAACCTCAATAATAAGTTTATGATAAGAAATTAAATAGCCAGGAATTTGATTATTCTTGTTCATGAGTGGAGTGTCGCAGAAATAAACATGTTTAGTTAGGGGCGCTGCTCTAAATTAGTTTCAAATTTGAATCATTAGACATAATACACCACTTATAACCACACCATTTGCTACTTGCGTGACAGATGGCCGTCCAAAGTCGGCACCGGTTACCCATTGGTCTCGTCGGTTTATGTGTAGTCTTTTGTGTTTGATGTTTACATGTCGTGTGTCTCTTTTCCGTCTCGTGCTGTTCTCGTCTTTTGTGTTTTTGCATCGGGTGTTTTGGTGTTTTACTGTTGATGCTGCAACGGGGTCTTGTTGGAGATCTCCTCCCTTCTTTTTATGCAGATTGGCACGTCTGTACACCGCATTTTGGGAATTCTGTTTTGTTTTCATTTTTGCAGCGGAGTTGGATGACCGTCTTAAGTCAACACCAGAAATATACATTTATGAAGAAGAAGGATCGGTTTGGTAGAGTAAAGGATTTGTATACAAACCGTATTCATTGGAGCAAGTCGTAGTCCTGCAAGAAGTGCATAGGATTCCCACTTAGCACCACCGTATGCGATTGCTCCGAACACGGAGTTTGGTGACTTGTGTCTTATAGTATGCGATGCTGTGTCGTTTCCTAAGTACACGTGACCACCTACAAGGTTAGAGCCCGGTATTGGTCTCAGGTTGTAATTTGCACTTTGAATATCCAGTCCATCTATGATAAGACCATCTTTTTCCGAATCCTTTATTACAATAAGAAAATAGTTTTGAAAATTCCCATGGGTGGCAGGAGGGGAGCTCAGGACGTAGTTGGAGGCGTATTGTTCTACTGGAGGAATGACAAACATAGCTGGATCAGACAGAATTACGCCATCACCGCTTTTAGCGAACTGTGCAATAAGGATTGGTTTTGAAGAGTTAATAATGAGAAAACAACTTGACTTTGGTATACTCTCTTGTCTAAAGGATCTTGTATTTAGCTCAAAACTTTTTGCAATACAACCAGAGACAGATATGTTGGTGTGGTCCTCAGATGCTACAAATCTAAGCACATATCCATCGTTTCTTACTGGAAATGGAAACGTGACAAAATGTTTCCCCCACGTTGCCGTTGGTGGAATCTGTTCCACCAAATGGTCTTTACCGTTTGTTCCCCCGTCAACATGCAGACTTGTTTTCATGTTTCCCGAAAGAACAACGATCGGCTTATCTGCCTGAATTAAGCTTCCGGTCAAATCACCTAGGGTTTCCAACTGCAATGTGTCAAACGCATCCAGGGTTAAGTTGATCCATTGGTTATAACGGTACGTTTTACCTTCAAAATGAACTTCTACCCTTTTATTGGTTGAGAGCTGAATCGAAAGGTCCGTATGATCTTTTGTTCCAACTACAACAATGTCAGATTTGTATTTGGTATTCGTGGCATAGGAAAAGCATACAGCGTAATGAGTAAGTCCCAGGACGTCAATGGGAAATGCGAGGAATCCGTCCGTGGCAGAGTCCTGCTTGTTTATGCTGAACACAATGATTTCTTCCGTTGCTGTTATGTGAATCCCTTTTGAGCTTCTATTCGACCCAAAGTTAAGAAAGCTGTAATCTAGTTGTAAATGCTCAACCATTCCAGAGATCACATGAAATGTTTGATCAAGTTTCTTTGCGGAGAATCTGGGCGCTGAAACGTTCACGGTTACGTCAGTTACTGACGCTGTACTAATGTAAAGGTCGACAAATTTCATGTTTGCTCTATTATCATTTGAGGTGTTCTCCATGAAGCTTATAATAAACTCCTTCCCCCGACTGTCTGGGCTACACATGGCACCTTCAAGAATATTTCATGTTGAGTAAGACATATTTGTAGTAGTACCAATATTGAAATATATGTTCTGTGGTAACAATTCCAGTGTAGAAAGTACGCATTTTACTGTATTACAAAATATCTTTTAAAAAAGTATCAATTTTACAAATAACCAGTTGTTACACAGAGACCACATCATCTCGAAGAAAGACACTGTTTGTCTAAAACTTATGAAGCGCTCTGTTTTGACTATACAAGTATACAGAATTATTTTCCGAAAATGTAAAAAAAAAACCCTTCTCTTCAAATTTTTATTAATCAATTAGCTAGGGACAATCAAAGTTAATTAAATCTTATATTTGTGTCTAATCTTTGTTCTGCGAACTGTAAAGTGTTTGGTTTTATTTTTCTTATACTTCACAAAGTTTACGTTATAAAAACGTGCCTTTTGACTGAAATAGTGACTTGATTCTTTACCTCTTTTGAATTGATATATTTCATAATTGACAATTGTAACTACTTGGTTGGTATTATTCCTGATTAACTTGAAGTTCAAGGGGTATTTTTCGTCAAGATTCAAAGAGTTTCTGTACATGATCTCTTTAGAATTTCCCTCTTCTTTGACTAATTGATGATTGCTATGCTGCCATTTGTTTAAAAAATACTTCAGTCTATAGGATTTTGAATAATATTCTCTTTATCTTCTGACTTATCATTTTCAATGTTGAAATATATTTTAAATTACAAATTTTCAGTGCACCATATGCGCATCTCAACGAGTTATGTCTTATCAGTAATGTGCAAGGTCGAAAAGAGGAATCCAATTAATATGAAAATATGATGAGCAAAAGTCTCAACTTGACCTCAAATGTCTGCCAGAGAACCTGCTAAGGACAGGTATATGCCATAAGGGAGATACCCTTTTGTTAAAAAAAATTCATAAGATTTTGTATCGGACAATTTCTTTAAATGTAAATTTAAATTCATTTCACGCGAAGGTTTAATTCTTACCAATTAAAATGTTGAGAATCATAATCAGCTCCCGAAGTATCTGCAATCTGAAAAGAAGAAATGATCTAACACTAAAAGGTTGAGAATTAAAAAACGGATTTCGTTCTGTATCAAATTTTGATGAATGAAAAACAGAAATAAAATAAATTTGTTTACTCTTTTTATAATGCATTTTTAAATTGAAATTACCTTAAACTTTGTCCTTTCCAAATCATTTTAAATTTAGTATACACATTAAGCGACCATCGCCGAGGAATATTGTAACCTTTATGAATTTTCAGTCCTTTAAGCTTTATTAGATCAAATTTAAAGGGACAATCTTTAACTTTATAAAAATCTGAAGCCACTGTTCGATAATTTATTTCAAGTTTTAAAAATTGAAGAAATGTTTCAGAAATCGTAATCAACCTATAACAGAAAGTAGTCATTTGATCTAGGGATAAAATAACTCTTAAACTCGAACAAGAACTGTCCTAAGGTGACGAATCATACCCCCGCGGGTCGTTCTTTTCTGAACGGATCCATTTATTATGTTACATTCTAAATCGTGGGTCCTATATAGCATCATATCCCACCCATCCTGCTACGTCTTTCGGTACATTTTTGGACATAATGATTTTCACACTCTATGGCCATTTTACATTGTTTAGATAAAGAATCACTGACGAGGGTTTAGTACCCGAAACGTGCATGTCTGGTCCATGCTGCAAATTTATCTGTTCTTAAATGATGCTATTGAATTTGAAGACGTTCAACATTCAATTGCTCAAATTGAAACTCTCAATCCAAATTGAATGCTTTGGTATGAAAATTTAGTATTCAGTATGCTTCTTGAATGATAATTTCATATCAAAAATACTTTACTTAGGTCAGAAAGTCATTGTAACAATATGCAGTACTCATCATGGTGAATGCATGCATTAAAGAGACAGACAGACAGACAAGGTGATTCCTATATCCCCACAAACTACGTTTGCGAGGGGGCTATGTGAATTTTATGTCTTGCAACTTATTATTGTACTAAATAAGCACGAAACATCACTACTACATCACTTTAATATAAACATCGAAGAAGTACCCATCAGGTATTCAGTCACAAAGGCAGTCATTAGATTTTCCATTGGAACCCCGGACTAAACAATATTAGCGCAGTGAGACAAGGTGTCCGGGGAGATTCAACGTCTCCTGTTCCCGTCGCAACAGTTCCAAGAACACTTGACTAATTCGGTGATAGTTAATATGACTTATCAGACAAAGATGTCTTTTTTGGTGATGTTGACAGCCAGTCTATTTAATTTATAGTCATTAAGTCAGACATAATGAATAAGAAAGATTTCAGCTTTTTGGGGTGACTGTCTCATGCAAATCTTTCAGGCAACAGTCAGCATTCGGGTGTGACTAGCCAACAGGGGATGCTTAAGTACTCCTGGGCACTGGTCCCACCTCTAGCTTGCTAGGGGTCCGTCGATGCTCAATTTTGTGCTCTTTTGTAAATGTTATTGAGATTATCGTCAGGATATTCTTTAACTCACTCGTAGATAAATCAAGTTATATCCTTAAAAAATTAGATACCTGAACCATCATAAAAGGATACTCACTGCAGCAAAATGAAAAAAAAAACTTAAGCTATCTGTGTATGCTACAAACATACGGATGGTATCGTCGTTGAGTGAGCTTGGGACATAGGATTATATGAACCTGACTAATGTATTGACGCTCGAACCTGTTATGAAAGCGAAAAATCGTGATAAAAAAAGTTTGAGGTTAGAAATTAATTATTATTCTTTTCAATGTGTATTAGAAAGTTTGTCTAGGTAAAAATACTACCTTCTAGTTGATTTTCAAGGACTTCAATGACGTAGTAAAAGAAACGAAGTGTAAAACTTGGATGCAAGTGAGCAGACCTCTGACCATTGTTTTTAATACTGTACCTGGACGCCATAAATACGTGTTCGGATAACGATTTCTTCAAGACATCTAAAAGGCATGAGTGTAGATTGAGATAATGTGCTATATGAGCTCCCCCAGGCCGTTCAAATGCACATATAGATCACAATGTGGGTATGAGTGTATGATTATCTGCATGATGACTTATGTTTCATCAAGACATCTAAAAGGCATGAGTGTATATTGAGATAATGCGCTATATGAGCTCCCCCAGGCCGTTCAAATGCACATATAGATCGCAATGTGGGTATGAGTGCATGATTATCTGCATGATGACTTATGTTTCATCAAGACATCTAAAAGGCATGAGTGTATATTGAGATAATGTGCTATATGAGCTCCCCCAGGCCGTTCAAATGCACATATAGATCACAATGTGGGTATGAGTGCATGATTATCTGCATGATGACTTAATTTATGTTGAGTCAATGCAAAAGATGATTTTAAATTTGAATTTATATCATTAAGTGATAACCATATCCCAAGATGATCCCCATCGATTACATATTCTTAACTTATAATGAATATTTCTGACAACGTATTAATGGTAGAAAGAAGAAAAGACAACGTAAGAAATTAATCGGATCGATTGAATAGGTATTTAATTATATAGGAAATCAATCTCAGATCGTCTTTAGTTAATCTTTATTTGTCACATGTTATGTGTCAATAGTAATTGATGTTTATTCAAGGCTTTTAGGATTCAAAGGTTAAACAGATTTATCAGAATTCGAGATAAATTTGTTGACAACAGTGAATTTTTCAAATAATGTGTTTTAAAATAAGACCTAATTAAAAAACAAAAAGAATCTTATGATACAGAAAATTATCTGACAAGTAAGAAGTAGGGCAAAGATCGTTCTTGGCTAAATTAAATAGATAATTATGCTCTACCCTGTGGAGGGAAAATGTTCATTACAGACGCGCACAAATCAATCAGTCATTTTTTAGATAAAGTAGAACAGAGAACAATAAAACGGGTATTGAAGTCATCAGTCAATCAGTGATGATAAGTAGAGAAGAACAACGGGACACTGTACAAAAACAAACAAACAACAAACAAACAAACAAACAAACAAACAAAGAACACCAGAAACCAAATACGACATTAAAACACTGATCAAAACAAATTACAAATACACCAAAGAGAAAATGGGCATTCCTGCAATACGGACGTAGGACGGCCATTTGCCATATCAGTAGGAAATGGTGTGGCTATCTGGAGTACTTGCACACAGCCATATCACTTGTCCGATTACTCATTGGTCTCGAAGAGCACACAAGTGCATAATTGTCTTCTTATTTTAAGATGAAGACACAAGCAAGACAGGAACACGCAGAGGCCCAATCAACAGAGGAATATGTTAATGAATATAAAAAGTGTTTCAGAAAGAAGAACATACTATGTCGGATTGAGCGAGGACGGGTGTTCAGTGCCAAAACTTCTCCAATGAGCTTTGAGCGGGCCTGTCATGGAGTGTGGTCTTCAACGTCAGTCAGAGTGCAATTTTTAAGAATGCGCTGATACAAGGCTGTAGATTAGTGAAGTACCATACAGTGTTCTTCTTGGTTTTGTTTACGGTATACACGGCCTATATACCTTTGATCTTCCTAATTTTGTTTATCATCTCGCCATAAGAGGCAGGTTGTGAAATTACCATGGTATTACATGAATATTGTGTTTCATGTATTGAGAAGAAGCTGAGAGTTAATGTTGTAAAAAAATCACTTCGACTATTATGTTGGGCTTTTACATTATCTCGAACTACTTCTAATGCACATATGGTGCACCGTAATTTTATATAATAGAACATATTTCAATATTGACAATTTCAACCTAAAGGTTGGTATCTCTGCTGGTGGATTGTTAAGTTCCCGATACTACCGTTTGCTAAGTTTCACAGTGTTTCGGCACTTGACTTGAAATACATTTGCTAATTCTCCGTCACAAAATTTAATGAATAAAGCCTGTGTTTGTGAAACACGAATGCACCCGGTGGCATCTTTGTTAGTATGAACACTATTTTCTGTTAAGTACATGTATGTGAGGTCACTGGGTTAAAAGGTCAAATGTCAAGGTCACGAGGTCAAAAATTTTGATATCAATGGAAAGGTCTTGTCACAAGGAATACAAATATGAAATATGAAAGCCCTATCACTTACCATTCAAAAGTTATGCCAAATGTTAAAGTTTTTGAAAAGTAGGTCAAAGGTCAAGGTCAATGTCATGAGGTCAAAAATTTTGGTATCAATGGAAAGGTCTTGTCTCAATGAATACACATGTGAAATATGAAAGCCCTATCACTTCCCATTCAAAAGTTATGCCCAATGTTAAAGTTTTTGAAAAGTAGGTCAAAGGTCAAGGTCAAGGTCACGAGGTCAAAAATTTTGGTATCAATGAAAAGGTCTTGTCACAAGGAATACAAATGTGAAATATGAAAGCCCTATCACTTCCCATTCAAAAGTTATGCCTAATGTTAAAGTTTTTGAAAAGTAGGTCAAAGGTCAAGGTCAAGGTCACGAGGTCAAACATTTTGGTATCAATGGAAAGGTCTTGTCACAAGGAATACACATGTGAAATATGAAAGCCCTATCACTTCCAATTCAAAAGTTATGCCCAATGTTAAAGTTTTTGAAAAGTAGGTCAAAGGTCAAGGTCAAGGTCACGAGGTCAAAAATTTTGGTATCAATGAAAAGGTCTTGTCACAAGGAATACAAATGTGAAATATGAAAGCCCTATCACTTCCCATTCAAAAGTTATGCCCAATGTTAAAGTTTTTGAAAAGTAGGTCAAAGGTCAAGGTCAAGGTCACGAGGTCAAACATTTTGGTATCAATGGAAAGGTCTTGTCACAAGGAATACACATGTGAAATATGAAAGCCCTATCACTTCCAATTCAAAAGTTATGCCCAATGTTAAAGTTTTTGAAAAGTAGGTCAAAGGTCAAGGTCAAGGTCACGAGGTAAAAAATTTTGGTATCAATGGAAAGGTCTTGTCACAAGGAATACACATGTGAAATATGAAAGCCCTATCACTTCCAATTCAAAAGTTATGCCCAATGTTAAAGTTTTTGAAAAGTAGGTCAAAGGTCAAGGTCAAGGTCACAAGGTCAAAAATTTTGGTATCAATGGAAAGGTCTTGTCACAAGAAATACACATGTGAAATATGAAAGCCCTATCACTTCCCAATCAAAAGTTATGTCCAATGTTAAAGTTTTTCGGACAAACAGACAAACAGACAAACAGACAAACAGATAAACAGACAAACAGACAAACAGACGGACAGGCCAAAAACTATATGCCCCCGAATCTTTGATTCCGGGGGCATAAAAATTTCAAGCACTGTCTTTTGTTATATGATAAACAAAATAAGAAGGATCAAAAGCAGACAGCATGAACATAAAAAATGCGTCAGAATCATCAAACGCCTTTTATACCGTGGATGTTATTTAAATGTCACCAGACGGACACTAGGCTTGGTACTTGACCAAGACCAATCTACAGTCTTGTACAAACGCATTCTTAAAGCCGCGTTTCCACTATCAAAGTTTTCTTGGTCAAAGTCCGTCAAAGAAAACTTGGTCAAAGTTTTCTTGGACAAAGTTGTCTGTTTACACTATCAATGTTTTTTGAGCGACTTGTACAAGAAAACGTGGTAAATTATAATGCACAAAAACAAGTAAATATTGTGAATATTTCTCATGATAACTTTATAGTTCATGTTAGTGGTTGTTCATAGGACTTCTTACATAATATGGAACATTTAAGCACGAGTTCAAGGATTTATAAAAGAAAAAAATCATAGATGGAATTCACTGCATCGCGTCTTTTGTCTTTGTTGCTATATTAATTACTTTTAACGTTCTAAATTGCCTTTATTTCTTTCATCAATACTTTAAATACTTATGGTGTAATTTTGAATCTCTACTCTGATTGGTCGATTCCCGTCAAAGTCCTTCAAATTTTCAAGAAAAATAGGATGGAGTTCTATTCCGTCAAGGTCCATCCAAGTTCTTTGACGGACTTTGATCAAAGTTTTCTTGGATTGTTTACACTATCAAAGTTAGCGTCAAAAACTTTGACCAAGTTTTCTTGTCGAGAAAACTTTGATAGCGTAAACGGGACTTAAGACTCGCACTCTGACTGACTGTGACGACGGCGTGACTCCATGACGGGCTCTGTCCAAACCTCTTTACCTCTTTAGAGAAGACAGGGCGCCGACAATCTGTCCTCTTTGAATGTCAGTCGGTCTCCTCGGGTGATAACATACATGAACTCGCTACAGCTGGCAGAGCACGGACTGTATTACGTACGCCCTCTTTTATATCCATTTACATATTCATCTGTGTTAATTGGGTTCCTGCGATCTTGTTTGTGTGATGTCATCTTACAGTGAGGAGGTTGTTTTACACCACAATTGTACGTTCTTGGAGACCTCTGGGTACGTTCTTGGAAACCTCTGGTACCTTCGGAAAAGTGAGAGGGTTGTGCGCACGCAATCCAGGATAACCACACCATTTGTTACTTGTGTGGCAAATGGCCGTCCAAAGTCGGCACCGGTTGCCCATTGGTCTCGTTGGTTTATGTGTAGTCTTTTGTGTTTGGTGTTTATATGTGGTGTGTCTCTTTATCGTATCTTGTTGTGCTCGTCGTTCTGTTTACGCGTCGGGTGTTTTGCTGGTACTGCAACAGTGTCTGGTTGGAGATACCCTCCCTTATTTGAAATATATTTTTAAATCATCCGTCAAAACTTTTTTATAAAAATTTTCCTAACCTGAGGGGCATCTCCCTTATGGCATGGTACTGCAACAGTGTCTGGTTGGAGATACCCTCCCTTATTTGAAATATATTTTTAAATCATCCGTCAAAACTTTTTTATAAAAATTTTCCTAACCTGAGGGGCATCTCCCTTATGGCATGGTACTGCAACAGTGTCTGGTTGGAGATACCCTCCCTTATTTGAAATATATTTTTAAATCATCCGTCAAAACTTTTTTATAAAAATTTTCCTAACCTGAGGGGCATCTCCCTTATGGCATGGTACTGCAACAGTGTCTGGTTGGAGATACCCTCCCTTATTTGAAATATATTTTTAAATCATCCGTCAAAACTTTTTTATAAAAATTTTCCTAACCTGAGGGGCATCTCCCTTATGGCATGGTACTGCAACAGTGTCTGGTTGGAGATACCCTCCCTTATTTGAAATATATTTTTAAATCATCCGTCAAAACTTTTTTATAAAAATTTTCCTAACCTGAGGGGCATCTCCCTTATGGCATGGTACTGCAACAGTGTCTGGTTGGAGATACCCTCCCTTATTTGAAATATATTTTTAAATCATCCGTCAAAACTTTTTTATAAAAATTTTCCTAACCTGAGGGGCATCTCCCTTATGGCATGGTACTGCAACAGTGTCTGGTTGGAGATACCCTCCCTTATTTGAAATATATTTTTAAATCATCCGTCAAAACTTTTTTATAAAAATTTTCCTAACCTGAGGGGCATCTCCCTTATGGCATGGTACTGCAACAGTGTCTGGTTGGAGATACCCTCCCTTATTTGAAATATATTTTTAAATCATCCGTCAAAACTTTTTTATAAAAATTTTCCTAACCTGAGGGGCATCTCCCTTATGGCATGGTACTGCAACAGTGTCTGGTTGGAGATACCCTCCCTTATTTGAAATATATATTTAATAATTTTTAAATCATCCGTCAAAACTTTTTTATAAAAATTTTCCTAACCTGAGGGGCATCTCCCTTATGGCATGGTACTGCAACAGTGTCTGGTTGGAGATACCCTCCCTTATTTGAAATATATTTTTAAATCATCCGTCAAAACTTTTTTATAAAAATTTTCCTAACCTGAGGGGCATCTCCCTTATGGCATGGTACTGCAACAGTGTCTGGTTGGAGATACCCTCCCTTATTTGAAATATATTTTTAAATCATCCGTCAAAACTTTTTTATAAAAATTTTCCTAACCTGAGGGGCATCTCCCTCATGACATAGCTCTGTCCTTATCTGGTTATACGGATTACGTGTGCACAATCCTACAGCTACAATGTATAATGTAAAAGTATTATACTGTCTCTGTTTGTTAGTGTGGTAGTGGTAAGTCCCTTGTTTATTGCTATATTCATGAGATGATAATCACAAGTCCTTTATACCGCTGTCCCCCCGTGTTTCAGATATGTAATTTATAAAAATGTCAATATCTTTGGTAATATGCAGCTCAGAAGAAGAATAGTTAAATTATACCATTAGATACATGCACTGAACCACATAATACATAACTTAAAGATGATTTGGTATTTTTCTACATACATCCATGGCATAGATGAACAGAAACCATTAAATGAGGTTATTTTTCTAGCTACATCCATGGCATAGATAATGAACAGAAACCATTATATTTTTCAAGGTACATCCATGGCATAGATGAATAGAAACCATTTTATCACATGATACACCCGTTATGCAGTTTCATAAAGCCATTTCATAAATATATGATATGATAACACGTTACATATCGCTCTGCTTGAATGCGATTGGTCAAGTTTGGAACCTAGTCACATAAACCTTGACAAATGTGACCTTTCAAATATCGGTCAACTGTTAAATTCAGACCCGGAGTCAATATCAATGATTAAAATTGTTGTTGTTGAATTAATTCTTGCATTAAAATACTATTCAAAATTGAAATCCTTTTCTCTTACGCACAGAATATCTATACAATGGGGACACTACTTCTCATGGCGTAGCAGACGACTTCTAGATCACGGCGTGATTCGCCTCTTGTTCTCGGAAACGTTGATTTCACTTTAGAAATACACATTTTTAGGCAATATCATGTGATAAAAAGAATCTCAAATGAATTTTCATTTCATACGATGTATTATGAAACTCGTTGTGCGTTTTATATCCCCTTGCCAAGGCTCGGGGATATAAAACCCGCAACTCGTTTCATAATACTTCGTATGAAAAGAAAATCCATTTGAGATCCTATATATATTTTTCTACGTACATACATGGCATAGATGCACAGAAAATATTAAATTTGGTTATTTCTATTAGTTCACCCATGGCATAGATGAACAGAAACCATTATATTTGGTTATTTTTCTAAGTACATCTATGGCATAGATAATGAACAGAAACCATGAAATTTGGTTATTTTTCTAAGTACATCTATGGCATAGATAATGAACAGAAACCATGAAATTTGGTTATTTTTCTCAATACATCTATGGCATAGATAATGAACAGAAACCATGAAATTTGGTTATTTTTCTCAATACATCTATGGCATAGATAATGAACAGAAACCATTAAATTTGGTTATTTTTCTCAATACATCTATGGCATAGATAATGAACAGAAACCATGAAATTTGGTTATTTTTCTCAATACATCTATGGCATAGATAATGAACAGAAACCATTAAATTTGGTTATTTTTCTCAATACATCTATGGCATAGATAATGAACAGAAACCATGAAATTTGGTTATTTTTCTCAATACATCTATGGCATAGATAATGAACAGAAACCATTAAATTTGGTTATTTTTCTCAATACATCTATGGCATAGATAATGAACAGAAACCATGAAATTTGGTTATTTTTCTCAATACATCTATGGCATAGATAATGAACAGAAACCATTAAATTTGGTTATTTTTCTCAATACATCTATGGCATAGATAATGAACAGAAACCATGAAATTTGGTTATTTTTCTCAATACATCTATGGCATAGATAATGAACAGAAACCATGAAATTTGGTTATTTTTCTCAATACATCCATGGCATAGATGTTGAACAGAAACCATTAAATTCGCTTATTTTTCTAAGTCTAAGGGGAAATGTCGTCTTCTTTTTTTTTATCCTACCCAAATATGTAGTACTCATGAACTTGACCTAGATTTTGATGTGATGTATCTGTATACAAAATGAGTATCCATGCACAGATAATGAATGGAAACCATCAAATTTGGTTAGTTTTTGAAGTCCAAGGGAAATAACTCTGAAAAAATTCTTTTTTTATCAGGACAAGCAGGACACTGCTAAAGACGGTATTAATTAATGGCCGGACCAGATTTGTGTTTTTGAAACACTATGTGCATTGAAAGCAACATAGTGCAATATTAATATCTTTTACAATTCAAAGTTTCAATGTGAGATTCTATATAGTTTTGACACACTTTAGTCCATTTCAAAATCTTATCTTCAACTTCAACTTGAGGTCAATCCTAAAGGTTAATTTCAGTACTAGAAATTGTGACTTGAAGTTTAAATGTGATATATCCTAAAGGTTAATTTCAGTACTAGAAATTGTGACTTGAAGTTTAAATGTGATATATGACTGGTACCTTACTATTGTAAAGTCAAATTCAAAATTGTATCAGTAAGGTGAAGGTCAAAGGGCCAAGTCAAGGTCAATACCTAAAATAAAGTCAACTCATTAATTCCTATCTCTGTGCAAAGTTTGAATGTAAAGTTTATACAGTATTTGTACAAATAAAAGATGAATTCAAAATTACATTTATTAAAGGTCAATCTCAAGGTGGAGGTCAAAGACAATACCAGTGTTCAGATCCTCTTACCATGCTTTATCTTTGTATCAAGTTTGAAGATTGTACCCCTTATAGTTCTTTCACAACTAAATTCTAAACACAAAATTACATTTTTCAAGGTCAAGGTAAAACCTCAAGGTCATGAACAATAACCTTTTCACTCTGCTTTATCTCAATAGCAAGCCTGAATATTGTTCCTCTTTAGTACTTTCAAAGGTAACCTAAACACAAAATTACATTTTTCAAGGGCAAGGTCAATACTCAAGGTCAAAAACAAAACCTGTGTTTAGATCCTCTCACCAAGCTTTATCTTTGTACATAGTTTGGAGATTGTACCCCTCATAGTTCTTTCACGATTACCCTAAACACAAAATTACATTTTTCAAGGTCAAGGTAAAACCTCAAGGTGAAGGTCAAACCAATATCTGCATTCAGATCCTCTCACCATTTATCTTTATCTTTGTACCAAGTTTGAAGATTGTGCCCCTTATACATGTATATAGTTCTTTCACAACAAACCTAAATGCAGCAGCTAAACCAAATTGTTGACACATACAGACAGACGGATGGAAGGAAGGACATCGCCATTTCATAATACGGATATTGCTTTGCACTCAAGCCAAAATGAACTTGACCTAGATTCTCATGTGATGTATCTGCATACTAAATTTCATTTCAATAAATGCATCTGTTGCAAAAAATGAACAGGAACTTTTGACCGATAGACCAACCAATAACAGCAAAGCAATATGTCTCCTCTTCTTTGAAAGGGGGCATAATAACAAAATCATTTTAAGTTATAACAAAATTTATTTGAGCCAAAATTTATAAAATATTTCTGAGAAAAAGAGAGAGAGGTAAAAAATAAATAATCTCAATTAAACGAGGAAAATAATAAAATTTTAACATTGAAAAATAATAAATATAATAATATGGCCATAGAACACATGATATGAACTTTATAATACTGTTTCTATAAATAAATACCTTTCCATATACATTGTATCACAGATTCTGGGTAAAAAGAAAACATTTTATGTTCAAGTTACCCTAATTGTTAGACAGTTTCTATACAAAATCAATAGAATTAGTAAATTATAATAAATACAAATATTAGCAAGATCTTTTGTTCTTACTATGAGTTACCATTACTGTAAATTGGTTTTTATTCGTCATGTACCAATTTTCGTCATTTTCGTCAGTGCCTCCCTTGACGAAATTACGTATCGACGAATATAAATACTCCCGACAAAATATAGTGTAGAAAGGAAAAATTGAATCCTTAGAGTTAATACGACAGGCAAATGATAAATAATTGAAAACTGAATACGCACACGAAGTCGCATATAATGTACTTCTAATGACCAAATGATATGTTTTCACAACAAGCTAGGTGGTATACATGTCTCTTATTGTTTGTTTACCAATAATTGTTGAACAAACAATGACAATAAACGCATACGGCCTATACCTGATTGTTAAGTTGGCATTTGAGCAGACGAATTTGTATTTTAGGGACCCTTGGATGACGAATTTACGTACTGACGAAATGGTCATTTTGAACAAATTGACGAAAATTGGTACTGACGAAAATAAAGCAATTTACAGTACCTAGTTCTATGAAGTTCTGTATGGGGTAATTTAAGAATTCACAAAAAATATTGTTGATTTAAGAAATAATTTTTTTTTTAATTAATAAAAAAATGAATTAATATTACATTGAATTTCTCTTTTACTGAGTATAAATCAACAGTGAAAAAATTCTGGTTTCCTTAATATCAAATTTTCTGTACTTTTAAAAATGTGTATCAAAGAATTCAGTAAGTTACTATAGCACATTGAGCATCTGTTTCCCTCCAGAAAAGTTTGAATCTTTGGTAAGATATTAGGGCATTGATGAATCTTTAGTCTTTCTCTGGAAAAAATGAGAAAAATAAAACGTAAAAAATATTTCAGATTGATTTTCAACTCTTACTAAAAGCACGAATTATCATTCAGCACTACTATATATGTTTTCTTACACATTATTTTTTCTTACAAAATTATCATCAATACAATATATTCAATTAAACAATTTATAAATCAAAAATAAAATAACTAAAAATATTATTGATTTGCAGACAAAGAAAGACAACTCTTACTTTTTGACATGTCTGGGGGCTGCTCTTCAGATACTAGTTTTGTCAGCATATCTTTGTAAGATCCACTCGTCTCAGACTGTTGATAAATTCAAAAGTATTACATATAATTATCTTAAAAGAGTTATAATGCACATATCTGAAATATATAATAAATGGTAAGAATTTCAGTGTTGTTTGATTTCAGAGAGATACAGAAAAGAGCTTTTTTTCTGATCTGATTTTTATTTCTTAAGACTGATACATAATGAATGATTTTTCATAAAGCAACCAATTATACATGTACCCTATGAAACTCACATTTTATCAAATACAAAATTGGAAATCATTACCGGGTAAATAATTGATCAGTTTTGAAAGTTGAATAAGCATTTTCTTGATAAACATAGTAATGAAATTTTCATAACACAGATATACCAATTATACATGTACAAAAGTACCTGACAAAGATTGTGTTTTTCTTTTTTCTCTTACGGAGAGAAGAAGAAGAAGAAGAAGAAGAAGAAGAACAACAACAACAACAACAACAACAACAACTACAACAAAGATTTAAGGACATCACTTACTTCAATAGTACTTTTCAGAGTTTTTCTGCTGATCTTTTCGTATTCATCTTTAACTTGTACTAAATCTTTCTCACATCGACTCACTATGATACGTATTAATGTATTATCATCTGTTCCAATTCCTTTGGTGACCTTCTGTAGTTGTTGTGCAAAATGATTTCTTTTATTTCTCACACAATTGACTGAAAAAAGGTGAAGATAAATCATAAATGATTATAAATTGTCAGTACGTTCACAATACAGGCTTATAATCATTCCTTTAAATCAAAAACTTTAAGTTAATACTATGAGTTCTGGATTCTTTTCAATTTGTAACATATTGCCCTTTCTATATACTAGACATCACCTCAGACAGTGCATGTATTTTAGATATTGTTTTCATTTTCGTGCATAGCATCGATGGCGGATGTGGCTGGCCAAAACAGGGGATGCTTTCTCCTCCTGGGCACCTGGTCCCACCTCTAGCTTGCTAGGGGTCCGTCGATGCTCAATTGTGTGATCTATTGTGAGTGCTGTTAAGATTATCATCAGAATCTTCTTTAACTCATGTAACTACGGTACATTATACAGTCAAAGTGTACCATTGAGGGAGTTAGAGCCATTCTTGTTCCCCGAGACTTGACCTATTTCCCCGGGGCGAAGTATGGTATACTTAACTGTTTGATATTATACTACCACTTTGACGTCACCAGCTTCACATGCAGAAGCTCTGCCTCATTTTGAATTTCATTCTCTAGAAAAAAAGTCTTTCTAACTAAAGCACCATTTGCAAGGAAAAAGTCTTTTCAGGTGAATTACTGTTAGATATAATGAGTATCTTTTTACATACAGGAAAAAATCAGTAGCTGTACAATAAAAGCTTTATTATAATAGTACATACCGACAGTTTTAGTTCCCGTTAATAAATCACCAGACAGTTCATATTCCAACATGCTCTCTATATCCTTCCCTGATAATTTTTTGTATTCGTTAAACGTTGCCCGAAGTTGCGGAAAACTCCTTGATACAAGAAGTGTCGTTATGGTTGCCTCATCAGTTCCGCGTGATTTGTGTGCTGCATCATGAAGAGCCTTGGCATCCTTCTTTGCCAAATTGTTGTCGACCTCTCGGCTGTCGCTACGGTTACAATTAGCCAATGAAATTAGGAGATGCTTAGTGTCTTTGGAAGTTTCACTCTCGATATGGTCGACTAGCTCCCCCTTATATTCTGAAGGTATGAAAATGTGAATGATAACATAACATGATATAGAAATATCTTAGAAACTCAAATCCTTGAAAGATAAATTTTGAGTTTCTTTCTTATAATGACTAGTTATTTCACTCAAGCATAAAGAATCTAAATACCATGATATTTCTTATAATTTACTTTAAGACTTTATGTCTGCAGAAGCTAAATAGATATATGCGGTTGAGATAAATTTGTATGGTATGATTCCGCTACAGTAGATCAACACTTACTTTGTTTATATATTTTCTTTATTTCCTTTAATTCGGCATTTGATCTTGTACAAATAATTTCAAACAGGATATCTTCATCAGTACCAGCACCCTGTGGGAAGAAAATTAGAATCAGTTTCTATATGTTTAAATTACAACTCCTGCGTGCTCATGATAATTTATGATACAATTAGAAACTTTACTGGTTGATTTTTTTTATTAATGTAAAATGATCAAGAGCAATAAAAATGTCACAATTGCTTAGTTGCATCACAAAGTGAATTTATGGAAAGACAGAAAGACCTAGCTTGATCCATATATATCCACATGAGGAAAAAAAAATAAGAATAATATTCAAATTTGTAGATATCAATCGGGACTATAGACTAGTGTATGAATTAAACTTCATTGAAAGTCTACATTGTCCTTCAGGAAACCAATGTGCGAAAATTATATTGCCAAAATAGAGACCTAGTTTCCCATAGAAAGGAGAAAAAAATATTATTGTCAACAACAAAATGCCGTTCAATGCCTAAGCGATGACGATAGGACAATAGTGAATATTAATTGAATCGCTACAATATACACGTACTTTCTTGAAAAATTAGAAAAGAACTTATCATGTAACACTGAATGTACATGTAGCTTAATTCTACACAACTATAATCACATCATTATGCTATATACATGTAATAACACTTTTTTATATCTTTAACCATGCCTTCATAGCAGATCTGAGTTGGTGAGCATCAAACTCTAACGGTGACATCAGTAAACCTTTTATAGTTTCGACATAATCTCCACTCGTTTCCCCTTCTATCTCATCTAACATATCCTACAAGATAATGGTCAAAACATGAAGTCAATAATAGTTAAGTATGATCTTAGCCATGCATGTAGATTAAACTTGCATGTAAAAGTAATGAACCATTTAATTTGTGTTTAAAAGATTACAAAATAGTAATAAAACATAGAAGCTTCTATACTCTGATGATTACTATACATTGTATATCATCATGAAAATCTTAAAATTTTGGTCAGTTCCTCAAAATTGATCAAAATGACTTTCTCCTTCTCGAAACTAAAATTGATGGAGAGACGATAGGCAGAAAGAACTTTTAAATGACAAGGTATTCTAAATTCTGAATAGACCATTTTCCGAACTTGTTAGAAAGCACAAAATGTCAGAGTCAATATCTTTTGGCGTTGTTTTACATTATGACGTCACTGTTTAAAGACGCAGTTCCAATGAGACGTTACGATGAAAAAGTGCACTAAAATTGCCTATCTCAGACATTTTTCATCATTTTGTCAGCCATTATGAATTTCGGCAAGTGGCCCATTGTGTTATTACATGATTGAAAATGAATTATGACCTTGACAATACCTCAATGTTACCTCAAAATTATTATCTAAAGTTTGATAAATTCAAACCTATGACATCCCTACATTTTTTCCGTCTCATTAGGAATTTCATATTACATACAATAAGTTAAGTACAGCATAGTTACATTCTCTCTCCATTTTTGGGTCTAAATATAGAACATGAATGACCTTGACCTTGAACCTTACCTTGCCATATTCCGATTTGAATGCTGCCGCTATATCTTGACGTTGTGATAAAGTTCTAAACGCTAAAACATTTGTTATGTCCTCTTCTTCAGTTCCTACATAAAAATAAAAGTCGAAATTCAATTCAAGTATTACATACATGTACATGTAGAAGCAGAATCATTTCACTGCATTATTCTGAGGAAATCATATTAAGTCTTTGTGGAATACTGAGTTAATATTTCCATTACAGACGGTATCTGACGTAAAACCATTGTGACGTCATGTAAATGGTATGGCAACGTCAATTTTATACCGTCATTTCCCACACTTTTAGGTCTGTTTCCATAGAATTTGATGACTTCATAACCTATCTACGTCAGATACCGTCTCAAATGGGAAGTAACTCTGGTTTTCGAAAATAGCGAATAAGCAAGCAGTAAATCAAGGCATTTGATTTTGATATGGAACAAATATTAAAAATTGATTCTGAGATTTGATTAATAGATTGATATTGATGCTGAGGCTATTTTTGAAAAAAATAAAGCCTGTGTTTGTGAAACACGAATGCCCCCGGTGGCATCTTTGTTAGAATGAACACTATTTTCTGTTAAGTACATGTATGTGAGGTCACTGGGTTAAAAGGTCAAAGGTCAAGGTCACGAGGTCAAAAATTTTGGTATCAATGGAAAGGTCTTGTCACAAGGAATACACATATGAAATATGAAAGCCCTATCACTTACCATTCAAAAGTTATGCCAAATATTAAAGATTTTGAAAAGTAGGTCAAAGGTCAAGGTCATGAGGTCAAAAATTTTGGTATCAATGGAAAGGTCTTGTCACAAGGAATACACATGTGAAATATGAAAGCCCTATCACTTCCCATTCAAAAGTTATGCCCAATGTTAAAGTTTTTGAAAAGTAGGTCAAAGGTCAAGGTCAAGGTCACGAGGTCAAAAATGTTGGTATCAATGGAAAGGTCTTGTCACAAGGAATACACATGTGAAATATGAAAGCCCTATCACTTCCCATTCAAAAGTTATGCCCAATGTTAAAGTTTTTGAAAAGTAGGTCAAAGGTCAAGGTCAAGGTCACGAGGTCAAAAATGTTGGTATCAATGGAAAGGTCTTGTCACAAGGAATACACATGTGAAATATGAAAGCCCTATCACTTCCCATTCAAAAGTTATGCCCAATGTTAAAGTTTTTGAAAAGTAGGTCAAAGGTCAAGGTCAAGGTCACGAGGTCAAAAATGTTGGTATCAATGGAAAGGTCTTGTCACAAGGAATACACATGTGAAATATGAAAGCCCTATCACTTCCCATTCAAAAGTTATGCCCAATGTTAAAGTTTTTGAAAAGTAGGTCAAAGGTCAAGGTCAAGGTCACGAGGTCAAAAATGTTGGTATCAATGGAAAGGTCTTGTCACAAGGAATACACATGTGAAATATGAAAGCCCTATCACTTCCCATTCAAAAGTTATGCCCAATGTTAAAGTTTTTGAAAAGTAGGTCAAAGGTCAAGGTCAAGGTCACGAGGTCAAAAATTTTGGTATCAATGGAAAGGTCTTGTCACAAGGAATACTCATGTGAAATATGAAAGCCCTGTCACTTCCCATTCAAAAGTAATGTCCAATGTTAAAGTTTTTCGGACAAACAGACAGACAAACAGACAAACAGACAAACAGATAAACAGACAAACAGACGGACAGGCCAAAAACTATATGCCCCCGAATCTTTGATTCCGGGGGCATAATAAAAAGGAAATTTTGGAGGATAAAACTTAAAGGCATGCATTAACATGAAGTTCATACCCAAGTAGAGTTCATTTGTCAACCATTAAATAAATCTTATAAAGAAAAGGAAAATTTGAAAGCTTCTGACAGTGCACCGGCTGTGAAACACTTCATAATGAAATCATAGGTAATTTGCCTGTCAAAATAGTGCTTAAAGAAGATGTGATTACAAGAGAAATTTTTGTCTTTTCATACCTAAACCAGACATTGCATTTTTGATTACTTCAGCGTCACTTTTAGCATTAAAATTTGGGTAAGGTTTGACTGTTCCGTCTCCCTGTAAAAAAAAGGATATACATGTAAAGTTCATTCTTATACAAAAATTGGACTGGCAACAATTATGAAAGAAGTTCATTGTACAACCAGGCTGATCGAGTTGAAAAAAGTAATTTTTTTTCTCAATTATTACTGCTGCATGTGTACATGTGTCTCTTCCAGATAATGTACATATTTGTAGAAACTAGCATTTTTGTGTAGAATTATAGCAAAAGGATAAAGTAAGCTTAGAAGAGATAGAATTTCAAAAACATAGTCTAAGCTCAACATTTTCCTGATACTTAATTATTATCCAAATAAACATTTTCTACCTTCTCTTCATCTTCTTCCGTTATATCTGATGATTCTGCATTATTTGATTCGTCAGCAGTTGCCTCCTCTTTATCTTTCGTTGATGGTGAGTCTTTGTTGATAGACGCACTGGATCCGCCCCCTTTGGCTATTTTTGTATTAACGTCATCAATAGCCTTTTTAATGGCAGACTCTGCTGATGTATCACCTGTTTAACAAATAGGGAAATTAAGGAATTTGTTATTATGAGAAGTATTGACTCTTGTAATACTTTTTTCTATCCTAAGCAACAATTATATTTTATGTGAAACTGAAATTTACAATCACTCGTTAATATTATACAAATTAAAGAAACATTTCATGTTCATCATATCACAAAACAATGTAAATAATTTGCACTAATTATTTTATATAAAAATTTTCAAATCAAAATTTGCATTTTTTTTTGCAATTAAAATGAATTATCTATGTAATAAATTCACATATTACAAGTAATTTTCCAATATTTTAGATGAAAAAGATGAGCATGATGAAAGGTACATGTAGTTAAA
The DNA here is from genome assembly GCA_033119305.1 of Pinctada imbricata. Lineage (NCBI taxonomy): Eukaryota > Metazoa > Mollusca > Bivalvia > Pterioida > Pteriidae > Pinctada > Pinctada imbricata. The sequence goes on along the minus strand of VSWD01000003.1, from coordinate 43,179,981 downwards.
AAAAAAATGAAAAAGAAAAATAAAACAAAAACAAAAACAAAACTTACCTAATGTTTTTGCGAGATCTAATGAAGTTTCAAATGATGACAGCGCAGCACTGAGATCTCCAAGTTTTACTGCAAATAAAATACATGTATTTTCATATCAAATTTCACTAGCGTACTTTGTGTAATTCAAGAGTTTGACTTCCTTGACTTATTCAACTGCTATATTCTTTACATATACTGTTGGTTATCATTAATTAATATAGGTGAGGTTTAAAAAATGAGGACAGCATACCACATTCGAATACCTAACTCCTCATTTATCCTCCATCTCCCCTATCTTTCCTACTTCATATAACATATCTATGCTTATATACCTTCAGACCTTACCACTAAATACTGATGCCTGGAGTTGCCACTCCATCTCTACAGACCCTCCTTACATTCTAACCCCACCTCCAACCCCTCCTTCCTAATTCATACGTCATTTCTATGCTCATACCTTCAGACTGTACCACACAAATACTGATGCCTGGAGCTGCCACTCTATCTCTACAGACCCCACTTACATTCTAGAACCACCCCTTTCCATGACCCCTCCTTCCTTTCCTTTTTCATACATCATTTCTATGCTCAAACCTTCAGACTGTGCCACCAAGACAGACGCCTGGAGTTGCCACTCCATCTCTACAGACCCCACTTACATTCTAACCCCACCCCTTTCCATGACCCCTCCTTCCTTCCTAACTCATACATCATTTCTATCATACCTTCAGACTGTGCCACTAAGACTGACGCCTGGAGCTGCCACTGTGTATCCTCTGCCTCCTCTGCAGCGATCAGGGATTTTTCACCATAATCTTTCGCCTTTTGGTATTGTTCCATCTCCAAGTAACAACGTCCAACCTCGTGATATAGCCACGTACTTTCCAAGGCTGATTTTGATAAAGGTAATTTCTTCTCCCATCTAAGAATTAGTAAAGAAATTATGACATTGTTTAACAAGCAAATTTACAAATTAAATTGTTGTACAAACCCATGTATCAATTACAGCTAATTTTTCAAAATTTGAGGGGAACACATTGTACCTTCAACATTTATGTCAAAATTATGGTACATAAAGTCTTAAGTATGTATTGAAGTATTTACTAAATCTAATTTACATAATAAATATGTGATTAAACATTTGAAGCTTAGGTATCAAGAAATTAATTGTACCAAATTTTGAAAGTACAATTTGAAGGACAAAGCTAAATCAGTCGCTTAATTAGTAATAACATACACATCTATGGCCTGACTGTAGTCTCCCTTCCTGGCGTGAACACGGCCTAAATTATCCAATCCTCTGGAGCAAGCCTCTTCCATATCGCTGTAAAACATTGTACGTGAATATTATAAGTAGATACATGTTTTGGAATTGAACTCGAACATACATTTTGGAAATACACCTTAATATTGTTACATGTACATTATCATGATTATGTAGAATAGAGAACAAAGAAGAATAAATGAAGTCTCTATGATTTTGCTACTGTGATTTACCTTTAGCATTCATTTGTATTATTGTTAGCTTTTCAAAAATATAGATCTAAACAAAAGGGAACATTTAAGGTCAATGAAGGAAAGTTATTCAACATGTGTCGTACAGAGCTGAAAGTAGGTCTATTTGTACACAAATAGACAGTGCATCAAAGCAGTCCAAACTTTCCAATATCAGGGCATTCATTACTGATTGCCTTTAGTTTAATTCGGTTCCCCAGGGCTTGCTATTGCGATGCAGCATGAGTAGCAAAGTATCACACCTTTTTTTCTTATGATTTACGTTGTATTTTCCAAGAAATCATCTGATGAAATGGAATACTTACTATTGTTCACCCATATCATAGTCTATCTGATGATTTTCCAACGACTTGTCGTAATTTCCGAGTTCCAAGTGAGCATTACCGATACAACTGTAAAGGTTGGCAATGACCTCCATTTTGTTTGGTACCGCTTCCTCAGAGAACGTCTGTACGGTTCCTAAGCATCGCTGGGCACGCTTCAAACTCTCCTGGTATTTACCCTCGATTTGTGCTACAGATGAAATACAAAGTGCACTAAGTTTAATATATATATATATATGTTTATTGAAAAAATTCAATGGTACTACAAAAATAGTCTACCGCTTGCTAGGGAAATTTTCTTGTAAATAGACATGGAAAACTGTGACAAATATAACTTAATATTACGGTAGAGCATCCCTCAGGTCTCAGATGCTCATATTTCCAAAATAACAACTTTTGCAAAATTTTCATTTCCATATATCATGTATATTCAAAGCTTAAATGTTAGACCTGGTATAAAAACAAAATATAATTCGTGGTTTCATGATTATACCGAGAACTTAAGCTGTTTGAACTTTTAAACATTGGACCCAATGGGAAAAGTAAGAAAAATCCCATTTTAGAGGTGATAAAATGTGACTACAAAAGTTTCTTTTCCCAAAACCATATTAGTTTGATAATCTGAACAATATTCTGAAGAGAAAAAATAGGGTATCCAGGCAGCAATTCAGACCTGAGGGATACTCTACCTTAAGTCAAGAACATACAACTGATTAAGCAAGAGTGCAACTAATACATATACCATCTCAATTATGAGATAATTAATTTCAAATATCATACAACTTTTGTAATATGTGCATAAACTGATATTTAAACTTTCAATTTAAGTCATTAATTATGCATAAATTTTTGCATCAAATAAGGGATTACATGCATCACTAAAAATATAAATCCATTAGAGAAAAAAAATTATTCTAAAGTTATATATACCTTGATCTATTCGTTCCAGTTCTTTAATGATATAGTCATTTGCTGATAATTTGCCCCCTACCATCTCCGTTTTACGTCTCTGTTGCGCTCTATCGTGTTTACGTGCGTACATGGGCTTCTGTTGTCTCCAGAAGTCTGTACGTGTGTCCAAGTAAGACAGACCCTGACTGACAAGACTAGATATGGACTTGCCCATGTCTGTCTGTTGATCTGTGAAAATAAAAATTTAGCATTGAATAATATTGTGCTACTAATTTTATTCTTTACCTAAATCACGTAAACATAATTCACATGGGATTTTGAATTTTTCAAATACATGTACATATATTGTAAAGCATTTCATTCTGCCAAATTGCTGTAGAAATTAAGTTCCATTGTATTCATATCTAAATATAAATCTATATATTTTGAGAAATTACATCCATCAATATTTGAGAAATTGCATCCGTCAATATTTGAGAAATTGCAACCATCAATATTTGAAAAATTGCATCCATAATTTTTTTTTTTAATGTAGCTAGTCTATAGATCTGTTTAGGATGATATTAATATTAACATATAGGTAATAACTCTAGCTGAGCTTCTAAAAACTTTTCCTCATGGAAATGAGTCAAGTCAATGCCTTAACTTGTGTTTTATTACATGTAAGGGTATGCAAAACACAGCAAGTGCATTAATTCATGATTCATATGTTACTAATAATGCCGGCCCTCAGCTAAGTAACAGTGCTGCACTAATGATACATGTACGTATCAAAAAATAATAATAAATGCACTTGCCAATGTTGCATTGGTCTTAAAGTTTTTGTTCCCATTTTGAACAGTATGTGACATAAAGTAATTGTGACGACTAGCTGGTATCAAGTTCAATGAGAAGAAGCATAAAATTCAGGGAAAACAATTATCATAATGCACTCAAAATATGACGCTAAATTCTGTATAATTCCTAACATCATTTATACGTGTTTACGTCAGAAATCATCCCAAGTGGGTAGTAAGTCTGTATACCAAAAAGACGGACAGTATTACCTGTTGCAAAACACATGAAGACACTGAAGTTATTCTTTTATAAAAATACAAAATACACTCAGTAAATTAATTATTACCAGTTTCTTTGAGTAGTTTCTCCAAGTACTGCCTGTCCCCGTATAACTCTCCAAGTAATTGCTTAATCGTTTTCTCATTCCCATCTGTTCTCCTGGCATCCAGAGCTTTAGACTGTGTAGGTCCAACACCTCTACCATACGAACCATAGCCTTGTCTCTTCTTGGGCTTTTTCTAAATTGATAAGTTCAAGAGTTATCTTTCTTACCACCCCAACTGATAAGGAAGAAGGCAAGAACATTAGAGTTACCTTTCTTACCACACAATTTTTTTTTCTTGATTTCAAACATTTTTTTGATAATTTAATTTTTTTGTGTTTTGTGTTTTCTTTTACTGTCTTTGATATTTTTTCTGAAATTATTATTATTTCTATTATCATTTTTCTGTTTTAATTTCTGTTTTTTAATATTTGACTTTTTTTTTTTAATCATCTTAATTAGAATTTGATTTATTTTCTAAGTACATTGAATTTCTTACATCATCTTGTTTATCAAAAAATGACAAATCTCCCTCTGTGGTCAGTTGTACTTTGTCTGGAGCTGAAATAAAGTGAGATGCATGTATATGTAATGTCAATTTGAAATATTAGATAATTTAAATTTCCATTTATACCCTCTTTATGCATGTTATGTGCACGTGACATTACTCTAAATATTTCTAAATCTGACTATGAAATATACAATGTATATAAATTAAATTATCACCAGGACAAATATATTTCTTCATTTTTTTTCCTTTATTCTCTGTAATCATACTTTTTTCTTCTTTCTATTATTTTTTTTTGGGGGGGGGGGGATGTTCTATGACATTCTTTTTTTCCTTTTTCTTTATTAGTTTTTTGTATCATTTCATGTATTAAAATGTTTTCTTTATTTTCCTTTACACATATCATTATTTGCTTTTATTTTTTTTTTATTTTTTTTTTTTTTTGATGGGTAGGGGTAGCCTCAATATCATGTTTATCATGCATTTAAACATAATTAAATTAATGTGAAATATACTCACATCCTACAGAATTATCGATGGCTTCCTGGGCTTTCTGTATACCTAGTCTGAACTCCTGTAGTTCTGGACGAAGCTTGTGTCCACGGTGATAATACACAAGGGCCAGCTCAAAGTCACCTTGGTAATACAATGCCTGCGCTTTCTGATAAACTCCCTAATTGTGAAAAAAAAAAATAATTAAACGTAAGTATAAAAAGCATACATATTTATAGTTCTATCTAAAATTTTGTTAAGTACCTTCAGTAGTCACATTAATTTCAAAATTTGAAAATTATAAAAAAAATTTTTTAATGAGAAATCAATTGAAGATTGATAATCATGTAAAGATTATATCATTAACATGAACCATATAAATAAGTACTGATTATTTTCTATATATATAACATCTTTAATATGTTTCATATATTTTAAGGATTAGAACATTCTCAGTACCAGTATTAAATTGAACACTTTCCTAATTTTTTTCTCCAAATACAACATGTACAATAACTATTTTTGTCATAATCATGAACATGATAGAATAGCTACAATTTTTTTAGGTTTCTATAAACAGGCTGCAGTATCATACTGATTACTTCGTCATGTATTAACAAGAGCCCAGGGGCACAATGCTCACCTAGTACCAATGCACACTCTTAACAGATGGAGGGACTGTGAGTGAGCTTCGCTCAGGTGAGCTAAAAAAGGTGATGCATTATAACTCAGCATAATTTTACCTTGTGGAAGTTTTTGTCTTCTTGAAGTGAAGATTCAGCATCAGTAAGTGCATTATCTGTATCACCAAGCTGGAGGTAACACTTAGATCTGGATACAAGACAGTTCTTATCTCCTGGCTGAAGTTCTAATGCCTAAAAATGAACATTTAACTTTAAGTTGCAGTGCATGATTATTTATGCAGATTGCCTTTACACGGTACTTCTCATATAAGTCTAAAAAAAAACAAAAAACAACTTAAATCATACCTGAATTTCAGTCTTGATATAATTTGGTGAAAAATATATAACCCTATTTGCAATTTTGGCAGTGGCCATTTTATTATACTGCCGTTGCCTTGACTGATAACCCCTCAGTGATAGACAGCAGCGTAATAAAACATCCCGTGCCAGAATAGCATAAGAGATTACCAAAAAGTATATAGCATGTCTTTTTAACTACAAAATAATTTACAAGTCGAAATTTCAGAGTACTGTATACATGGTATATAGATTATATTAATTTAATATAATTGTCACCAAAGTCAGACCAGTTGATAGAAGAAGAAGAATTATTATGTCGCTAAAAAAACATCAACCGTTCATTGTGTCACAACATAAATCCTGAAGGACTACAATCACTCTTGATACAATGTCAATTTTTTTTTTTAATTTATTTTTCTTTTAATCTTAATTAAACATGTTTAATTGGTTTTAAAAATTTTACATGTACTCATTAAGTAGTCGATGTTGGCCATCAGAAAACAGCTAGTATAGAACGTAACAAAAAGGAAGAAGAAGAAGAAAGTCTGATTTTTGCAATTTGTTGTGCATCAGTTCATCTTTGCCTTACCGTTGTGTAGCTTTCGATGGATTTTCTGTATTCTCCTTGCTTAAAAAGCGTGTCAGCCTCTGCCTTGTAAATTTCGAACGTCCCTTTAGGACCCTCGGATTCATCGCCGTCGTACATTTTGTGTAGTTTCTCTATTTGTTACCTCTGTTTCTCTTTCCCTCGTTTGTATCAACACCAAAATCCTTACTTCCGGTCGTCTCCAAGTAACGCGCGGTGGCTAAAAGAGAAAAACGATGACGTCAGGTACCGAAGTTTCGGAGCGCATAAATTGAAAACTCTTGAAAATATGGAACATTTTATAAAAAGAACAACAAATATTTCTGTATGTCTTTCATTTCATTATTTTTCGTTGTTTGTTATTTTATTCCTTTTTTACCAAACAAGCCGCGGCAAGTAAGAAAAAATCAATTAACGAAAGCCGTGATTAGGATTATTGATTTTAAGCGGATAATCGATCCGAGGTTTAAACGAAGAGTGGAAAATCACGAGGCATGCGTTCTATTGTTCATAATCATTTAAATCGTCTTGTTGAACAGATCACTAGTTATTTGATCGTAACAAATGCTTATATATAACTCAAAGTTGAAAGAAAGGGAAATGTCTAATTACTGTGCACAAATAATTTCTGTCCTTACTAGTTTTTCGTCGAGTTTTTTTTTAAATGTTTTTTTTTTTTTTTACTATTCTCTTTTAAAGATCATTGATGAATTACTTCAAGTACTTTCTAGGCAACCACTCTAAAATGTCCACACGTATAACTAAAGGTGATATGAAAATATGTTTGCTACATGATAAATCAACCACATGTCCTATCAATGAATATTGAGATCCGAACCCCTCCCCCCTTCTCCCTCCACCCCGGCCACATATTTTAGTATTTACTTCAAACGTTTTCCTTAATATCACTTGGAACATGGGTGCTCCGAGTTTTCAATGATCAATTTTAATGCAATTTAACCCCCCCCCCCCCAATTATTTACCGAAAAAGTGTAAATTTTCGTGTGGGTGTAATTTTTTCGCAAATGTATTAACCCCACGTATAAATAAACAGTATAAAAGACCAAAGGGAATACTCCCAATTTCGCCAAAATTACCCCACGTGTATTTCAATTATCATTTGGCGAAATTTCCCCCCAGCGAAAATAACTATGATTGCAGTAAGCGATTATCGGGGATGAAACCCATGTACTTTTCTTTTTTTAAGATGTTGTGAGTGCATCGTGCCTACTTTCCAAACTGCTGGACATATTCATTCTATTTTCAGTAATTTATTTCATCAAATAATACAAATTCTTATCGTATTTTAAGAACAACATATTGAAAAATGCGAGTTTGTGTTTATTTATATTGGATCAATCGTCTATCGGCTAGTGTTATAAATATAGGTCGACATATTCGCTTGCTTATTTTCTTATTTTGATCAACCACATTCTTATTCTTTAAAGGTATTTAATCGCCCAGATTAACAAACGACAAAGAAAAGATTTGATTCTTTTGTTGGCAATACCCTAAAACAAGATGTTTTATTATTTGTAGGGTAATCTTATGTCTACTGCAGAAGCGGAGTCAGGGTATACACAGAGAAAGAATAATAAAAAAAAAAAAGAAAAATAAAGAATGTGGAAAAAGGCGGGGGGGGGGGGGGGTATCCGTTACAAAGCTGCGTGTATAATACGTATTTGAATTATCCTGATTTCAGTAGTTATCATCATTCATGAACTTTTAAGAAAATTCCAACTGTTCGTTTACAAAAACATTAGATTTTAAGATTTTGACATATATAACTGGCTAAATTTAAAAACAAATTCCAATCTTTCAATTTTTATTCAAAATTCCCTTGTACAATGAACTAGTAAATTTTTCCTCTGACACTCAAGCATCGATACCAAGTCAAATTATTGCATGTGCACATCATTTCTTCAAAATTATATCTTGTCTAAAAAACGTTTGATGAAGATTAATATCTTCAGCTAGTAGATACTTTTACATTTTTATCTTCCTAACTAGGATGCTAAATGATGAGTTGAGACTTTTCTGCATTTTTGATTCACCTGCTTCCTTTGTTTTTCCAGCTCTGGTTACGTTACTGCAAAATATGTGTATGTATTTCTGTTACTTAATTCGTTGAACAAGATTATATGTATAGAGCCTGTATTATGTTGCATGTCAGATTTTTTCTGTATTATACAAAATCACCTTAGTTGCCCACTTTATATACAAGTTTGCAATTTCAATGCAGCAAAACTTATCTTGATTCTTAATTCTAATTTCGATTGTAATAAAATTTTTATGACAAGAAACAAACGTGACGATTGACCGAAATGAGCGAGAGAAATGTTTTCAAAACGTAAAATATGATATGCCTTCTAGACGTTTTCGAATCGATAACTAATGAAGTAAAGTATAGATGCTTTCCAAGGATTTTTACGGAATTTGTTAGCTGTGCACTTTAGTCATGTCTGCAAACGGAAATTACAAGAAAAGGAAATCCGAGGTCCTCAACGGAACCTACAGGAAAGAGGGCGACGAAAAATATCAAAGTGGGAAATATAAGGAGGCCCTGAAACTGTATCATCAGGTAGGAAAAATATCAAAATGGGAAATATAAGGAGACCCTCGCTGAAATTTAACTGTATCATCAGATAGGAAAATATCAAAATGGGAATATAAGGAGGCCCTGAAACTGTATCATCAGGTAGACAAAATATCAAAATCGGAAATATAAAGAGGCCCTGAAACTGTATCATCAGGTAGGCAAAATATCAAAATTGGAAATATAAGGAGGCCCTCGCTGCAACTGTATTATCAAATAGGAAAATTATCAAAATAGGAAATATAAGGAGGCTCTGAAACTGTATCACCAGGTAGGCAAAATATCAAAATGGGAAATATAAGGAGGCCCTGAAACTGTATCATCAGGTAGGCAAAATATCAAAATGGGAAATATACCGGGTAAGAGGCCCTGAAACTGTATCATCAGGTAGACAAATGGGAAATGCTGTACCTGAAAAGCATTTTGACTAATTTCACCAGATAGGTAAAACATAGCAAACCGATTGACCAAAATCCCAAAAAGGAAATATAAGGAAGAGGATTGGGACTTTATCACTAGAAAGGTAAAAATATGAAAAATGAAATATTAAGAATAAACATCGAAGAAGTACCCATCAGTTATTCAGTCTCAAAGTCGAGAAGGTAAGGCAAAATTATTAGAATTTCCATTGGAACAGTTGCAAACCCCGTAATAAGTAATATTTCGAAGCGAGACCAGGCCCCAAGGTTATAAAACTTTTACCGTGCTCAACTCAAATCTCATGCTCAAACTTTGAGATCGTGCTCAACGGAGAACGCGACTTGAGATTAGGTCCAAGGTTATAAAACTGTTTTGAGAACGTTCTCCGTGCTCAAACTCTGCTAGCGTGCTCAAATATGAGATCGTCTCTAATATTCGAGGTTATAAAACTTCTAAAGTTTGAGAATGTGCTCAAAATTGAGCATGTGCTCAAATATTTTTAAGATTGGTAGGAACCTTGCTCAAACCCGTGCTCAATGGCTGCCCATGTCCGTTTGCCGTGGTAAGACATTCGCGAAAACGACAAAAGGATAGTCATTCACTAGTCTTGAGAGACCAGTCTAATATCCAACTGGACTATGTGGATTAATTGAGTCCGTACCCCTCCCTTTAAGATTTCTCGGGGGGGGGGGGGGTCCGAAACTTGCATATTTAATCGACTAGTTTTTCCCAAGAATTCGGCTTGTTACTATTGCGAATGAATAGTATACAATTTTTGATAATGATATATAGATCAATCGTTAAATATTTTTATCTTTTTATAGAGATGGTTAGATCATTTAACATTTATATATCTAATATTTGTAATAAATAATTGTTTAAACAAGATATTTCCAAGATTCCCAATACATTTGAGTGTTGTGGACAGTAGCATCATTTTACCAAAAAGAGTTTGTGGAAGTAAAATGTGTTTGCCCCTGCTAGAATAGATCATCACTGCATATTACGACTTAATATTTTTTGGGGAAATGTTTCTTTTTTATATAAATCAATAGAAAACGGAAATATTTCTTTTTAACATTGATCCCCTACCCGAGTTACAAAACGTCACATACACACGTGTCAAGTGTACTTACAGAAGGGCAAAATCCTTACAATTCATTTTCATTGTATATCATTTGTATAGTACGTATTGTATATAAATGTACAACCATATTGAATGTAATTTGCTAAGATTAAACTCTCATTTGCAAAAGTGACATCGGGGGCAAAACAAATAGAAAAAAAGACAAATAATTTAATCATCATATTATTTCTCGCGGACTATGCATATTTAATGAATTATTTTAAAAATGGTAAAATCATGATTATTAAACCTCTGTCAGGCACACACAACTTTTTATTATATATTAATTGACTAAAAATTAAAAATTTTCTCATAATCATTTTTGCAACTCAATTTATTTCCAAACTCGAGGAGGACGACTTTTCATCAATTTCTAACATCATCACAAATATGTTCAAGGTCAATCTTTTTACATTTAGAGTTTTGAAATATTTTACTTATGGAAGTTATGAAGTTGTTTGAGAGCAACAAATTATATCAAGTAAGCCAAGAACATAGGACTTTGGTCCTAAATATGTGACCTTGACCTTGAATCTGACCCTGACCCTCATGGGGTGTTGAGTCTCATCGTAGTTAATCATGCATATCAAGCGTGACTACCAGACAGACGGACGCCGGACAAAGCAATCCCTATATATGCTTCGAATGCGACACAAAAAAGTCTCTGTGTTTTGATACGGGTATGCAACACAAGGGAAAGTCTTTCAAACCACATGCAACATATTATATTTACTATGAAAATTGAGATGGCAGATTTACATGTACGAGAATCTGCATTGACAAAAACTTGAAAAAAAAAATTGAAGTTGTGGGGAAAGACTCCTACTCCTACGTCAAATACAAAGTACAGACTCAGTCATACAATATGTATAAACCAGGGGAAATGCGTGGAAACCTTTCTTTGGAAATGGTAGCTACGATGTTTTTTTCATTTATAAATAGGACATCATGTTTGAGAATAAAAGGCTGTTAGTGGTAGTTACGACATTATATATTGTGCAAAATTTTGCAGTTGTCGACCCTACTATGTTATATTGTAAATTCTAATATGACTTGATTCTTTTTCCCTATTAAGACAACAGACGCGAGCCGGGCTCTATTCTCCAATATAGGCCCTATAGCGATAAGCCACGCCTATCCATTTTTCTGAAAGCAGATAAACCGGCAGGAACTGGTTTTTACCAAGAATCGATTGGTCATCATTAGAATAGAAATAAAAAATGAGAAGCCGGGCTCTATTGTCTCATAATGCCCTCGCGTCCTCAGCCAATCACATTTATCACCTCGCCGCTGACGCGGCTCGGTGATATCGGGCATTATGAGACAATAGAGCCCGGCTTCTCATTTTTTATTTCTTAAATAGATACTTTTTACACCAGAAGATGCGGCATGGGTTTTATATATAGAATTAAAAAAACATGAAAAAGGTCGGAAGTACCACTCACGACCTTATATATCCCTTATGTGCTTGTCTACACTGTTTTCGCATCACGTGTTTTGCTGTGGGTGCTGATACAGAGTCTGGGAGATCCCTTCCTTTCTTTTGATTTTTTCCCAAATATGAGTACCTATTCTAGTAAATTTGTTGAAAATTTGAAGAAAAAAATCCCTTCATCTTCTTAAAAGCAAAGTAAGAGAATCATTTGAAATTCTATCAAAATTCGTTCACAAACTTGTTTATATATAAAACAAGTATCTACCTAAAATGCACAAAAGTAGCTGTGAATATATCTATAATAACTTAGGCGAAAAGACAGGAAATATGCCAACTTGAATAAAAATGACAAAGTGCATAAACAAGAATGTGTATCAAAAATCAAATGAAAACTATCCAAATATTTTTCAAATGCATAAACAGCTTACAAAATATGAAAAATGAAAAAGATTGGGAAACTTGAAGCGGGATTCGAATTCACAACCCTTATGTTCCCTTAGTAATGTGACAGAGAGAAAGGCAAATGGCGTTCTCAGTCAACGCCGTACTAAACTCAATAGAGAACGTGCTCATAATATTTTATAACCTCTACCAGACCAAATCTCAAGTGGCGTTCTCTGTTGAGCACGTTCTCAAGTTTTATAGCCTCTAGATTTAGAGACGATCTCATATTTGAGCACGCTAACAGAGTTTGATCACGTTCTCAAACTTTAGACGTTTATAACCTCGAATTTTAGAGACGATCTCATATTTGAGCACGCTAACAGAGTTTGAGCACGGAGAACGTTCTCAAAACAGTTTTATAACCTTGGGCCCAGGAGAACGCCACTTGAGATTAGGTCTGGTAGAGGTTATAAAATACTTTGAGCATGTTCTCTATTGAGTCTAGTACGTTGTTAATTGAGAACGCCATTTGCCTTTCTCTTGGACACATTCCTACAGGAACACCAGGGTTGTGGGTTCGAATCCCGCTGTGAGTTTCCCTTTCGTTTTTAGTTTTCTTATTTTTCAGCTGTTTATCATGTTTTTTTTTAATATTTGATACATAATTTTGTTTTCGCACTTTGTCATTTTTATTCAAGTTTACATATTTTCCGTCAGTTTCCCCCAAGTTATTATTGATGTATTTACAGTTTGTGAAAGAATTTTGATAATAGTTAATTTGAATTTCAAATGATTCTCTTGCTCAGGGATTTATTTTCTTCAAATTTTCAACATCTTTCCTAGAGTAACTACTCGTATTTAGATGAAAAATAAAAGAAAGGAGGGAATCTCCAACCAGACTCGGTATCAGCACCCACAGCAAAGCAGCAAAATACATGATGCGAAACACAATATAGACAAGTACAACATAGACGTTATAGAGACATAAAACATAGAAACACGAAACACAAGAAAGTACACATATACCAAGGATACCAATGGGCAGTCGGTGCCGCACCACGCCAGTATCAAATGACGTAGCTATCCGGATTACGTTCGCACTACCCTTCCGCTTTTCCGGTTACCCAAAGTTCTCAAGAACGCACAATTGTAGTGTAAAATAATCTTTACCCTGTAAGATGACATAACAACAAGAGAGCAAAATGCTTGGTCTCAAGCAACACAGATGAAATTGTAAATGGATATAAAAGGTGGGGGGAGAGTTAAGAAATGCAGTCCGTGCCCTGCTGGCTGCATGCATGTTGTCACCTGTGACTCGAGATAACATACGGATGAGAATGTTTTTTTGTGAGACTTTTGTTTAAAAATAAACTTATTAGTGTGTTTTGTTATATTTCTTTCATCGGGTCCATTAAACATTCATACTATACAGTTTGGTTATTATTTACTCATTGCTTTCTTCACAAGACTTCTGAAGACATTCACTGGAAGTTTCATGTGTTTTCGGGAGATCAATATGGACCATGAGACACTTATCTATATCGAAATAGCGCAGAATACACAATAAATGTACTTTCTTTGTGTTGCATACCCCTTACAAAACACAAATTGACTTTTTGTGTCGCATTCGAAGTATAGCGGCAGTGTGGGATAACTGTCCGTTGTCCGTCTGTCTGGTAGTCTCACTTTCACATATATGTTAATTGTTCGTAGCTTTCTCGATATGCATGGTTAACCATGATGAGACTCAGCACCTCATGAATGTCATGGTCACATTCAAGGTCAAGGTCAAGGTCACATATTTGGGTACAAAGTCACATTTTAACATATATGTTCATAGCTTACTTTGATGTGATTTTTTGCTCTCAAACAACTTAAGCATCTTACTTTCTTTTCTGAAATCTACGCTTTGTATGTATAGAGATACATGTACATGTAAATACGGTTATAGTAACGCGGAATCACTTTGCAGGTTAGAACAGATTTATTTAGAGCAAATGAAGTGTGATGTTAGATTATGTTTTCATACGAAAATACACCTGATAATATGAATCAAGGCAAAGCCTTTTTATGCGAGCGGAGAGAAAATAGATATGATCATATAAAATAAAAAAAATCTTTCTTTTTTATTTTGACTATGATTGTTTATCTTATCTTACAAAAGTTTCTGTTTGATGATTGCCAAAAAAGGTAGTATAAGGCGAGTGGAAACACGGAAGCATTTGTAAAATTGATCCAGACCATGGCCAGCAGATGAACATTTTAAGGGGGGGGGGGGCTTAAAATATGGTTCTTTAAAAATATGGTTCTTTTTAATTCATTTTTTATTTTGTAAAAATGATGTTTAGGCTAGCTGAAAATAAATTACTTGAGAACAAAAGAAAAAACAAACCTATTCCGACTTCTGACAGTACGAAACCATCCGAGACGAGAAAAGCAATCAGAGCGAAACGTCTCGTTTAAAACCGGAAATGTCGGATTTCCCGTGGTTACGCCGTCTTGTTGATGCTTTATCGTTACCTGATTTACGAAAAATGTTTTCGATAAATTTAACTTATAAACAAAAATTGAGTATAACATATACGTCTACTTGGAGTCGTTAAAGAAATTTAAATGGCAATATCCAGCATCTCCGCAGCAACTCTGTCTGGGAGGGGACGAACGTTTTTGAAAGCATAGTAGTACATTCTCATTCTTTGATTCAGCATATTTTCTCAATAAGAAATGTGTATACGCGTTACCATAAGGGCGAGCTTCGCTCGCAAAGGCCCTTCGGGCCTTTGCAGCGAGCTCCGCTCGCTATAATCTCAAGAGTCCTGTGCGTAGGAACCAGAAGGGGGGGGGGGGTTAGCGATGATGTTAAATTCCTCTTTGAGTCTGGAAATATATTGGTTGCAAAAATAACTATATATACGCTTGAAAATTGATGTTACAAGGGCAGTGCGTGCCTGCAGAGGTGTAATAATCTTGATGTTCCCCTTTTACCAGTCATTTTATGCATACCGTGTAATACTTGAGAAATAATTATGATGATTAAATTTCCTCATGCTCTTCTATAATTCTGATTTCATAATATAGATCTTTGATTAGAATAAATTTAAAATTTCAGATTGTTTCAGGAGACGAATCTGAACTATTGCATCAACGAGTATACACATGTATATGCATCATGCATGTATGACTTTTTTTTTCAATTTTTGCGGCACCGAACATTTTAATTTTAGAAGCGCAATCTACAATGAATTTCGTTTTCATGTAGAATTTTTTTTTATGTTCATCTTTAATACAGTCGGAAATTGTCGCTGAATACTGAAATGTAAGAACTAAAATTTCTCCTAGGTTTGAATGGTTTGCCCCCTCACTTTTGATTGGTTCTCTTGCAAATTCCATTCAGTTTGGTTGTAAATATTCAATACGTATAAAGATGATATATATAATGATTATGAATTGTAACTTGAAGGATTTTGCCCTAAGGCTACTAGATATTTACGTGTATAAGTATATATCTTATAAAGTGGACGTGGCGTTTCCGTTTTCTATTGATTTAAATCGAAGAAAAAACTTTTCCCCGAAAAACTTGAGTTGCAATATGTAGTGATGATCTATTCTAACAGAGACAAACTCATTTCACTTCATGAAGCATTTTCACAAAATCGTTTATATTTTTGGTAAAAGGATGCTTCTGTCCACAACATTCACATGTATTTTGAAAACTTTATCGTGGAAACATCTTGTTTAAACGTACAATGTTCAATAGATAAATGCTAAATGATCTAACCATCTCTATATCAAGATATTCGATCATCATCAAAATATATACAACGATTGTACTAATATATCATCATTTTCAAAAATACACTATTCATTCGCAAAAACCAGTCGATTAAGCGATTTTTTTTAAATATGCGAGTTTCGGAATATGCAAGTTTCGGACCCCCCCCCCTCTCTGAGAAATCTAAGGGAGGGGGTGCAGACTCAATGATAATTTATCCACATAGACCAATGGGGAAATAGACTGGTCCCTCAAGACTCGAACATGCCGCATCCTTCTGTCATTTTGTGAAAGTCTATAAACACGGCAAACGGACATGGGCAGCCATTGAGAACGGGTCTGAGCAAGGCTCCTACCAATCTTAAAAATGTTTGAGCACATGCTCAATTTTGAGCACATTCTCAAATTTCAAAAGTTTTATAACCTCGAATATTAGAGACGATCTCATATTTGAGCACGCTAGCAGAGTTTGAGCACGGAGAACGTTATAACCTTGGACCTAATCTCAAGTCGCTTTCTCCGTTGAGCACGATCTCAAAATTTTAGCATGAGATTGGAGTTGAGCACGGTAAAAGTTTTATCACCTTGGGGCCAGGTGCCTGGGGAGAGTCAGCGTCTCCTGTTTGCATGAAACACCCGTCGCAACAGTTCCATGAAAACTTGTCAAATCCGGTGATATAGCCTCGATGTACCTATCGATGACTAATGCATATCAAGTAAAGATTTCTTGTTTGGTGATGTTGACAGCCATTACATCGCAATTTAGAATGTGACTGATCATTCTTGAAAGAGGGATCTCATCTGTTTTTATAAGATCCCTGTAGCGTTGTGATTATATCACTGGGTGGGCCAAAATGTCAGAAAGGAAAATGCATAGAAACATTGTGACTATATATATATTATATATAGCTTTAAGTATCAAATTGGAATAATTAGCAATTTTGCACCAACAGGTAGGCCAAAATGTCGAAATAAAATTAAAACCAATTTTATAATATATACCAAGATAGACAAAAATATCAGAAAGGTTCGCAATACATATAAAGAATTGTTAATATATCAGCAGGAAGCCGAAGTCGAAATATCAGAAATCTGTTATTTTTAAACAGAAAACAGGCATTTTGCCCCAAAATAAAGTAGAAAATATACCCTTTTTGTTTCAAACATTTACAGTTGCAAATACATTCCTGCTATTATTTTAAAACGCGACAACGCGACAATGCGACAACGAGACAATGCGACAACATGACAACGCGACATGGCACAAATCAGTCACCATAGTATGAAACGACATATAGGTCAACAGATATAGTAAAAAAAAAAAGAAAGTTAAAAGGTACATAGAAACAAGAACAAGTCCAATACATGTAGTAAGGGTAGCATATAGTTTGAACAATTCAACAAAACGAATTTAGACCAACTTTAAAATTACTCTTCCTCCTCTTCAAAGCTTGGCACATAAATGCACGATATATAATCACAAATATGGAACAAAAAAGAGGGAGAGGGTAAAGATTGTATGCAATGTTTCAGCAACCTTGGAATGGCGAGTTTCTATAGATTTTTGTTATCATTGGACACTCTGACCACTTGGGTTAAAAAGAGCAATTGCTGTACGTAATATAAAATTACACTATGTATACTTCGGATACATAGAATTGCGGAACAGACAAATATTATTCGAAACAGTCACAAAGAACGCTTGTGTGACAGTGTCAATAATGTATTATATTAATTTGCATTTCGCAATTCTAAAAGCAAATGTTTTCTGTGTTGATAAAGGAGGTCACTTGATTGTTAATGCAATGATACTAAATAGAATAAAAAAATCAATTATATTCCTGTTTGCTCTTTTCATGTGGGAACTCGGAGGTTTTTTCCTTCTCTCTTTCAATCTTTCTTCCTCTCTTTGACAGAGGATGGTATATAATCTTGATAAAAGATTTTTTGCAAGGTTTGCAAACGCTCGTTGCAGTCATCAAATTAAAAAATGGAAGGGTTTTCTGGACTCTTCTTTCTCTAACCCCTCCCCCCCCCCCTCACAAACAATAGGATACATGCAACCTTAAAACGTAATGGCAATGCATGATGTATTAATGTTTAAATTTCAATTCTTAAAATTATTTGGTTAAGAAGTTATAAAAAATATATTTCATTGATTACTACGTAACCACCCCCCCCCCCCCCCGAAAAAAAAGAAAAAAATGGGGAATGGGAGGGGGGGTTACGAATCCCGCGAGGGAAAATTTACTTTTGATAAATTTTCATTTCATCGTGTATTTCACCTAACCCACAGTAACGCTATTTTTGAAGTGGCTTAAGTTAACACGATACCAGCATTTTAAATAAACCTATATTGCACGTTTTGATACAGATTGTAAGGAAGGGGTAACCCTATTCAATAAGGTTTGTATTAAAATCAATTTAATCAAATATGTTTGCAGCAAAATTCCATTTTGCGGTAATCGTGTGGGGTGGCCCTTTGGACTCTATGTAAATTCAATACATGTATAATATTTATTGCATAAAGACATTTTTGTATGGTGTAAGCCTATGGCCTACAGGTTAGGTGTGTAGTTCGCGTTGTGTATTAATCAGTCATTTTGAAAACTATAAACCGAAGTCCGAATAAAGTTCTAAGTTTATTCAAAACGTTACATGCTTACTTAAACACTACTGAAACTGGAGTCTAACTTAACCGAAACTTAACTGGTCGGCAAAACGATGCGCCGAGTATATATGTGGATGACTGGAAATTGCTAACACCTGCACGAAATAATAAGTAATTGGTTTTTGATTAAAAAGACATTTTTGAAATTAGATTCTTCCAAATACAGAACAATAATGGCTTTTACGGGGAGATTTCCAATTAGCTTTCAATTAACTCGTACGGAAAACAAAGACTAAAGTACTTGCAGGTGTGCAAATTACTACAGTGTTTTCAGCATCGTGGGAATCAAATTAAACAGATTACAGAATTTACAAACTAGAATTTGATTGTCTCAATATGAAGTTCAAACTTAAAGTCAAGAAATTAAGTTATAATGATTCCCCTTTTACTATAGAAAACTCAAGTTAGCAATTTCAATATACATGTTACTAATTAATATGAATAATTAATTAGCTTAATTATTGTGGGGGAGAGGCCATATGGTTACAATACTCCCCCTCTTAAGAAAATAACCAAGATTCAAATTGTTTGGATTTCAATTGCTATTCTGAACTTTAAGATAAATTTCATTTACCATCCAAAACTTTGTGTGAATCTGTTATAATACTTGGTTATTTTCTAAACGCATGGCCTTGACACCACAATAATGCATAACTCAATGAAATATCATCTGGGTTCACTCTGATTAATTAGATCAAGTTAAAGCACATGAAATTAAAGTCTTTGCATATCGAGTTCTTTTTCATTGTTCTTAAAGAGTGACCCGATTTTCATCTAATTATGAATGTTCACTGTCAATCACCTACAAAAGAAATACATTTTCCAAGGCCAATATACGTACCTAAACATTCATTATATATAATAAGCAATAAAAGCAATTATCAATATTAAACATGAATAAGGAGCATAAATGATAATACATATATTTAGTATTAAACATTTACTCTGCTTTTTTCACTAAAACACAACACCGGTTTAATTCACTTCTTTAACTTTTTACGGCCGTTCATCTTGGTTTTGGTTCCGTACGTCTACGGTCCTTCTTCGTGAACTTTGTAACCTCCGTGGAGTATAACGAATGATTCGGACCTCTTTGTCGTCTACTTGGTTTGGTAAACCAATAATCATCGAATCGTCATCTGTTTCGTCTTCTTCCTCCATCCGGAATTTGGAGTTTATCTTCCATCTGGACCCTGCTTTGACGCATCTTGGTGTTAGTGACGTTACCAAGATCTTCCCGTAATCTGGATGACGCCATGCACCCAGAAAAGCGACGGGGTATTCATTGCTCTCATTTAAAGCGTCGAACAAGCAGGTCATTAAGTGCAAAATGTTCAATATGATTCTGCAATCTTCAGTTTCGCTATGACAGATTTCACTCTGTAATATAATTTGCGAAATAATGTTCCTTTTTGTATAGTGACGGGCTGGTTTGACATCCGGCCACACGGATAACATCGTGCACAGAGATACCTGACGTCACTGCTTCGGACTTCTTCTCTGCTACCGTCTGATTTGATTTAATGTCTTGTTGATAAACCTGCACGCTTATTTGTCTCTCGTATCACACAACAGGCGATTCCAATAACTGAGGAGCTAATTAAAGTTCAAGGGTAAACTGCACATCTGGAACTTTACTATTTATCTCGTATCGTCGTCTTCTCTCAGCGATAAAAGTATAAAGTCTGCATCATTATTACACTGATAAGTTTCACATCATTGTCTCTGGTTACAGGTAGTTTTATGACACCGGATTTTCTCTGTACCTCTAATTGACCACAATTTTGAATTTACAAAAATAATTTAGATGCCTGTACCAAAACTAAGTGAATGATTTCCGAAAGAAGATTTTTTTTTATCAATACTTGGATAAAGTTAATTTTTAAAAATTTGTATATTCACTGACTTTATACGAAATACAGGTCTTCTGTATTTATTTAGGACGAATACAAAAATCTAATTAATAAAGAAAAAATATCTGTAGCAATTAAAACTTTTTATCATAAATTCTGAAAAACTTTCTTAAATGAAATACAATGTCTATGTATGTCGCTTGTCAAACGTTAATGTCTCGGCGTAGTGATTACTCGTCTGTAGCCGATAAGAAATGAAATTCCAACACTGGGAAAAGGAGCAACAAAGGTCAAACTTATTAGCGCTCATTGGCTGATGAGTGAGAACTGTAACATGAATACCAAAATGAAGGCCAATTAAAACCACAAAGTGCAAAAAGCAGAGTACTATTGGGGTTAAATCAATAATCAAACACAAAAACATGCAAACTAAGGGTATACTGTTGCTACTATATACATCGCGATCGCGATAGACTCCAGATTAACTTTGACATGAAATTCCAATAAAACTTTGACCGATTATTTTTTAATTTAAGATATTTACCATTTCCTCCCTTTCTTGAAATAAAAAAAATCAAGACCTCCAAAATGACAGCACAAAACATACATAAGATGATGAATACTACGATGGTGTCATATAATCCGAAAAAAAAATTACGTGCTCTCACATAGCACAAATTAGAAATGACAGGGTTGTATACACAACAAACCCGAACGAACTTTCTACGTTCCCAGAAATTTCTACTGGTGCCATTTTCGGCGTTTCATCGCCATATACCGAGCAAATTCAACAGCTCATCACCTAACAAACTGGAATATATGGGTTCCATCGAAATATCCTCTTAATTGTAATGTTCTATCATCTTGAAAAACCTTACAGAGACGGATACTCCCCGTCTCTTACAACGGTCCCACGCCTATACCCCGGCGTTCTAGCGACATGACGGGACCCTGATCTAGACCCTTACTCAACAGCGGAGAAAAACCAAAATTCTCAAAACGACCGAAGCCTAAATCTTTAATCAACCCAAAACTACGTGAATCACGACCGATTCCAAAAA
Source organism: Pinctada imbricata (assembly GCA_033119305.1). NCBI lineage: Eukaryota > Metazoa > Mollusca > Bivalvia > Pterioida > Pteriidae > Pinctada > Pinctada imbricata. Next base: position 43,158,216 of record VSWD01000003.1, on the reverse strand, counting down.
TCCGAAACGCTTCGTTGTCTATGTCCGTCATTTCTTCATGAAAATCTTATAGAAAAAAAAAATTATTCAATTTCTTTAAAACTTTTTTCGCTTAAAACATTCAAAACTTAAAAATAACATTTACAAAAATACATGGTCAATCAATCTGAGAGTACTTTGAGAAAGAAAATGTGCCCTACCTTTATCACTAATTTCGTTTAAAGCGAAGTGTTCATCCTGTGGTTGTTATACCCTGGTTCCGCGGCGTGCATCGTCTGCATTCTCGGCAATAAACTTATTCATTTTTCCCCTAGTTCGTCTAGGACACGGCGCCAAATTAAACCTTGTAAGCCTATGGCCTACAGGTTAGGTGTGTAGTTCGCGTTGTGTATTAATCAGTCATTTTGAAAACTATAAACCGAAGTCCGAATAAAGTTCTAAGTTTATTCAAAACGTTACATGCTTACTTAAACACTACTGAAACTGGAGTCTAACTTAACCGAAACTTAACTGGTCGGCAAAACGATGCGCCGAGTATATATGTGGATGACTGGAAATTGCTAACACCTGCACGAAATAATAAGTAATTGGTTTTTGATTAAAAAGACATTTTTGAAATTAGATTCTTCCAAATACAGAACAATAATGGCTTTTACGGGGAGATTTCCAATTAGCTTTCAATTAACTCGTACGGAAAACAAAGACTAAAGTACTTGCAGGTGTGCAAATTACTACAGTGTTTTCAGCATCGTGGGAATCAAATTAAACAGATTACAGAATTTACAAACTAGAATTTGATTGTCTCAATATGAAGTTCAAACTTAAAGTCAAGAAATTAAGTTATAATGATTCCCCTTTTACTATAGAAAACTCAAGTTAGCAATTTCAATATACATGTTACTAATTAATATGAATAATTAATTAGCTTAATTATTGTGGGGGAGAGGCCATATGGTTACAATGGTGCGAATCAGGGACGCTGAAAATGCGGGGTTTTTTTCTGAACGAAAGTGCAAGTATTTTGTGAGTTTTGCTTCACTTTGAGGCATCTTGGTAATGTAGGCATCACACTGTCCCGATTTTAATATCCGATGGACACACGAATATGAAAATTTCAATTTCGTGCGAAGTTACTCCCGAATATGGTTAAGATCCACTCAGCAACCGATGTTTTTAAGATGCTAAAAGATGATTACACGATGCTAAAAGATGACTACACGATTGTATCCGAACCGCTCCCGATGACAACACGACGGGACGAATTTTATCTGAAAACATATCCGAAGGTCATACGAAGGCTTACGATGTATTAACGAAGGCTATTAGATTGCTTCACGACGTCGTATCTAGAATGCGATGCATCGGATTATAATCAGGAATGCTTCACGTTTTGGATGTTTAAAAATTCTTGTTGAATCAGTAGAATAGTATCAATGGTTTCCTCCTCTGCTTTTTATCATTTCTGTCTCAGAAAAATACAAAAAAAAACCCCAAAAATTAGCAACTCAAATATATGTTATCGAATATCTGAATCGCACTGTATATGAAGCATGGTTAGCCAAGATATATGAATGTTTATTCATATCATGCTCGACCATCTTTGAAAGTTTGATTTTACAAGGCATATCACTACAGTTCTTTATGTGAAAGTGTGACTACCAGACGGACAAATAGACAATGGGTTCAGTTATCAGTTACCTTTGCGTAGCAGTTGACATGTATTATTGTCAACCAAAAATCGTCTTAAAATATCACGAATTTCATTTATAAACATCATTGGTGGAAACAAGTGGAAGACGTGATGATTCAATGTAAGAAAGATGAAAATGGATATTTGTCACAACAAAATACTAGTATTACAAGTAATTATAGAAAATACTGAATCTGTACATGCTCTCTTGGATGCATTTACAGAAGCAATGCTTCTGCCTTCTTTTACATTACCAAGGCACGTCATTTTGCTTTATAATGCATTGATTGTGAACTTGCAAATTGAACTTGCAAATTTGAAGAAGACAGGAAAATGTTTTTATTTTGATAAATTTGGATTTACTCAGAAAAATTATTTTAAAATGGCTTTGAATATTATGTATTTGAAACGTTTTGTTCAATATTTGTGTCTGTCATCTTTTGTATCGGGATCCCATCTTAACGTCATCGTACTAGAGTACGATGACATTACGATGTCATTTCGATGGAATTGCGAGGTTGTCACGAAGTCGTATAGCCTTCCTAACTCCATCGGGAGGTTCTTGACACGTTCGTAATGCCTTCGTATGGCAAAATTTCCCCGATGGTCACGATGGTAATTCGAAGGAGAAACGAAGATGTTACGAATACGCAAGATGCCTTCTCGACGGTCTTACGAAGGGCAAGATGATTACACGAACCTGTTTCGAAGATGGTCCTTCGGGAGTGCCATCGGGAATTTTTTGGCATGCCAAAGATTTTGACAGCACTCCCGAAGTTGTTCCTGAAGTTTGACAAATCAAGCCGACGGTCATACGATGGTTCAAGATGGCATTACGAATAGCCCGATGATATTACGATCACACCCGAATTTGAAAAATTCCTTTATCGTGTGGCCATCGGTTGTTTAAATCGGGACAGTGTGACGCCAGCATAAATGGAACAAAAGGAATTAGGTTAATAAGGAATAATCAGGATTAAACCAAGTTTTAAAGCCTCAAAAGTTCAAAGGTTAGTTGGTGACTGGATTGATAGTTTTATTTATCAAAGTTTCAAGTTTTTATTACTAGTATTGAGTATTTAAACTTTAAATTCCAAAACGTGTTTAAAATGCATTGAAGTTGACATTTATCCCTTTGATAAGTTTTTGATACATGTAAATCGTAAACAACATTTTTTTTATCATAAATGGAATAATTTCAAATTTCATAACTTTTCTTTGAACCATGTGATAAATATATTTTTAGAAAATCAAAAATTTAGATAATTCTAACATAGGAAAACAGATTGATTGTCGATATTAAGCAAGTTTAGTAATGTTTTGTCTAAGGAGATCAATACAATTTGTGGTACTACATAAAAATGATTGAGTGGTTCAAAGAGAAATTATATTTTCATACAGTAAGTTACCAAAAGGACATTGTACATGGTACTGGTCCACTCCTCCGAAAGCTCCGAACTCCTCCAGAAAACTCTGGAAGGTTGCATGCTGACCAAGTGTGTAGAAGAGACTCCATGATACACTCTGTCTGTAAAATCTCGTTTGAGATAGAGTTACATCTTCTAAAAGATTATTCCCAAGAAACTCTGGAAGGTTATATCCTGACCAAATATGAAGAAGAGACTTGATGATAAGCTCTATCTGTAAAATCTTGCATGAGATCGAGTTACATCATCTAAAAGCGTTTTCCCAGGAAAATCTGGAAGGTTGTATGCTGACCAAATGTGAAGAAGAGACCTCATGATACACTATGTCTGTAAAATCTCGCATGAGATAGAGTTACATCCTCTATAAATAATTATTTTGTCAAAATAGTCACTGTGGTGTATTCACAGCATTCTGAATCGAGCTATTTATCGCCGACTGTATTTTTTGGTCAATGTCCAAAAGCACCTTATCAATGTTGAGTGTATCTAGAAATGTGACCTGAATACCCCCCTCTCCCCGCCAAGAAATCAAATAAAAACCAGAAAACCATGATGCGTTTTGAAAAATGTAGAAAACACTTAAATAGACACTTTTCAAAGCCTGTCTATATCTTTTAAACCATCTTATCTATCAACATGATTAAAAATTCTACAGTTTTCATTTGTGCATAATTTCTACAATTTCAGGCACTGAAGTTGCACCCTAGTGACATTAAGGCGCTAGTGGCCAGATCACGCTGTTATACCAAACTCCGTAAGATACGTAAGGCTATAGATGACGTAGACACGGCCCTGCACCTGGATAATCTACACAAAGAGGTGGGTACATCTGGCATTTATATGTCGACAGCCCCCCCCCCCCCCCCCCCCAGTTTGAGGTGGAAGATTTTGAAAATTATTATATATCACGCTGTATTAACCAAACTCTGTAAAATACGTCAATCGGTACGCCTCGACATTTACTGCGTTTCTTCTGACATAGGGGGGAGGGGTAAGGTGTTGTAAAAGATGAGGTAGACACGCCCTACACCGGGATAAACAACAAAGACAGGCGTGTATATCTTTTCTCTTGTATGACTATACCCCTCCCCTATTAAAGTGGAAAGATTATCACCATGTTGTTATACCAAACACCGTAAAATATGAAGTAGACACGGCCCTACACATGGATAACCTATCCAGAGAGGGCCCTAACACATGGATAACCTATCCAGAGAGGTGTATACAAAAATGTATGTCTGTTTTATGTATAAAGACTATCCTCCACCATCACCACCTCCCGCCCTTTTTAATTTTTGTTTGTTTGATTGTTTTGTTTTGTTTTGTTTTATTTCTTGTTTTTCATTTTTGGTCTCCGCGTAACTAGAGATTCATGGGTATATAGTCTTAATTTTGTCCGTTCGTCTGTCTGTCATCTTTCTTTATACATTTGACAGATCTCTCTTAACTATTGAAACAAAATTTTCTAAGAGAAATCCAAGGTCATTGTGTTTCCAATGAATTCCCCTGTCGTTCATTGTCCAGGGCATTAAAACCGGTTCTTATGTCCGTCAGTCACAAAAACTTTAACCTTGTGCATAACTTTTGAATGGTAAGTGATAGGGCTTTGATGTTTCACATGTGTATTCCTTGTGACAAGATCTTTCCATGGATACCAAAATTTTTGACCTTGTGACCTTGACCTTGGACTTTGACCTACTTAATAAAAACTTAAACCTTGATCATAACTTTTGAATGGAAAATGATAGGGCTTCCATATTACACATGTGTATTCGTTGTGACAAGACCTTTCCACGGATACCAAAGTTTTTGACCTTGTGACCTTGACCATGGACTTTGACCTACTTATTAAAAACTTTAACCTTGACTATAACTTTTGAATGGAAAGTGATAGGGCTTCCATATTACACATGAATGTTCCTTGTGACAAGATCTTTCCATGGACACCAACATTTTTGACCTTGTGACCTTGACTTTGGACTTTGACCTACTAATCAAAAACTTTAATCTTGACTATAACTTTTGAATGGAAAGTGGTAGGACCTTCATATAACACATGTGTATTCCTCGTGACAATTAAGACCTTTCCATGGATACCACAATTTTTGACCTTCTGACCTTGACCTTGGACTTTGACTTACTTATCAAAAACTTTAATTTTGACCATAACTTTTTAAGGAACAGTGGTAGGGCTTTCCTATTACACATGTGTATTCCTTGTTACAAGACCTTTCCATGGATACCAAAATTTTTGACCTTTTGACCTTGACCTTTGAGTTCGACCTACTTTTCAAAAAACTTTAAAACCTTGTCCATAACTTTTTAATGGAAGTGATAGGGCTTTGATATTTCACATGTGTATTCCTTGTTTAAAGATCTTTCCGTGGATACCAAAAGTTTTGACCTTGTGACCTTGACCTTTGAGTTTGACGTACTTATCAAAAACTTAAACCTTTACCATAACTTTTGAACGGAAAGTGATAGGGCTTTCACATTTCACATGTGTATTTCTTGTGCCAAGACCTTTCTGTTGGTAAAAACATTCTGACCTTGTGACCTCGTCCATGGAGGTTGACCCACATTTTAAAACTTCAACCTCGACCATAAGTTTTGGATGGTAATTTAAATGATAGGACTTTAATATTTCACATGTGCATACCTTTTCATAAGCCCTATCCCTAGGTAACAAAAGTTTGGACCCTTTGACCTTTTCTTGGAGTTTTATGTTTCATATTTAGAATTTCATAATACATAAGATGTATTATGAAAACTTAGAATGGGGGGGGGGTGTCTGTAAGCATTTCTTTAAAGACAAACACCAAAAAGCGGGGCACCACAATTCTTTGAATTTGATTTTTGTTAGACTTTTGGAAAAGTGGGAGGGCTGCGCGCATAATCTGGATAACCCCATCACTTTCTACTTACGTAGCAGATGGCCGTCCCAAGTCGGTACCGGTCGCCCATTTGTCTTGTTGGTTGATGTGTAGTCTTGTTTATGTTTTCTTTGATGTTTAGTCTTTAAAAAATGTGTCTTGTCCCTTTGCTGTCTTGTTGTGCTTGTCCACTCTTAATTGATAATAATAGATGTATGTTAGGCCTAAAATAAATTCATGTGAAGTAGATTTAGACAATATCTACCTGGTTAAATCAAAGTGGGTTCCCGTGGAACATCTCATTTGCGTATCACGTGATATGCAACCGTGTATGTACTTATGAAAAATATAATTTGCGAGTCATTCAACATTATTTCATTTGAACTGTCTCTTGGCAGAAGAAATATGTAATTTTAATAAACTCGAACGGTTTACGATTACATGAACGTAAATCCTTTCAAAATTATTTGTCATTTTTTAAATCAACAATAGGAATCAATTTAAATGAAAATTGACATTAAAGAACATCGATGAAATTACAATAAAATAGTACTTTAAGATGTAAGGAGCAAAAAACTATTTATTATTCGCTCTATGGGGTACACGAACGCATTTTCGTAAAAAAAAGGTTTGTCAGAGATTTATATTTTTAGAATAGAATATTAATAATTAAAATAGGTGGCTCGCTTCATGATGAATCAAACGATTGATGATTTTTTTAAAATTACTAATATGTTTTTTTTACTTCTATTAATGTAAAATTGATAATATAATCCACCCCTCCACCCCCCTCCCCCAAAGTGAAAAGGGTAAAACAATCGTTAATTTGAACTTTATGCTGTAAATACAGTAACTTAAGGAATTTGGGGGAAATCAGAATGAATGAATGAATGAATGAATGAATGAATGAATGAATGAATGAATGAATGAATGATTGATTGAATGAATGAATGAATGAATGAATGAATGAATGAATGAATGAATGAATGAATGAATGAATGAATGAATGAATGAATGAATGAAATATTTGAGTCTCATCATAAATTGTTTCTCCTTGTTAAAGTTGAAAACTGATACTGTAAGAATAAATATCATTGAAAATATTCATGAGTTTCAATGAATTTCACAATTTCATGAATACATGAAACCGCTATTATACCATTTTCCTTTATTTTCAAAACGCAAGTTATTGATAAACTCGTGAATGAGCAAGACATGAATTACATCAGTATACATGTACATTTAGATATTAACAGCACAAACAAGTATACATTTAGATAGATTTGAAAAAATTGAAACCAAACATGCTAAAAGAGTGGAAATATAATTTAAAAAAATCAATTTAGATAGATATACATTTTTAATAACAATAAAGAAATGTCCCATCCATTTAAGTAAAGGATGTCTAGCTGTAATACCCCTTGTAAATTTCCAAAAGACATTCCGGTTTGCGAATTTCAATAGGTTTAAAAGAGTATTAACCGGGTGCATGCGACGAATTTAAATTCCTTTTGATGATATTTACGTATGTCAAAATGGTATAGATGAATATCAGCTAAGACTTAAACCAAAGTATCTCAGTGTTTCGCGCTATATACAATTAGTATATTCAAGTCTAATCCATTAAAGATCTTCTCAGAGCACAAATGTAAAAAAGAAATTGATTATTTTTATTATGAATATAAATCTATATTCATTATAATAGTTCAACATTGACGAATTGTCGCGCATTGTTTGGGGCTATTGTGGGTTATGTACATTTTAAAGGAACTCCAGTAATTCTGAATAGGGATTTTAATAGAGTTTGGTATGGCGATAGAAATATAAACCGGTGTGTAAGAATCCGTCGGCTAACGGCCATGTAAATTATGTGTGCAGCTCATTTTTTGGAATTTTTATGTTTGGGATGAAGAGATTTGGACGCATGTGTGAGATGTGAATTTGAAAATAATATTTTTGGATTTTAAGAAGTTCAGAGGTAAAATAAAAGTTAAACCATCTGAAGTAGGAAACATGCGAATAAATCTGAATGATATAAGCGTTTTTCCGTTTTACAATTATTGAGTGCAGATAGTACTAAATTAATGTAGTTCATTAAAATTTTACGATAATAAGAGATGCTTGCACCTGTAAGACTTGCATAAAACATAGTATAATGTAGTTATTGTAAAATTCATTCAGTTTTTCTTTCTTTAGTATTCCTAAAAACAATAATATCCTGATTTAAATTGTAACTTCATTTTCAAAAATTTGGAGTTCATTTTAGCCCAAAAATGGATTTGAGCTCATTTGCCCCGAATTTTGATTGAGATAATTTTACCTAGATTTTTCCAAAATGCATTTGAATTCATCTCGAGTTCATTTTTATCAAAAAATAATTTAGATAAATTTTCATGTTTTTTCCAAAAATTCGAGTTCATTTTTTCCTCCAAATTTGACAAGAGTTCATTTTCTTAGAATTCTGATGAGTTCATTTTCCTAAAGTTTGATTGACTTCATTTTCCCAAAAATTCGATATTGTTCATTTTTACCCAAATTTGACTGAATTCATTTTCCGCTACAAAGAATCGGTATATGATAGTTTTGTTACTATTTGGTTATCACAAAATAAGAGGATTAATGATCAGATACCGTAACATGGAAAAGTTTCAATTGAATTTTTTTGAAGAAAACAAAACTGTGTAATTTAGAAAATCTGATCAAATATTCATTGATTAATCGTATTGCACAAATAAAATCACATTAGATTTTAATTATCACAGAAGATTTAATTATGACAGACACTGGTGGGAGATTTAATGTAAAATATTATGTAGTTTGGGTCCTATGCAACACTAAAAGTCTTTATATACAGGTTCGGAATACGGTATGGGACAGAAAAATAAAGGTCGTTGTCGCGTTAGACAGGTTGTCGTTATATACAGGTTAATTTGATAGGAAAATTGTTCGGGAGGAATAAAAAAGGTCACATAAGGCAGGAAGTCGCTAAAAAGAGGGTCACTTTAAAACAGGTTTGACTATATACCAGTCATTTTTCTCTCCATTTAGATGTACATGTCGGAAACTTAATTTACTTTCAAATTGAATTGATATACCCACTTAAACATATAAACCTGCATGAGGCTTTAAAAGAAATCGTTTAGATTGCCAAAGAAATGAATAATTAAAGTTTTCACATTCAAAGCGAAAATTTCACTTGCATCTCAATGGATCCATTCAAATGTACTACATGTATAAGTAAGACCACTGCAACAAAAGAGCAAAATTCTAGTTATATATATTGCAACTTCAAATTTCGTCAGTGAAAAATACATAACTTTCCTGAACGGGTTAGTATAAACAACAACTGTGCGTTCTTCATTACCGAAAAAGTGGGAGAATTGTGCGCACGTAATCCGGATAACCTACACTTTTTGCTACTAACGTGGCAGATGGCCGCCTAAGTCTGCCCCAATTGCCCCCTAGTCTCGTTGGTTTATTTGTTGTCTTTTGTGTTTGGTAATTGGGTGTCGCATTTGGTGTTCTTTGTCCCTTTTGTGCTTGCTGTACATGTATACTCTGGTTATTTCACGTAGGGGTGTTTCGTTGTTTTGTTGCAACCGAATAATTTCGAGATCCCCTCCTTTCTTTTACAGGCTTTACGTCAGAAAGCTGATTTGTTGTTCAAAACCGAGAATTACGAGATGGCCTCGGTATACTATAACCGAGGATTAAAACATTACCCGAGGAACAAAGACTTCCAGGACGGCGTAATAAAGGCCGAGAAAGAAATGAACCGAGGTCGACTCAGCCGCAGTCTCAGCCGGACTAAAGGTATACTAGATATTTCCAATACCGACCATATACATTACATTATTAGAAAGTGTACATCATATACTCCGACAATTCTGACTCATACTAGCTTAAAATTCTGTCTTTTTCATGCAATATACGTTTCTTCAGGCTATTAACCATGTAAACATTTGAAAGGTCTTATGTGGGAGGGTAGGTGGTCCCCCACCCAGGCCTCTGCAGGAGGTTTTTCTCCGGGTACTCCGGTTTCCTCCTGCTCCTTGGACCCTCTCACGCCAACATCTGAGCCAACGTGAGACATTAATATAAGTTGTGTAACTTGTTTGTTAAACGTTGTAAAATAAATAAAGTTTAATTTTAATTTTAACATTTGAAACACTTATTACAAAATTATCAAAATGGCTCTTTTTTTCTACATCAGCTGTTCGTCTCGACAGACCTTTGTGTATTTCAGCTTATTATTATATATTGTAAACGTTACTTTTTTCGCTCGGGGAAATTTTCGCGAATTGTCCATTGCAACAGTACGCGCGGAGATATATATATATTTTTTTCGCGAAATCGGGAGTATTCCCTTTAGTCTTTAATACTGGTTGAAAATTTTTACGCAGAAGTTATTTTCACGATTATGATATATTCGCGAAAAGTGCGAAAATAACCTCCACGCAAACTTTTCCGCTGTTATCCTATTTCCTCCACGCGAAGTTGTTCGCTGTTATCCTGTTACCCCCACGCGAACCTTTCCGCTGTTATCCTGTTACCACCCACGCGAACCTTTCCGCTGTTATCCTGTTACCCCCACCCAAACGTTTCCGCTGTTATCCTGTTACCCCCACGAGAACTTTTCCGCTGATATCCTGTTATCCCTACGCGAACTTTTCCGCTGTTATCCTGTTACCCCCACGCGAACTTTTCCGCTGTTATCCTGTTGTTGATTGGAAATGTTTTTATTGTACATAAAGCGTATGAATTTGGCTAATTTTACCTTTCTCTTTGAATTTTAGTGAGACGAATGAAAATGACTGAGGCTGGTGACCTAACTTACCTTGTACATAAAGTGGTAAGTTGTACATTTCGAAACAAAAATATATACATTTAAAGTTAATATTTGAACAGGGAGATTTTAATGTTTTGATAATCATAAATGAAATATATATATTTCAACACCAAGAAATCATATGAAAGACAGAATATCTTAGAATCTCCTTGCATGAACCTTTCAAATATTCAAGTCTAACACTGAGCTACTAATAGAGTGCATTAGATTCTTATAAAACGCACTAATGTTTCATAATACTAAAATGATTAATTGCATGTACACGTAGGCGTCGCCACTAGCTTTATGTTTTAAAAGTTGATGTATTGAGGAAGTAGTTTTTGAACGATATTAACTAAGAAAAGTGTTTTCTAGTTTATCATATTTATATAAAACATAATTTTCAGCCAAAGTCCAAAGGATTTTCATACGAGAAGCCAAAATCGCGGACATCGTATCAACCGCCAAGTGCCACGTTCAGTACACGCCCTCTATGTCAGCTGATTCGCATTCACAAAACACCGACAGTGGCGCTACCTGGCGGTCCGAACATTCCAAAGTTATCGTCCTTGGAAACCTTTGATTTCGAGGAAAAACGACCTGATACAGGATTGATAAAGGAAACCATTGCCCAAATGGTCGATGACAAAAAGCTGTTACAATTGCTAATGGATAAAAATAGATTTCCAGGTAATAACGCATTTCATTATTTTTTCATATTTCATTACATTCTAGACTTAATTGAAGACAATATCGAATTTCCTGCTGAAAGATGTCAAATTCGAAACTATATAAACGTATATTGGAAGACGTACAGGTATATAATTATCATATTTCTTCTTTTCTATGAAAAGGTGAACTTGACAATTCCTCATTTGAGTCTAAATGCGTCAAAGAAATTAAAGAAATATATAAAATAAACGAAAATGACAAGAAAATGACAAGAAAAAGTATAATTTCTACAATGCATATGTAGTTCCATGAAATTTTATCCCGATTTTGATATTTGATATGTTTAGCGGGAACATTGCTTTTCGTTTGAATTTCCTCATTTGAATATAACTTCATCGAAATATTTTTAAAATATTAAATTACTATTTTGTTTTATGAAAGTTTTACTCGGTTTTATATATTTTCCTATAGGTGTTTGCGGTAGTAATGGTACACCCGTGGATGATCTGGCAGAGGACGGTCTGTCATTTATATTAGAACGAGCCTCATATTGGGATAGACTCGGCCCCCTCCCTCCTCCCCCACCCCCTCGGAAATCCCGAAACAGCCGACTGAGCGGAAGCTCTATGTCTTTAGATTCGCACGGAAGTTACCGAAGCATAGACTCAAAAACTTGGAAATCGAACGATTCAGTGAATACAGACAGATCTAGTAAAAAGATAAAATCAAAATATGCATACGGAAAAAAGAAAAAGGATAAACCCAAAATCGACCCAGCGGTGCTCAACTTCAAGTTTAGGTCTTTGGGAATGATCGGAGAAATGGACCAACGAATGATGACGGAAATTGAAGAGGAAGATGAAGTTTCTATTGAGCATGTGCCAAATGAAGAGGAAGTTGTACGAATAGAAAAGGAACCGGAAGACACCGCGGGACAGTCGATTACGGAATACGTGAAAAAGGAGTTGGATGAAATATACGAGGGTATGATATATTTTTTTTCCTTTCTTTCAGATAGGGGTGTAACAATTTATCGATTCGTTGCTAGTTTATGACATTTGATTTTCGAACTGAGGGAACGGCCTTCATGACGTCACGTATAAATTGTTAACACCACCCCCCCCCTCCCCCCTTAAAATTTTTCCTCGGATCGATCCCTTATTTGGGCGAAAGCAAGCACAATTAAATGCTCTATTTATGAATTGAATTTACAAAAAAAGATTCGAATCTTGTTTTAAAATGTTATATTTCGCAAAGTTTTAAATTACTTTCAAATTCCTTAAAATCATTATATTTTTAAACATGCAGATTTCTCCAAAGGAAAATACGGCGAAGTCAGCAGCAAATGCAATGCATGTCTCCGACTACTGTCACACTACAGGGACGAACAAGTGCCCGAAAAATTCGAAATGATTGCTAATTTACATAGTTACCTTGGCAACACCGCAATGCAAACTGGGAAATTCGATATCAGTATAAAACATCACGAAGCAGACCTAATGATTGGAAATCAGCTGTGAGTAGGGATATTAATTTTCAAATTGGATCTTTTTATAAAGTGAAAACTGCATGACGTATAAAGGTTTGTGTGGGTACTATTCTCTCATAGTGTTGCTTTTTGCTTTTTTTTACCTTCCAAAAGCAACACTATGAGAGATTAGTGCACCACATGATAAATTCTTGAAATTTCATTGGTTAAGCACGCGGGGACTACGAGAGAATAGTGACGGGCTGCCGGGCGCTTTTTGCTTTAAATGCAGAGTTACGTCGCTTTGAAAGTAAATCGATATAGGTGTCGCCACTTTGAATAATTTAGTCTGTCCTTTGGTCATGTGATGCACTAAACCTATTTAAAATGCCCGTTCGTGTGGGTACTATATTCTCATAGTGTCAACTTGCTTTTCAATTTGGAAGGTAAATACTAAATAGTGCCCTGCCAAAATCAAATAAAAAAAAGGGTGGATATAAAGAATGTTGTATGCACAAATTTAGATATATCTGGTGCAGTTCTAAATTTTGGATCTGTTTTTATAAGTACATTGATTAATGTATGTAAGTTTAAATATATATTTCATTGCTATAAAGGCCATTAGACACAAGTTGTCCATCTTATAATTGAAATGTAAATGAATACAGGACTAGGTAAAAACTTTTTGGTAGATTTTGACAAAGATTATAGAATCATATTAACGTACGGATATCCTGGTAAGTTATGCGTACATTGTTGTTCAACTGCTTGTCTGTTTTAACGTAAGATTGAGTTCAAAATCACAATATACCATTTCATCAGTATTTACCATTTCTTTTTTAACTATTGTATGTTTTTATTTTATTTAGAGAGATGGACATAATCAGGTCACGAGCATTAGGAAATTTAGGTCGAATTTATATGATAAAAGGAAAACACAAGGAAGCTCTAGAAATGTAAGACTATGTTCCACTTCACTTACTTAAGTTTAGATTAATTATTTCATTTAAATAATTATGCTATGAAAAAAAATAAATAGATAAAAAAAAAAGAAAAAAAAGAGAGAGAGAGAATGAAAAAAGGAAAGCAACACTGTATTAACCATTCTAATATGATTTTAGGTTTACTGCTAAAGCACCAATGTGCAAAAACCCAAAAGAATCTACGATACTGTTTCATGAAATCGGCAACTGTTTCCTTCTGCTTAAAAACTTCTCGTCTGCTCGAGAGGCTGGCGGGAAAACTCTCAAGATGGCGATGGAGACCGGAGATGTCCGAATGCAGTTGCAGGCCTCCATACTTAATGGATTAGCAGAAGGTTTGTGTACAATCGCACAGACTCGTGTTTTTCCGTCGCACGCTCGAAAAACACGGAAAAGCTCGATAATGTGCGACTGGGCTAGTGTATTTCATTCTAAAAATGTGGACGATGTCATGTTTTGGAGATAATTGTTACCCAACATCTATGATTATAATTTTGTATACAAATTGATTGCTCTAAAGCTTACGGTGTTCCGTTAAGGACATATCGCTTCTTCGCACTTAGAATGGACACGCGAAGAAGCGAAGTTAAGATGCGAAGGAGCGAAGTTTCGATGCGAAGAAGCGAAGTTGCTTTGCTTCTTCGCATCGTAACTTCGCTTCTTCGCATCGTAATTTCACTTCTTTGCATCGTAACTTCGCTTCTCCGCGTGTCCATTAAAAGTGCGAAGAAGCGAAGAGCATTACTTCGTAACTTCGCTTCAGTATCTTCACATCGTAACTTCGCTTCTTCGCATCGTACCTTCGATTCTTCGCATCGTAACTTCGATTCATTGCTCCTTCGCTTCTTTGCATCGTAACTTCGCTTCTTCTCCCCTTCGCGTCACAATTTGTTTACGCGTAGAAGCGAAGTCCCCAATGGAAAACCGTAAAAGCCTGATCGCCAAGTGTGTTAGTGAATTTATCGGTTATAACGTACGTAATAGTCAAAATGTCCTTCAAAGCATTTTTTGACGAACCGATGGTTGGAAGTTTGCGTTTCGAAGGACATATTGCGACCCAGCAATGTTGGTCGTCCTTCTTTTCAGTATAATTTGAAGCTGTGCTCGCCCTAAATTTGACGTCATATTTTTTCTGTCATTTCATAATGAATCGTTAAAAATATATTCGAATTTAGATAAAAATAAAACATAAATTTTGAGACAAGCTATCGTTAAATGTAAAGTTGTAATAGGGATAAACGGCAGCTAAAACGCGAAAACAAAAGCTTATAGAATAAAAAATCAAATTATCTATAATTGATTCTTATGGAAATTGTAAATTGGTATATTGGTTGATTAAAAACTATGTCAATTCGATTTTCTTATTCTTCAATTTCGATTTTTGTACGCATTAAACACCATGAAATGACCAAATTCAAACTTAAAGGGTAACGAAACGAAAATTTTGCTTTCATGCATGTAGCGTAAAATTTACGGCTACAAAATCAGCCATTGCTGAGCATGATACCATTTAAAGTTTACTTTAAAATACTATTTTTCAAAGGACATTTGTTTTATTTTGCAGTTAATATGAAGAAATACCAATCAGCGCACGACTCCTTTGAAATTGCATTAGACCATGCTAAATCACTGGGCGACGAGAAAGCGGAAGCTGCAATGAAGCATGCGTTAATTGACGTCAACAAGAGAATGGCCAATAAAATCAAAAGGACAAAACTTAAAAAGGAAGTGACGTATCCTTCATCAAATCCCACCAGCTCAGCAAGGACTGTGTTAGTGGAGGGATGAAACGTTTCAATATTAAAAGAAGAACCAGGCTAATTTAAGGTTTCTTGTTCTTGTCACATCCATGTGGGCGTATCTAGAATTATTTCCGGGGCAGCCCATCGGAAGGGAGTGTCTAGCTTATGCTATTGAAAGAAAAGAATTAAACATAAAAACGGGGAAGATTTTTTTTTTCAAATTTAAGGGTGTCCATGTCCCACTCGAACCATTTCTAGATCCGTGCTTGCATGTTGTCCACTTTTCTTTGTCGAATGAATCGAACCATTACCAGTATTTCAAGAAAAATTAGCTCATTGAGGTACTCGAGAGCTGATCCTGGAAATTTTATACTTACTGGTATACTTTCTATTAATTATTTTGAACTTTTTTTTTTCACGTTACAAATTGAGCTGCATTGAGTGCATATGAGTCGTTTGTGACTGAATTTCAGGTGGAAATGATGTAATGTGAAGTGTTAAGTGATTGGTGAAAGTTCGTGAATTTTCAACATTACCATACTACGAGCCAATCAACACTAAAAGGGATGAATTGCGATGAGCTAGGTGTTGATTGAATGTTTGTTTCAAAATGGGAAAATTATCATTTAATATTTATAACTTCACGTGCTTGATATATACTCTCATGTACGTCATTGATTTTTTTTTTGCGTTTATCTACATGCATACATGTATATAAATACAAATGCCAAAGTCGGTCACTAACTTTATGCACAGTGTACATTTTTTAAAAGTATTTCACATATGAATTTTGTTTCATGGTGCTTTTTTTCTAATCAATTGTTCTGCCATTAAAGTACTTACATGTACGAACGTTTTTGTCTTTATGATCTTGAAGGAGTCGCAAACCTACATAATTTATTCAACTTAATTAATGTTAAATCATTAACACTATCAGACATCGACATCTCTCACCATGTTGAGAATCACTTTGAAAAGTTTGTTGAAAATCCCCAATAATATGCGACTCGAGTATCAACGAGAATATTCTATTGTTGACTTTGACCCACAGGGATTTATCACGCTAATAACATATAGTAACACATAGAGTAAATAGAGCAACCGGTATTAGCGGGATAAATCCCTGTGCTTTGGCCTTGACCTAGTATTGTCCTCCTTTCACCATAGTAACACACCGTCAACAATTAAGATGAATCCAGGAAAGACGGTGAAAAGTTTTGGCCCAGACATGGTTTTACTATCAAGAATGTGGGAGAGATCTCCAGCAAGACTATAGCCTGCATTGATCACAGCGGAACTCACACGCAGGGCACCACGAACATCTGACAAATCAT
The DNA here is from genome assembly GCA_033119305.1 of Pinctada imbricata. Taxonomy (NCBI): domain Eukaryota; kingdom Metazoa; phylum Mollusca; class Bivalvia; order Pterioida; family Pteriidae; genus Pinctada; species Pinctada imbricata. The sequence continues at coordinate 43,141,220 of VSWD01000003.1, read as the reverse complement.
CTTCAACAAATAACGGGACAACGAGGCACACAACAACAACCACACAGAACGATCCAACAAAGAACAAAAATGAAGAAGGTGTATGTGATCTCCTGCAAGACTATAGCCTGCATTGACCACAGCGGAAAACACAGTATACACAGCCAATTGTGCCTCACATGAAATTCATATGAAATGAGCATCATGTAAATTTCACATGAAAGTTCATGTAAAATTCATATAAATTTCACATAAGATTTATGTGAAAAATATTTCACATGGATTTCACATAAATTTCCTTCACATGAATTTCACATGAATTTTTCTAAGTGACTGTCACAGGAAATTGAATTTACATAACATCCATGCAAAAAATCTTCACATGAATTTCATGTGAAAAATTTCATGTTAATTTCATGTTCGTACTCGTTTCACATAAATTTCATGTGAACTTTCATGTAAAGTTCATGTAAATTTCACACGAATTTCATATGAGGCACAATTGGTTGTGTATACAACAAAACATCAGAATAAAAACAACTCAACAAGTAACGGAGGACAACCACACACACACACACGGTCTAACAAACACTCAACACAGACGAACCAAATATAACGCACGAATGACAATACATGCATTGGGGGAGACTAAAAAAATACCAAGCGCTGACTTTGGACGACCATCTGCTATATATATAAAAGCGAATGGTGTAATTATATGTGCACTGTAATTTTGACCTGTAACTTTGGTTCAAATTGATAACGTTCCGTTAAATCCTAGGCAACAATTGAGTGAAATGTTATTGAAATTCACCAAGATAGGAAAAGTAGGGACAGAGACAATGTTAAACCAAAAGCGCTATGCCCGTCACGCTGGGTGTCATCCTTTGGTTCATTCAAATCCATGCAGAGGGAAAGGAAATACTTTGACAATATTTTACCTACAATGTGCACTGTGGCTTTTAATCTATGGAACTTAGAGGGAAAGAAGTTACTCCCAAGAAAAAGAATATCCCCATAACGTACACAGTGACCTTGACACATGTTCAAGTCATATGACACACCCTTATTCCCTATAGAACATTTGTTTGTGTTATCAATGCAGCGCAAAATTTATGGCCACTATGAGGATTTGACCAAGTTCACTATGACGTTTGTCCAAAACTATTTCGATTACTTCAATCCTAGGCAATAAATCTTTGAGATATCATTTTTGATATTCATGTACATGTAGATTAAACTGAGTATTGTCCCGGACAACATTGAACCCATCATTTGAGCTGTGACCTTGACCTAAGTTTAAGTTCATGTCACACTATTTTATCGTTGGCCACAATTCTGTGGAATTTTAGTGACTCCTAGGCAAAGGAAAGGTGTAGTCCCATCATATCCATCAAATGTAATGTGACTTTGACCTTGAAAAGGTTATTTCAAGGTCATGACACACTGTCATCCGACAAGGATCAATCGTATCCGATACATTGTGTGAATTCAATGGGTTTTTATGGTGGCATACTTCTGCCTCCTATTTGCGCGATATGTTTCTTTAGAATATGTCGACATGCGACTTACTTATGTTAACATGCAACTTATCTATGTCAACATGCAACTTATTTATGTCAACATGCAACTTAATTTGTCAACATGCGACATAATTATCTTGCATGTCAACATAATCATCTTTCATGTCAACATATTTATCTTGCATGTCAACATATTTATCTTGCATGTCGACTAAATGACTTAAATAAGTTGCATGGCGAAATAATCTATAGAAAATGTCTCGCATGAAGGAAGCAGAAGTATGCCACCATAGGTTTTAGTGTATAGAAAGGCCTGGACAAACCACAGTGACCTTGATGGTATGACCTCTACTCAAGGTCATGACATACTATCATCTGATAAAGATTAATTGTACTGGGTACATTGTATGAAGCCAATGGGATTAGTGGTTTGGACACAGTTTTACATACAAAAGTTGTCAAAGTCCACAGTGACCTTGAAGGTATGACCTTTACTCAAGGTTACGAAATACTATCTTCCGATAAGGATTAATTTACTAGGCACATTGTATGAAGCCAATGGGCTTGATGGCCTGGACACAGTTTTACATACAAAAGTTGTCAAAGTTCACAGTGACCTTGACGGTATGACCTTTACTCAAGATCATGACACATCAGCATCCCATGAATATTAGATGTACCAGGTATGGACTCCATCAGTTTAGACATATAGAAATGATGAACTAGATATTTTGCACAGATGGATAGGTAAAAAGCAGTCTAATAATGAAAGACAGGGAATTACAATTTAAAATTCTGGCTCACGCACTTGCCAGACTAGACTCCTCTGAAAATCTTTTCTAAATTCTTGCATGGAAGATTTAACCAACAGTTAATAATACAAGATTAATAGAATCTATCACAACGTTGCGACTGAGACAGGGGAATCTCATCTGAGTGTAAAAGATTTGCAATCAAAGACGAGGCTTGCCGAGTCGAGGATGTAGCAATTTTTTTGCACGAGGATGAGATTCCCTGTCTCAGTTCATAAAGTCGCGATTGATTATTTTTCTCACTCACCGTATGTCACAGAAAAACACAATGTACGATTTGACTGATTGATAAATGATACAAGATAATTGTATGTCACAAACATTTATTCAGCAATTCCTCAGATCTATCTTCAGTAATACAATACATTCACAGAATTAGTGACTCCTTCTTTGGCATTTTTAATCTGTTAATGCGTGTGTTCGCCATTGAAGACCTGCCTAATCTATCACACTGTTCGGTCAATTTTCCGAAAAAAAATTGATCTTGAAAGAATTTACCTCGGATACAGAAGAATTGAAAATTTTCAAAAAAAATTGAGAAATAATTTATTGTAATCATCATCATATGAGAAGGTTTTAGAATTAATGCACTGTGTACAAGGTCAAGTATTTAACAATTTAACACTCAACAATTTTTTCACAGTTGGCTCGACCAATCAAATTACATCTTACATATTTTTGAAATCCTCTGACCTTTAACCGAGTGCATGGAAAAGATCTGGTTTGAATCATACTTTTTTTTCGAATTGACTTCATACTTTTTCAAGATGTTTTTGAAGCAGTTTCCTACAATACTGATGCTTTTCAAATAAGGAAATTTGAATATACTTCGAAAGATTTAATTTAACGATAGAATCACCCTAAAATAAAGAGAGTTTTAAGACAAATTGGACAATGTGCTTCTTTGGTACTTCATTTTGTAGTATATAATCGTAAATACAGATTAATTGATAGAGTAAGCAGATCTCCAACTAACTCTCTTGCCTCATACATACAACAAAATTTATAATAAACAAAAACTAGATTTAAATAACAAATTTTTTTCAAATGCACTATTAATAGTACTCTTGATGGATTTGAAGGGAAAAGAAATGCATGGTGTCAATAGGAATCAATGAACAAGAACAAGAAGGAATTATAAAGTTATGAATAAAAATGAACAAATGCTAATATTAATTTTTTCCGAGCCAAGAAAATGATTTTCACACTTTCATGGGTATGATAAAAAAAAATTATGTCTGTCAGTAGAAAGTGAGGAATAAAAATACTTCACATACATGTACATACATCACAACATACACTGAAGGAAAATGGTAACACTAGATTATGAAACACTTCTCAAGACTTTTAATACATTACATATGGAAGAAAATATAGCACAATTTGCTTCTTAGAAAACGATCAAAGCACTATTGATGCTCAAATAATTAGTCACTAAACTCAAAAATCAGGTTCACAGATTTAGTTTCTTTAAATGCGGGTTGAGGAGGGAGAAAATTTAAGATATAAAATATAAATAAGATGTAAATTTCCAATGCGTAATTTGGTCTTCACAAATTATCATTGATGTTTTGTATTTGATTTAGTAGCAATGTCCTTCAAGAATTATTCTTCAAACTCTAAAGCAGATGAAAAAAAAATATGTTCAACCAATTTCATTAAATTTTTCAACTAAATTACCGAAAAACTTCTACTTGAATTTCGATGGTCTCAAAAACATATTAGAATAGGAAAAAGTACGAGACAGTCAAGTATACAGCACAGGCTGGATTTCAACATGATCAAGGAATAAATATGCCAGTATCAAAAGCAATCTTCCTAAATCTAATCAACGCTTTATAAAAATAAGCATACTCTTTGTAAAATTTGATCATACAGTGTAGTAAAACGTACTATGTACCTTTGAATCCATCAAATTTGAAAATAATTTGGAACTTCCACTTTTAAAAAATCTAATAATTACAATTAAAAAAAAATTGTCGTAAAGAAATATTCAAAACAGTGAGCTCCAGGCTGCAATTATGGCATATTCTAATTTCTACATATTAAATATTTTGAAAATCAGAGTTACTTCCCCTTTTGGGGTGGTACCTGACGAAGACTAACAATCTCCGATGCAGAGTTATGTTCCTTGACTAATTGTGAAGTTTTTTATACATAAGGTAATTTAACTTTGAGGTATGACAGTATGAACTCAATGTTACCATACCAATTATGGTTTTAAGTCAGATACTGTCTCAAAAGGGAAATAACTCTGAATTTCAAAAAGACTTAATAAAAGACTGACAAAAGCACCAACTTGATGTTGCACTGAATGTTAGAAATAGATTATAATCATGACCTTGCTTATATATTATACATATAACCCTAGATCTGGAGACCTTGACCTGTCGGAAAGTAAGCCAATTAAACAATTTAGAACCTGTCTAAATCAAAACCCGAGTAATCTAGTAACCTGACAATTCTTATCACATTTGCTGGTCCCAGAGAAGGTGCTCGTTGACTTGATTCAATTTGTTTGAATAATCAGAAAATGTTTCTTCTAGTCGATCATGTATCTCGAGATGGTCCCTAGCTGATCGCTCTATTGATTGAAAAGCCGTGGAACATCTCATGATATATAATATGACTAAAATCAACATTTCAAATTAAATCATGCCCACAAGCACCTATGATCTTATGCAGCATAAAGAGGGATAAATTCCCAGCATGTATTTTCACTTTGGAAAGCACAAACAGTTAATATTGCATACTAGGATGCTTAAGCAATGAAGTACAAAATTTTGCATCTAAAGTACCCTAAAGGCTTTATGAACCAAGACCTTTGAACTTCTAACACCAATTTACAAGTTTAGGTCTATAAGGTTAAATTTCATACATGATTCTACCAAACCAAAAAAATCTAAGTAGATCGAAAGAGACAACTTTCAAAAGAGCGAGTATAAAAAATTGTTTTGAAAAAAATTCTGGAGGTCAAATTTAAGGTTTCTGGTACTCTGAAAAGCAGAATTTCCGCTTTAAAGCCGAAAAAGTGGAAAATAATAATGTCTACAGTTTGCTATACATGTAACTATGGGTGTTGTCTGAGCCAGTCAGTAAATGCATCATGGAGTAAGTTATACTCGGTGTGAAGTTATGGGAATAAACAGATAATATACATTGTAAGTACATGTATCAATGTAGGGACTAGGTATATCAATTTGATCAACAAATTTTCAAGTTTTATACAAACAAATTTAGAAAATATGCAATGTCAAGTTACGGTGAAATCTAATGCAAAGAAAATCATTGTTCATAATCACTAGTATCAATATATTACATGTAATTTTCATTGTTTTGTTAACATGATCATCATTCTTTCAGAAAAATCTTACTCAAATTAAGAGCATCTTCAAACTTTCCAAAAAAAAAAAAAACAGGACAAAAAGAGGCAAAATAACCTTCTTTCCGACAAAGGATACCCAACAAAATATCATATAACTTTTATTTACATGTACCAATTTCCATTTTGGTCCCAGGCGATATGGATTTAGCCAGGCATAGCTTTAACATGAGTAAACAAAAAAAAAAATTAAACCAACAATAAATATAAGGATAATACCTATCTTCACCAAAAAGTTATTTCGAAACTTAATGACTTTGCTCATGTTAATCATGGTAACATCTGATGATACAAATGCTTCAAAGACTATCATGATCATGATGCAATCTTATGATACATGTACAGGTATATCAAAGATTATCGATATTTCATTATTATGAGTTGTTATCCAAAAGTTGTCTTAACTGCGAAATTCTCTCTGATGTTATCTTTATTGCACAGGAACAGAATGAAAATATGCAAATTTAAAAAATATTTTTTTCACCTTAGAAAAATCATCATGATTATATTGAATCAATTCAATTTAAAGATAAAACACCGCTAAAGACGGTATGGCCGGATTGCAAAGTAAGTTTTTGTCACCAACTGGGTCTAGGTCACTAAGTCAAATATTACAGCATACATTGAGAGGTCTTGTCAGAGGCAACCTACATGTATAATATAAAGTTTCTACTGTATACAGTTCCTTAGATTTTGCTTAAACCAGGAACTTTAACCAAAGTCTTTAACTAGGTCAAAGTCCAAGGTCAAGGTCACTAGGTCCAATGTTACGGCATAAATTGAAAGGTCTCATCATGGGCAACCTAAATGTATAATATAAGGTTTCTACTGCATACAGTTCCTTAGATTTTGCTTAAACCAGAAACTTTAACCAAAATATTTAACTAGGTCAAAGTCCAAGGTCAAGGTCTCTAGGTCCAATGTTACGGCATAAATCGAAAGGTCTCGTCATGGGCAATCTAAATGTATAATATAAGGTTTCTACTGCATACAGTTCCTTAGATTTTGCTTAAACCAAGAACTTTAACCAAAATCTTTAACTAGGTCAAAGCCCAAGGTCAAGGTCACTAGGTCAAATGTTACGGCATAAATTGAAAGGTCTTGTCATGGGCAACCTTCATGTATAATATAAAGTTTCTACTGCATATAGTTCCTTAGATTTTGCTTAAACCAGAAACTTTAACCAAAATCTTTAACTAGGTCAAAGTTCAAGGTCAAGGTCACTGGGTCAAATGTTACGGCATAAATTGAAAGGTCTCATCATGGGCAACCTACATGTATGATATAAAGTTTCTATTGCATACAGTTCCTTAGATTTTGCTTAAACCAGAAACTTTAACCAAAATCTTTCACTAGGTCAAAGTCCAAGGTCAAGGTCACTAGGTCCAATGTTACGGCATAAATTGAAAGGTCTCATCATGGGCAACCTAAATGTATAATATAAGGTTTCTACTGCATACAGTTCCTTAGATTTTGCTTAAACCAGAAACTTTAACCAAAATATTTAACTAGGTCAAAGTCCAAGGTCAAGGTCTCTAGGTCCAATGTTACGGCATAAATCGAAAGGTCTCGTCATGGGCAATCTAAATGTATAATATAAGGTTTCTACTGCATACAGTTCCTTAGATTTTGCTTAAACCAAGAACTTTAACCAAAATCTTTAACTAGGTCAAAGTTCAAGGTCAAGGTCACTGGGTCAAATGTTACGGCATAAATTGAAAGGTCTCATCATGGGCAACCTACATGTATAATATAAAGTTTCTTCTGCATACAGTTCCTTAGATTTTGCTTAAACCAGAAACTTTAACGAAAATCTTTAACTAGGTCAAAGTTCAAGGTCAAGGTCACTGGGTCAAATGTTACGGCATAAATTGAAAGGTCTCATCATGGGCAACCTACATGTATAATATAAAGTTTCTTCTGCATACAGTTCCTTAGATTTTGCTTAAACCAGAAACTTTAACCATAATCTTTAACTAGGTCAAAGTTCAAGGTCAAGGTCTCTGGGTCAAATGTTACGGCATAAATTGAAAGGTCTCATCATGGGCAACCTACATGTATAATATAAAGTTTCTTCTGCATACAGTTCCTTAGATTTTGCTTAAACCAGAAACTTTAACCAAAATATTTAACTAGGTCAAAGTCCAAGGTCAAAGTCACTAGGTCCAATGTTACGGCATAAATTGAAAGGTCTCATCATGGGCAACCTAAATGTATAATATAAGGTTTCTACTGCATACAGTTCCTTAGATTTTGCTTAAACCAGAAACTTTAACCAAAATCTTTAACTAGGTCAAAGTCCAAGGTCAAGGTCACTAGGTCCAATGTTATGGCATAAATTGAAAGGTCTTGTCATGGGCAACCTATATGTATAATATAAGGTTTCTACTGCGTACAGTTCCTTAGATTTTGCTTAAACCAGGAACTTTAACCAAAATCTTTAACTAGGTCAAAGCCCAAGGTCAAGGTCACTAGGTCAAATGTTACGGTATAAATTGAAAGGTCTTGTCATGGGCAACCTTCATGTATAATATAAAGTTTCTACTGCATATAGTTCCTTAGATTTTGCCTCAACCAGAAACTTTAACCAAAATCTTTAACTAGGTCAAAGCCCAAGGTCAAGGTCACTAGGTCAAATGTTACGGCATAAATTGAAAGGTCTTGTCATGGGCAACCTTCATGTATAATATAAAGTTTCTACTGCATATAGTTCCTTAGATTTTGCCTCAACCAGAAACTTTAACCAAAATGTTGACGGCAGACGGACAGACGGACGGACAGACGGACGGACGGACGGACATCGTCAATCTATAGACCGGAATTGCTTTGCAATCCGGCCAAAAAATGGTACTCAATCCGCTAATTAAATTTGGCTGGCAGTGATGATTACGGAAAATTTGAGAAGTTCAAAACTTTTATACTGCAATCACAAACACTCACTTCCATGATATCAATCTCAACAAACACATTTCAAATTTACAAAAAAAAAAAGAAAAAGATACAAAAAAGCAATTTACACAAACAAATATTCTGACAAAGATAAAATCTAGAGATAAAAAGTCTATCTAGACATGAAAAGTACATTGTACAAGATGCATGAAGGGAAAAAAATTGCTATTCTTCTCCTATACACAATGCTAGCTTGTGTAACATTCACTTCGCATTTGCGGGTAGAAAGCCCCCCTTTTTTTTCTTCTCACATGTTTTTCTCTCAAACAAAATAATTTACGTTAAATTATCATACAGGTACATGACTAAATGCTAGATATGCGATAACAGTAATACTACTTGAAAAAAAAAAAAAACTGGCTTTACAACAAAAACAAGATATTAGTGGCATAGTCCATTATCATCAGTGTGGCAATCTGGACTACATCCATGCAATGCATTGATAAAGTCATAAAATCAAGTGTTAGTAGCAAGTGACTGATTTTTGTTTAGAAGTATTACCCTTTAAACCTATTACAATAGCACTATCAAGAAGCACAAGTGGTCACTGAAGCTCATCTGGACAACTTCTACACAAATAAGAGGCAGTACATGTACTATCTTAAAAAATTTTGAGTAAGAACGTATTCAGAAATGAATTTAGAAATAAGATTGTTCGTTAAAATCTGTACTTATTCTAAATGAAAAAATAAACATGGACTTTACAGGAATTGCTCATTATTAATTTTAAATAATTATTAGATAGCTTAAACATGTTGGCTATGAAAAATCGAAAGGTCATGCGCTCTATCACTGCCTCTATGACTCTGAAATTTCAAATTCAATGAAAATTCCTAAAGAACTTGTTACAAGCCAATGTAAATTTGACCGAAAACAAACAAAAAGTGCTGCAATACAAAAGATTATATCTCTGCATTTACAAATTATGTCTATGGATCAACAGAGGAAAAAATTGCAAAACAACATTGACATAAAATATGTAGAGCAAATTAAGGAATATAATCAAAAATATTTCATACACGTACATGTCTATTTCAGATCTTTTGCTCAACATGCAAGAACATGAAAATCACCGCGCGGTGAAAGGAACTTGCATGACCACATACAAAAATTTCTACACTGAACAACATGTGGCTTCATAGTTTATAAGTACATCGATTATTTCACAATATTAACAGTACGTATGTTAGGAATTTCCAAGGAACAAATCGGAACTGAATCGTTTGATTTTTGACGTCAGGGGGCGATTATCAAGGTTCCAAAAACGTCATGAGATCGTGTTCGAATATTGCTATAAGAAACATAATGCCTGCTCCCAACACCATACCGCACGATTGTAACATGAGGTGACAAAACAAGTTCTCTCCCTTCTTTGTGTCCAATGCCGTCATCTCAGGCATCTGCGAGAAAAACCAATTATACATTTAAGCAATTGCTGTGTTGGCAAAAGATCAAACTCAACGTTACATTGCAGATACATGTAAATATTAGTGAAATGAGTGAAATTTTCACATATTTTTTATTCACATTTATTCTTATTTCCAAGTTTCAACTTGAAGTGAAACAGAACTAAAATGCCATCATGATTTAGTGCATGTGAACCTTATAGTGAAAATCATGTTTAAATCTTTACATTCTTTCAATTAAAAAAGATACTATAAAGAATTAGAACCATTCCAAGAAAACACGCAATATGTAATTTCTGATTATGTGATCACCCATTGTCTAAAAACAACTTTTCTAAAAATGTACCACACTTAATAATACATACCATGTCCACTAGCGCTATATATAGGAACATTCCTCCGATCATGGCAAAGATCCAAAGGCTAGCGGAACCTACGTTTCCAATCAGTACCCCTATCACCATTCCTATAAAGGCGAGCACTGACGACACGCAGTTATAAACGAGTGCTTGCCGTACTGTCATACCAGCACGTAGTAGCACGGCAAAATCACCTGTAAAACAAGGGAAGATAACTCTGGTCAGAAAATTGGTTCCATTTTTTTTTTTGGTAATTTACAAAGTTTCAGAGCGGATTGAATTCTTTAACATGATTATGATACATGTAATGAGCCTTCAATAGAAAAGAATATTCAAGGACATGCCGAGAAGTTTTAGCATTTTTCTAATGTAAAATTCACTGTAATTTTGTAATTCGGTATTTTGTCATAGCAATTTCAACAGAAAGCCAATACAAACTGTATATACGTGTGTATTTGATCATATGAAGTCATTCATAGGTACAAAGACTTGCTTGCAAAGAATACAAAGAAATCAATTTGAAAGAAATATTTTTTAAAGAATGGCATGCACAAATGCTTATAAAAGTCATCCCACCTGTACTTACCTATTTCATGTGGCAATTCATGGCAGAACACAGCTATGCTTGTACTAATCCCCCCAGTAATACTGTTAGAGTAGGCGGCCCCGATTGCAAGACCGTCGCTTAAATTGTGTATCCCGTCCCCTAATATCACCATCCACGCTATAGACGCTACGGTGGTCGGCATTTTTTTATGATGATGATGCGAGTGACCATGATGAGATTGGAGTACAGCTTCCGCCTCATCATTTTCATTTCCGGAGCCATGGTTATTTATAGCACAGGACTCCTCCTCTTTCTCCCTCAATGTACTCAAATGCTTCTCCGATTCTTTGGCAAAATTATCTAAAGCTGAAGAAGAAGAAAAGAAGTTAGACTCTACACTAGTCAGGTCTTAATCTTTTTGACTGCATTTAAGGCACAGGAGCTCGGCAACCCCCAGTTATGGGGGGGGGGGGGAGGATACAGGGGGTACCTCTCTCTCACCCCCTTACCTCCCCCCACATGCCCCACCTCCCTTCCCCTCCTTTTCACCCTTCCCTTGCCTCCCCCCTCTTGCCCCCTTCCTCCCCCACCCTCCTATTTTCCCCATTCCCTCCCTCCTCCCGCCTCCCTTTCACCCTGTCGACTCTCTCAATTATATGCGCCCCTTCTCTACAATACTTTTAATTTCCTTCAAAATAAAGATAAGAGAAGAAGGATGCGATTCTAGACCCGTGACATGAGCTCCTGTGATTAAAGGCTAGAATTTTGCGAACAAATTAATTTCAATTCTTTAAATCATACATTTTGTGGTGGAAATTTTGAAAAATTCTCATTTTTTGATAATTCCTAAGAATTATCAACAGATTAAGACGAAATAATATCAGTATTTTCATGATCAATATATAGAATATTTTCAGTTACATAGCCATTCATTTACAAAAATCATGCACTACTTTGACATTTTTTATTCAAAAATGTTGTTCCGTCAGATCTTTGCAATGCATCATTGATTAATGGTTTGTGAAGAATACTCCTTATGCATTCATGTGACGTGAAAGTGCAGGATTTTGATGAAGTGATACATTCAGAATTGACATGTAAAATGAACTAAGCTTCGATAGGCCATTACAGCAATCATGAATGTGCTTGATGAAGTTAAATGCCAATTATTTTATACTGGTATCAAAATTTTATAATTATCTGAATGTATGTAATGTCAAATATTTCAAAACAGAGTTCATAATCAAAATGACTGATATGATTTTTTTCATTCAAGGAGCATAATTCTTAAAAAAAAAAAAAACACAGCAAGACCTTTTTGTTGTAAAAAAAAGGGGGGGGGGTTAAATCTAAAGCTCACAAGCCATGCAATCTTCAATGTTTGCTGTTATTATGTTTTGATAAGATCAAAAGCTTTGGACAAAAAATAAACAAATACTTTTAAGTAAACAACTCTAAAATACATGTACATCCCCTGATACTCTATTGGAAAGTTGGGAAAGGTGGGTCAAGACTCGAGGAAATATTTCACTAAATTTTTAGATAATTATAAACAAATAATAAATAAATTTTAAATAAACAATTGAATTTTCAAAATCTACCTCCTACTTCTTTCAGAATAATTTTCAACTTTGAATTTTTTTAAACACTAATAAAATTCATGACAAAATTATAATGTTAGCAAATTTTAACATGATGGTTATAAAATTCATCATTTTCTTAAAAAATCTCACAAAGTCAACATTGATTTCTACAATGCATAGGTACTGTTTTGCTTGCCTGCAGTATTGATGTTAACTCTACATGCACTTTGTAGAGCTTCATTCTACTTGTGTATATAGGAGTATATTTTTGTTGTATATTTTTGACATGCTACTTCAGGGCTCTCGATCGGCCCATATTGGGCCCCAGTCACAATGCAAAATAGTATCATTTTTTCCCATTGACCAATTTGACACCTCATGGAAAATTTGAACAAAACGAGTTAAAAATTCTAATTTTCAAGTGAAAAGGCGGCCAAAGCTATTTACATGTTTTCCCAATTTTGGAGATAATGCCACTACTTTTCCGAATTCAAAGGCCCTGGTCCCAGTCCCAAAAATGGGTGCGAGAGCCCTGTACATTATCCTACCAATTATTTCTTCATAATTTTGGATGCTCTTTCTATGCATACTCCTTCCTGGGAAACATTTATGAACGTGTAATGTTTCTCTGATACACATATATTATACATACATGTAGTGTAAGACTTAGTCGGTTTTAGCAGGGATTTTTTTTGCCCCTTTTTGGGGCCGTTATTCGGCCCCATTCCCAATGAAAAATAGTATCTTTTTTTCCCAATTGTGACTCTAAAATTTCCCAATTTCATTCAGATGGAATTATCAGCGAAAATAGTGAAAATAACTGGTTCAAAAGTAGCAAATTTACTAATTATTTGCCATATTGTTGTAAGCATAAGAAATTAAATCATATTTAAAGAAAATTATATGATTAAACAATCAATTCTTAACTTTTGATTGTATAAACTGTCATTTTACTTTTACTTTGATATTTAGTACTTCCCAAATATTCCCAAATGTCGTTAATTTTCCCAATTGCAAGGGCCCCGACCCCATTCCCAAATTACAGAAAAAAATCACTGTTTAGTGTAAACAATGTTACCGTATAAGGAGAGACTGGACATAAGATGAACAGACTGCTCAAACAGAAAGCGAACAACAAAGAGAGACTGGCTGCCCAGTCAGACAGACGGACAGAGTCAAGACTGAATTGTTCATTGAGATTAGAGCTTTCATTCTTATTACTGTACAAGTAGAATCACTCACTTGTAATTTCTTTTGCGTTTTTTTTTTAAATAAACCTTTTCGCATGGAAAATGATTCGCGGATGCGTCCTGATTTCATCGATACATACCTTAGGTATTTACACTCTTTGAAACTTTCACAGTAGGAGACCATGCGCGGAAGAAGCGAAGATTAATAGACAAAAAATTATTCTATGTATATACAGTGGTCCCTCCTTTATGAGACCACCCCAAATGCAGTGGATTTATGGTCTTATAATAGAGGTGGTCTTTCTTGGGGAGATTTTGAGTTTGAGCAGTTTATCTGACGAGTACAATTTGTTTACATTTAATAATTCTTTTTATTATATTCAAGAATAAATACATGTATTAACTACTATCTTGCATTTACTGGTAGTTGAGTCTATTGATTGACTACCTGTTGTAGTAAAATCCTGATCTTGGATTGGCCTTGACCTTTATAATATTTCCTAATTGTATGGCTCATCCTAAAAGTTTCATACATAATGTGTGGTTCATAGGGAGTTAAAGCCAAAAGTGTACATTATGCACATACTACTGCATTTCTAACACTTGAGAAGTAGTGTAGAAAGAGATGGACAGAATGTAAAGAAAGATAGACTGATGGAAGAGGAATTGACCATCTGACAGATGGATAAAAGAGACGGACAGATGGAAAGTGGTGGAATTATTAACTGACATATAGAAGGACGGACATGAATTTGTACAGTTACACATGTCGGTACACAGACAAAGGTTTGACAAATTTACTCTATATGCATCTACATGTATAACTAAGGGATAAAAAAGTGTAAAATCGTGTTGAAATTAAAGAAAGTGAAAAACAAGGAAAACAAGGCCTTAAAAGGTATTAATATTAAACTACAAGTAATTCAATAAGCTATAATGTTAGGGGTACCTCTAGCACCTGGATGGATACCCAGCATGGCTGTCTCACAATCATGATCAGTGCCGGGACTGTTCAGCATGCTAATACCTGTAACTCCTGACGACGTACGACGACCGAGACGGGATTTCCTCTGTAAAGAAATGTAGTACATATAAATAATGTGTAGCAAAAATGTGAAGCACATGTATATATGAGCATTGAATTTTTACAATCAGTACTTTGTGTTGAAAGGAAGATTTTGCAATTAAAAAAAAAACCATCTCAAGCATCTATGATTTTTAACGATCAGTACATTGTGTTACAAGTTAGATTTTACTTTTTTAAATTACGAAACATGATCATGATGATAGATTGGTATATTCTCAACTGAATGTAGATTTGCTGTAGTTTTGGTAAAAAAAAATATTATTTGAAATGTCTCTACCGTTATTCACATGCATTAGAATTATAGAAATAAAATCTAAAGAGTGTTTTCAGATTACATGTATTTGTATTTTGTCCAGCTTCAAATATACATGTATATCTATAGGACCTGCAACTGTTTATTCAAATCAATTTACAACTCAAATCTTACTAGTCTGGGATGTATTACTGGGTTGGGTGCACCCCCCCCCCCCCACCTTGATCCTCCAAAACTGGCCTAACTTTGTAGCATTTTTTGCGCTCTTTCAGATAAAAATTTGTCTCATGGAAATTTCCATTGCAAAAGTGGTGTTTTTTGGGAAAAACATGTTTTTTTAGTCAAAAATCACTGAAAATAGGAAAAAAATCACTGAAAATAGGAAAAAAATAAAGCCTACGCTCACGCAGCAAGATACGCCCGTTGGGATTTTTTTCACAACACCAAAATATCTAAGTCCCATAACTCCATAAGGACAAATTGGATGAACCTACCTTAAAATCGAAAGGCGGCTTCCTCTTCAAAGTCTGATCAAAATGTACAAATATCATGAAAATCTGTTGACACATATTCAAGTTATTGCGTTCCATGCACCTATATTTTGCCCTTAGCTTAACATGTATGTGCATATAACCCCCCCCCCCCATTACACATAATTTCTGGATTATGTGACAAAAAATTCAAGAACCCCTTATATATGTGAAAGAACATCCTTTCTACTTGAAGTATACAAAATTTCAAAACATTTCAACCAGAAATAGATTTTTAAATAATTTTTGACTATTTTAGTATATTTTCACTGTATTTTAAAATATCCAAGTCCCATAACTCTGTAACAACATATCGAATGAACCTGAAAATCGAAAGGCGGCTTCCTCTCCACAGTCCAATCAAAATGTATGAATATCATGAAAATCCGTTGACGCATATTCAAGTTATTGCGTTCCATGCGCCTATATTTTGCCCATAGCTTAACATGTATGTGCATATAACCCCCCCCTTCCTATTACACACAATATCTCGCTTATGCGACCAAAAAATTAAAAACCCGTTACATATGTCAAAGAGCATCCTTTTAGCAACCCCAGGTGAAATTTTCAAAGTTCTCAAAGTGATCTACAACCAGTTTTATTGGATAGAGCTTTGAAAAACCTACACAAAACACTTTACTTTGTTCAGATATCTTTACCAGAACCAAAGTTATGACAATTTGAAGTCTCAAAATTTCGATGCTTTCGGGGAATTTTTCCTGCACTAAAACGCAGTCTTCGAGATGCTGTTCGCGGCACCGTCGAAACAAGATTTTACACAAAAACTGCCATATTTTTTTTGTTTTTCAAGATAACCACACCAAATTTTCCAATCTTAATGGAAATTTTCTTCTCTTTCCAATTCTGATGTTTGTTTCTCTATATCACTTCATTAAATAAGACTAAATTGCTGAATTGTAGTGTCATCTAATCATTTTATTGAAACATTCAAAGTATGTTTATTTAAAGACTCAATTTTTTTTAGATATAAACTCTTTTAGAGTTAATGGGAATTCTTTAAAACCCTTCAATAGAGTAGTTGCTGTAAACAATCCAAAATATTTGCAAGAAATAGGTTAAATCAATACATATAGAACCACATAATATATCAATTTTCATAATTATTTTATCGAAAATCATATCTCTTACGCTTTCTGAAATATCAGGATTCAGATAATATTCTAAATAAATATCACAGATATGTGTACATGTAATTATTATCTGAGATAGTTTATACATGTACCATAATTCTAGATATCTACATTACTATGCTATTTAACACTATTCTGAGATGCTCAACTATACATGCAGTGTAATTACATGTATATTAAGGTTTGTTACAACACAAGGTGTCTTAATTTTGTCACTAGTCTTTCCCTTGTCATGAGTAAGCCATACTGAATCACCCATCATGGTCTCTTCATGTAACAGTGCACAGTCCTTGCCTTTGCTTACTGGAGATGATGGGTACACACTTGGAAGAGAGAGAGGGTCCAAACATTTTTTTTCCTCACCATTTCTTGAAGATAGAGTCTCAAATGCAAATTGCTTATCAATAAATTCCTGTAGTGTTCTGTTTTCTTGACTCTTGCAATGCTACAAAGTTTGTCTATAATTCCCTGCATTGATTTGTTCACAATCTGGATGAAGTAAAGAAAGGTACTTTAAAATGGCTTGAAATCTGCTATCATAAAGTATAGGTCCATTTGTGATGTTTTCCGTTTGTACAGCTGTAGCTTAAAATTCACAGAGAGGCTCAAGGATTTAGAATGACCCAGGATATGTCTCCATTCTCTTATATAACACTGAAAGCACTGCCAGTACAAATTGAATTTGGATGGAGAAACCTGAGAGACTGAAATGAATAAAATAGATATGTTTAAAGTTTGAAGTTTTTTTCTCTCATAAAAACAGACATAGGAGGTATTTTCTAAACTTTCTTTCTTTGCAGGGGGGGGGGGGGGGGTAATGAAAGTTTCAAATTATAGCCCCAACTAATACATGTAAAAGCACTTTTACTATATGTTTGAGGTTGCTAGTATAATAGATCTATAGTCATGGAGTTCTTAAATACCCATGATAACATAAATAGGGAGGGGGGGGGGGGGGGTAGGGGTGGGGGGTGGGGGGGGTGGGGGGTTGGCAGTAAGGCCGAAAAAGTGAAAAAAAAAAAAGAAAAAAAGAAAATGGAAGTGTTTGCCCAATGTTTCCCTTTCAATTACATTTGAAAAATAAAATAATCCCTATCTATAAATGTTTTAATAGCTATGTCGATTTACTCAACTGAAATTAAATGTATGCAAGTTTAAGATTGGGTTAAATTAAAAAAAATCCAAGTCTCAACATTAGAAGGGGGGGGGGGGGGGGGGGGGGGGGTTCGGGTTAAACTTTCAAAGGAGGCTTTCAGACTTATAAGTTTATTTTGAAATTGAAAAAAGAATTATTAATTTTTTAAGTCGGGGAATCCCCTGCGATCGTAAGTCCGTCCATCAATGATTCAATCATTCTTGCTGAATTTATTTTAACTGAATGACCGGGGTATGTTTGGAAATAAGGCCGGTTGTGAAAATTTCCAAGTCCGTAATTTAAAGAAAATGGGCAGGGTTCCTCGGTCCCATTGATTCTTTCTAGTCCATCCTATAAACCAAATTATTTAATGTCCACAGCCACTACTATACAAATATTACAAAATGATTGTTGGAGAGGGGGTACGGGAAGAAGGCAGTGGGTTGTTAATTAAAATAGACGGCTTGTAATTTTTTTCTAAGTCCGAAATTTAAAAAAAAAATGGACAAAGGATCCCATACGGACGTAAGTCCAGTGTTTCTCTCCAGTCCAACCCCTTAAACCCAAATTATTCCCTTGATTTTGTGAATATCATAATACATTCATATTTCAATGCTGCAGTGACGCGTCCGCGGCAATGTTTGGCGTTTTAATTGTATATAATTACTTTCTAAATACATATTTTGATTAACTATGTATTCATAAACATTGTCTATAACATTTAATTACTTTATTAGAGTTATTAACGATTTTTCAATTGAGTAATTTATCAAATTCAAGGCGCCGGCACGGAAAATCCAATATGGCGCCGTTTGTTTACATAATGTAAACAGGTGCGTGGAGGCGCCGTGCGAGTTTTTGAATGAACTTGACCTTTGACTCCCGTTTGCGCGGTGCTAAATAATACAAAATATTATTAATATATATACCAAAAGAAAATTAAGATTTTTCTCTACAAGAATATGTATTCAAAATATTGACTTACCTTATAGTATTCACGTACTTGTTGATTAACTTTTCACGCTTGTAGCTCCGGTCATGGTCAACATGTTTTAATTTTGAAGGTGGCTTCATCCAGGTAATTTTCTCACCTGTTTGGTCTGTAAATTTCATGCATATTAATGGAGATTTGACCCCGCGGAAATCCTTTCACGTGTAACATATGTGACAAGACCTTAGTGTTTTAGGCGCCGAAATCGGCGATGCGTAATTCTTAGCTGTGTATTGCAAATAACTCGTCTAAAACGTTATTTAGACAGAACAAAATATCAAAACGATTACATATTCAGAAACTTTAGATTATTAGCTTCAAAATGGTACATAAATAATGAAAATTGGTTGGGTAGAAGTTACTGTAATCTTAATTTTAAAAAGTGAGGTATCGATTTTCGGCGAATTCGCCGCTATCGGCGCGCTCGGCTGGGGTTGCTAATCCTTTCTACTTGAAGTATACAAAATTTCAAAACATTTCGACCAGAAATAGATTTTTAAATAATTTTTAACTATTTTAGTATATTTTCACTGTATTTTAAAATGTCTAAGTCCCATAACTCTGTAACGACATATCGAATGAACCTGAAAATCGAAAGGCGGCTTCCTCTCCACAGTCCAATCAAAATGTATGAATATCATGAAAATCTGTTGACGCATATTCAAGTTATTGCGTTCCATGCGCCTATATTTTGCCCTTAGCTTAACATGTATGTGCATATAACCACCCCTCCCCCCTTCCTATTACACACAATATCTCGGTTATGCGACAAAAAAATTAAAAACCCGTTACATATGTCAAAGAACATCCTTCCTACATGAAGTATACAAAATTTCAAAACATTTCAACCAGAAATAGATTTTTAAATAATTTTTAAATATTTTAGTATATTTTCACTGTATTTTAAAAATCTAAGTCCCATAACTCTGTAACGACATATCGAATAAACCTGAAAATCGAAAGGCGGCTTCCTCTCCACAGTCCAATCATAATGTATGAATATCATGAAAATCTGTTGACGCATACTCAAGTTATCGTGTTCCATGCGCCTATATTTTGCCCTTAGCTTAAAATGTATGTGCATATAACCCACCCCCCCTTCCCATTACACACAATATCTCGGTTATGCGACAAAAAAATTAAAAACCCGTTACATATGTCAAAGAACATCCTTTCTACTTGAAGTATACCAAATTTCAAAACATTTCGACCAGAAATAGATTTTTAAATAATTTTTAAATATTTTAGTATATTTTCACTGTATTTTAAAAATCTAAGTCCCATAACTCTGTAACGACAAATCGGATGAACCTGAAAATCGAAAGGCGGCTTCCTCTCCACAGTCTGATCACTATGTATAAATTTCATAAAAATCCGTTGACGCGTATTCAAGTTATTGCGTTCCATAGGCGGACGGACAGACGGACAGACGGACGGACTTCGCCATACCATAATACGTCCCGTCAAATGACGGGCGTATAATTATAAGTTTTATATGGTTGATGATTTTAAAAATTGAAAAGTGTGAATATATAGTATTTTTGATGCTCTTTCAGATGAAAAAAGTTGCAAGTTCCAATTCCTATTCTTTCTGTGTGTTTTGGGGTAAAAAAGTCGAATTTTTGCCAAAATTGTCACATTTTTCTCTTTTTTGATTGTGTCATAAAAGCCTTCAAATATAAGCTTTCATGCAAATGCCTCCCTACCTTCTTCCTCTTTTTTGATTCTGTGTATATCGTGAGTAGCCTCTCCATCATAAAAAAGACATAGATTCCGCTTAATCCACAGAGACCTTTAAGTACGCCGTCCGTAGAATCCCCCGTCTCACCTTTGGCATGGTCATGATGAGAATGACTACCTCCTCCAAATGCCTGGAAATCAGGAAAACATATTCAAAATATCTTAAATTCTTTATATTCCTTCACATTTACATTCATTTCATACAAACTTTAAAGAAATAGTAACGTTCACCAAATCAAGATGACAGGAAAATATTTCATAGTCAAACGTTATACATGATTTTAGGAACTAAATCCTTTTAGTCATGTTAGAAATGTTTTACTTTAATTTCAATTTTTTTCAATTTTTTTATAAAAGTTAAGACATATAAATGTTACATGTCAAACTCTATTTGCTGATGATACCATGATAAAATGATATTTATGCCGTCAAATACTCACGTGTGGAATGAGATGAAGTAAAGCGTCCCCTGACAGCGCGCCTACGGCCAAAGCTACCAGGAACTGTAGTAAATGATTATAGAAAACCTTCTGCATTATGGGTATTACGGCAACTCCTAGTAAACCCACCAAACTGATGATAACAACAGATGCACAGCTAAAACCCCAGACTAGAAATTTAAAAAATAAGATGATGAAAGCAAATGTAAATACGCATTTATAAAGACAATCACAATTTTATTTTCTTAGTCAACTTTTTTTTACATCTACATAAAATTTATCTTAAAAATCAAGAAAATGGCAGGCAAATTATTTTTTTACATGTTATAGATATACTTTTTCCTTATCATATTTTTATACAATTTCAAGTAAATATATTTAGGAAATAATTCTAAAATGTACAGTCATGTATATTTTTGTAACAACTACAAAATTTAAACTTTTAACATTGTATTGAGCATGTGTATCTAGGTTTGATCCCTTTAACAACAAAGAAATACATTTGATCCATCAAATATACATAACAATCTAACAAGTAAATCCAAAAGAAATATTAATTATTTTTGGTAGTCTGAGGCATTTGTCTAGCAAGTTCATGACGACTGTTAATAATTTAATGTAAATTAAATGATGAATAAATTAAATCAAAATTAAATTCAACATTCCCTATCTTCTTACTTTCTCCTTCAATTCCTACAAGTCTCTCTTTCGCCGCTTCGTCACCATGGTGATGGTCATGATCATGGTCATCTTGACTCTTGCTAGTATGAGATGAGTTTTTTGATTGGCACAGAGACCTGTCAATCATGGTTAAAAGGGCGGGGCATATACTTAAAAGCATGGAAGGAGCCAGTCCCTTGGTAGCATTGTAGTGATAAAGTGACAGCAAATCTGATGGACTACTGACGCACTGAAATGAAAAAATATGTAAATATGCGATAGTTTAAATGTTAACTATTTTGGGATCACTATCGTGCTGTGATGGGCCATTTTATCATTTCTTCACAACACACTAGTCTGCTGACAGGTGTAATGTTGAACATTTTGTGATCCCTTGAAGCAAAAACTAAATAATTACTAAATGGTCAATTTTGATATTACGGTCAATCTATTTAGAAATTTATCTAATCTAAAAATACCTTATTTCACATTTTAAATTTGATCTATGTACATCTACATGTATATTACATTGATCTAAATTTCAACTTTCAATGTAGCTCACAATATTTTCTTAACTTTGTCTTTCTGTACATCTATTGTTGATCCTACAAAGTGCTTCTTCAGACTTAATTCCTACAAGAATAATCCCACATGTACTATTTGCTTTATACTTGGCATGTCTACCCATAATACATGTACAACATGTGCGATTTACTTCACACTTGGCATGTATACCTACCATACTATGATGAATGTGATCCTGCAACCCTCGGATAATTTCCCTGGACTCGGAGCTTCCGTGGTCTAAATTACATTTTTTCTCTTTGTAATCGTGTTCATGCCCCTCGGGATGGTCCTGATCCTTTTTCTTCTCGAACAGGTCAAGGTCATCATGGGCGTGGTCATGGTCATGATCACCATGGTCATGACCTTCATGATTGTGACCTTCATGATTGTGACCTTCATGATCGTCGTGACCTTGAGCAGGATTATTTTTAGACTCATGGTTTAGTCCAAGATTATTCAACATTAGGAATAGGGCGTCCAGCTTTAAACTTCCATTCGTGCTGTATTTGTCAAATAAAACGCCCAAAAAATAATTTTGTTCCTCGTCACTTCTTTGCTTATCGTAAAGCTCTAGATTATCTAACGTCACTTTTGGAATTTCATGATCATCGTGGGAATCATGGGAATGAGAGTGATTCTTCGTATGCCCTACGTGATAGGTGTTGCTATGGTTACCATGATGCAAATCTGAATGGCTCTGGGCTGGTGTCCATGACAACAGGTAAAAGACCATGCAAACAAAGCAGAACTTGGACTTTTCTGGTAAGCACATAGTCCCTGTAAAACAAAAACAAAAAGGTCTTTTTACAATCACTAAAAACCATAACTTTTTTATACATAGTTCAAACTATATCATGTACAGGGTCAGGAGTACATGTAATTCAAATATTTTGCCTTTTGAAATTGGTGGAAACCTGGTCAACGCTATACTCCAGTTTGACTAAAATTGTCCTTCAATTTATGATCTGAAAACATCATAATATGTCATTGAAATCTGTGAAGACTAAATGGAAAAGTGAAATTCTAATACTACATTGTAAAACTTTCAATCAATTCTAATTCAAAATTTCATGACTTTTCCATGTGTTTTCAAACCTAAAATTAATGTCCATACCTTTCCACAAACCAGAACATATATATGGTATACGTGTACATACAAGTACATGTATAATCTAGTGACAAATCAATGTAAGAATTTTATTTTCAAATTATTTTCTGTAATTTATATTTACCCATTATTAGACCTCAAATCCTTTCCGAACCTTACAATTAATTCAACACTGTGCAAATGAACCAATAACTAACCTGTTTTTTAGAACGGATGTTTTATATACAAACAGCTATAGAACAATGGACAGTGATGACAGATTTTTTCATCAAATGTTTTACTTGCGATGAAAGGCTACATGTACAGTCAGTTGAACTTAAATATCCAGGGCAATTATGCATTGAGTACTAGATAAACTAATACAGTGTCTTACAGCTATATACAGCACAGAAAAATATGTTTGGGAATTTTCGAGAAATTAATCAGTCTCCCCTTTCCTCATCTCCCTATTTTATCTTATTTTTTTTCCGGATATACTATATTTTTTTTATTTATAGACTGAAATTTTCAAGTTTTCATAATATGGTACAAAGAGGTAGTATAAGAAAAAGGATATACAAATCCTAAGTTGAGATGGAAGTTCTTGGTAATTTCCTTCCTCATGGTGACACATGTCACAGTATATTATTATACATGTACACGATATTTGGATGTAACAAGAAACACTATGCAACAGTTTGCTGGAATTTCCGAAATGAATGGCATCTTAAAATAATGTCCAAAAAAAAATTATATAAAGAAATAAGGCTTTGTCCATCATGTCCATGCTGCCACTTGTTGATCATTATTGATCAAATGCGATAACAAAGGAAGTTGACAAAACTTTAACTAAGAAAAGAAAAATGTTTGTTAAAAATAATAAATGCCTCTATTGTCAGGCCTTGAAATTATGAGGAAATACCCGTGAAATGCGAGTGGATTCTGGATAATGCGAGTCAAAATATAAACCGACTGGGAATAAAATGCGTGTAAAAATAATTTATTTCATTTCATGATCTCCATGTTCCAGTTTTTGGTTTGTCTCAAATTTTATAATTTGTAGACCCTAATGGCCTCAGGACAACGTTTGTATTATCAACTAGTTGATTCATTCTATACATAAAACTTTTAAATGCTGCGATTCCTGAAACCATGGAAACTTACACATGTTACATATTCATAAATCATCATGAAATATCAAAGATTTATACTTTTATCTTAATGTTGAATTTAGCTTGTAGGTTTTAAAAGTGCCTATCACTTATCCCTTCATGAGCCATGGTCAAGTTTTATTTTTTTCAAAAGAAGGTTTTAGAAGCCAACTCAAGGTCACAAGGTCAAATTATTGGTACATGTACCATACTAAAGGAAAGTCCTATCAAGAAAACCCCACGTGAACATGGTGAAAGCCCTACCGGGTATCACTTTATTTACCATTCAAAATGTTATGGCCAAGATTAATTGTTTTCAGAAGAACTTAAGGTCATACTTTAAGGTCAAGGTCACAAGTTTTGAATTGTTGGTACTAATAGAAAGAACATTAATAATACATACGTGAAATAAGAATGCCCTTCACTTAACCGTGTTAACACTCAAAGAGTTATGACCAATGTTTAAGTTTTCAAGGACACAGTTTTAAAATGTCGGTTTTGTCAGATTTGCTGAAAAAATTGTTTGGTCCAATAAAAACTCACTTTATATCTTTTATTCGGACCGATAAAAATCCCTCAATGTCCGACATTTCATAAAAGTTTTCAAGAACTCTGCAAGGACTAAACAAAACAGGCAAAATACCCTCATATAAACCTTAATCAAAAAAAAAAAATATGGAGTATGGATACTCCAGTGCGATTAATTTGTCAAAAAGTACTTACTTTTTCTTTTCATCTACATATCTCTTATGATCATATGGAGAGGCAGTCAAAATTTAACAAGACTCTTTAAGACATGAAATTGCCATCAGAGACTTTCTTATTATTTTATTTTCTCATTAATTACAGTTGTTACATTTGCTCTTTGTATAATTTAAAGGTTAGTGCTACTTATATGTAAAATAACTTAGTGTACATTCACATGTACCATATCAAGAGTTAGACTATTGCATCATGTGCACACTAATTCTCTAACAACGAGAAATTTGCAATTTATTATCATTTGTTGAAATTGATTTGCATAGTACATGTACTTGTACATACGTCGATCTATTAATTTTTTCTTATCAACTTTATGTTACATGTAAATAGTTGGATCATATAGCAAAATTGGCATGTAAACATGCTTTTAGGAGTTGTAAGGAGGTACTTCCCTCTTTTTTAAGGAACCAAATGTTTTGTCTGTCAGGTAAAATATCAGTTTAAAGTCGGTTTTATATCACAACAGAATAAGGATATCTCTGTAGAGCTTCTGATCGACATCTTTAAATCTCTAAATGTAGAATAATAGTTTTGCTATATCTATCTACATGTATTTGCAATTTATCGATTGTTGAAAGTCATGTAGAAATTGATTTTCATAGTACATGTACACGTACCGGTATTTCAAGATGTCATAAGACAAAGAAAAACATACACCGACCTATTAATTTTTTCTTATCAACTTTATGTTAAATAGTTGGATTATATAGCAAAATTGGCATGTAAACATGCTTTTAGGACTTGTAAGGAGGTACTTCCTTCTTTTATAAGGAACCAAATGTTTTGTCTGTCAGGTAAGATATCAGTTTAAAGTTGGTTTAATATCACAACAGAATAATGATATCTCTCTAGAGCTACTGACCGACATCTTTAAATCTCTAAATGTAGAAATCGTTTGAGTTTGAAATCTTTCAAACTTAGATTACGTGTAATAAACAATTTTCTCTGAAAAATGTGATAATTTAAACAGCAATTTTAGTACATCTTAGTATTCTGAAAGTAAGCATGATTTTGGCAGGGCTGCAACAATACACTTTGTTCATAGTATGAATCTAAGATACATTATAGTTTTGCTATATCTATTTACTAAATGATTGGTATCACAATATCATAATTTTTTCTAGAGTGTGACGAGATCCAGAAATAGAGCCTAGAGTACTCTTTTACTCTTGGTTGTATGCGTACTTTATTCCGTGAATGAACCAAGCGTCAGAATCCCAACATCCCAATATATATCAGATATCACACACACACACACATACAAATTCAACACAATAAAGATCAGGAGGAGCTTATACGTGAAGTTGGCAAACTATGTACATGTATATGTAGTCTTTTCCTAAGTAAATAAAGCAATTAAAGCAAGCTGGTACGGAGGTAAGGCCATGCATACCATATTCAAATTATCAGTTTGAATTAAAGCCCAGCAAACTGTCAACTGAATATTGTGTCTCGAGATGTTTCATTTTAGAGCCAGACAACTGTAACATCACACGCTTTGGTGATAATGTGATTTTGGTGATAATGATGATAATTATGATGTCACAAATGATCGAGTCAATGGAAACATAATGTAGCTAATTATGATGTAATGGTAACAAACTAAAAGTTTGCCAATTTAATCCAAATGTCTGTTACTGTATAGCCTGGTGTAAAAAATTAAGGTTTTGAACGGTCACATCTGAGAAATTGTAGGCTATGTTGCTGCACTAGATTTCGGACAGTTCACAGTAGCTACAGTCTAATGTTTGTGAAATGAAATTACTTATGTAATACAGCTGAATTATGTCCCCATGTTAAAGGTTTGGGCCCAAACTCAAAACATGTGTCAATATCTTCTCATTGACATCTTCAAAATACAATTTACAGTTGAAACATGTTCAAGTATCCAGTTATTTGACATTTCAATCCTCAGACCTTGGTCCCTTTTTACATGTACATAATGCAAAAGTGGGCAGTTACTTACTGGTCCCAGGCGATATACATGTATTCTGGCAGAGTGGGGGAGGGTATTACAGTGTAATAAACTTCACCTTGCCCTTCATTCAAACAAACAGTTTTATGGATCCACCCCAATTCCCAAACACGCGTGGCTTTGGGGCTTGGAAATGAGGAAAAAATGAAGTGACACTCCTTGCCAACGCCACACACGAACTTGACGTGTGAAATGTCATCTCATTATCGACTGTCAGCTTAAAGATATCATATTTATCAAGCAAAACGAACATTATGATTCAATAAAGTAAATTTTACCTTTTTAAATGTCGCGGAATGGTTTTCCCGTTATTTTTGATGGGTCGTGTGCAGCAAGATTATACTGATATGTGAAGCAAATATGGCGTCTTCTCGCTTCACCGACTTCACATTTCGTCTGGGACAATGCACGCATGCTTCGGTGGATATGCAAATCATGACGGAAAACACCGAAGTATACCGAAAGGAAGTTTCACGTTTCGTTGGTTCGGAATCTCCTTGAGAGTTGTTTTTCCTATTCATTAGACTAATTGATTACCAATATTTTCAATATTCTGATGCATGTGGAAAAATTTCTACGTTGGTTAATCTTTGAGAGTCTACATGTATGCAGAAACGATAAGAAATTATATGAAAGGGAGGGGAGGGGGTATTCCCGGAGCTGGCCCTACCTCTTTCATAATTTCTAGGATTATACATGAATTGTTTTCATTGTATTTGTATTATTCAAAATTAGTCGTCCTTGTGGAGAAGGTTGACTGTCATAGGGTAGATGCTGCTGTACAGGATGTCTAAATAGCCCGACTGCACCCTTTTATGAATGTTAGCACGGGAAAAGTCATGATCAATTTCATCGATTCCTTTGAGATGAAAGAGAGACTTTCATCGACTGAAGCTCAGACGTGGCCGGCGATTCATCAGACACATGGGTAATTTGCACTTGGCTCTCAACAACCTCGTGAACTTTTTCTCTGTACAACACAAAAGTCAAATTTCACATACTACATGCAGCGCATGGAGATTTTCATTGGACCTGAGTCAAATTTCTGAAGGTTTCACATCTCATGGAATACAATTAGCATTGCAAATTTTCTGGTTCACCAGATTGTGACCTTTAGTTACTACAATGGGCCGGTTCACATAGCGGCTAAGCTATTTTAGTTTTTAGTCCCGACTCCGATATTTATATCACTTTCAAAGTATCCGATGGGATATTATTCATCTAAAAATCTTAGAATTACTTAAATTTTTTCTCATGTCCTTTACAAACAGCATGTACCAGTGGCACATCCAGCAACACGTTTGCATGGAGGTCGTGTGTGTGTGTGTGTGGGGGGGGGGGTTGTTGTTGTCCATTTTGCCTATTTTTATTCTCCGAAAATTGTCCAAACAATAGATTTCATAATTATTGAAAATTCGGGTCACCCCCTTAATCTGCCACTGGAGACATTTCAAGTTATATATAGATATTGATAAAAGGTGGGGGGACCAAGAGCACATTCCTCCCTGGAATTTATTCAAAATGCAGATTTTTTTTTTTCATTTTTGATTTTTAAGCATTTTTGATTTTTGGACTTGACTAACCCCCCCCCCCCCTCCTCCCCCGGGATTTGACTGAAATCCGCACATAAACTCAGAAATTATGTGGGGCTATTTTTTCCTTCTTTTTCTTTTCTTTTAACCAACACAAGGAAATGTATATACTCGGAATTCTTTTTTAATCAGGAATCAGGACGTCATGTTACGAAGGGTTCCTTTTTATCCGACACAGCTAGGATAATAATTGTTTTTCCTGTTTTACAGGATATGACGCGGGGCGTTCCTCATGATTCACGTATCTACGTCTACGTGAATCAATAGCGACTGATACCGCACCTAGTGTTTCTACATCTAATAACTCGGCTGATTAAATTAAATCTTTGCGTTTAACCTCGCATGATCGATCAGAATGCACGTTCACAAAGGAAGTTTTGATAACCCAGTCCAGACTGCTCTGGCGTATTAAGAATGCACGCAGTGACTCCCTTCTCTAAGTGGGTGTTGCCACGACAGGGGCGTAGCTAATAACATGCAGACAGGAAATGATGTCAATGCCGTTGGCATGTGGCTCAATACACAAGATTTACAGTATTGAATGTTGAAAATTTCATTCATATATAGCATATTTTATCCTTCTATTTTAACAAGATTGTTAAAACATTTATAGTACTTTAAATAAACATTGTTCTTGTAGATTAGAGTCAACTTTGAATATGTGAATAACTAAATTTAATAGTTATATTTCATCATTTTTTCTTTCTGTAAAAATCTTCGGTTGTTTCTTTTTTCCTCGATCTAGTAATATAGCGAGTGAAAATGCTAAATAAAAAGATAAAATTAATAAACTAAATATAGGCCTACATTGTACATTTGATAATTTGATATTCTGAAAGAGGGAATAAATGTAGAACACATATAGTCGCGGGCTATGTTACGGAGTCTGGTACCCCTGGAGTGACCCCCCCCCCTCCCAAATCGCAATTTATGACGATGGGTAGATTTTTCGCCCCTGGCCGAGATAATTTGGGGCCAGATAACTTTTGTATCCAAGTTTGTACAATGTACTGTCTAGACGTACTAAAGAAGTCTTTGATTGAGAATTATTGATTCAAATTCTTTATTTGAATTCAAAATAATAAATACAATACTGTTTCCTTTCCTTTCTTCTTCGTCTTTTCATTATCTCTTTTGCCACCACATGGTAATTATGTTTTTCATAAACATAATGAAATATGGCATTTCTTTTTTTCTAGATTCTTTCCTTTCTTTCCATTTTGTTTCCTTTCCATTCTTCTTCACTTCGCCTTTTCTTTATCTCTTTTGCCCACACATGGTATTATGTTTTTTTTCTCAAACATAATATAATATGGCATTTTCTTTTTCTTTCCACATTCTTTCCTTATTTTCTGAGTAGGAGGAGTACGTTGGTCGATGGCGTAGCTACTATGCATATACAGATGTATGCTTTTGTTATTACATTATTTGAACACACAGGAATTTATCGCTCTTCCCAGTTGCTTGATATACTGTGGGTTAGAATCCGAGTAAGAACCCTTTACATAACCCATATGGTACATCAAGCAACCGGGAAGCGCGATAAATCCCTGTGTTTTGAGCACTAACGTTTGTCTGTTCATCAAGTTTTAGAGCACTTTCCATTGACCAATTGTTGCATTGCTATCGAGTTGCTTCGTTCTGTATGCGATCACCAAAGACACGAGACCTGCTAGAGGTCTCAGTGAGGCCCTGGACCCCATGCATCATGAAAAGCATCCACTCAATTTTGTCTTAGCTACGCCACTGACGGTACGTGAAACGATCCGGCAGCTGCTCTTGGCCTTCCTTTGTACATGTATGCATGTGTTTCTGGCGCTTTTAAGACTTAGACATGGGGGAAGATTAAATTTAATCCTTGCGTTCAACATCGCACGATCGATTGAACAAAGGAAAAGTGTTGAGTGAACGCAGTAACCCTTTTCTCTCCGTGGAGTTGCTATGGCAATTTACATGTAGGGAAGGAAGTCCTCGTTGCATTTTTTGAAAATCGTTTTCACATGTATCGTGATTCAGCTATAATGCATATACATGTAAATTGTTTGCAGTTCAATTTCAAAAGTTAATTGTAGGGAAATTAACAATTAAAAATTATTGAAGTCACTTCAACCGAATTGTAATAGTTACAAAATCAAAGAATGGAGGCCCCCTCATCATTATTGATCTACCAATATAAACCCCTAGTTCAAAACATAGCACATATGAATATATAATATAACCGTTTTATTTGGACATATCATAAGTGTAACGTGAACCATTTACACGTATAAATGTAACGTGAATCATATGGGCATGTAGTGCAAGTGTAAATGCGTATTTGGAAATAAACATATTACATAGTTGTATGTGTATGTCAAATATAAATGTAAAACAATGAATGTCAGAAATGTCATACAGTACATTGAGCTTCCATGCTCAAGCTATATGTCAAATATAAATGTAAAAACAAAATGAATGTCATTTCATTCCAAGCAAATTGTGGTTTCACGCTGATTGCACTACTTTAGTAATTATACCTGACTGCACAGCTCTATTATTTGGAGATGAAACTGAATCTTGCACATTTAACAAATTGTTATCTACCATTTTCCTAGAATATATCGAAAATGAAAGATTCAATCCCATGAAGTCATGACAATCTCATATCCAATGGTAGAATTATTTGGAAAACAAATTGCTGAGAAACATTTCGTTTATTTATTTATTTATTAATTAATAAATTAAATTATTTATTTATTTATTGTCCATTCGTTTCTCCATTTTTTCTCCATCTATAATTGTTTCTTACACACTATTGAAAATTTAAACCAGATTGCCTCCGATTCATTCAGACATGTAAATGTTCTACCTGCATCTTCATCTTCATATCTCCTTTATCATGTTCATTACATGTATTTTACTGCTCGCCACTTTGCCACATACCAGTTACTACTTTCCACATAAAATATTGATCAATCATATAAGGTTGTATCTATTTTTCTCTCATCTTACTAAACTGTAACAGTATAACCATGATAATGTTAAAGCTAAAAGTAGAAAACGAACATTGAATAGATACTTTATTTTGACTTACAGATTTTTTTTTAAATTACGCTATGTATGAAAACATACAAGTCTGATATATAGAATATATTCAATTCCATGCAGTGATTTCTCTCATACCATCATACTTTGAAATAAAAGAAATGTGAAAATATTTCATATAATCATCGATTATTTTCAGTGTCAGCAGGGAATTGAAACGGATTTACCAAATAAAGAAATATGTGAAAATACCGGTATCTCACATCGATTATTTTCCGTACCAGCAGCGAATTAAAACGGATTTACGGATTTGCCAAGAAAAAAAAAATCCCCTGGAAAACCACAATTCACGACATACTATTAAGCCGGATACGTAAAAATCAGAAAAGCTGCGTTCCTATTGGAACGCCGAGCCGGAAATACGAACAAAGCAAAATTGATACATGTATAATGACGAAATTAACTCATTCTGTACACGGAGATATTACGCATATGGGAACAGAAAATCAATTTAATCAGAGGGAAAAAAAAGAGTAAAGATATGTAGGAAAATTAAAAGCAAATCATTCTCTTACACAGAAGATCTAAATCTGTTTTTATCCTCATTATAAGATACGAAAAGAGGCACTACTCTCTTTATTGTCTGGCTCAAAATCGTTCAGTCCACCTTTCTAACGAACTCTGAAATTTTAAATAAAGACTATGCCTTATTTCTTCATAACATAACGAGAAATCCCCTACCATCATAACTAAACTACATGTACCTAGATATTTTAAAATATCTAAATAAATACACTACAGTGCTCATCATTCCGTGACAAAAGAAATAAAATGTAAATGTAGAAATGTAGTGTAAATTTAGAAACTTTCATATTTCCGTGCGTCATGTTTCACGTTTTTTATGGATCAAAGCCGACAAAGTACGTGATGTTGTCTGGCGCATAGGGCAGGCATAGTTTAACCGTAAATCGATAAGTCAATTTTCCCTCCGTTCATCTAGGCTGGAATTATCTCACAGAGACGATCAATATTTTCTATTCAAGCTGGTATGATAAAAGCATGATGATTTTCAAAATAACTTTGTAACAAGCAATTAGGCTTTGTACTGCTTTTGCTCTGAAACAAACCAGCTGAAATTGTTTTGTATGATGCAATCTTTCTTATGTTTTTTTTTTCGTTCTGGTTGTAGACTCTGTGAACCCAACAGCATTCATGAACTCTCTATTATATTTGGTCATGTCGCTCTTTGATCTTATTTTTAAGGTAGTAAACCCAAACCTGCCTGCTTCCGCTCAAAATAACGCTTTTTGTCGACGAATAATGATATGCTTACAACGATGATGTGCTGTAGAATGCAAATGGTCTACTCCAACATTTTTTTTTTTGCATTTCATTTTTATTTTAACAGCATGGAACTATCTTAATTGGTTTCCCTTACAGTATCTGAGGAGCAGAGTGCTTTCCCATTTTATTGCATACCCTCCTTAAAATTGTGTAATGTATGTACATGTATATACTGCGTGGGTGGTCTTAAATTGTCGCATCATAATCCCCCCCCCCCTTTAAAAAGGGGGAGGGGAAAATGAATAAGTGAAACTGGTAAATGTATATCAAATTCCAAATTCTGAGAAAAATCTTTTGTTCTGACAAACTTTTGCAGTATTTTCCGTTGTCCGTACTTATGAAATAGCTGATTAAGTGTGAAACAGATGTCGACATCTCTGCAAACCCAACTTCGTCGATCTAAAAACAACATTAATTTTCTATTTTTACCATCCACACATTTTCACTTTAAACGCTTATTCGCTACATACAGAAATTCAAATACGACAATTTATTTGTTAAATCGACAAAACATACATTTAAAAATAGACGCGTACATATAATTATCTCTTCACATATTTTGAAAATTTCAATAATTCTGCATTCCTCAATCCTTTCGTTAATCTTTATAAATTTTTAAGTAATTTTCATGAGAGTTTATTTAAATAGTATAAGGTCATCGCCGATATAAATACCTTTATTTGGAAATATTCCCTCAACTGGCGATACAAAAATGTGAAGCACAAGATGGCGTCCAGCAGACTGATTCACATTTTATTATGTTCGTGGTTCTCTAGAATTTTCCCCTCCTAGTGTGTGACGTTAGATCACGAATGTTCCGCGTGCTCGGTGACCGACTTCTGATTCACATTATCGGTAATCCCCGATTTGTGAATGGGGAATTTATTCAAGTGCCGAATGCACACAGTGTTGCAGTACATTCCCTTTTCCTTTATTTTCAGAGCAGGCGATATCGAAATGAAAAGAGAGAATGAAAAGGTTGGGGTGGGGGTGTCTTGAGTAATGCAACTTGTTCCCCTTCATTATTTATTATTTGGGACTACTGCTAGACTGAGATACAGTGAGTTATGGGATTTATGGGGAAAATATGATGTTCTTTATGATATGATGAAGCCTACAGGTGATGGGGATGCCGGGGGGGGGGGGGGTATAAATTGCCCCATTCCTAATTATAAACCACAAATATAATTGAACATTCAGTTAGTTTCTTATAGAAATAAATCTATTCCATCAATACCCAATAAAAGCATATATACGGAGAAAAAGTATGATAAAAACAACAAGTAGATAAATGAGTATTAATACGAGGTTGCATATATAAGTAAATAAAGTGGGTCCTTCTAAGAAAAACTAATTTTTCATTTCACATATTGGGAGATGTGAGGGGGGGGGGGGGGGCAGTGTTGGTTTTTAAAAGGTATTCAGATCTAAATTCTGTACCCTTCTTACAAATCTCTTTTTATCAGGTGAAGCAGTTTAATTTGCATCATAAATAAGGAATTATCAAAGGTGGATCCGACATTCCTAATCCTTTACGATTAAATGACCTTTTAGAAATACTATCTAGAGTACATCAACAATGTAAATAACGATGTCGTAGTGACATTGCCCATGTTGATTTGTTTCCGCCATGCTTGCGTGGGCGGATCCAGAGGGGTTTTTTTTCAGGATGTCCAATACGTTCTGGGGGAGGGGGGGGGGGGGATGGTGGCGTCCGGCCTATGATTTTGAAAAGAATTATACGTACATGTAAAATCGGGGCGGGGTGTGTGACAAATTCTAGGGGGTATTCCTAGCATCGATCCATCTAGATCAGCGATTAGCGGCATTGACGTAACATTTCACTTAAAGAAAATATCGAATACTTAATCTGAAAAGGAAGTATGCTTTTGTTAACACAAGCTTTCATTTAGGCTTTGTCAAAAAATTACAAACGTACCTAATATAAGATGTAAGAGGTACATGTATTACAGCTTATAAATGCATTCAAAGATGGACGGAAACGTTTTAGGAGCAATCTCAAATTAGCTGCATAACTAAAGATAATTTTCTCTAAAAATAGCTTTAGGTTCATTTAAGAAATAATCAGGACATAGATCCGCGCTTACACTTAAGTTTGAAGGTGGTAGACAGGAACAATTTTAAATTGATCATTAATTTCGTTAAGTTGCATTCATTTGTTTCACAATTCTATAAGGTTTGCTTAAAATCATTGACCTAATCCCCCTCCACCTTTTGACTATGCTTGATCCCTTGGAAAATAAATTAATATGCGCAAACGAATTGTGAAACAAAACGTGAAACTTACCTTTTTGTAACATTGCGGAAGTTAACACATATATTCGTCACCAACGCAATTTCTTCTCCGACTATAGTAAGAAATAAGGGACGATAAGAAATGGTAGTTTTAAAAAGCAGTTAGATACTTATATAGTGGACAAACAATGACCCCCCCCCCGTCTTTTGCATATCAAAGGAAGCATACCCTGTAATTTATGAAAGGATTAGATGAATTACCCTCATCCTTTTATGTGAAAGACTATAATTATTATGCGAAAAAAATGTGAAAGTCAGATCTATACACGATACGAGGGACGTTCAATAACTTTGTATCAAGACCCCAATGTATTTTAGAAATTAAATTATCAAGATATCTGACAGCCAAGTAATTTTTTATGAGATACACAATCGATAACTGTACAAGAATATATATAAATACAATATACAACCCAGTATTTTAAAAGAAAAATAATATATTTCTAGATCCAATGATGTACAGTACTTTATAGTATGTATAAAGATTATAATATTTCATGATCGGTATCAATTCACTACTTCTCTGATTAATTTGTCTATGATTCAAATATTAAAATATTCATTTGCGTCACTTTTATTGTTATTCAATAAAGCTAAAGCATTTTGAAAAGATGTATTCCATGGGCGGATCTAGAAAGAAATTCCGAGGAGGAAGGGGGTGGGAGAGGGAAAAGGGGGAGTAGGCTGCGAGGGAGATAGTCAAAACATTTTGTACGCAGAACCTGTCAGATAAAGATACCGGTAACAAGAGGCACAAGAGGATATAAATCGCTCACGTAGACAACAAAATCCAGTAGTAATTGATATATGGATTTGATTCAAAAGAGCAGATGAGATTATGTGTATTTATTGTAACAGCACCATGCATTTAATAATACACGCTGGCACTTATATATAAATCCACTTTGATCGATAGCACTGAAAAGTATACCATATACATGTGTGTGTTCTCGATTGCCTAGGAACGCTGCTGATATAATATAGTTGTGCGGTCGGTACGAGGAAAACACGTGTACAGCACAGTACGGTATATCGTTGCCCTTAATGTTTGACGGTGTTCTAGATTAAGACACTCGAATTGAATCATTGGATTGACCATCGTGTGGACCCCCGCCTCATCGCTCCTTTTCTCACTCTTCCCGGAAGAATGAGAAAAGGAGCGATGAGGCGGGGGTCCACACGATGTGGATTGACTAAATCTGTACAAAAAGAACAAATAGAGTTGGCAATTTTTTCTTCCAGGTGACAAGTGTTCCATGAAAGCAGGAGATGCTTACTCTACCATGACATTTTACCTCATACCTACTTTCCAACTTGAGGATTCACTTTTGATTAAGGTATTAGGGGTTTAATAACAAAATAGTCGAAAAGGTCCGTGTACTAAACCACAATTCAATTTTCCATTTCGGAAGCATTAATGAAAAATTGAAAATTGAATCAATTTTTCATTTTTCATTTTCAATTTAGTAAATGAAAAATGGAAAATTGAACCAATTTTCCATTTTTCATTTAAAAATTTCAAATTGAAAAACGAAAATGGAAAATGGACTTAAATACGCTGTATTAAACCACAATTCAATTTTCCATTGCAAAAGTAAAAAACGAAAATGGAAAATTGAACCCATTTTCAATTTTCAATTTTCATTTTGAAAATGAAAAATGAAAAATTGATTCAATTTTTAATTTTTCATTTTCAAAATGAAAAATGAAAATTGAAAATGGGTTCAATTTTCAATTTTCCTTTTTAAAATTTTATTTTCTTAGTGAAAAATAGAAAATGGACTGTAAAAGGCTGTACTAAACCACAATTCAATTTTCCTTTTCAAAATCCGTAATGGAAAATGAAAAATTGAGTCAATTTTCCATTTTTACACTCCGCGCGCTAATGCAAAAATGAAAAATGAAAAATTGAATCCATTTTCAATTTTTCATTTTTCATTTTCGTTTTAACGACACATGACCTGCACACCCCTATCTCTATAATCCAGAGGTCCAGCGATTAGCCAATCAGAGCGATCGGTTAAACGTAAACAAATGTCTCTTTAGGCAGCTTGCCCTTTCTCTCGCTTCGCAAATAAACAGTCGTAAGAATTAATTTTGTGGAAATTACATTTTATATGTTTTGTTTTTAAAATGATATTATGAAGTATGTTATCTTAGACACATTTATGCAGCTCTCTCGTATTTTTTATAACATAGCTATATGACAAGGCAATGCAATAAGCTTATTAAAGGATCATGGACTTTTTAAAAAAGTTTCCTTGAGTTATCGCCTATATTTCGAGTGAATCTACCAGAATTGTGCTTTTTTGCATAAAAAGAACTATGGACATCTAATTAGTATGAATTATGAAGTAATCCCTTTTTTATCAATTCATAACACGGTTGACGTCTGTGTTGTCAAAAGGTTATTCTACTGCCACCAATGTATATCCGGTAATCCTTTGGATGGTTGTACACTATCAGGGGCGGATCTAGAGAGGAAAGCGGGAGGGTGGGTGATGCATCGGCCCAAATGGTCGATCCGAGGTATGAAATGCCGAGTGGAGGAGGGTACGAGAGTTAGATGTCCGGGACGCCTCCCCGGGAATTAAGAAAAAAAAAAGAATAAAATTGTGCAATCTGAAGCATATTTTCTCCTTTATCATCTCGAATATCAGGACCATTTTAGGGATACGCTTTCAAATTAGTAGGGAGAGCCTGGGTTTATCTCGATCTTTTTTTTCAGATTATTTGTACTTTAATACTTATTGTTTATTTGTCCCCGCAGTTACATGGATATAGAATTAGAATATTGGTATGATATGGTGTAAAATTTGCTTTCTTCATTTTAGTTTGTTTGTTTTTACATAATTTCCAAGTCCAATGTTTAATACATGTACATTTATATGTTTTAAACAAAATGTGAAGATTAAAAAAAGATCCTTCTATAAGCATAAAAGCGTGAAGGTTTACATGTTTTGTAAATCATTTGACATGTTTATATGATTGTTCATTTCCGATAAAATGTAGAAACTGAAATGAAAGATATGATTACTACTTGGAATAAGGACCAATTATCGGGCATAACAGAAACCCCCCTGCGCGATGTACATTACAAAACTTTGCAATAAAATATTGTTTGTACGAACGAATTTAAAACCTAAAAAGAATTGTATTTACAACCTCAATAAATTCTCTAATAAGGTGAATACATTAAAACAAAATCTTTCTAATTGATGAATTCTGCTGAACATTGAGCAATTTCTACTGATGCTTTTGCAGGGTTTTTTTTCGATTGCTGTTGTTACCAAAATAAATCGAAACCCTGGGGGTTCCCATGGGGGGGACCACCACCCATCCCCTAAATCCGCCTACTGAAACTTTTAAAAATGGTTTGATAGATATTGATTTCTAGTATCTAGATGGTAGATATCTAAGGAGCTCGAACGATAAGTATGGAATTCCGCCCACTTGGGACCGAAATTTTTTTTTTCTCATTAAAAGAAATTAAGACTCTGAATTCGGTAATATTTTTGCTGAATTTTATGAAAATAGTAATATTTCAAACATGCGACCTATATTTTGTGTATAATTTGGGTTAAAACAGTCGATTTTAACACTAAAGCCTATGGAAACTGGAAAAGTTTTTTAGAGTATTGTTCCCCATCTTGCTACAGGATTTCCTTTTAGTAGAAACTTTAGTTTGACAAGATCTTCCAGCATTGGCGAGTAAGATCCTGTAGCAAGGTGGGGAACGATGTCAACCAGGCGATCGAAATATAAAAAAAGGGGGGGGGGTTGAGAAGGTTCAAAATCTTGAGTAATTATTCATAAATCTATCACGTTTTCTTTCGATGGGTTTAGAGTGATGATACTTTGAAATTATATCTAATAAGTTTAATTAATTAATTATTTTTATAATGTCATTTTATGGTTTGGGTGAGTAGTAAACATTTTGCGACAACATTTTTTTTCTTTTGAGATATTCATTCAAACACTTCCAACAAAGATTACTGTTCTCGATAATATTTTATTTTCCTCTATATATCAAACACTCTATTATTTGTTTTTACGAATAACCGCAATAAAATCTCTTATTTCGATAGATTTTCGCTTACATGTATCTTTTCGTAATGTTAACGCACTAAGCGCATTCATTCATTGTGAACTATTGGGAGTATAGTGATGAACCAAAAATGTATTTCTGAATACGGAAAAGAAATACTAGTTTTTGAAGGAGGACAATAATTCTACCGTTTATTAAATCACTAAATGTATGATAACTCAATATAAATCAGAGTAAAACGATTTTCTCAATTTCATCTCATCTTATTGAATTTTATAACGTAATACCACGGACTGTAAATGGTGGACCCCGCGTTGCTTCGATTTCGAATAAATGCAAAGTAGGTAATGTAAATGATAAACATTTGAGTAAATATTATAGATTATAAGTTTTTCTATCCATAAATATATATTTTATACCTAAAACAGTTTTAGTAACCCTGGAGGAGATTTTATTATCTGGGCGGATTTCCCATCAATTCGTGCGAGGTCCTTTTCATTCCGATATTTTGATTACGTCATGGGAAAATAAATGTTAAACATTGGCGGATTCAAGGGGGGGGGCGTAGGGGGCGTACGCTCCCCCCCCCCCCTGAAATCTGCAAATCATAGGTAAAACGATCATTTTCCATAAACAAAGAGTAAATATTAATATTAGTAAATATTAACTACTTGTTAGTTAATATAATTGTCAAATGCATCAATTTCAATTCATTAGATAAATCAATTTCAGTCATGAAAATGGGCCCAAAAAGGCTGAAATTCGTTAGCTTCCGGGGGGCGAAGTGGTCCCCCTAACAGGGCTCTGCCCTCGACCTGCTGGGGACCTAAGCGGTCCCAGGACCCCTCGCTAATTTTACGCCCCCTCTAACTCAAAAGCTGGATCCGCCACTGATTAAAAGTTTTCTATCTTCTCCATCGCCTGCCGAACAGCGCATGCCTCCATATGACACGTATTTCAAATATTAATTATATTGTTTTCATAGTACAAAAATGTAATTATCATCTCTACCTGTTATCCACATGATAGATTTCTTGAATGATATTAAGTTTCTTAACAAGTACTATAAGGGACGATACGTGCCTGGAACTATATTGTATTTGGTTTCTTTTATAAATGTATTTTATTCAGTAATAATCAAATATTCTTGTACATATTTCATATCAAAATATATGGTAAAAAAAAAAAGGGGGGGTGAGCACTTTGCCGGATTTTCACTAAAATATTAGTTTACCGTCTATTATATTGATTGATCAGTGCTGGGCGTAGCTTCGATGTAGACGGTTAGCAGGGACCGGCGGGCCTAAATCCTCAAATGGGGGGGGGGGAAGCATAATCATACACTTTTTGTGGAATGACTCGCAAGGCATGAGGGGTCTATGTGGGGAGGGTATAATGGAAGTTGATTTCCCTACATCTGGAAAGGGGTTCGGGAGCCTCCCCGAGAATATTTTGAAAAAAAAGTCAAGCAAATCTCTACTCTCTGTCCCATGAATGCGTCGTGTCATGGTTTGGCAAACCTACAAACGGATAACTTTTGCGCAAAAAAAAAAAAAAAACTGCCAGTAACATTCTTCATGGAAAAAAATATTTAAATCACAAACCCTTCGCGCCTTTATACAAGTGAAAAATCTTTGAAGTCCGATTAAATTTAAAAATCAAAATATGGGGAATGTAAAACGATTTATAAAAATGCCTCGGATTACACCATTTTGTCATAAAAATCCGAAATTTCGCGTACGATCTTATATTTTTTTGGGTCTATTTGTTTATTTTTTTCCAAGATATACAAGGATTATTGAATCGATTTATTTTTATTTTAACCATGCATAGCACCATTACCTTTAAAATCGGCTTGAGAATAGATCATGCTCGCTTGATGTCAGTAACGCTGCGCGTGCAAAATACGTCTACCCCTGCGTTAATCCAATTATCTAATTAGCAGTGACTCCGTTTATGGAATCGCCAATTTAACTTTTGACTGTCAGACTAAAACAAGTATTAATATTCAATGTCTTTTAAAACGACATTCACGTTACAGAACCGTTGGACTTCATGTGCAAGATGTGCCCTCCATGTTGATACAATAAAATCAACAGAAAGTCTGAAACATGGGCTATTTTTATGTTACTTTCACGGTGGTTTCAGTAACATATTTTAAAATTTTTATTTTCATTTGCTCTTTATTTGCGAAGCGAGAGAAGGGCAAGCTGCCGATAGAGACTTTTGTTACGTTTGAAACGAGCGCTCTAATTGGCTAATCGCTGGACCTCTGGATTATAGAGATAGGGGTGTGCAGGTCATGTGTCGTTAAAACGAAAATGAAAATGAAAAATTGAAAATGGATTCAATTTTTCATTTTTCATTTTTGCATTAGCGCGCGGAGTGTAAAAATGGAAAATTGACTCATTTTTTCATTTTCCATTACGGATTTTGAAAAGGAAAATTGAATTGTGGTTTAGTACAGCCTATTACAGTCCATTTTCTATTTTTCATTAAGAAAATAAAATTT
Organism: Pinctada imbricata; assembly: GCA_033119305.1. Taxonomy (NCBI): domain Eukaryota; kingdom Metazoa; phylum Mollusca; class Bivalvia; order Pterioida; family Pteriidae; genus Pinctada; species Pinctada imbricata. The sequence goes on along the minus strand of VSWD01000003.1, from coordinate 43,099,125 downwards.
TAAAAAGGAAAATTGAAAATTGAACCCATTTTCAATTTTCATTTTTCACTTTTAAAATTCGAAATGAAAAATTGAATCAATTTTTCATTTTTCATTTTCAAAATGAAAATTGAAAATTGAAAATGGGTTCAATTTTCCATTTTCGTTTTTTACTTTTGCAATGGAAAATTGAATTGTGGTTTAATACAGCGTATTTGAGTCCATTTTCAATTTCCGTTTTTCAATTTGAAATTTTAAAATGAAAAATGGAAAATTGGTTCAATTTTCCATTTTTCATTTACTAAATTGAAAATGAAAAATGAAAAATTGATTCAATTTTCCATTTTTCATTAACATTTCCAAAATGGAAAATTGAATTGTGGTTTAGTACACGGACCCGAAAAGCTAGAAATAACATGTATATATATACTTTCATATCTCACATATTTTTAGATATTTGATGTTTTTCTTAATGTCTTATTTTTTATTCGTGTATGTCCCGAACATTGCCGAAGTCGTGCGTCTTCGGCCAATTTCATGGTATTTGATTTTTCTGTTACATGTATCAAAACAACCGCACGTAGAGTATTTATACCCCTTATGCCCTAAATTATATACATGTATACGGCAGACTGCTTCGTTTTCTTTCCTTCATTGTCTATTTCCCTCAGACTAGTCTGATGTGGACTGCTTTAATTTTTTTGTTTTTGTTTTTTTGGGTTTTACACTTTTAAACGTTTGTGTCCTTATAATAATAATTGTCGCATTATGCTGTTTGGAATGTGTTTGACATTCACTCATTGATATGTCATTCGGATCCCCTCTCCCTTTATTTGTAACGTCGAAGGAAAAGGTCGAGGCTGATCCGAATGATTGATTTGTATGATTTATATTTCGTTTTTTTTTTAATTTACCGATAAACGTTTTTGCATTACGGTTACATGTATGGTTTATTCGGTACCTTGCAGTTAGTAGAAAACATTATTTCAACCCACTTCCCGTAATTCTTGATAAAATCGGCTATACATCAATTGAAATTGATTCAGCTAGTTAAATCTATTCGCGGAAAGCCTCTTTATCAGAAGGAAAGTAAACGCAATTTTGATAAAGGATCCGAACTCCCCAGCTTCAGATTTCTGTAACGTAAAAAAGATTCAAAAAAGAAGGAAGAAAACCGGACGGAAAAACGGACGACCTGCTATAGATGGACGATTTACTTTAACGAAGTTGAGCTTATAAGAGGGGGAGAAGTTATCGTCAAAATATTGAATTTACAACTTGAATATTACTGTTAAATTTCTTTGCTTACCTTAATACCATTGTTAGTAATCAGTTGAAACTGAGTCGGCTAATTAGACACGCTCACGAAAATCATTTCTATGGGATGGAAAAAAAAACTGCTGTCCGAAACTCATGTGTTTTGCATTGGGATTATGTTGTTCACGAAGGTAACGAGTGAGAACACTTCAGTCTTCTCATTATATACACTTATTCTTTTTTGCAGTGTAGAGCAATTTAACACGTTCCCCGCGATCGAATGTTTATAATATATTAATTATTTTCTTTCAAGTTCTGTGCCTGGAATAAGCTTTGTATTTTCGCTTTATCAAATTGACATCATTACATATTAATCTGCTATTTTGGAAACTTGTCATTTCATCTTAAATATCTTCGAAATAAAAGGAGTTTAACATCCTAGCACCATCCCTCCAACGTTCTTTGGTTATATATTTTATTCAACTGTGCTACTGAGTCGATTTTGCGAATGATTCTCTTTGCAAAATTGATACCCAAATTTCAGAAATCAAACTAGAAGGCGCCGAAGGTTGCTCTGGCTTGGAGATGCCGCTGGTGGGGATTTGCTGTCCAAAACACACGTCTGACGCATTGGAATAGGTTTGAAATGTTGTTTGAGAGGGTTAGCAGTTTGACCATTTCAATTTTCGTCGTAACAACAATCTCTGAACTTGCTTTCTGTACACGTTTACATGTAAAATGTGATGGGAAATATGTCCAGAAGTAATGGAGATGAACAACACATGTCAATTTAGTTTAAGTAGGACGGACGGATGGGAGACAAACGGACAAATACTGACAAAGCTATACAATAAGAGGGTATTCGAAGACAGAGGAAAATAGAGTTTTTCAAAAAAATCAAGTTCTTCATAAAGTAAGCAGGAGATGCTTACTCTTCCTGGGCACCTGGTCTCACTCCCATATCGGGAGTTCGCTTCTTTTCATGTGATGGAGGTTTTTGTTTGTTTGCTTTGGTTCCTGTTTTATCCTGATTTTGTATGCCTTCGGTTTCTGATTTTCTGAATTGTCGATTTTGTGCTGTATACAGGGATATGGTCATTATCCATATTTGTCATCTCAATCATCTGAAGTTGCCATTGTCTACCTGGAACATTATTTTCCCTATCCAGTTACATTTGTACATCCTTCATTATATCAACAAAAGGACAATTTCACGTGGTCAAAGTTAAGCACAAAAGCCATTCTGTAAAAAAGAGACATTATTTGGTCGCTAACCTGCAACACTGTAGGTGATCACCGGACAATAATCCTTCTGATGAGGCTATATTATATATGTCAGTATCAGTTACTAATGTCAGGAGAAATAAGTCTTGACCTTTCACATTAATTTTATTTGAAGTAGTTGCACGTTTCACTTACATTTAGTGCATTCCCAAAATGGCCTTTTCATACAAAAAAGTGTGTAAAAACAGCTATAAAATTCTTCCTTGTCTTGAAATTCAACAAAATTCATACAGAATAATTAATGAAATATATCCTCAAGAATGTGAACTCCACACGATGTCATCGTCATTAGTTTTTACATGTACCAGAAATAGACGTCTTTGAGAATTTTTAAAAATGTTTTAGATTTATAATTGTAATGAAAAAACTATACAAGAAATTTTCCTTTTTTAAAATCCTTTTTATTTCATTAAACGACAAACGAATTCTTTAAGTAACAATATTGATGTTTAGCTTTATACCACCCATCCTGCTACGTCCTTCGGTAAATGTTTGGACATAATAATTTTCACAAGCTTTGGCAATATTACATTGTTTAGATTTAGGATCACTGACGAGGGTTAAGTGCCCAAAACGTGCATGTCTTGTCCATGCTGAAAATTCATCTGTTCGTAAATGATGCTATTGAATTTGAAGACGATTAACATTGTATTCAAAATGAAAATTTTTTATGCCTGTTTTTAGAAAGGAGTATTCGGAATATCCGGATTTCTATCTACATATAGATGAGAGAGGTAGAGTGAATTGTCACATGATCAAAAATTACGTGAACACGCCCATAAAAGTTCATATCAATATATGTAAATGTACTTGCTTTTTAGTGAATTTGTATGTTACATAATATTGAAGGTGTGACTTGATGTTTAGAAATGTATTAATTACTTCTTTCCAGCCCTGTCGCTTGAAAGAAGCTTTGTTTTGTTCCTTTTTCAATTTGACATCATATATATTATTCTGCTATTTGGGAAACTTGTCATTTCATCCAAAATATCGAAAATAAAGGATGTTAACATCTTAACACCATCCATCCAATGCAATTTTGAACAAAAATTTTATTTGGATATACTACTGAATCGACCTTACAGATTATTTGGAGCCGCGCACTCTCTGTAAAGTAAATACACAATTCTAAATTAAAATAAATAATACAAGAGGGCCCTACAAAATGAAATTAGGCGGTTCCTGCAAAATCACTTTGACTGAAAGCATCGCTAATGAGAATACGTGTCTGGTGCATGACAAATTGGTTTGAAATTTTCTTCAAGAAGGTATAGAGTTGGAACACTTGTGTATTATTTGTATACTAATCTATTACTTGTGCACCACTGATGAGGATTAACTAACCGAAACACGTTTTGGGCATTAATCTTGGTTTGTAATGCTGTTCAAGAAAACTTCAATTTGCTTATTTCTCGATCTTTCTCTAATTTGGTCACGTCCGCATGTTTTCATAGCCATTTTAGTTTGAGAGGGAACATTTCATGTATTTATCTGTCACTTTTTCTTTGGAAATAGCCTTAAAACTTTGCGCTTATTCTTATATTTGAAGAAATGTATAGTATCTGCACGAGTTTTTGGTCATAATTAAACCTCATTATGGGGGTATTTATCGACAATTAAGTAAAGACTTAAGCACAAAGAGCTATGAACATTACAGTTGATATAATATCTTACAATTCTAAATGTTATAAGAATTATTCTTTTGATATTCATGAACTCTCTGAACTTTCTGGCGGTTATATTTGATGGAAATTCGTCGATAAGTTTGGACAAGTCAGACGAACAGACGGACGGACGAAATACGAGCAACGAATTTTGCAAAATTCTGACCAGAATATTCAATACGATGAGATTCAAAGTAAGAGGAAAGTAGAGTTCAAACAAAAACAAACAAAATTCTTGACTATAAATAACAAGTTAATTGTTATACTCTGAAATGACAATTGCGATCTTCCACATGAGTCCTATCCTGTTACTACCTACATTAAATCAGAAAATGGTCAATGTCTAACACAACAAAGGAGACATTATATGGTCGCTGAACTGTAGCACTGTAGGTAATTACTGGACAAACTTAATTCTACATTATACATCATTAATGTCAGTATCAGTGACTTATATCAGGGGAAATAAGTCATGACCTTTCACATTTACTTTATTTTGCTGGTGCATGTTTTTGCTCCATAGATAGACATCATAAAAATAATTCTTAAATTCTATTTTTTTACAACAGTTGAAAAAGCTATTATACATATCGTTTTCTTCTTTATGCAAAGGTTTTATTTCGAGGACTATTGAATGGCAAATATGGACAAGAAGTGAAAATATCAAAGCACAAAAATGAGAAGGGAACTAGTTTTAAAAAAGTGCAAGAAAATCTATTTGATCATTAGTAATATCTATTGTATAGTCTATTTCTATGCCAAGTCATTATCACATCATTTAGACCTTTGAGGGGTTTTTTCATTAAATAACACTACTGCGAATTCAAAACTCTCCATTCTGGTTTACTGTGAGACATCGAAAAAGCGAAAAAAAAAATATATATGTGACGTCATTAACATCCTTTCGTAAACAAAAAAATAAACTTTATTTATTTTACAACGTTTAACAAACAAGTTACACAACTCATATTAATGTCTCACGTTGGCTCAGATCTTGGCGTGAGGGGATCCAAGGAGCAGGAGGAAACCGGAGTACCCGGAGAAAAAAACCCTGCAGAGGCCTGGGTGGAGGACCACCTGCCCTCCCACATAAGACCCTTCGGTTTTGGATCCCGGGACCTTAGAGATGAGAAGCGAGCGCGCTACCACTGCGCTAACCCGACTGTAATCCTTTCGTATACAGCATTAAGTCGCTGAAGATGAGCTTTAAAAAATTTTGAACCAATCTAAGAATTACGACTGGTTTTGACAGTAAAGTCATCTCCATTCAACTCATTGAATGATTCCTGGTACGTTCAGAATAATTCAAAAACAAATTATGAAAAGTCGATGCCAGCCATTTTCGAAAAGGTACCTTCATAAATTCTGATTAAGTCCACTAAATAATAAAACAATTGTAGTTGCCTAGGTTAATATTGTCAAATTAAGAAAATATCAAACCATGTTCACCTCGTGGAAGTCATTAATTGCTTAATACATCCCAATATAATTGTAAAGGCCACTGCAGGATAACCCATCACGAATAATATATGTTATTTATATAACATTGGGAAGCTCAATACAAACTGGTCTGAATGAAGAATGTAGACGCAAAGATGTAAGAAATATTAGTATGTTCTCTGCCCTTTTGGTGATCATTCGCCATGCAGTGTGCAAAATAGTGAATGGAAGTCAAACAATAAATCTAGATTTAAAATTAAAAAAAATCGCAACAAAGAAAAGGTATAAAATTTCTTGAAAAAAACTAAAAAAATACTTTCTCACTTTCTCACGAGAACAGAAAAAACGAACAAATAGCAACACAAACCACGATGGAAACACTATCTTATGAACATTCTTCGGAGTTCAGTACACAGTGTCTTGGCATGCCCTCTTTTTATATCCATTTACATATTCATCTGTGTCTCTGGGGCCTCTGCGTTTCGCGGTCTTGTTTGTGTGACGTCATCTTACAGTGAGGAGGTTGTTTTACACCACATTTGTACGTTCTTCGAGACCTCTAGGTAACTGGAGAAGTGAGAGGGTTGTGCGCACGTAATCCAGGATAACCACACCGTCTGCTATTTACTTGGCAGATGGCCGTCCTAAGTCGGCACCGGTTGCCCATTGGTCTCGTTGGTTTATGTGTAGTCTTTTATGTTTCTATGTTGTGAGTTGGTGTTCCTTGTCCCTTTTGCGTCTCTTTCTGTGGGTATCTGTTCTGTGTTTTTTGCATGGGTGTTTTTGGATTTTGCTGTGGGTGCTGCAACCTAGTGTTGTTGGAGATCCCCTCCTTTCTTGGACACTAATCCTTCCCTCCTTAATTACCTGAAAAAGTTCAACATATAATAGTTTCACATAATGTTTTTCGTTCAACACATGTTTTCGCAAACGTATGAAAATCATAACTGATTTTTCATATGACTCTATATAGATGGTTGACCAAGGTCTAATACAATATACGTTTTTTTCAAATCAAGACATGATATGATGATATGAAAAGATTACATTATAGTATCTGTTACTCATGCGAAGATGTCTTCAAATTCATATCAGAGGAAATAAAATATAGCCAATGAAATCAAGCGGCTATCGTATGAGTTAAACCAATTGTATCATAGTATTATGGATATGATTCTGTGTATAAAATTGATAACCACTGGCACTTACCACCACAATTGTACGTTCTTCGAGACCTCTGGGTAATTGGAGAAGTGAGAGGGTTGTGCGCACGTAATCCAGGATAACAACACCATTTGCTACTTGCGTGACAAATGGCCGTCCAAAGTCGGCAACGGTTGCCCATTGGTCTCGTCGGTTTATGTGTAGTCTTTTGTGTTTGATGTTTACATGTCGTGTGTCTCTTTTTCGTCTTTTGTGCGTTTGCTGTTGATGCTGCAACGGGGTCTTGTTGGAGATCTCCTCCCTTCTTTTATCCGCACTTGAAAACATATACCATATGTATGTGTATAATTTTGATTGCCCAGGAACGCTGTTGATGCAGTTGTACAGTCAATACGTTGAATAGACATATGTAAAACAATACGGCATATAGTTGTGTTTAATGTTTGATGGAACTCTAGATTAAGGTACAGCATCCCTCAGGTCTCAGATGTTCATATTTCCTAAATTACATCTTTTACAATATTTTCATTTTCATATATTCAAAACTTATGTTAAACCTGATATACAAACAAAATATAATTCGTGGTTTCGTGATTATACCGAAAACGTTTGAGCTTTTACTGGCCGTTTGAGCTTTAACATTGGACCCTATGGGAAAAGTAAGTAAGTAAAATCCCTTTTTAGGGGTGATAAAACGTAAATATAAAATTTTCTTTTCCCAAAACCATATTAGTTTGATCATCTGAACAATATTCTGAAGAGAAAAATAGGGTATCCAGTCAAAAAATTACAAGCAATTCTGACCCGAGGAATACTCTACCTTAAGACATTCGAATAATTGATTCACTGGATTGACTCAATTTGTTCAAAAAGAACAACTAGAATTGACAATTTTCTTTTACTAACTTGTGGTGACAAGTGTTCAATGTAAGCAGGAGACGCTTAATATTCCTCCCTTCCAAGTATGAGAGTTCACTTATGCTCACATTGATTTCGCATCTTTGCGTCTTGATTCGATAATCTCTACTACAAACAATAAATGACGGAAGTGACATGCAAAACGAAATAAACACCCTTTCACGGCAAATGATCTCATTCCACGTTTGGTAGCTAAATTCTACTTGCGGTAGACTGCTCTGTATTGTTTCGTTCATGGTAATGTGAAGAATGCTTTTAATATTTTCTTTATAAAATAGAGAGAAAAGAGAAAAAAGTTCTTGACCAAATAAAATGTATTTATAGAATAACTGTCTTTTGGAATGTGATTATACTGTGATAACCTACAATGGATCCAGGAATTATGTTCCATAATGCGCGTTAGCGCATTATGAGAAACATAATTCCTGGATCCATTGTAGGTTATCACAGTATAATCACATTCCAAAGACAGTTATTATATATATTTACATTCCAGTTTTTCACGCTTAAATGACGTTGAAAAACGAATAAAACTCCGTTGCTAAGGCTCTGTTACTACGTACCGTCAACGTTCAAATCTAGCCAAGTTACTATGACGTCATAGTTCAAACAACGCCATGGCGGTTATACTCCTATAATTACAGTGTAAATTCTATACAAATGACTGGGCATATGTAAATATATATCTATAATTTTAAGTGACTCATGTATCCTATTTCCTTACTACCTCATTTATATCAGGAAAGAACAGTCTCAGGTGGTTTTAGGTAATTTCTGGACAAACATTTGTCTACATTATATATATTATAAATGTCAGTATTTGTTACTAAAATCAGGGAAAATAAATCATGACCTTTTGTTTAGTTTTGCATTGTATAATGTTTTGTATGCCATTGATTATAATTAACAATCCGCTTTTGGTGTTCTTGTTAGACATATACTCAGTCAGATGGACCGGTATTCTATTCTGTTTATCGTTTGTTGATTAATGATTCCACATCACGGATACCGGACTAACCACAAAATATGCTACTTCCAGTCTTTTTATATCCATTTACATATTCATCTGTGTTGCTCGGGCCCCTGCGTTTTTGGTCTTGTTTGTATGTGGTAATCTAACGTTCTTCGAGACCTCTGGGTAATCGGAAAAGTGGGAGAGTTATGCGCACGTAATCCAGGATAACCACGCCGTCTGCTGCTGAGTCGGCAATGATTGTCCATTGAACTCGTTGGTTTTGTGAAGTCATTTATGTTTGTTTTTCTATGTGATTTGCCATTTATTGAACCATCTCCGTCTCATTCTGTGCGTGCTGCTTTGTGTGTTTTGCAGTGGGTGTTTTTGGGGTTTTGCTGTTTGTGCTGCAACCGAGTGTTGTTGGAGATCCCCTCCTTTCTTTCCTAAATCGACAAATTGTCTGGTTGGTTGTGTATAGTAATTGATGTTGTCCTTTGGTAGCTGTAGCAACGGTCCCCTCCATTCCTTCATGATTGCTCAAATTCGTATTCTTTTCCCTTGAAAACGTTGATATTAGGGAGGTTGAGATTTTCTACGTGTAACTTGTACGTGTCTTTGTATTCTGATTGCTATTGTGACGTCATCATTTATTGTCTGGTTGGTTGTGTATAGTAATTGATGTTGTCCTTTGGTAGCTGTAGCAACGGTCCCCTCCATTCCTTCATGATTGCTCAAATTCGTATTCTTTTCCCTTGAAAACGTTGATATTAGGGAGGTTGAGATTTTCTACGTGTAACTTGTACGTGTCTTTGTATTCTGATTGCTATTGTGACGTCATCATTTATTGTGTTTGACGTCATTTGCTCTACAAGGTACACGTAGCCAGTGAACGTGTAAAGTGCGAGATACACGTAGGTCTTTACTTCTAGATATTTCATCCCCTTTAGTCTATCAAATAGTATAAAAAATACAGCATTCAATTCAGAATTATTATTATTTGTGAATATAGATTTAATCGGACTTCATGTTCCTTTTGAATTTAACCTGTCCAAAAGTCAACTCAACTTAACTACGATTTTACAAGTACACGTAATGGTCTTTGAAAAGAAATCTCTACAACAGTAACGTACGCGTGTAGTTCAACTTGTACACTAGACGTAACCGTACAACTTACAAGTAGGAAATCTCAACCTCTCTATTAATCATTTAATTTGACTGATCCTATGAGATGCGAGTGTCACTGCTGGTGGACCAGGAGTCCCCGAGGGCACATTCAGCCAAGTTCGATCATTTTCGGTTGATCGTTTCTTCAACGCATTCGAAAATTTCTGTAATCAAATTTTTTTTTAAATTTCTAAAACATGGGTCCTGTAGCATCATATGCAATCGACCACAATATTTTTAAACGTATTTTTTTCTGTTACATGTAATGACATTGTAGAAGTTGAAGAAAAGTACAAGTAGGAAAAAAATAAGTTAACGTGGGACGTACTTAACGATTTTCAACAGAAGGACGATGCATTTTATCGCATTCTTATCAAGTTACTCACGCAGTTGAGATTAAAATGAAAGAAAATGTGCAGTGCATAAAAAATTTTCACGCAACGATGCATCTTTTAATACCTCATCCCCCATGTAGGATGACACACATAAAACAATGCCTCCGATGAGTTTCGCTAGTTAATATGTTGAAATGATTTCCCTTCCAAAATTGTTAGTATATGAGAGTATGATAAAATTTAGACTCAGATCTTGTCGTATATTTTCTCCGAGCGAAACTCACAGGAGACGCAATTTTGTGTATGACATCGGACAAGGGAGGGTAAGGTATTGCGTACACTTGTCTCGGAAGATGGTAACATTACCTTGATTATCAATAAGAATTCACACTCGCAATAATCTTTGGTATATGATTGAAAGGAAAAAGAATAGTTAGATAAATGTCTGAATATGATTTCAGTGAAATTCAAAAAAATTGCGGAAAACTAAACAATAAATGACAATTTAGTTAAGGTCGGACAGACTACGATAGATGGACAACAAACATCAATTACAATGAGATGGGAATCGAAGACAGAGGATAATAGTGTTTTAAAGAATGTTCAAGGTTCTTGACCAAATGAATTGTAAAATTGTATCATCTAATTAAGCCATTTTCCTTCAAAGTAGACAGCATGATTTGTACCTATCCTGTTACCATATCCATTGTATAAGAAAAAGGACACTTGGTCAAGGTCTAACACAAAAGCCATTTAGTAAAAATGGAAGAAATTATATGGTCGCTGAACCGCAAACTGCAGGTAACCACCGGATAAGCTTCATTATGAAGAGAACAAATTATATATGTCAGTATAAGTTACCGATGTTAAGAAAATAAATCATTAACCTTCACATAACACCAAGTCGTACGTTTCACGTACATGTACCATAAAAGACGTATTGGACATGTTTTTCATGTCTTAACTTTTAATAAAAAAGTCATGCGAGCAGAAGATGCTCACTCTTCCATTACTCCTGGGTCTACCACCATAAAGATTCTTAAGACAAAACATTTGTCTCAAATTTACAAATTCTAAGTTTCAGAGTCAAAATTAGATAGGACAGACGGACATACAACAGACAGACGATGTGCTAAAAGGATTAGGGTTACTTCGCTTTCAAAAGGAGGGAAAATGCATTTTACGCAGTCATGTAAAACGTTGTAATTCAGTCGAACGTGTCAATGTGTAAGCTAGTTAGTGTGTGCCCTTTGCCGTGTGGAGCTCGTAGAAAAGTTCTCCGCGAGGGGTTTGACAGTAAGTGATTTTCCCTGACATGGTCGCCATAGCGCTATCTATGTAGACATAGCCTTAGAAAACGCATGTATTTTTTTTTTAAATATTGTTTTGATTTTCATGCATGAACATCGACGGCGGGTGCGGCTAGCCGAGAGGGGATGCTTAGTCCTCCGGGCACCTGGTCCCACCTCTAACTTGCTAGGGGTCCGTCAATGCTCAATTCTGTGCTCTATTGTGAGTGCTGTTGAGATTGTCGCCAGGATCTTCTTCAACACATTAGAGCCATTTACGTCAATCTTGTTTTTCGGATGGTAACGAAACAACTTTGTGTCAGTGTCAGTTACTATTATTGTGGGTCATGTATTATTTTAGTTTTACTTTATGTGTAGGTACACATGTACTTAGTCATGTTATTTAATGATTTCATAATAATTCTTTCTAGATTTTACTATGTCATGTTTATTTCATTAGAGAATATTCCAGTATGTTCTTTGTTACATCATTATCATCACATGACTGTGATTTCTAGAATTTACTCTATTGTTAATCATTTGTAATGAGTCATTGTTCTAGAAGCTTCTGGTTAATTCATTGTTATTAAGTATAAATACCTCTGAGGAACTGTGTTAAGGGGGCATTCGTACACATTCGTAGACACGATTCATTCATCTATTCTGATATACTGGGACACTTTATTTGTTGAGACTTTAATCCATTTAACAACGTTTGGACACCGATCTTTCGAGAACGTTTGTGATCACCGGAAACCATACCTTTGATAGACTTTTTGGACCGTAACGGACACTTTGATCCGGACATTGTATTGTAAGTTGTAATCATTGTAAATATATATATTTTGTACATAATTAAACTTGTAAATTTATATTCTGTCTTTGTCTGATTTTTGCTGGCGTTTTGGGGTATTCTGACCCATAACAGAATTGGGGGCTCGTCCGGGATAGTAATCTCTGCATATTTGCATTTTTACGTAAAGTTCGTTTTTTTGAAAAAAGGAGAATTTTTTTTAGTAAAACGTTTGCCAGCAGAAATCAATCATGGTATTTTCGGTCACTGAATTTTTGAAATCGCCGACTGTAGATGAGTTCGAATCATTGAAAAAAAAAAGATTTGATTGGTTTAGGTCTTCACTTGAAGTTAGATGTAAAATCTTCTATGAGAAAACAAGAAATTAGAAATATTGTTGCTAAAGAGCTTTTAGCTGAGGAAATCTTTTCGTCATACGATTTTCCTGTTGAACCTGTTTCAAGCGAAACCAAAATGTCAAAATATGAGTTTGAATTAGAGAAAATGAAATTACAATTACAATTTGAAAAAGAAGAAAAAGAAAGACAAAGAGAAAAAGAAGAAAGAGAGAAACAGGAACGTATGCATGAGAAAGAACTCCAGTTTGAGTTAGAAAAGTTAAAATTAGAGAAAAGCGCTAAGGAAAATCCTGTTCCTTCGCCTGTCAAGTCTGAATTCGACGCCGCCAAAAACATCAGATTAGTACCAAAATTTCAAGAAAAGTCCGTGGACAAATATTTTTCACATTTTGAGAAAATCGCGGCCAATCTGAAGTGGCCACGCGATTTTTGGCCAACTTTATTACAAAGCGTACTTATTGGCAAAGCGGCTGAAGTGTACTCTGCGCTCAGTATTGCTGAGAGTTCAGACTATGACAAGGTCAAGGACACGATTTTGAGAGCATATCAGTTAGTACCTGAGGCGTACAGACAAAAGTTTAGAAAGTACAAAAAGTTTGAAAATCAAACATATGTTGAATTTGCTCGAGAAAAAGAAGATTTATTTGATCAGTGGTTTCGATCCAAGAAAATTCCCAATTCATTTGACAATTTGCGTCAAATAATTCTGATAGAAGAGTTCAAAGAGTGTGTACATCAAGATTTAAGAACTCATTTGGAAGACAAAAATGTTAAAACTCTTGAAGAAGCCGCTGTTTTGTCCGATACGTATGCTCTCACTCATAAGAAAAATTTTGTGTCAAAAACTCAATCTAGCGATAGCGCAAAAACTTCAGATTTTCCAAAGAAAAATTTACAAGAGTCTCAGTCGTCCATTAGTTCCCAGTCACCATCTCAAGGTGGTTCTACGTCCGGTCCTAGGTCCGAGCGTTCTGAGGCATCCCCAGGGGTGGGGTCGCTTCCTACATGCAATTATTGTAAGAAAAAAGGTCATGTTATTGGTGAGTGTTTGAAGCTTAAGAAGAAAAAAGAACTTAAGTCACAGGCCTGTGCGTCTGTTAGAAATGATAGGAAAGCCTTAGATTCGATTTGTTCTGACACTCCTGAGATTCAGGGTTCTAAGTCCAGTTCTGATGATTTTGTGGAGGATCATTATAAGCCCTTTTTGTCACAGGGATTTGTTTCACTCAGTGATTCTAGCGAAGCGTTGCCTGTTCAGATTTTGAGAGATACTGGTGCTGCCCAGACTTAATTGTTAGAGGGTTCATTGCCTTTGTCTGAGCACACTTTTACTGGTAGGTCAGTTTTATTACAGGGTGTGGAGCTAGGCGTCATTGATGTTCCCCTTCATAAAATTTATTTGAAGTCAGATTTAATTACTGGACCTGATATCGTAGGTGTTCGACCTACTCTTCCCGTTCAAGGCGTTTCCTTGTTGCTTGGCAACGATTTAGCTGGCGGCAAAGTTGTAGCCGATCCGATTGTTTGTGAGAAAATCACGTCCGATGTCGTGTCCGATGATGAAGACGACGACTTGTACCCAGCCTGTGCAGTTACCAGGGCGATGGCCAGGAACAGACAAAAAGAGGCTGAGAGCACTTCTGCACTTAACGAGGACCATCCCTCCAAAAGTATAGACCTTTCTGACACATTCATGTCTACCATTGATGACAACGTACCTGAGACGTCAGTACCACTTCATGTTGACAAGTCTCCGACAGTACCTGGTGATGATTCCTATCCGCCATTAGACAGAGATACAGATGCCTTAAGCCGTGAGCAGCTCCTCTCCGAGCAAACTAAAGATCCGGAGATCATCCGACTAAGTAAGAGGGCCCTTCCCCGAGAAGAAGCGGACAAAGTCGGAGAGTGCTTCTACATACAAGATGGCATCCTTATGCGGAAATGGAGACCACCCGATGCACCCCCTAATGACGTGTGGCGGGTCGTTCACCAGATAGTGGTTCCAGTAGCGTATCGCGGGGACATCATGAGTTTAGCTCACGACACACCCATGGCAGGTCATTTAGGTGTCAATAAGACTTATAATAGGATTTTAAGTCACTTTTACTGGCCTAAGTTGAGAAAAGATGTGTCTGAGTTTTGTAAGTCTTGTCATAGTTGTCAGATGGTAGGTAAACCCAATCAAGTTATACCACCTGCTCCCCTCCAACCCATTCCAGCCTTTGAGGAACCTTTTAGTAGGGTGTTAGTTGATTGTGTAGGTCCTTTGCCTAGGACTAGGTCAGGGAATCAGTACTTACTGACAATTATGTGTACTTCGACTAGGTTTCCTGAAGCCATACCTCTTAGGAATATTAAGGCAAAGACCATAGTTAAGGCCCTTACAAAGTTTTTCAGTTTCGTGGGTGCTCCCAAGGCTATTCAGTCAGATCAGGGTTCGAATTTTATGTCAGGGTTGTTTCAGCAGGTTATGCATGAGCTAGGTATCAGGCAGTATAAGTCTTCTGCGTACCATCCTGAGTCCCAGGGGGCACTTGAACGCTTTCATCAAACCCTTAAAACTATGATGAAAACATATTGTCACCAGTATGGAAAAGACTGGGATGAAGGGGTTCACCTCGTGTTGTTTGCGGCACGAGAAGCGGTTCAGGAGTCCCTGGGGTTCAGTCCCTTTGAGCTAGTTTTTGGGCATACGGTCAGGGGGCCATTGAAGTTATTGAAGGAAAAATGGTTGACTGAGACTAGCGATTTGAATCTCTTAGACTACGTGTCTAATTTCAAAGAGAAGTTACATAATGCTTGCAAATTGGCACAAGAAAATCTCAAAACATCACAAATGAAAATGAAAACATGGTATGACAAAGATGCTAGAAACAGAGTTTTTAAACCAGGCGATAAAGTTCTTGTATTTTTGCCTATCCCTGGTCATCCTTTGCAAGCTAGATATTTCGGTCCTTATGAGATTGAGAGTAAAATTAGTGATGTTAACTATGTGGTTAAGACACCAGGTCGGCGAAAAGAAAAAAGAGTGTGTCATGTTAACATGTTGAAAGAGTATTTTGATAGAAGTGACCGAAATTTTGTAAAACCAGTTTCCACTTTGGCCAATGTAAATACATTAGAAAATTGTGTTGAACCTGAATGTAATGAAGAGACTGTCGAAAAAGACTTCGCTCAAAGTGTCCGTTTGAAGAATTCCGAAATTCTGACAAATCCGGAAGTGAAACTCGGACATTTGACCGTGCATCAAAAAGAGGAAGTGCACCAATTAATGCGGGAATATACGACCATCTTTCCGGACGTTCCAAAAAAGACGAATGCGTCTCATCATGACGTCATTGTAGGTGATGCGTCACCTATCAAACAGCATCCCTATCGGTTAAACCCGATAAAACTTCAATACATGCGGAAAGAAATTCAATACATGCTTGAAAATGACATTATTGAACCCAGCAATAGTGATTGGAGTTCCCCATGTATTCTTGTTCCGAAGCCAGACGGAACTTACCGATTGTGTACGGACTTTAGAAAAGTCAATTCAGTCACCAAAACTGACTCTTATCCGATCCCACGAATCGATGACTGTATCGATAAAATTGGCAGTGCAAAATATGTCAGTAAATTTGACTTGCTTAAAGGCTATTGGCAGGTCCCGCTTACAGAGAGAGCCAGAGAAATATCGGCATTTGCGACTCCAGATGGGCTATACCAATATAAAGTAATGCCCTTTGGTATGAAAAACGCACCAGCCACATTCCAGAGGATGATTCATTCGCTCTTAAATCATCTCGAAGGATGCGAGGCGTACATCGATGACGTCATCATCTACAGCGACACCTGGAATGACCATCTCCGAATCATGCGTACCTTCTTTGACATACTGGCGAAAGCAAACCTCACAGTGAACCTTGCGAAAAGTGAATTTTGTCACGCGACTGTAGAATATTTGGGTCACAAAGTAGGTCAAGGTTTTGTTACTCCTATCATGGCCAAGGTGGAAGCTATTTCAAAGTTCCCGATTCCTACCAATAAGAAAGAGATAATGAGATTCTTGGGAATGGCAGGATTTTACAGAAAATTTTGTCCAAATTTCTCGTCAGTTGTTGGTCCACTTACCAAACTGTTACAAAAGAGAGTGAATTTTGCATGGACCAATGACTGTGACGAATCTTTTAAGAAAATCAAATGTGTTCTCATGAATAGTCCTGTCCTGTCAGCTCCAAATTTTGATAAGCAATTTAAGCTTACTGTTGATGCCAGTGACGTAGGAATCGGGGCTGCTTTGTTTCAAGAAAATGATGATGGTGTAGATAGAGTTGTTTGTTATTTTTCAAAGAAATTGACAAAATGTCAAAAGAATTACTCTACTATTGAAAAAGAGTGTCTTGCATTATTGTTAGCTTTACAACATTTTGATGTTTATTTGAATGTTACTTTACATCCCATTCTTGTATATACTGACCACAACCCTCTCACATTTTTGCACAAAATGTCAAACAAGAATCAAAGACTTACAAGGTGGAGTTTATTGTTGCAAGAGTACAATATCATTATTAACCATATCAAGGGCAAAGACAATGTGATTGCAGATGCACTATCGAGAGTTTCATGAGTGATTTTTTGAAGAATTTACCACCTAAGTTTTCATTGACATTCAAACTTTTTTTAAGGGGGGAGGTGTTGTGGGTCATGTATTATTTTAGTTTTACTTTATGTGTAGGTACACATGTACTTAGTCATGTTATTTAATGATTTCATAATAATTCTTTCTAGATTTTACTATGTCATGTTTATTTCATTAGAGAATATTCCAGTATGTTCTTTGTTACATCATTATCATCACATGACTGTGATTTCTAGAATTTACTCTATTGTTAATCATTTGTAATGAGTCATTGTTCTAGAAGCTTCTGGTTAATTCATTGTTATTAAGTATAAATACCTCTGAGGAACTGTGTTAAGGGGGCATTCGTACACATTCGTAGACACGATTCATTCATCTATTCTGATATACTGGGACACTTTATTTGTTGAGACTTTAATCCATTTAACAACGTTTGGACACCGATCTTTCGAGAACGTTTGTGATCACCGGAAACCATACCTTTGATAGACTTTGTGGACCGTAACGGACACTTTGATCCGGACATTGTATTGTAAGTTGTAATCATTGTAAATATATATATTTTGTACATAATTAAACTTGTAAATTTATATTCTGTCTTTGTCTGATTTTTGCTGGCGTTTTGGGGTATTCTGACCCATAACACTATCATCAGGGGAAATAAATCTGTCTGACCTGTCACATTCACATTATTTTTAAGGTCGCGGGTGTCTCTTGACAGTAAGTGTTTTGAATATATTTTCCTGACATTGTCGCCATAGCACTTTCTATATAGACATAACGTCAGACAGTGCATGAAGCTTATATAGTCTTCATTTTCGTGCTTAAATATCGACGGCGTGTGCGGCTAGCCAACAGGGGATGCTCACTCCTCCCGGGCACCTGGTCCCACCTCTAGCTTGCTAGGGGTCTATCGATGTTTATTTTTGCGCTCTATTGTGAGTGCTGTTGAGATTATCGTCAGGATCTTCTTTAACTCTTGTACCATAGATAGACGTCATAAAGATAACTCTTACGTTTAAATTTTTGCAACATTTGAAAAGCTTTCTTTTTCATATATCATTTCTATTTCAATGGCTTTTGAATGTCACTTGACAAAAAGATAAGATATTAAAACACAAAAGGATACTAGAGGTTAAAAAATTAATATATAAACGCGATTTTCAAAACAATCTTTAATTAATATATAGATGATGTCACAATGTATTTATTGCAGATGTACATATATTACGCACACAGCTAGGGGAATATCGCGCTTCTTCGGTTGCTTGATGTACTATGGGTTATGTAAAGGGTTCTTCCTCTGATTCTATAAAAAAAAAATCTTCATAAAAAATTGAAATCAGTACCTCCCTTTTAAGATTTACATATTTTGAAAAAGTTTGACATACTCTATTCATTCAACACATATGGCTCTCCTAAAAAACCGAGTCGTAGTGTCCACATAGAGACACAACCAAATGTTTGAAACCATCGATAAACATAAAGAACCACAATAAAAACCAAATTAGGGGATGGAGAGAGTATTTAAACGAAATGGACCAACAAACCAGAATCAACGCAAAGTAACCTTTGGTACACGAAGGACATCATATACATGTACCAATGCTAACTTTGGGTGACAATGTGCTTAGTAAGTACATGTACAAAACAAATACCGTATAACCAGAAATTTTCGCGAGTACCAAATTTCGCGATTTTATGGTAAAATGGGATGTCTTTATTTTCGCAAGTACAATTTTTCGCGATTCCTAAATTAAAAACAAATATGAACACATGATGTTACTGTTTTATACCTTTCCTCATTGAATTTTTAGTTAGTTTTATCATAAGAGTACACTCAATTTACTTCTCTTAACGTTTAATCAGAAAAAATGAAGAATGGCACATGTACAATAAGAACAAAATGTAACTAATATATAAATTTACGATAAACCTTATGAAACACAATATTTCGCGGAGATTTATTTTCGCGATTCCAAACCACTCGCGAATATAGCGAAAATTAGTATCTCGCGAAAATTTCTGGTTATACGGTATTGTAGTTATCCAAATAAGGTGCTCTTAATTAATATTTTTACGTTGTATATACTTTATATAACTGATTCAAGAACACTACTAAATTAGAGTTGGCATGTTTTCTGTTTTGCCAGTGCCCGATTGTTCCTGATAGTTAAATGATTTGAGTCTTATTTTCTCGTAAATGAATTCACATGACCTTTTCTACTTTGAATTGGCATGCTGAACGACCTCTTCTCTTATTTTCTTCTTCTTTAAAATGGTCGCCTTGTACTCAAATATAGATACACATTGTAACTTTTGCAAGAACTATGAAAGAATACCAATGTTGTAATTCGTAGGGCTAATGGACATGACATGAACATAGAGAAGCTATCACAGTGCGTAAGACACGGGGTGGATACCAATGCGCGTGCAGTTAAACATATCAAGAAACACTGTTAAGATCGTCACAATATGTATGACAGTCATTCATTCTAAAATCGTCGTTGTCCATTTAGAATATGACTTCTTAAATCGCCATTGTCCATTAAGAACATGACTTTCCTATCTAGTTACAACCTCCATTATTATCTATGGGGGTCATCTATAGGTGGTCAAGGTATATAACATAAGATATTTTTAAAGATCAAGACATTATATGGTCCCTGACCTGTAACACATTAGGACAATCTTTGATATCTATAGACTACATTATATACCGGTATTGTCAGTGTCGGTTACATATGTCAGAGGAAAGACATCATGAGCCTTACACGTAGAAATAAAAACACAAACATTCAAGTATACAAATTTTCGACCCTTTGGCCTTATCCATTGTAAAAAGCGACATTAGAGCCGAACATTCGTGTACTTGAATGTCTTTTTTTAACATTGAATAAAGGCAAAAGGGCCGAAAATTTGTGTTCTTGAATGTCGTTTTTACACTGCATAAAGACAAAGGGGCCGAATATTTGTGTACTAGAATGTCTTTTTTTACACTGGATAAAGGCAAAGGAGCCGAAAATATGTGTTCTTTTAAAATGTTTGTGTTTTTATTGATATCATCTCTTCACTATGGAAGAAATATTTCAAGCTCATCACACTTAGACATATATCTTTAACAAAGCCAATGATATCGAGTGGCTATCGTAGAATTAACCGGATTGGATCCTATAAGATAGAGATATATTTTCTGTGTATTAATTGTAACAGCATCATGCAGCTAATGATACACACTGGCGCTTATCCCCTTCGAACAACTGTACTGTATAGCATAACATATGTGTATGTATGATTTTTATAGCATAGGAATGCTTTGATGCAGTTGTACGGTCGATGCGAGGAAAAGACATGTATATATATCATATCGTTCTTTTTAATGTTTGATGATGCTCGAGATTGAGACACTCGGGTTATTGAATCACTAGCTTGACTCAATCAATAAATTTGACAACTTTCTTTTACCAAAGCGAGATGATAAGACTGTTCAGTGTAAGCAGAATATACTTAGTCCTCCAAGGTACTTGATCTCAATAATATATTCCCACTTGGGGATTCACTTTCCTTTTATTGCTAATAGCCATACATATTTCAATGGCCATACAAACCTTGAAAAATGTAAAACCAAACAAACCGACTGAATCGATGTATTACACAACCTTTTTATTTGCTTCATTTACTATTTTCCCCACAGGCTGGTATTATGTGGAATGTTTTACTTTGTTTCATTTTTTTTCTAGGTTTGTATAGCCTTTGATTATAATTTTTGGATTTTAATTTGAGGATATGCAGTTGACTATCGTTACTGGGGCTCAGCGATACGGTAATAAGCGTATTGGGATTTTTTTGCGATATTGATATTCGTATTGCTATATATTGCGATATATTGTTTTATCTTTATAAAGCAAAGAAAAGCTTTATATAATGTCATATCTTGAGTTTGTGAAAAGATATATACTTGAAGTTCCTTTTCAAAACTGCAGTATTTGGTTATTTACAAGTCATCTGTACGTGTTTTAATATTCGGCCTCTATTTCAATAATTTTCATAAGCTTTTTAGTCGACGAACGAAACGACGAATGGTCCTAATTCTACTACCAGAAAATAGCCTCCGGACAAACAATTCACCTCCGGACTATAAATTCCCCCGAAAAATAGCGGTATCCAAGCCAAAACATTTCTGAGAAGGTGTCCTTTTTTCGCGGGATTCATCATAATTTAGCGGAGTAAGAGCTCTTATAACTATTTCCATTGTTAAACGTCTTCAAATTCAGGCTTCGCTAGTTCATCTAGCTGTTATAGATTATATTAGATAATAAGTCTAGTACGCTTATTCATAATAATGCTGATATGTCTTTTTGTAACCCCCCCCCATCCCGCTAAAATTCTGTTGCGCTAGAATAAGTACATGTACAGTTTTCTTCGTTTCCAATATGCCCTGTTTCTGTGAAACAGTTCCCTGAGCCTTTCGAGAGATAAAGTCAATTTTGAATCCCTGGTCAATCTGTACTGATTCAGTTAGGGGCATATTAATTTTTCATAGATGTCGACAATATGCGGGATCGCCAATTTCTAACATAGCACTTGACTGCGAATTTTTTTTACAATGACGTCATACTCACTGACACGTCTAACAATGTTTTGGCATGCTATAGATTGTGACGTCATAATAAATCCGCCAACAGATGCACTTCGAACATAACGGACTTATTGGTCAGTGCTTTTCTTTCTTCATGTAACAAAAATATTAGGCTAATGTGTATTTATTTCCCCTGCCAAAAGTAACGGATACTGACATATATAATATATTCTCAAGAGAAAAAAGTGTTTCTGGTGATAACCTCGATGTTGCAGGTCAGCGACCATAGAAAGTCTCCATTTACAGTCAATTTCTTTTGTGTTAGATCTTGACCATCTATGAAAATCCTTTAACTGATTATAATGCCGATTGTAACTGGATAGCAAACTTCATGTTTTCAAGTGACAATGACCACTTCAGATAGAAATGATTATAATTACATATAGTGAGAACTCTGAGCAGCCTTACATATAACCTATATTTTACACAATGAGCTTTGAAAGTCTCTCCGTTGGACATATCGGAAGTCTGCTTGCTGGACTTTCATCAAAACAATTTCTGTAAGACAGGACTCTTTATTCAGAACATTTTGTTCTTTATCAGATAAGCACTGCCTAAACTGAAAACAGGTCAAACTAATTTAAAATGTTTCAGCATTTATGTCGTATTTATTCTGAAACAAAATAAAAAGATAGATCGTGTGCATGTAATCTGGGATGCATTCCATATGTCGGAACGTTCCAGAACAATCCCACTGTGATAATGGAACGAAAAGGTGCCAGAATAACTTCACCATGGCAACATTGGTTAGATCAAAATCTTGATTTTCACAAAATGCAAAAATAAATCCGTAATTGATGTTAATCTTTATTATTTCTTCAAATGTTTATCATTTCCTGTGACATCCATAAAGAAATTTCCAATTACAATAAAATGTTCCAGCACTATAAGGAGATAGTATCCATGTCCGCCATGTTGGAACAGCTTGGAATGATAAATATGGATAAAACCATATCCCTATTAAGAAGTACAAAATCGTTAATCGGAAAATCATCTAACCAAGGGCATACAAAACCAGGATATAACCAGAACTAACAAAGGAACAGAAATGACAAAAAAATTTTCCACATGAAGAGAAGTGAACTCCGCGGGGTGAAGTCTGGTGTCCAGGAAGAGTCAGAAACATTGGTCCTAGCCATGAAAGACGATCCGATCCGATTCTCTTGTTATTACCAGAAACAGAAGGATCAACTGTAACGTTCTGAAAAAAGGAACGCACACCTTGATAACCACATAATCTCCTTTCTGTATAGGAAATTGTCATTCAGAGTCGGATCGGGCGCATAATGGTGTCCCTCTTCCTATGTGATGTCATATGATATTTTTTCAATTAATGTTCATAGCTCTTGAAATTTTACTTGTATTGAAAAAAAGCGTTTCACAGATATTGTCGTATCTTATATATTTATATGTTATATAGAACATGCGACTACTGAACTCAATAATATCTTTTCCATGTGCTAAGATTTATGGCCTTGTGAAGGCGCGTGATTACTTACCATGAAATTAGTAACTGATACTGACGTACATTATGTAGTCTCTACAAAATAAAGTGTGTCTTGCGATAACCTAATGAATAGTGTTGCAGGTCAGCGACCATATAAGGTCTCCCTTTATACAAACTGACTTTTGTGCTGGACTTTGACCACAGGTGACTGTACTATTTTTGATATTTGAAGGAAGTAACTGGATAGAAAAATGCATGCTCCAAATTGACATTGTTCTCTTCACATGTTGAAGATTTACATTTCATTTGGTCAGGAACATTGAACTTTTTAAAACTAGATTTTACTCTGAATTTAAATCTCAACTAATTGTATGGCCTACATGTTTGTATGGTCAGCATGGGCAGCATGGGCAGCATGGCAAAGCTCATTATCCGTTTGTCGTTTGTCCATATGACCTCGACAAATTTTCACTACATGTCATAGCGAGCAAGTTCCTTAAAGATAGGCTTTAGAATTCGATTTTCATGATTATTGATATGCGATTTTAATTTCTTAACTGTAATGCTCAGAACTCTTTCTGCTCAAATATGGATGAAATTTATTGTCCTCGTCGACATATACTCCCTTTGCGAGATTGTTTGAGTAATGCCCAAAATAGTCAGGCAGATACTACGAATTTCTTCAAAGGTAAGTATTTTCGTACAGGTTATTTCCGAAGAATACAAGACAGATTAATACATGAAATGTCACCGGTTTATGATTTTCTTAATCATCGATTGCACACTATCTGAATTCGCTTGAATACTCATTCGAATTTAAAGAGGTTTAAGATTTGTACCACTTGATGAGTGTCTGGTGGAGGATCAGGAGTCCCCGAGGGCACATGTAGAGCCAAGTTCGATCAACTTCGGTTGATCGTTTCCTAAACGCATTCGAAAATTTCTGTAATCAAAATTTCTTGAAATTTCTAAAAAGGTCCTGTAGCATCATATCCCATCAATCCTGCTACGTCTTTCGTTTCATTTTTGGACGTAATAACTTTCACACTCTTTGGACATATAACATTGTTTAGATTGAGGATCATTGACGAGGGTAAAGTACCCGAAACGTGCATGTCTGGTCCATGCTACAAATTCATCTATTCTTAGATATGATGCTATGAATTTGAAGACGTTTATTTACATTAAGAGAACAATTGAAACTTCCATAATTATGTAAGGAAATGACAGTTTCATTTGTCGTTTGATGAAATGATTTAAATTGTAAAAAAAAAGAGAAAAAAATGTAGCTTTACATATACAAGAATAAAAACCTAAAATATTAAAATATGTCAATTGCGGTTTTTTTTATATACATGTACTGTATGTACGTGAAACACCAGCGTAGAAATAAAGTTATGCAAATGGTCATTATTTATTCCTCCTGCCAACAGTAACTGATACTGATACATATATAATGTTGTTTCTACAGAACATAATTTGTCCAGTAAATACCTACTGTGATGCAGATCAGCGACCGTATAATGTCTCCTTTTCTGCAAAATGGCTTTTTTGTTAAATATTGCAACCTGCGACTGTCCATTTTCTAATGAAATGGAGTTAGTAACGACATAGGATATACGTTCTGTTTGACAATGGTCTCTTCAGATCATATGTACATTCTATTTGATCAAGAACTTTGATTTTTGGTTTTTTTAAAACTCTAATTTCCTTTTCTTTGATTATCATCTCATTGTGTAGCCTTATCAGCATTTTAAAAGACTATGCATTGTCCGTCTTTCGTACGATCGTCCGTCCGACCTAAACCTAGTCGAAACGCCTTTTATACCGTGAATATAATCCTGCTGCACCGGACGGACACTTGACATATCCGAAACACGTGTCTAGTACAATAAAATTGGTACTATAGACAATATATTTCAATATTGACAATTTCAACCACTAGGCTGGTATCGCTGCTGGTGCAAGTCCCCGAGGATATCGCTCACTAGTTTTAGTGTTTACTCACTGCATCGAAATATGATTTTAATTTCCTGTCATCAAAATAGACATAAATTTCTAAATCTACGGGGTATCTCCCTCATTGCATAGCTCTGTCCTTAGCTGGGGTTTCGGCATATTTTTTCGGTCATGTCATTAAGCTCCTTGCGCCTACCCTCCAACGGTTTTTGGCCATATTTTTCAGTTTAATACGTTACTGAATAAACGTAACTGGTTTGAAAGTAAGTGTTTTAAATATATTTCCCTGACATTATCGCCATAGCACTTTCTATATAGACATAACGTCAGACAGTGCATGAATTTTATATATTGTTGTCATTTTCGTGCTTAAACATCGACGGCGGGTGCGGCTAGCCAACAGGGGATGCTTACTTCTCCCGGGCACCTGGTCCCACCTCTGACTTGCTGGGGGTCCGTCGATGCTTAATTTTGTGCTTTATTGTGAGTGCTGTTGAGATTATCGTCAGGATCTTCTTTAACTCATTTGGGTCACACTTATGCCCTTTGCCGTGTGGAGCTCGTAAAAAAGTTCCCCGTGAGGGGTTTGACAGTAAGTGTTTTGAATATATTTCCCTGACATTATCGCCATAGCACTTTCTATATAGAGATAACGTCAGACAGTGCATGAATTTTATATATTGTTTTCATTTTCGTGCTTAAACATCGACGGCGGGTGCGGCTAGCCAACAGGGGATGCTTATTCCTCCCGGGCACCTGGTCCCACCTCTGACTTGCTGGGGGTCCGTCGATGCTTAATTTTATGCTCTATTGTGAGTGCTGTTGAGATTATCGTCAGGATCTTCTTTAACTGATCAGTATTGTAGATGGCGCTAGGAAAATTCACTTCGGCTTTATCTAAACTGTTTGGCATGCAGTACTACTGACGCGGATTCGAATATCCGAAACACGTGTCTAGTACAACAAAATTTGTACTATAGAACAGATATTTCAATATTGACAATGGTACTTTACCAATACTGTAAACGTGGAAATTTTCGCTTGGGGGTATTTTTCGCGTTTTTTTGCGAATCAAGTGACGTCGCGCACATTTCCCCCACGCGAAAATATCCACGCTGCATATTTTTAATGGGAAAGACATTTTTTCGCAAATATTTCCCCCTAGCGAAACGTCTTGATGTTATAATCGCGAAATTTATCCCCGCGAAAATAACAACGTTAATATTTATAGTATACAGCCTTGTTCCAGCACATTCTTAAGAATGCACTCAGACGGACTGTGACGAAAGGTCTCCATGATAGGCCCTGTCCAAGCCCCATAAGAGAAGACAACAATAAATATTGGTCGGACTCCATGGGATATAAAATGCGTGAGCTGGCTTGAATCGGCAGAGCACGAACTGTTACTCACGCCCTTCGTTTTCTCCATTTACGTATCCATCTGCGTGCTGCGTGGGCTACTGCATTTTGCTGTCTTGTTTATATGATCGTCTTACATTGAGGTTATTTTTCACAACAATAATGCCTTATCCCCTGAGTAACAAGAGAACTGAGTATGTGCACGTAATCGTGATATCCACATCATTTGCTGATGTCGTTGCAGATGACCGTCCGTAGTCGGCACCGATTGCCCCTATATTTCGTTTTTTCATATGTATTCTTTTGTGTTTAATGTTTCTATGTTGTGTTTAATGTTTGTTGTCCCTTGCTGTGCATATCCACTCTGTGTTTGTGTGTTTTGTCGTTGATGCTGGAACCAAGTGTTGTTGGAGATCACCTCCTCCCTTTTAAGATAAAAGGGAAAGACTCGCTTGACGGATGGACCTGTTTATCTTTTTTTCTTGACTCTTTGAATATAAGTATAAGGGATCGTGATACCAATATCCAAAAAATCTCGAATGACCATTCAGATTCAGCTCCGGATTCGAAAGCTTGAAATTGGTCCTCAGCTTATGTATTGTAAGTGGAATTTTATAATTTTCGCTGTGCCTGCTTTGATTGTTGCTGGATGCGTAATATTTTATATAGTTGCAAGTATTCTGAATGTCTTCCATCGTGGTAAATTGTGTACACTACGATCTATCTTTATACAGCTACTTTTAAGGACATGTCCGGTGTAACGACGAATAATGACCCCCGTCGAATAATGACCGGGGGGTCATTATTCTACGTAGAAAAATGACCCCCAGTCGTAGGATAATGAGTCCAACCTGTAGAATAAATACCCGGGGAGTCATTATTCAACGTGTGGGATATAGAAAAATGACCCCCATAGAAAAATGACCCCCCATAGTATGATACATGTATATTATTGTGGTGCCAGCGAAGCAGAGCGCCACTTAGGGATCACTTAGCCCGTCGTCTGTCTGTCTGTCTGTCTGTCTGTCTGCCTGTCTGTCCGGACTTTCATATTTGGCATGTGTGTATATACAAGACCTTTCCGATGGTAATATATATTTTGAGCACGTGACCTTGACCGCGACCTTTGACCTAAATTTGGAAAACTTTAACTCTGCACATAACTTTATTACCATTAGACGTAGGGCTTTCATATTGGGCAAATGTGTTCCTTATGACAAGACATTTTCGATGATACTATAAATTTTGAGCACGAGACCTTGACCGCGACCTTTGACCTACATTTGAAAAACTTTAACTTTTTTCAACTCTGCACATAACTTTGATATGAAATGGACAGAGTACTAACGATAGAATTATATTTTAGTTGCTAAAGAGAAATCCCGAGCAGGCGCGGATTCAGGAATTTTCGTCAGGTGGGGGTGGGGGTGTCCAACCTTCCGAAATTTTTGACAAGCAAAAAAAAAAAAAACACACACACACACACATACGAAAAGGGGATAGGGGGCTTCAGTATCTATTGCTTTAGTATGGTCGAACTCTATTTTTGCCATTGAAACAGCTTCGAAGACAATACTTTTTATAAATATGACATCCCGCGTTTTTTCCTCCATGTAAAACACATTCGAGATGATTGTTTTAGCTTTGTAAAATGTGCAAGTGAAGTCACAATGGGGGGGGGGGGTATGGGGGTCTTTAGAAAATTTTTGGTTGAAATGGTGTAAAATCGTATATTGATAAATATGGATAATGTTAGACAAAATAAACATGGAAATAGCACTTTCATGAAAGCCAGGGATATGTGTGTATGACGGGAGAAGGGATAACCCTTTGAGCTTTGAAGTGATTCGGATTTTTTAAATATTTACAATGTTTGGAATACTGGCGAGCGGAGCGAGCCAGAAAAAAAATTAAGATAAAAAAAACCCTTTGGACCCCCTCTCATACCCATCAAATATCCACACAAGACCCCACCTCTGACAAATCTGAGGGGGGGGGGGTATGTCTATGTGAAGTGTAAGTTAGTTTTTTCCAAGTTGAATATGATCTACTCTATGGCAATTTTTGGTGCGGCTTAGTTTTGTATTTTTATGACCATCACGTTTTGTGCTAATTGTTTTCGGTGAAATTAAGTCAATGCTTATGTCATGATATCTCAACGTATATTGCTAACATTATACTTACACAAGACTTCGACTATTTCAAGTTTCAATTTACATAATTTATGTAAATGACTTGATTAAAGTATATGTATTTTAGCCTTATATTTTGTATCTTTACTTTGCCAAGTCACATATTGTACAGATTCGAGAAGATATTTAATTTTACATGTCGGGTTTTACACATATCATCTTTGGTGTCACTCAGAGTCAAAAATAAGCCCTCTCTGCAAAGTGAAAATACGATGTCCTCCATGCCCGAGTCACTCAATTTATAAGGGATCCAAAAGGCCACATATCGTGCACCTGAGTACAATGTGCCACCTTTGTTCAAGGATCGACCGGGACGGCCATCTTGGCTTTAGAATTTGCCCAAAAACAAAAATTCGGAAGAGGACATTAAGATCTGGTTTCTAGTAAAGTTTCGTTGAATTCTGTTCAGCAACTCAAGGGGAGAAGTTGTAAATGTCTCAGCCAATCAGATACCTAGGCGGCTATCTTGGTTTTTCGATCGGCCTGAAAACACAAACTTAGCAGAGGACATTGAGATCTTGCTTGGTGTCCACCAAGTGTCGTTGAATTCCCCTGAATGGTTTCAAAGCACAAATCATAAATGTCTGAGCCAATCAGAGGCCGAGGCGGCCATCTTTTTTTCCGATCGGCCTGAAATACACAAACTCGGTAGACATAAAATTGAATTCTGTTCAGTGGCTTCAGAAGAGAAGTCGAAGATGTCTTAGCCAATCAGAGTCCAGGATTGCCAGCTTGGTTTTTATCAGAGTCCAGGATTGCCAGCTTGGTTTTTCGATCGGCTAAAAATACACAAACTAGGCAGGGGATATTGAGTTCATGCTTGCTATCAAGTTTCCGCAAATTCAACTCAGCGGTTTTGCTGACATGTCAGTTTTAGAAACTGAGTAAACTCAATGTAAGAGGTATCTCTCTTCCTCTGCAAATCACAGGCAGTAAACTCTATATTAATTAGTTAATAATTAATTAGTGTTAAATTAATATTTTTGAAATATTTATCACTAATTAATCAAAAATATTAATTTATCACTAATTAATTATTAACTAATTAATATAGAGTTAATTGCCTGTGCTGCAAATCTATCAAGCAGTGCCTAATACATTAAGTTGAAAATGGTGATTTAGAAAAATTTGTTAAAGATCTGTAGAGCAAATCTGAAGAGAAAAAACAATAGTATATGAAGATAAAAAGGAAGAGATCTGACTCAGTCCTATGACAAAAGCCCCTACACCCAGAGAAAAATCCAAAAAGCAACGTGACAACACAAAAAACGCCACCAAAACATCGATTACACAACGATTGCGGACCGGTCAGTTGGAGTAACAACAGCAACCCATGCACTGGTGTGGTTAAACCGGTTTACGAGCGCTCAACCTTTTAAAAGTTTAATTTCATTTGAGCAGTACACAAAAGAAACAAATTAAATTTTTGCAATTATTCTTAATTAAATGTATATATTAATAATTCAATGATAAGATTTATTTTGTTGGACTGCTATGTAATTCAGTGTCACAGTTGGTGCGTTTCCACTTATCAGGGTCAGGGTGGCCATTTCTGTTTTCCGATCAGCAACAAACCTGGTAGCGGACGTTGCGATCTTGATTTCTGTCAAATTTTGTCGACTTCTGTTCAGTAGTTTCAAAGGAAAGGTAAAAAAATGTCAGCCAATCGGAAGCTGGGGCGGCCATCTTTGTTTTCCGACCGGCTCGAAAAACAAACTTGGCAGAGAATGTCGGGACCTTGAGTCCTGTCAAGTTTCGTTGAATTGCGTTCAGTGGTTTCAGAGGAGATTTTCTCAGCCAATCAGAGGCCAGGGCGGCCATCTTGGTTTTCCGATCGGTCAAAAAATACAAACTTGGTAGAGGACGTTGAGATCTTGCTCCCTGTCAAGTATAGGCGTCCATTTGTTTCTTGTCTACAAATGTACAATCTTTCAAAACAGCCCATATGCATGAACAATGAAGAGTAATTTAGCATTTTATTGGACAATTTAGACAGTATTAAGTATAAAAGAGGGGGGTCATTATTCTACGGGGGTCAATATTTTTCGTGAGGGTGTGTGCAAATGACACTTATTCTACGGTCAAAAAATGACCCCCACAGTCGTAGAATAATGACCGGGGGTCATTTTTCTACGTAGAATAATGACCCCCGGTCATTATTCTACGGGGGTCATTATTCGTCGTTACACCGGCGTTCAAAACAGTCGTAGTGTGGACGCGCTGATGACAGAACGTGTTAAGGATTACTTGCGAACGTATTGAAAACTTCATGGACGTATAAGAAACGTGTTGCGAACGTAGTAGGGTCGTAGTACGGACGGCTAAAACTTTTACATATAATCATATGGCGATCGTCACGTCTCTGTCGTCCTTGTCACGTTCTTGGTTTTAAGGGTCGAAAAAATCAAAATAGACATCGTACAAACAATTTATCCTTTGGGCGTGTCATGATCGTAGCATGAACGCAGTAAGGCCATCG
The DNA here is from genome assembly GCA_033119305.1 of Pinctada imbricata. Lineage (NCBI taxonomy): Eukaryota > Metazoa > Mollusca > Bivalvia > Pterioida > Pteriidae > Pinctada > Pinctada imbricata. The sequence goes on along the minus strand of VSWD01000003.1, from coordinate 43,067,822 downwards.
AGAACGTAGTAATAACGCCGTACGATCGCAACACAGAGGCCTTCGGCGTAGTGTGCACTTGGGGCCGATCGTAGTGCGAACTTGACTAAACGTATTAAAGACGGGAAGGACGCGCTACGAATTGGATATACGCCGAAAACAATTCATTCTTAAAGATATTGGACAGTTTGAGGCCCGCAGGGCCGAAAACTGTCCAATATCTTTAACAATGAATTGTTTGAGGCGTATATCGTACTTAAAACATTGATCACTATTCAAAGTGGCATTACCTTGACTTTGTTCTTATTATGTTAATTGCCTTTACTGTAACGAAATGTAATCACTCCAGGTTCTAACATTCTCGCTACTAGCAGTAGGGAGTCGTTTATAAAAGAAGATAACGGAGATGAAATTTTCAATATTAAAAAAAAAAGTTGTGACAAATTATGATGCTGATTCCGTAAACCAAGAAGAAATTGGGAAAAAATTAACGAGAATACTTTTCGTAATGACGATTTAGTTGAAGCTTCGAATAAAAGGGCGTGTCTCTAAAATTCTCGTTTTCTGGACAAGCAAGAAATAATATAGTGCCTTTAAATACCGAAAAGAAATCAGTGGGGACGCTCAACTTACTATGTGCAAGGTTAAGTGAAAAAAAATCAGGAAGATATTTTGAAGGAATCTAGTTCGAAAAACCTAGCTGACCTAAACCCAGCCTTTGACGGTTATTTGCAACGGAAGGGGGGGGGGGGGGGGGGGGGGGGGGGTGGGACTGGGTCAAAATAACCGTCAAAGGCTGGATTTAGGTCAGACTCTTCGGACCAGAGGAAGTCGAGCAAAAAGTCTTAATTATAAGTAAAATTAAAAAGACGGAGAAAAAATTAAGACCGAAAAAAAAAAAAAACCGGACTGAACTATAGTGCCTCTTGCATTATCAGCTCCGACACAACGGCCGATTCTTTTGATATATAAGATTGTGCTGGATTTTGCCAACTCCGGAAAAAATTTTTAACAAAAATTGGAATAGTCAGTACCACGATACATGGAATTCTTGTCACGTGATTTCTAAATAAGGATTGTAGAGCAAGTGACCATATTTCGCCGCATTTTTCGTATATTTCCAAGAAATTTTCCATAAATGGAGGCCAATTCAATAATTGGTATTGCTAAAATATAATTTAACTCCATTCTCGATCGAAATACTACAAAAAAAATTCATTTTACCCTGTTTACTGTTTCCTTACAAGACGTCAAAATATTTCGTTTCCATGTTTTAGGGGGTTACCATATTTCGCCGTTTTTGTTTCTAAGTATCCTATTTGCACACAAAACGGACAAATTATGATTTTGTGTTTTGGAAATCGTTTGTCACTACTACTTCTAAGAAATTATCATATAAAATATTTTCTTTGTTTTGTTTTTTGTAAAAAAATTGGATGTTTAAGTCTGAGATTTGGTGATTTTATAATTTTTTCCCCTCATTTTTAAGGTATTTTTCAGCACAGTTGAGTGCAGGAGATGTCACAATATATCTAAACATGACTGCTACGGTCATATATGATAGGATATAGAAAAATAAAATTTACAAACAATGCCGATAACAAAGGAGAAGCAATTAACTATGGAACGGCTAAATATGGTCACCGGCGAAATATGGTCCCTTGCTCTACATAACGGTTGTCCTGTAGATGTCAAAGTACATTTACCTGTGACTGTCCAATATTTAATCTACAAAATGTAGGTCGCGTATATTTTTTCTGATAAACGCGACCTAGATTTGATATTGAACAGTCAAAGGTAAATTTTGGACCCTTCGAACAAAGGCATGGCGTCACATCAATGTTTTAATAACGTGTTACGGACGCTAAAGATCGTGTTGGACATGTAGTGGAGTCGTAATTTTTTTTTCTTTCGGAAAGCCCTTCCGTGTGAAAAATGCCACGTTCTCACTGAAAAAATTCAAGGACTTCAAGGACGTAGTAAGAACGTCTCGAGAGAACGTGTAGGTGTGACAGGGGCTCTAATTAAGTTAGGTTGGGACATTCGGAATAGAGGATGCTGCATGTCAATTTTTTTTATTGTGCCTTTTTTGAATGTCCCTTGTACGTCGCACGAAGTACGATTAATACATACCGTTTCTCAAATCAGATAGTTCTAATATTAGAATTGTAATCGGTTATTCCCTTTTTAGGGATGCATTTGAAAAGCTCTTCATTTTTACATAAATCGAATGTTACTTTTTTCAAATAGAAATATACCGGAAATACATAACCTTGGATAAACTGCAATGACTGCAATAAAATGCAATTAATGCTGTGTTGACTATTACAAGTATGTGATGAAATCGACCAGAATAGAAGTACAGCTCAGTATCTTTTTTTACACAAAAGAAATAGGAACGACTATCGGAGAAGACAAATCGATCCAATCTTATAAGGATTTATCAAATCAAACCGAAAACGGAATTATAACCATCAAAATTCGATCAAGTGCCAATTTACAACATTAATAAAAGTACTGAGTAATTAAAGGGGGACGGTAGGGGCAAAAGTGACCATTTTTGGGCCCAATCAAATTTTTCTAAAAGGTTCTATTTCTTATTCATCATGCTTCTTCTAAACTAAAAAGGACAAATTTTATGTGATTTTTCGAAAACCCCACCTTTTAGGGCAAAATGATTGAAAATTGAGCTCTATGTTTTCATACTAGAAATTCAAGGCAAGGGACAAACAGTGCTAAGCCCCAGAGCAAAGGCATGTAACAGGTTCAAACTCATATTGGGACATTCCTTTTTATATTCTAATGTTCATGGAATGTATGACTTTGTTACATGCGCTTGCTCTATATAAACATCAAAGAAGTACCTAACCGTTATTTAGTCTCAAAATCGAGAAGACAAAGCAAAATCATGAGAATTCCCATTCGAAACGGTTGCGAACCACGGAATGAACAACATTCAAAGTGAGATCAGGTGCCCGGGGAGAGTCAGCGTCTCCTGATTGCATGCAACACCCGTTGCAACAGTTCCATGGAAATATGTCAAATTCGGTGATTGTCTCGATGTACATTTTGATGTACAGATCAGGTAAGTATGTCTTGTTTGGTGAAGACGACAGCCATTCAATCACAATGTAGAATGTCACTGATCATTCTGGAAAGGGGCATCTGATATGCTTTTATAATATCCCCGTAGCGACCGAAGAACTTCCGCAATGATGATTTCAGCCGTTGTGTGATATAACCCTGAACAAGTAGCTTACTTGCAAGCCATCTGGCTCTAATAATGAAATCTTCATATTTGGAACATGCCCTGGCGTACCGTATCAGAGAAACAAAAACGCAATAAGCAGGAGAAGACGGAATGTTGCTACTCATGAAAGGGTAGTTAGTTGTGTGGAAGCTGAAATCGTCACGCTTGTCATACAGGTAGGTGTTCAAATGGCCGTTTGCGTCGAAAGATAGAAGTATATCCAAGTACGAAGCGGATCTGTCGCTCTCTCTTGTTTCCTTGATCTCTAGTTCATGAGGATAGATTTCATGTAGATGGTGCTTAAATTTTGTATTATTGATAGACAACACGTCATATATGTATCTGAAGGTAAAATTGAACTGAGATGCGATGTGCTTTCGCCCAGTCGAGAGCAAGGTCTAGATGAAGTCAGCTTCGTATGAATATAGAAATAAGTCCACAAGCAGTGGGACGCAATAAGTATCCATGGGGATTCCGACTATCTGCTGGAATACGCTTCCTTCAAACACCACAAAAATGTTGTCAATCAAAAACTCCAGCATCCGGATGATATCGTCTTCGGTATACTTTTTGGTTTGAATCAGAGTGTTCCTTCACGAAATAAGTATCCGCACGCCCTATGACGAGGTATTTGTATCTCCTTTTACAATTTTTTTTTTGAAAAAAAGGTGTTGCGAATAATATTGGCAACTCTGTTTTGAGACTTTGGTGGGGGTGGTAGTGTAGAGCGTGGAGAAGTTGAAAGACTTTATGCTGGTTATATGATTGAAATTGGTAGCTTTTACATTTTCCAAAAGTTCCTTAGAATATTTTAGGATCCACATCTAATTGATTCCATTTCTGGAATAAGTTGTTTCGCAGTTTGTTTGAAGACCTTGCTTGATGCGAGTTAATATTTTCGTAAGCAAAATGGAAAGAGGTTTTTTTCTAAAAAGTGGGTCCTGTAGCATCATATCCTACCCATCCTGCTACGTCTTTCGGTACACTTTTTCGACATAGTAACTTTCATACTTTTTTGGCATATTACATTGTTTAGATTTAGGATCACTGATGAGGGTTAAGTACCCGAAACGTGCATGTCTGGTCCATGTTGCCAATTTATCTGTTCTTAAATGATGCTATTCAATTTGAAGACGTTTACATTTGTGGAGCACCTGGACGAACTGGCGATGAAGCGGTGCTTGTAAGGATTCTTGTGCATTTTGGGAATCCAGTAGATATAAGATAGTTCAAGATCAGAGTCATCGTTGTGAATACCGAAAGACTGAAGAACAGATTTGTGATTGTCAAGTATTTCGGATACAGATAAATTTGTAAGTGTGTATGTTGGATTTCCAGGTGCTAAACGCAACCCAAGTTCCTCTCTCAGGCATTTTAAATAGTTCGCCTTGCAAACGAAAGTAAAACTGTTTGCCGCTTTGTCAGCAGGAACGATGATATATTTTTCATGGAAGTCAGAAAGTTCTTTGGAAACAACAGGGTCATGAAAATTGACTCTTGTCTGTTGTTAACTGAATGCCGAAGACGCCCTATTCTTCTTTTAAGTAATTATCCGATGGATTTTACCCATTCGGAGAGTGTGTCTAGTTCTACATCCTCCTTTTTTGCCCACACTCATATTAATTGATAATATCTATTTTCGATTCATTTTCAATAAACAACATTATCTCTACCCTTATTTGAAAGATGAAAAACAGTAAGAAAACAATTTTTGAAAATAGCAAAAAATGGGACCAAAAACAAAAGATTTTGCCCCTACCCCTGTTCGCCGCAGGTATCTTCAAATATTACTTATTTTTGTGAATTTATTGTCCAAGAATGGACTGTAAATTCTGAAAAACCACTCTTTTGGTTCACCCGAGTGAATCCAAGAGTTACTTCCACTAATCTAGTGATTTAGATTCATGATAACCTCTTTGCAAAATTATTTATAGAATAACTGTCATTTGAAATGTGATATACTGTGATAACCATCGGATACTGTGATTTTTGCAATGGATCCAGGAACTCGCATTATGGAACATACTTCCTGGATCCATTGTAGGTTATCACAGTATAATCACATTCCAAAAGACAGTGATTCTATATAAATAACGGTTTGATACGTTTAAAACTCCGTTGCTAAGGCTCTGTTACTACGTACCGTCATAGTTCAAATCAAGCCAAGTTATTATGACGTCATAGTTCAAATAACGCCGGCGCGGTTATACTCCTATAATCACAGTGAAGTTTCTATACAAATAAATTGGTTTATGTAAATATACAGGTTTACAAACGAAGATAAAACACTTTAAAAAGATTAAAAGAGTGATTTTTGCATTGTAATACAATGATACATAGAATAACATTACATAGATTAAGCAACTGCAAACAATAAGTACTGTAAACCGTTTTTTATTCGCAGCGTCTCAAATTTGCGAACACGAGCGAGGTGAATGGTTAGCGATGTTTTATTTTCGCGACATCGCATGGACGAAAGTTACTATATTTGTTTTAAGAGAATTCGTGGCTTTTTATTTTCGCAAACCGAAAGAACCTCGCTAATATCGCGAAAATAAAACACTCGCGAATAAAAGACGGTTTACAATAAATGAAAGTAGAAACCTTGCTCCCTTAATTTTATTTTATTTCTTTTTTTTTTTTTTTTGTATTTGCTTACTTTTTGCAGATTTCCAGCAATGGGAAGTGCAGCATGTTTCCTGTTGATTCCTTACGTACGAAAGCATACCCGAATCTCGAAATACCCTGTACACAATGACGAACTGTTTCTGATGTCACATGAACCATTTGATATGGAATTGGCTATTGTGATTGTCCGTGCAATAGCCACTTCCCTGGTGGAGACGAAATGGAGGATCACCCTCAAACGAGAACTGGTTTCACTCTATCAGTATATTGGAAGGTTATCAATGCATGAGTCCTATTGAGACATGTTTCATTATGACATTTATATCGCCAATGTATACTGATACCGTACTACCGTGTCTGAATCGCTCTTTTTCGATTCTTGGATGAATGACGTTGAACTTGATTTCCTTATACAATCTCCTACGAAGTCGATCCATGTCTTTGGGTCATATTCTGAAGATCCAGAGTTCAATGAAATATGTTCGTGTAAGAACACAAGAGTCTTGTAGCAGGAATTTCATAACTACTAATGAGTTAATACACTTTCCTATAGCTTCTTCCAAGATCCCAGACGACTGTAAGAATTTCAAAATAACGGCCTTTTATGACAAAGATTGTGAAGAGATGAATATCTATTGTAAGAGAAAGAACAAAGAAAACAGTAGTGTAAATTACAATGGATCCTCACTTACCTATATCTTAATCTTACTTGTAATGATGGAATTGTTACCATATCACAATTAGCATATGGTCGCAAAGGAAATTGAATGTAACATAGCGCTTTATTCAATACATTATCTGCATGAAGTCTTATTTGTACATTATATAATCTATATTGGTGTTAACCTAATCACATCCAAATCGTTAAAAGGAAGCCATCATTGACATTTTCAAAATGTAGCTTCAAGAACAAAAACGTGTTTGTGAACACATGCGTCTTAAGTCTGGTTAACAAAAATGGTATACGCAGAAGAGGCTGAATGATTTATGATGTAAAGAAATGGAGAAATTCTCCAACCAGAGCATCCTGAATCGGGTTCTCCGACGACCGTTTATATGGAGCTGTTGCGACGGGTGTTGCGTGCAATCAGGAGACACTGACTCTCCCTGGGCACCTGGTCTCACTTCGGAATTTTGTTCAATCTAATGATTTTGCTTTGCCTTCTCGACAATGAGACTGAATAACTGATAGGCACTTCTGTAATGTTTATTGGTTTGGCATTTGCATAATGTCAGCATAACGTAATTGAACACTCTTGAAGTAAACCAGTCACTTGGACATGTCGGAGTTTTTTTTTTTGTAGAATTAAAATCAACATGTGACGTCATTTTATTGTGTTTAAGCTCAATTAGTTTTTAGGAATGGAATGTTTTCGGAAGCATTTTAGTAAAGGAGACTAGATCTATTTGAAACCTGTTAGCAGTGAAGTTGTTTTGTAAAATTACATTCAAATTATTCAAGTTTCTCGATGTATTATAAAAATATTCTCGATGCTGCCAATTCGGATCGATCCCACTTTGCACACTTTGCCTCCAAAGAGTATTCAACTTTACCAAATGAGCTAATTAGGAACTGAAGGTGAGAGGTTTAATTTAGCTTTCTAAGATATACATAACTCTAAGTCAAGTCAGACATTCATGAGTTAAAGAAGATCAGTCAACCAGGCTGAAATATTGGATTTTTCCTTAGAAGAGGCGATAAATCCCGATAGAATAACATGAATAACTGATAAACTCTTCAGGACACATATTTACACACATGTTTATTCAGTTTTAGGATAGACATCCTTTATGTTTAAATCAGTTTCAAGTCATAAGTGATGTGTAGTGATATTTGATGTCGTTACCATGAGAAAAATTGAAGTTACGAGAACTTCCCAAATTGACTGATGCAGACATTTTGCATTGCCAACTACGGCAATCTCAAAATATAACTTGATATCTTTTTTATTGATTGATGATTATCCTTCAATTTGGAATACAACTTATTGAATATACTCCTTACCGATTGAAGCGAAGAAATTTACTTCTTTTCGTCTATACCTTTCTGTAAACGACATGAAATACTTTTAACGTAATTTATAATGCATTTCGGAGTTATCTTTCTTGTATATCAGAAATACAGAATACTTCGAAAATTAACTATTTATTAGACATTTTTCATTTCAAAAGAAAACTCAGTACTTTTATGTAACATAATTGAAGCATTATTCAACTTTATTAAAACATTACAAACATAAACAAATATTGCAAAAAACAGTGTTCTGTTATAAAGCAGGAATATAGCTACAACATGTCAGTCGGTAAAATAATAAAGACCAAGAAAACTATTGATGCAACGTATCAATTCGCCGGAAGAATTCAGATACAAAGAAAACCTGTAATTACTCATGAGTAGATAGAATCTAAATGTGAATAATGTATGTCCCCCTTCTGCTTCTTAATATGTCTTACGTCCCTTCCATCCCTTCCTGAATTACATGTAATCATTTGGTGCTCCTGAAAACATTCACATGCAAAGCTTTTTAACACTTTAAAATGTAAAGCATTAGATGGCAACATTTCACTAATGAAAAGTATATTGAAAAATGGGCGCCAACTCGAGACCGATGCTCGTTTCAATCATTTAAGAATCCCGATATGGTCCCCCATTTTTACAACACGCGATAGGAAAAAGCTGGGGGTCATCTCAGAATTTTTCATTCGGATTACCTCTTATATACATATTTGGCATGATAAAGCAAAAGATATTCTGCGAGACCATGGGCAGAAGTGCAAAACTATCTATATAAATCGCCGGTTTCTGCAGTGATTAATTACATTATTTTTAGATGACTTTATCATATTGATGATATGTATTTTCGGTAATGGGAACCCTTCGATGTGAAGACTCAAAATTATCGGTGCCGGACTGTAACGACGAATAATGACCCCCGTAGAATCAAAACCGGGGGTCATTATTCTACGTAGAAAAATGACCCCCGGTCATTATTCTACGACTGTGGGGGTCATTTTTCGACCGTAGAATAAGTGTAATTTGCACACACCCTCACGAAAAATATTGACCCCCGTAGAATAATGACCCCCCTCTTTTATACTTAAGACTGTCTAAATTGTCCAATAAAATGCTAAATTACTCTTCATTGTTCATGCATATGGGCTGTTTTGAAAGATTGTACATTTGTAGACAAGAAACAAATGGACGCCTATACTTGACAGGAAGCAAGATCTCAACGTCCTCTACCAAGTTTGTATTTTTTGGCCGATCGGAAAACCAAGATGGCCGCCCTGGCCTCTGATTGGCTGAGAAAATCTCCTCTGAAACCACTGAACGCAATTCAACGAAACTTGACAGGACTCAAGGTCCCGACATTCTCTGCCAAGTTTGTTTTTCGAGCCGGTCGGAAAACAAAGATGGCCGCCCCAGCTTCCGATTGGCTGACATTTTTTATCTTTCATTTGAAACTACTGAACAGAAGTCGACAAAATTTGACAGAAATCAAGATCGCAACGTCCGCTACCAGGTTTGTTGCTGATCGGAAAACAGAAATGGCCACCCTGACCCTGATAAGTGGAAACGCACCAACTGTGACACTGAATTACATAGCAGTCCAACAAAATAAATCTTATCATTGAATTATTAATATATACATTTATCTCAATTAAGAATAATTGCAAAAATTTAATTTGTTTCTTTTGTGTACTGCTCAAATGAAATTAAACTAAAGGTTGAGCGCTCGTAAACCGGTTTAATCACACCAGTGCATGGGTTGCTGTTGTTACTCCAACTGATCGGTCCGCAATCGTTGTGTAATCGATGTTTTGGTGGCGTTTTTTGTGTTGTCACGTTGCTTTTTGGATTTTTCTCTGGGTGTAGGGGCTTTTGTCATAGGACTGAGTCAGATCTCTTCCTTTTTATCTTCATATACTATTGTTTTTTTCTCTTCAGATTTGCTCTACAGATCTTTAACAAATTTTTCTAAATCACCATTTTCAACTTGATGTATTAGGCACTGCTTGATAGATTTGCAGCACAGGCAATTGACTCTATATTAATAGCAATTCTCTGTAACTATTTACACAATTTCGGCACGCATGGTCTCCGATTTTCATGAAATTTCACACATAAGTAGGGACTAATGAAAAAAGGAGAATTTGACAAAAAATTTAATTCTAGTTCATCTGGTTACCATAGCAACGGCCTTTAAAGTTGAGAAATTGGCAAAATTGAGCATATTTGAAGCTCTATAATTTGGTCTATATGTGACATCAATGGAAGATTTTTTATGCATCCTAAAGATTAGGACATAAAATTTTAAATAAGCTCACTAGTAGTGTTTGATATTGTGAAAAAGGCTGGTTACCATGACAACATAATAAGCTTATTTTGATATATCGATTTCAAAATGCTGTTTGTATTTTCCAATTTTATTTCTCTCTTGATGGGTATATGATAAGGAAATAGGATTTATTTTATAAAATGAGCAAATTCAAGCTGAACCCACTTGTTGCTATGTACATAAGTTACCTTGGCAACGGTAACTATGGTCTTTGATATGACTTATTTTGCAACTTCAGAGTCATTTTAAAAATTTTTGCATCATGTTGAACGGATAAAAATTGTTGGGAAATATCCAACACAAGGAGCTCTTTCAAAATACGTGAAAAAGCTATGGGGAGCATATGTTACCATGGCAACCATTTTTATTATTTTCATAGTAATTATTAATCCCAGGATGTTCAAATTCAATAAAAATAAAGATCAAGTAAGCCTCTATCAATATTCAATGTCCGTTTCCATGGCAACCGGATGTGATATTAAGAAAATTTTTATAAAATTTTTTTTTTGGGTCAGACCCAACCTTATGTACAAATTTTATCAAAATCTGAGACATGCCGTGCCATGCACCCTTCATAAAAGTGCAAATGCTTACAGAGAATAGCTATTAATTAGTTAATAATTAATTAGTGATAAATTAATATTTTTGATTAATTAGTGATAAATATTTCAAAAATATTAATTTAACACTAATTAATTATTTACTAATTAATATAGAGTTTACTGCCTGTGATTTGCAGAGGAAGAGAGATACCTCTTACATTGAGTTTACTCAGCCTCTATCAAATTATAATAAAAAAGTTTCAAATAATTAATGGTTGCTATAGTAATTTGGCCATACATTATAAAAATAAGCATTTTTTGTTGTTTTTCGAAGCCTTTTTCTCAAAAAACGAAACAGGCTTACATAACTTTTTTTACATATACAACAAAGCAAAGTCTAAACTTTATTTTAGATATAAAAAATTTCAGATTACTTAACTTTTGATGCCCGTATCTAAGGACTCAAAGTGGGCCTATGTGCAAATTTAAACAATCGTTCCCATAGCAACGGGCTATTTCCTGAATATTTAAAAAAAATTGCTTCGTGTAAGAAAAGATCTACTTGAATACATTAATTAATTTTCATCACTTTGAATTAAAATCCAATGATCTAGTAGAAAAATGACTCTAAATATTGTCCAAAATTGCCTCCATTTTTGGGATTTGAGGTCATGTTGCCATAGCAACGAACAGAAACTTTGTCCCAATGTGAATGCTTATGTTTTATTTGCATAAAATAATCAAAAATGTAAGTAATTTATCGTTGAATTTTGAAAAAAATGCCAAAAATACTATTTTGATAGGGTACCTGTGTTGTTGCTATGGAAACATATAGATAAGACCATAAACCCAACATTATTATTATTTAACTTGAAAGAGCAATGATAGGGTACTGATAATTCATCAGTGTTTGTTTTAGATTATGCTGCATAAATTATGTATGTGACTTCAAAAACGCCCAAAAATGCATTTTTTCAATATTCAATGTCCGTTTCCATGGCAACCGGATGTGATATTAAGAAAATTTTTATAAAATTTTTTTTTTGGGTCAGACCCAACCTTATGTACAAATTTTATCAAAATCTGAGACATGCCGTGCCATGCACCCTTCATAAAAGTGCAAATGCTTACAGAGAATAGCTATTAATTAGTTAATAATTAATTAGTGATAAATTAATATTTTTGATTAATTAGTGATAAATATTTCAAAAATATTAATTTAACACTAATTAATTATTTACTAATTAATATAGAGTTTACTGCCTGTGATTTGCAGAGGAAGAGAGATACCTCTTACATTGAGTTTACTCAGCCTCTATCAAATTATAATAAAAAAGTTTCAAATAATTAATGGTTGCTATAGTAATTTGGCCATACATTATAAAAATAAGCATTTTTTGTTGTTTTTCGAAGCCTTTTTCTCAAAAAACGAAACAGGCTTACATAACTTTTTTTACATATACAACAAAGCAAAGTCTAAACTTTATTTTAGATATAAAAAATTTCAGATTACTTAACTTTTGATGCCCGTATCTAAGGACTCAAAGTGGGCCTATGTGCAAATTTAAACAATCGTTCCCATAGCAACGGGCTATTTCCTGAATATTTAAAAAAAATTGCTTCGTGTAAAAAAGATCTACTTGAATACATTAATTAATTTTCATCACTTTGAATTAAAATCCAATGATCTAGTAGAAAAAGGACTCTAAATATTGTCCAAAATTGCCTCCATTTTTGGGATTTGAGGTCATGTTGCCATAGCAACGAACAGAAACTTTGTCCCAATGTGAATGCTTATGTTTTATTTGCATAAAATAATCAAAAATGTAGGTAATTTATCGTTGAATTTTGAAAAAAATGCCAAAAATACTATTTTGATAGGGTACCTGTGTTGTTGCTATGGAAACATATAGATAAGACCATAAACCCAACATTATTATTATTTAACTTGAAAGAGCAATGATAGGGTACTGATAATTCATCAGTGTTTGTTTTAGATTATGCTGCATAAATTATGTATGTGACTTCAAAAACGCCCAAAAATGCATTTTTTCAATATTCAATGTCCGTTTCCATGGCAACCGGATGTGATATTAAGAAAATTTTTATAAAATTTTTTTTTTGGGTCAGACCCAACCTTATGTACAAATTTTATCAAAATCTGAGACATGCCGTGCCATGCACCCTTCATAAAAGTGCAAATGCTTACAGAGAGTAGCTATTAATTAGTTAATAATTAATTAGTGATAAATTAATATTTTTGATTAATTAGTGATAAATATTTCAAAAATATTAATTTAACACTAATTAATTATTTACTAATTAATATAGAGTTTACTGCCTGTGATTTGCAGAGGAAGAGAGATACCTCTTACATTGAGTTTACTCAGTTTCTAAAACTGACATGACAGCAAAACCGCTGAGTTGAATTTGCGGAAACTTGAAAGGAATCATGAACTCAATGTCCCCTGCCTAGTTTGTGTATTTTTAGCCGATCGAAAAACCAAGCTGGCAATCCTGGACTCTGATAAAAACCAAGCTGGCAATCCTGGACTCTGATTGGCTAAGACATCTTCGACTTCTCTTCTGAAACCACTGAATAGAATTCAATTTTATGTCTACCGAGTTTGTGTATTTCAGGCCGATCGGAAAAAAAGATGGCCGCCTCGGCCTCTGATTGGCTCAGACATTTATGATTTGTGCTTTGAAACCATTCAGGGGAATTCAATGACACTTGGTGGACACCAAGCAAGATCTCAATGTCCTCTGCTAAGTTTGTGTTTTCAGGCCGATCGAAAAACCAAGATAGCCACCTAGGTATCTGATTGGCTGAGACATTTACAACTTCTCCCCTTGAGTTGCTGAACAGAATTCAACGAAACTTTACTAGAAACCAGATCTTAATGTCCTCTTTCGAATTTTTGTTTTTGGGCAAATTCTAAAGCCAAGATGGCCGTCCCGGTCGATCCTTGAACAAAGGTGGCACATTGTACTCAGGTGCACGATATGTGGCCTTTTGGATCCCTTATAAATTGAGTGACTCGGGCATGGAGGACATCGTATTTTCACTTTGCAGAGAGGGCTTATTTTTGACTCTGAGTGACACCAAAGATGATATGTGTAAAACCCGACATGTAAAATTAAATATCTTCTCGAATCTGTACAATATGTGACTTGGCAAAGTAAAGATACAAAATATAAGGCTAAAATACATATACTTTAATCAAGTCATTTACATAAATTATGTAAATTGAAACTTGAAATAGTCGAAGTCTTGTGTAAGTATAATGTTAGCAATATACGTTGAGATATCATGACATAAGCATTGACTTAATTTCACCGAAAACAATTAGCACAAAACGTGATGATCATAAAAATACAAAACTAAGCCGCACCAAAAATTGCCATAGAGTAGATCATATTCAACTTGGAAAAAACTAACTTACACTTCACATAGACATACCCCCCCCCCCTCAGATTTGTCAGAGGTTGGGTCTTGTGTGGATATTTGATGGGTATGAGAGGGAGTCCAAAGTTTTTTTTTTTATCTTATTTTTTTTTCTGGCTCGCTCCGCTCGCCAGAATTCCAAACATTGTAAATATTTAAAAAATCCGAATCACTTCAAAGCTCAAAGGGTTATCCCTTCTCCCGTCATACACACATATCCCTGGCTTTCATGAAAGTGCTATTTCCATGTTTATTTTGTCTAACATTATACGATTTTACACCATTTCAACCAAAAATTTTCTAGGGAAGGACCCCCATACCCCCCCCCCCCCATTGTGACTTCACTTGCACATTTTACAAAGCTAAAACAATCATCTCGAATGTGTTTTACATGGAGGAAAAAACGCGGGATGTCATATTTATAAAAAGTATTGTCTGTAAAGCTGTTTCAATGGCAAAAATAGATTTCGACCATACTAAAGCAATAGATACTGAAGCCCCCTATCCCTTTTTCGTATGTGTGTGTGTGTGTGTGTGTTTTTTTTTTTTTTTTTTTTGCTTGTCAAAAATTTCGGAAGGTTGGACACCCCCCACCCCCACCTGACGAAAATTCCTGAATCCGCGCCTGCTCGGGATTTCTCTTTAGCAACTAAAATATAATTCTATCGTTAGTACTCTGTCCATTTCATATCAAAGTTATGTGCAGAGTTGAAAAAAGTTAAAGTTTTTCAAATGTAGGTCAAAGGTCGCGGTCAAGGTCTCGTGCTCAAAATTTATAGTATCATCGAAAAGGTCTTGTCATAAGGAACACATTTGCCCAATATGAAAGCCCTACGTCTAATGGTAATAAAGTTATGTGCAGAGTTAAAGTTTTCCAAATTTAGGTCAAAGGTCGCGGTCAAGGTCACATGCTCAAAATATATATTACCATCGGAAAGGTCTTGTATATACACACATGCCAAATATGAAAGTCCGGACAGACAGGCAGACAGACAGACAGACAGACGACGGGCTAAGTGATCCCTAAGCGGCGCTCTGCTTCGCTGGCACCACAATAATATACATGTATCATACTATGGGGGGTCATTTTTCTAAGGGGGTCATTTTTCTATATCCCACACGTTGAATAATGACTCCCCGGGTATTTATTCTACAGGTTGGACTCATTATCTTACGACTGGGGGTCATTTTTCTACGTAGAATAATAACCCCCCGGTCATTATTCGACGGGGGTCATTATTCGTCGTTACACCGGCATCTTTACTAAGACCTCAGTACGTATCAGCAAGTTCTTACTACGTTCCACGCGTCCTTACTACGTTCTCGCCACGTTTCGTACAATTTTGGCGGTCGTGCCAGAACGTGTAGGTGTGACAGGGGCTTAAAGTGATATTATAACATATGAGATAATGCTTTTACCTAAAACTTTCCCTAAAAATAAACCATTATACGCCAAAAATAGTTTTCAACTCTTACCGCACACATACGTAAATCAGTTTTGAAGTTGCTAATTTTAGCCATTTACCGAAACCCTGATTCTATAAGTGATCACTTCTGGTAAATATGATGGATAGACTTATGACGTAGAAAGTTGTATATGAAAGACGAAAGTAGTGTAAACAATGCAATGTACCGTTGAGGTATTGAAGCTGAGTTCGCATTTAATTTGCTCAGTTTCACATCTTTTGATAATTTCTTGATCATGTCGAGTATTAATATGCAAATGTTTAATGTTAGTAATTTTCATGCGACCAAGCATCTGTCCGTGAGAAAAAAAGGGGGGGGGGGGGGAAGGGTCTTGAGATGGACGATTTCACACATGATGTCACATCATATTTTCTGTCTGTCCTATTTTACTATTTGTTCTAAACACGCACGATTTGAAACTATGGTTGAATATACAGCCCGACCTGTTTCAAACGCAGAAAGGGGGGGGGGGGTAAATTGGAATGCGTGCGACTGGAGTTTCAGACCGGGAGGCCCCCTGTCCATCCTTTTATTGAGCTAAGTGAACAACATAGTATTACCTATATTCATATTGTCATATACATTCACTTAAATGACAAATGGAGATATCTTTGGCATAGACGGATTCAGGAATCTAAAATAGGGAGGGCGGATCACAGTGAACATTGAAAACAATCTTTCGGAGAAGCGTATGAAGGGGGTGAGGGGTATACTGACAAAAACAAAATGTTATTAATTTATTTTTACATATATTTTTTGAATTCATCTTCATAAATAATTATTTCAAAATTTACCTGCATTAACTGCAAGGGATATAGGGTAGACCTAATTTCACGAGCTCCCCAGTGGTTAAAATGACAAATATGGATAATGACCATATCCCTGTCTACAGTACAAAATCGATAATTCAGAAAATCAGAAACCGAAGGCATACAAAATCAGGATAAAACTGGAACCAAAGCAAACAAAAACAAAAACCTCCACCATATGAAAAGACGCGAACTCCCGATATGAGAGTGAGACCAGGTGCCCAGGAAGAGTAAGCATCTCCTGCTTGCATGCAACACCCGTCGCTTCAATTCGGTAGAACTGTCACATCCGGTTACTTCCATTTTGGAAGATATAGAGTACAATCTTTGGTTGGATGGTTCAAATGGTCTATGACAGAATATCATCCACCATTCTGGATAGTGGGGCATCATAGCGTATGACGAGTTCCCCATATCGACCGTAGAACTTCCTCAGTGACGATGTTAGTCGGTCACAAACATATCCCTGACTGAGAAGCTTATCTGAAAGACGCCTAGCTCTCAGAACAAAATCCGTATATTTGGTACTTGCTCTGGCATAGCGTATCAACTGAGATATGAACACGCCATAAGCGGGCGATGAATGGATGTTGCTACTCAGAAAAGGAAAGTTCGTAATGCTGAAATTGAAGTCGTCACGTTTGTCATAGAGTGAGGTGTTCATGTGACCATCAGTGTCGTAGGACAACATTATGTCCAAATAGGATGCTGAATTATTTGTCTCTGTAGTTTCTTTGACTTCACTCCGATGGATAGATACTGCTCAGGTAATCCGCGAATTTTGGATTATTGATGGACAACACATCGTCTGTGTATCTGTAAGTGAAGTTAAAGTCAGAAGCTAAGTATCTTTTCCCTTCAGAGACCAACGATTGAATGAATTCAGCTTCGTACGAGTAAAGGAAAATGTCGGCAAGGAGTGGGGCACAATTGGTCCCCATTGGAATTCCGACAATTTGCTGGAAGACCTTTCCTCCAAACACCACAAAAATGTTGTCGATCAGAAAGTTTAACATCTGAATAATGTCTGTTTCAGTGTACTTATTTTCAGAATCTGACTTTTCTTTTACAAAGTAGGTTTTGTCATAGTTAACAACAATAAATTTGTATTTGCAATTACCGTTCTTACTTGTAAACGCATTACTTATAATTTTTGCGAGTCTTTCTTTCAATTTAGAATGTGGAATTGTAGTGTAAAGTGTCGAAAAATCAAAGGCTTTGATCGAATGGACTCTACTAAAATGAGTAGATTTCAGATGTTCTAAAAGTTCCTTCGAATTCTTCAAAATCCACATCTGGTTGATACCACTGCGAGAATATACTGTCGAACAATATTTTTGTAGCCCAGATTTGATTTCAGATAAAACTTTGGTGAGTAAGATTGATACAGATTTGGTAGAACATTTTGAGGAACCAGCGATGAAACGTTGTTTGTACGGATTCTTATGCATTTTAGGTATGCAGTATAGGTATGGTAAATCTAAATCTAAATTGGTAGTGTCGAAGCCAAAGGAAGCAAGAGCTGATTTGTGGTTATCTATTATTTCAGAGGCAGAAAGGTTTGTTGGGGTGTAAGTGGGATTTCCAGGTGTCGAATTTAAACCCAACTCTTTAACTAGACTGTCGAGATAGTACTTTTTGCAAGTAAATGTGTAATTATTTGAGGCTTTGTCCGCTGGTGTGATGACATAATGTTCTTGGAGGTAGGTAAGTTCTGTGATAACATCAGGGTCTTTAAATATAGACACGAATCTGGTGTTCACAGTTGATTTTAATCGGTTAATTCCAGATAAAAGTAACCCTCTGATTGATTTTATCCATTCGGAAAGGGTGTCGAGCTGTACATCCTCTTTCTCACTCAGTAAATTTTAGTATTATTCTAAGGCTCCAAGTCGATGTCATGGAATCTATTTTAATTAAAGTAAGGATCAAATTTTATTCTATCAATAAATATGGTCACAATTTTAGGGATTAACAACGAAAAACGATTCGACATTATTCTTTTTTTTCTAAATCATTAAGTTATGGTCACAGTTAGCGGTTTTTAATGAATTAACATAATAATAAAAGAACGAAGCAATAAATTTATACTGATCTGAAAACATTTTTGAAATACGTTTTCATGAGAGGCAATTGATGATAGAAAAGATTGGATGATCTCTCCCTCTCTCTCAACGACTCAAAACGGACAAATGTGCGTGTGTGTGTGTGTGTGGGGGGTTACCCCCGCAAACCACGATCTAATATTCGGCAAGTGCTAGATCCATAAATCCATATGTAGATTAAGAATCTATCAAAAATATTGGCCAGCACGATTATTTTTTTTAATCAGAATATAAATTATGTCAAACTTCTGTCCTGAATCTACACTGAGGTGATCGCCAGCCATGAGCATGTTTAGAAATGGTGGGCCCTTTATTTATTTATTTCATTTATTTATTTATTTTCTGCTCAATGAATAAAAAAGTATGTTATAGGTATTTATTGTTTTAATTCTTGAAACGGTAATCACATGCGTATACACATGTGCTAGTACAGGCAATCACTTTGTCGTGTACAACTTGTGACGTCATTTACTGAGACCCACGAAGAATACAGTCGATCCCGAAAATTTATTGGGTAAATTGACAAAAATGTCGATTTCCTCTAAAACCAGGATTTTTTTTCTGTGGTTACAGGATGAACAATTTCATTTTTAAAGAGCTAATGCTATATACTATTTTCACAGATGTTCTTATATCACTTTAACAGATCACAGAGATGAATCATTTTAATATATTAAATTCTTATATTATGTAACTATGCATCATTTGAGTTAAACTAGCAAAGTGTTTTTAGCAAAATCTATATCTAAGATCATTCTCATCTATTGATAGATGGGAGACTGATTCTTTCCTGCCTGTATCATCATCATCATCATCATCATTATCATCATCATCGGAAATGACGTCAGCGCTAGCTACCACGTGTTAACCATGAAATGAAGATAATGACACGTATTGTACCCATGAATTTGATATCGTTATAACATTTGAGGATCGACAAAGATATTTGAGAAAAAAATACTCATGTAAAATCATTATATATATGAAATTTGAAACGATTCTGATCACTTGGAGTCCTAGCAGGTAGTCATATGCGCTTCTACGGAAACAAAGGGTAATGAACATCAGGTGAACATGTAATCATTTTACGATTAATAAACACAAGGTATACTTTTTATTACTCATAGATAAGACTTCAAGACTATATAGGTGAATGTATCCACAGTTTTTTTTTTATTTTGGTAAGAAAGAGATATCACTCTTACGAAGGTTAAAAACTGCATGAAATCTTATACAGCCTTCATATCTATTAAAGTCTATTTTCCGCCTTTTCTAATAGTCTCAAAACTGTAGACTCAAGAAGTATACCCAGGGCTTAGCAACTCAACCCTTCATCTTTCAAGATATAAAGCGGCAAAAACAAATTCAACTCTGCTCATGTCAGTAATGTTGTTTTTAATACGATGCGGTTTAAATGCAGTTTAAATTCCTAGATGGCACATGTACTACTGGAGTAACGACTACAGTTTCGCCCATATTTACCCCTGCAAAAACGATTTTCTCCCTGCCAATCCGT
This sequence comes from Pinctada imbricata, assembly GCA_033119305.1. NCBI lineage: Eukaryota > Metazoa > Mollusca > Bivalvia > Pterioida > Pteriidae > Pinctada > Pinctada imbricata. Next base: position 43,047,738 of record VSWD01000003.1, on the reverse strand, counting down.
CTGTCCGTAAGAAATAGATGAATCCTGAGCATAGCTTTTAAATGCTTTGTGATGGGGCTTTTCACATTTCTTTTCGTAACATTAGCTTGACATTTGAGGACGTTTAACATGATAATCTTGACATTGCAGTTTGACTTGACCTTCTTTTGTGATCAACACCCTTAATTTTATTAATTTGCTTGTTTCTTAGACAGGACTCCATGACGCCCTCCGTCTAATGTGAAACGTCTACAAATTCAATAGCATTATTTAATAACAAATAAATTTACAGCATGGACCAGACATGCACGTTTCGGGTACTTCGGCCTCGTCATGATCCTCAATCTAAACAATGTAATATGGCCAAAAGCGTGAAAATTATTAAGTCCAAAAATATAACGAAAGACGTTACAGGATGGTTGGGATATGATGCTACAGGACCCACGTTTTAGAGATTCCAAGAAATTTTGATAACAGAAATTATCGTATGCGTTGAAGAGACGATCAAACAAAATTTATCGAACTTGGCTACATATGCCCTCGGGGACTCCTGTTCTACCAGCAGTGACAGTCACCAAGTGGTACAAACGGCAATCTTCTTCAAATTATATAGCATCATTTAAAACAGATAAATTTTCAGCATGAACCAGACATGCACGGTTCGGGTACTTATCCATCGTCAGTGATCAACCTCAGACTCCGGTGATCACATGCATGAGCTCGCTACAACCCGCAGATCACGGACTTTATTTAGTATGCCTCCCGTGTTTTCATATCCATTTACATATTCATATGTGTGTTTCTTGGGTCCCTGCGTCATGCTGTCTGTTTTTATGTTCATGTTACAGTGAGAAGGTTGTTTTACAGCACAGTGTCGTTGGAGATCCCTTTTTTTTCCTTTAGACTTGACTTGTACATATATCTTAATTTTATATTAAGGTATTTGATGTGTAATGAACGAAATCATATCCAATGTATTGAAATCATGTGTATGAATTATTTCATATTGCTCAATCGCTTTTGATTTTTGCACAATCTTTAATATTATGATGGTAGGTAACAGAAAAAGGATTTTTTAATAGGGTTATTTTTAGGAGTTATCTCCCTTTGATGGAAAAACACTTTGAAAATTAATTGCAAAAGATCTAAACGGTGAACTTGATATTTTTCAGTGAAATTTGATAAATATTATTTTCTAGAATTTTTTCATCCATCCATATTTGAGCCCCATCATTTTCTTGGAAAATATGGTTGAAATATTACTTTTTCCATAGACTTCAACGTAATCTTTGGGGCGATAACTCTAATAGGTACTAACTTTTTTTTCAAAAACACATTGATGGAAAATTTTCAATAAATGTTTATATTATAAGAATGTCATAAGTGTAGAATTCCAAACTCAATAAATGGGTGAACCAATTATACCTCATATCCCGTCCATTCTGCTACGTCTTTCGGTACGCTTTTTCGACATAGTAACTTTCACACTTTTTTGGCTTCTTACATTGTTTAGATTTGAGGATCACTGACGAGGGTTAAGTACCCGAAACGTGCATGTCTGGTCCATGTTGCCAATTTACCTGTTCTTAAATGATGCTATTCAATATGAAGACGTTTACATCAGTATACATCTTATGCCTTAAAAACTACTGCAAGTGCTGCGTTTTCCCTCGTCTTTGTCTTCACAACTAATGTGTGATGACCATGTGGAGTTCGTGCGTTAGTGACAAAGTGCATTTTATACAGAACTGGTAAAATGATGCTTTAAATACTTTTACATTAATTTTAAAAAAGAATATTGATTCCGAGGTCAACAGACTAGGAGTCAAGGAATTGTACTCTGATTACAATCTAAAAATCATGTCAATAATAAGGTTTTCTAAAAGAAAATGATACAATTATTGCCTATGAAAAAATTCAAGTTTGAAGAGGTCAAGGGTCATTGTAACAATTATTTGTTAAATTTTTATTCAATGTCTGTTTAAGCATTGCGGTCAACCAAGGGAATCATGAAAGGGTTTCTCTACTTATTTGATTTTAAAATTTCTAAACTGATTTTTTTTCCATTTCTTAGGTATAAATACGTCTATAAAGTGTATCTAAAAAGCACACAAAGGTCAACAACAACCACGTTCACTATTCAGGATTTGAAGGATCCGTCCGATAAAGGGCAAATGAATACAAAGGAGGGGATCTCAAACAACACAAGGTTGCAGCACGCAAAACCCAAAACACCCAATGCAAAAACACAGAGCAGACACGCATTGAACAATGGACAACCGGTACCGACTTAGGATGACCATCTGCCACGAAAATAGCAGACGGTGTGGTTATCCAGGATTACGTGCGCACCTCCCACTTTTCCGATTACCCAGTGGTCTCGATGAACGTACAATTGTGGTGTAAAACAACCTCCTCACTGTTAGATGACCACACACAAACAGGAACGCAAACGCAGGGGCCCAAGCCACACAGATGAATATGTAAATGGATATAAAAAGAGGTCTCAAGTCAATTGCAAAAAGAAAACAAAAATACACAGCACACAGAGATACATGTGAATACGACACTACAACATGTCTAAATCGAGCAGAAGGAGCAGTTCTTAGACCAACCGGACACACCAGGCTGATCACATTACCAACCGGTCACACCAGGATGATCACTAGACCAGCCGGACACACCAGGATGATCACTAAACCAGCCGGACACACCAGGCTGATCACTAGACCAGCCGGACACACCAGGCTGATCACTAGACCAGCCGGACACACCAGGCTGATCACTAGACCAGCCGGACCACCAGGCTGACCACTAGACCAACCGGACCACCAGGCTGACCACTAGACCAACCGGACACACCAGGCTGACCACTAGACCAACCGGACACACCAGGCTGACCACTAGACCAGCCGGACACACCAGGCTGACCACTAGACCAACCGGACACACCAGGCTGACCACTTGACCAGCCGGACCACCAGGCTGACCACTAGACCAACCGGAAACACCTGGTTGACCACTAGATCAGCTGGACACACCAGGCTGACCACTAGACCATCCGGACCACCAGACTGACCACTAGACCAACCGGACACACCAGGCTGACCACTAGACCAGCCCGACCACCAGGCTGACCACTAGACCAGCCGGATCACCAGAGATAAAAACCAACAATGTACTGAATATTTGAATGTAATAGGCCATGACCATTAATGTTTAAATATGGTCCATGCTGCAAATTTATCTGTTCTTAAATAATGCTATTGAATTTGAAGACTTTTAACAATCGGACCTGCTCCGAACGACGACCTTCCATTTCCTCTTGGCGTCCACCTGTCTGCTGATAGTATCTACCCCTATGCTATACTTTGCTAACACCTTACAAAGTTAGCTCTTTATAAACCAATCAGTCGGTGACGTAGATACAAGGTTCTGCTTCATCGTAGAGTGTATGTGGAACACGTAATTTAGGAAACAAAGACTTTCCGATGCATATCATCAATTTACAGACACCAAATCCTTTATTTACCTTCTTTATTCGAACTCTGTGCTGCATTGTAAAAATTTCACCTTATGCCACATACTTTACGTCTTTTTCGTTGAACGAGGTTCGTTCGTAGGACAACCGTTGCTCAAATAAGATAGCTCTATTAGAATGTGTATCAACCCCGAGGTACGGTCATCATGGTCGGATGTTTTAAATCGGAGAAAGGCCTCAAAGGGATCCAACATTATGGTGAGTACTACATGGTCAACTCGCATCTTTTTTCATTTGAGTACTGGACTGTTCTCGGCCATTCTCTGTCACTTAATTCACAGTGTAATTCATGTTTTTCATGTTTTCATTTTCGTGCATGATCATCGACGGCGGTTGCGGCTAGCCAACAAGGGATGCTTACTCCTCCCGGGCACCTGGTCCCACCTCTAGCTTGCTAGGGGTCCGTCGATGCTCAATTTGGTGCTCTATTGTGAGTGATGTTGAGATTTTCGCCAGGATCTTCTTTAACTCATTAGAACAATCACCTGAGGAACCTTGCACCTCGATCAGTCACAAAACTTACTATATATCAAAAACGTTCCATTTATATTGGGTTTCTAGCTATAAATGAAGAACTCTTGCACATATGAATATCAAAATGATATCAATAGTTATCCATCAAATCTAGGGATGGGTCAATATATCGATATTTTTGCTCCGATACATTTAGATACAGTTATTTTTAGCACAAAACATGCTTTTCTTGTGAAATCTCAAGCTTTTGCCTGTAAATGTATGTTTGATCATAGGTTTTTTGCAAAAGTTTGATTTAATCAATCATGCTGGCCTTTCATGCTGGCTATGCAAATCATTTTATGAATCTAAGTCTACGAATAACAACAATGATTGCGGAATATTACATGTGATTTTAATGAGAAAGTCGGCAAGTATTAAGGTGGCTCCACACACCTACCCCCCAAAAAGATCCTCTCGTTTAATTTTTCTGAACTTCTCAGAATTTTATAATTGGTATACTAGATTAAATTTTGCAAAGTATGAACAAAATCGAACCTACGTACCTGTTTTTATGACGCTTTGAATTTTGGCGGTTTCGGGGTTTCTCTTCTATTTTTGCCAACGTTGCCAATTTGAAGAAAGTATGCTGATTTTTAATATATTTTGCTTGATTTATTAATGTTTTTATGATTTAATTTTATATTCAAACTATTTTTTCATCTTTAAACAAAGAAATCGAAATAAACTAAGAAAGTGGAGGAATTATTACAAATTTAAGATCATCTAGGAGGTTAAAAACTCGTTTTTCGATCGTCATTTTCTGAAGTTATATGCCTATTGCATGAAATTCTATCGTTTAATTTTCTTGAAACAAATATCAAATGATAAACTATTGTATATGAGGTATTTCTATGCAATATGAACAAAATCGAACCTAGCGAACGAATGTTATGATTATTTTTGTAACCCCACCCCCTTATTTTCTACGTTTCAATCCATATTCATTCGACGTTATAGTGACGTCAGAGGTAAGAGTTAATCAGCGTATGGCTACAGGAATTCTGGACCGAACTTGCCTTAACGGAAACCTTACAAAGCTATCATTGTGTGTGTCCATACTTGCCATATTCTTGATATGTCCAAACAACAGATCTAGAAGGCCAAACCCCCCCCCCTCTCAAAGAATTTAGGAAAAGTGAGAGTAAAAAGCGCGAGTCTAGAGGGAGAAAGACACAGAAATAAGTACTAATGCACTCTCATCCTGATAATTTTTTTTACTTGGTGAGGCAGGGACGGAGTTCTCAATAATCTTTAAAGAAGGGGGCGATTCTGAAAGAGATTTTGCGATTAATCAAAGTCCCTTTCCTAAGAAAGTAGGCGTCAGTTTTTCTCAAAGTAGGTCGTGACAAATAATCGAGTACCAACTTATAAATGGGGGGGGGGGGGGGGGGCTAAGCGCTGTTTCGTATACGTTTCAGGACAGGGAAGAAATAGTTTCCTCTGACTTTTATGAATATGATATTTTAAAAGATCAGGCTATATGTTAAAGTCAGATTCAGGAGTATATCCAGAAACTCAACTACAGTGTGCACATAACTTTTAATTGGATGACTTGCAATATTAGGAGGATTGAGGGCATTGAAGGATATTTATGTTATCAACATATAGCTCATATTACAATATCTAGAAATACCATTTACATTGAAAAAAAATCAAAACAAACTTCGAGGACAATCTAAATATTACGCACTCGTGTGAAGGGTATTTTGAAAAAAAAAAGGGAAATGGGTTGCAAAGTGCAATGATTGTGAGCGTCAAAAATATTTCCTGAGAGGGGCTTCACATGAAGTTGAGAGAGAGTTCTCTATCACATAAACAATTAAGAGGCTTTGATTTGTTTTCTTTTATTTGCTTAAATTCAAAAAAGGACGCCCTTATTCTTTTTCCGGTGTTTTTTTTTCAAACAAATTCGGCGATATTCGGCCCCATTCCCTTCCCTGGAATATATATTTTTCCCTTCTGTCGTAGAAATTTCCCCCATATGAAAGGTTTTTTTCTGTGGCTAAAAATGTTTTAAAATAGTGTGTAGAATTTAACAAAATCAGAGATATACGGCAGTATGAATCTGAGAGAAGGGAAAAAGTAAACGAAAACTTATTTTTATGGACGTCATTCACTTTGCTCGTTCTCGATAATGCGTGTAGTTATCTGCATAATGGAAACATCGTTAAACAAAGCAGGATTGATACTAAAATTCGTTCGCTTTAAGTTTTCAAATAAAGAAACTTAATTCGATAACATTTAGCTGCAAAGTAGGAAAGTTGACAAAATTGCAGAAAAATTCTTCTGATCATAGATAATCAGAGATACAATACTTTAAATATCTGATCCATTATATCGCTAAAATCTCCAAGAAATAGCCTGTTAGATAGTTAAACTAATATTTTCTTATTCGATTTGATTTCAAAGCAACAAATTGTTGAATTTCCTATGATGACGTTATAAAAAGGAAACTTTTACAGCGATAGCCAGGGGTCTCATTCATGGATATTTTAGTACGTATAGATCAAACGATAAATCTAGCTAAAATTAATTACTATCAGATTGTAGAAGATAATTTTCTGGTTTCATCGATACCAAACTTGCTGGAATCCGTTCTGAAATAAGCGGGATAGAAGAGCTTGAATGCCGAAAATTACGAGCGCTGTGGACACTATTCATCGGCGAGTTCACAATATTTACTTGGCGCATTATCATGACATCATAATCATAATGACGTCAATATTCTCGGTAAGAGAGCCTCCGAAAAGACTATATATTCGGATACTCTGTGGAGCCACCTTAAGGTTATATTATTCAACATGATTCATTGAAACGTTAAAGTAATATTGACTTAATCTTTAGTTTTTCATTCAGCCGGACACTTTCGAGTACGAACTAACCACATGTGTTTGTTTTCTCTAGAACACATTTCTGAAATTTCTGAAAATGGTTTGACGGGAAACTAGAGACCGAATAAAAGAAAAGGATTGATCTATGACTTCAGGCAAAATAAAGATAAATATAACATTACAAAGACCAATCAGTAAATGTAAACCGCGAAGCGGCGAGGTGATAATTTGATTGGTTCATGCGACGAGGGGAATTACTGGACAACAAATCACAGCTAGCTAGTTGTTATTTCTGCACAAGCTCTATAGCACGTGCATGGGCGGAGCTTAGCGAACTGGAAGTTTGTTGGAGATTTTACACCAGGCGATTCCTATAGTACATGCAGGGAGAAAATCTCAAGTCATGTTAGAATAGTGTATAAAATTGTTATTATGTGCATTTTATAAAATCTGAAATTAGATAGGACATATCGGATATCGGTACTTTTTGTATTGTATTGTATTGTATCGAAAATTATTTGTTTTCGATACCCAGCCCTAACCAAATCGTCTGCACCTGATCGTGACAACATGCTCTGTCGTCAATACCAGTTATGCACTTGAAATCTATCTTGGATGAAGCAGAGATTGCATTCTTAAGAAACACTGACTGATTCAGACTTAATATCATTGTCTCATTCGCACAATATAAACTTTATCCTATTGTGAAAACACCTCCCCTAAAAGACGATTCATAAAAGTCCAGTTTATTAACAAAGGTTTTAATCTTCTAAACATCTCTAATATTTTTCGGGATCATCGCGCTCAAAGTACCATTCCTCAATATTTTGAAAATTTAGAGCCACCTCTTATTTGTTATAAGTACAAGAAACCTATTCGAAACTTTGTTTTTAACTATAATAAAGTTACATCGGATCCTGACATACTTGAATCGTGTCCTGCTTCTTGAGAATGTGCAACTTCTGAATATCTCAACAAACCAGCTGGCCATGTTGTTACTGGTGATTTTTCAATTATCCAAGACAGACAACTCCCTGGTATAGAATCCCATCCAAGATAGATTTCGTCAAATGCCGTGAGGTGCTTACGGAAGCCTTAGATAATTATACGAAAAGATGGTGTAAATCAGAAGGAGTCGAACCGCATGCTCTGAATGACTGGAAAAACCTCATTTTAGATATAACGGATATTCGAATAGATAACTTCCATAAAAACCCTCATCTTTTTCAAAATCCACGTTCCGAATCAGAAAGATATTTCAAATCCAAACTTAGTAAATTACATGAAAAATATGTCTTTGCACCAGCTGATAAAGCAGTCAACAACATCATTATCATTTGAAAACGTTACTACATATCAACTTTGGTTTCGGAACTTTCGTCTACTAATACATATATCAAAAGCAATGAAAGTGCATCTAACATTTTAAGCAAGCATAACAGTGAACTGTCTTCATTCAATATCTTTATTTCTAGATTGGATCTCCCAACACTATATTGCATACCGAAACTGCACAAGTCTCCTTACAAATTTCGATTTATTGCTAATTCTAGTAACTGCTCCACTACAATTTTGTCTACCATCATACAACTCGATATACTTAAAGTCGTTGCATTTGAGGTGTCCCCATTCCCAAGCCGGAACGCATTCGCCCTCGCTAGCCTTTCGACAACACATTTCATCTTTGAACACTTCTACAAACCAAATAAAATGATGATTGATCATCAACAATTTTAAGTTAAATCAGAAATGATAGATCCCTCTGGGTAATCGGGAAAATGAGAGGGATGTGCGCACGTAATCCAGGATAACCACATCATTTGCTACTTGTGTGGCAAATTGCCGTCCAAAGTCGGCACCGGTTGCCCATTGGTCTCTTTGGTTTATTTGTAATCTTTTGTGTTTGATGTTTATATGTCGTATGTTTCTTTTTCGTCTCCTAGTGTGCTTGTCTTTGTGTTTTTACGTCGGATGTTTGGTGTTTAGCTGTTGGTGCTGCAACAGGGTCTGGTTGGAAATCCCCTCCCTTCTTTGACATACATTCACTTTTTTTTTTTAGATTTTCACTCTTCATTCATTCATGAAATGGAAATCCTCTCTTTCCGTCTCTAGCATCACTTATAACAGTGGACAAAATAATTATAAACTTGCAAGCTAGTTCATTTTTGCACCCGCCCACCCTAAGAGATACTATAAAACCAACATTACCATCAGGAAGGGATTACCAAACTTAGTCAGAATTCAAACTGTTTTACCCGGTGCACACCTGGTACCTGAGATATATTAACCTTTAATTAAGAATTTTTTTCCATATTGAATTTCCTACAGAATTTTTTGTAATTCCCACAGGAAAATAATTTCCTGCAGAATTTTTATTTTCCTGCAGGAATTTTTTTTTTGCAGAATATTCCTGCAGGAGGATAAAATGATGTCAGTATTGGTTTTATAGTGTCTCCAAGGGTGAGCGGGTGCAAAATGAACTAGCGTGCAAGTTTTTTGATAAACTATTTGTTAAAATGTGCACATGGTGTACTTAATTATTACAATAGAACATACATTTTAATAGGATAACTGTTTTTTTTTTTTTGCAAATATTTCCCTAAATTTGTTATGGCATGCTTGTTGAATGCCCTTGTATATGATTGTTTGTCGCGTTTTTATTTTAATTGATTTGATAGGTAAAAGTAAAGTATGGATATTTAAGATAAAAGATGTGTTCCAAATTTGCTATAGGGGCTTTGTCATTTTACAAGAATTGATCATAAATTGGTACACCATACATCCATGAATCCTCATCAGTGGTAGTTCAAGCCAAAATGATTCAAATTTTATCTTAAAGTTTAATACACGAAAAAGTACCCATTAGTTATTCCGTCTTTTCGATTTTACAGTCCTATGTTCGATTTGTTCAGGTATCTGAAGTAAATGAGTTAAAGAAGATCCTGACGATAATCTCAACAGCACTCATATTAGAGCACCAAATGGAGCATCGACGAAAGCATTGTGACGTCATTAAATTCCTTTGATACGTCATACATATAACCCTGTTGTCTGAATTTCATGCTGGTTTCCATAGAATTTGATGACGTCACAATGCGTTGACGTCAGATACCTGGACAAATGGGAAGTAAGTCTGTATTTCGAAAAGACCGAATTCATCTCAAAGTTGAGAAGGTAAGGCAAAAATAAAATGAAAATAAATAAAAATGAAAAATAAACTTACGATATCCATTGCCTAAAGTAAAGACAGGACATTGGAATGGTGAACATTTCTTATAATCCTCATCGTTCCCATAGCATATTCGAGGTGGACCATCTGCCGATGGAATCAGTTTGAATTGTCCTATTTGTGGCAGGATAGTTGAAATGTCCTCTTCAAAAACAGACTCTGCGAATGTGGAATCGGTTTGTATGTGCAGAAAACTGAAAGGCGTCTCAAGTATACGAACATCCCAAGCACTGAAGGTGGTGACATTGTTACATCTAGCGCAATCTGCATTAACGTAGGTCACATTGTTTGTATCTGTAACTGGTGGATCCAAAACAACAATTGGCAAGTCTGCATTATCGGAACAAATGTTGCCATTCATTCCGCATCTGTTCACTGCCCAAAAGCCTAAGAAATCATCCATGATCCTAACACACGATCTTGTTCCTAACGGATCGTCCGTATCACCTTGTGCGCCATTTCCTCCCACCTCACTAGTTTCATTTTCTTGCTGACAACAGTCTCTATATTTATAACAGAGCTGGTCACAATAGCAGTATGGCAAAGGTCCGCTAGACCACTTACAAATTTCAGTTTTATTTGGCCATGTTTCTCCTACACATGTGAAACTTTCCAAATTCGTATCCTTTGTGGGGGATGTCTTCTTATCATATAGTAAAATATTTAGAAGCAGGAATCCAATAGAATGTCGTTCAAATATCATTTAAGATATGTGAAGTTCAAACCAAAGTTTCCAAACTAGAAATGTAAAATAATGTGAATTTATACATTGATGGCTGTTTCAAAGTTATATGAGATTACTTTTGACGACAATTCGCACAAAGCAGATACTCTAGCCCTCTCATAATTTATACATTCAGATAAATTAATTTTCCGGATAATAAACATATATCTAAAGTTGCACTTGATAAAAAAAGAAATAAGTTGCGAATGTCTTCATCAGAACTTTCTTCATTACTTTGTTTATTGATGTGTGGGATAAATACCAACAACATAAAGAATATAATGTGTTATGTAAGACACGTTATAAACAACAGATTATCTTAATCAAGCGCGGATCTAGACGGGCTAGGGGGTTAGGACCCCCTAGAATTTGTAGAAAAAAAGCCCGTTCGAACATGTATGTTTTTGTATTCAGAACTAAGATGTAGCCAAGATCGATCAACTTCGGCTGATCGTCTGTCTCTTCAACGCACTTGAAATTTCCTGTTACAAAATGTCTTCAAATTCCTAAAACATGGGTCCTGTAGCATCATATCCCACCCGTTCTGCTACATCTTTCGGTACATTTTGGGCATAATAATTTCACACTTTTTGGCCATATTACATTATTTAGACTGAGGATCACTGACGAGGGTTAAGTATCCGAAACGTGCATGCCTGGTCCATGCTGTAAATTTATCTGGTCTTAAATGATGCTATTGAGTTTAAAGACGTTTAACATTGGGCGTAACGACTTGGACACCCCCGTCACAAATTTTCTAGATCCGCCCATGATAATGATAAGGAGACGATATTCAGGAGAACCACATGAAAGTGGCCACATAGGAACGGTCACGTATGATTTTAAGGATAAAGACAACACCAACTACGATTTCCTAAATACCTATTTGTTATGGTGTGAATACGTTTACTTATATCTCCCCCTTTTAATCAATAAAATAACGTTACATTTCTAGGTATGATAGCAAATAATACACAGTCATTGAGGATCTTGACACAAAAGGGACAATTAACACCAACTTCACCGGTACCATAAAAATAAGAAACACAAAAGACAAAACATAAACTAACGAGACCAATGGGCAACCGGTGCTGACTGAGGACGACCATCTGCCACCCAAGTAGCAGACGATATTGTTATCCAGATTACTTGCGCACAAACCTCCCACTTTTCCGATTACTCAGAGGTCTCTTAGAACGCACAGTTGTGGTATAGAAAAAACCCTCCTCACTGTAAGATGAACATACAAATAGACAGAATGACACAGGGAGGAAAGAAACGCACAGATGGATATGTAAATGGATATAAAAAAAAACAGAAGGCATACACTGTACGAAATACAGTCCGTGCTCTGCCAGCTGTAGCGAGATCATACATGTGATCATTCGAGGAGTCCGACTGACATTCAGAGGTGGTCGGTTTCCTGTCTTTTATAAAGAGGTTCTGAAATGGCCCGTCATGGTCATGTCATGACAGTCAGTCATAGTGCAATTCTTATGAATGCACTGGTACAAAGCTGTAGATTGGTCCTGTACCAAGCTAATTGTCCGTCTGGTAACAGAAGGATCATATCATCGGTATAAAAGGCGTTTGATGATTCTAACACAACTCTGACGCATTTTCGATGGTAATTCTGTGTACTTTGGTCCTTCTTAATTTGTTTATTATGTCACCATAAAACGCAGGTTGTGAAATACCCAAATTAATATACTCTATTGCTTGTATGGGTCCAGATTTCAAAAGAAGTTGACGATAATTTTGGTAAAATTTCGAGAAAGTCAAAACACCAAACACAAAAGCCAAAATATAAACAAACGAAACAACTGGGCACCGCTTTTCGTTGTTTGATAACGGTACGCAATTTTAGCGCTTTTATGTAACATCGCTTTGAACGCGATTGACGTAATGTTGATGGTTAAATGTGACGTCATACCTTGCGCAATTTAAGCTGGGCTTCGTTTACAGTTATAGAGTTGACGTAGAGGTAATTCCGTCTTTTCGATTTTACAGTCCTACGTTCGATTTGTGCAGGTATCTGACGTAAACGCATTGTTACGTCATTAAATTCCTTTGAAAAACGTCATATATGTGACCCTGTTTCCCTTAATTTCATGCTAGTTTCAATAGAATTTGATGACGTCACAATGCATTGACGTCAGATACCTGCACAAATGGGAAGTAAGTCTTCATTTCGAAAAGACCGAATTTGATAAAGGCTGAGAGGCCAAAAATTTGTGGAGATTGAGTGTTAACTGTAGTGAAAAATGAATAAGTCATGTAAACGTGGAAATTTTTATGTGTGAATAATTTTCGCGCATTTCGCAAATCAAGTGTGTTCGTGAAAATTTACCCCACGCGTGAATAACCCTGCTGCATTCTTACAATGATAGAGACGTTTTATCGCGTAGATTTCCCTAAAGCGTAATGTCTTGATTTCATAATCGCAAAATTTTTCCTCCAGCGAAAATAACCGCATTTACAGTAGTTAAAATCATTACTACGGGATATTTTGCTTTTTATCTAAATGTCCTGCTAGAAATTATATGTGATATTTAGTTAATGCTCTTAATCATAAAAATTGACTATAGATTTCCAATACAACAGAATTGTTCGAAAAGGATCACGTGATCGTGCAAGAGAACACGAAAATGCCCTATTAAACTGAGGAACCTCCCAAACATTTTCCATAATATTATTGTTCTGACGGTAAAATTGACAAATATGGATAATGACCATATCCCTGCATACAGCACAAAATCGATAATTCAGAAAATCAGAAACCGAAGGCATACAAAATCAGGACAAAACAGGAACCAAAGCAAACAAACAAAAACCTCCACCATATGAAAAGAAGCGAACTTCCGATATGAGACCAAGTGCCCAGGAAGAGTAAGATTCTCCTGCTTGCATGCCACATCCGCCGCTTCAGTTCGGTAGAACTGTAACATCCGGTTACTTCCATTTCGGAAGACATAGAGTACAATCTTTGGTTGGATTGTTCAAATGGATGGTTCAAAGTCACGTTAACTATGTGTCATCAGAAACTTCATTGCGGTTATCAAGCTATGGTTGAAAGACGCTGCAAGAATGCATTTTCACAAATGTTATACTGAGTGAAGCAAATGTTCTAGAAAATAATAGTATTGGGTTTATTTTGATTGAAAAATCCGAAGGTTATTGAACATTAAAGAGTGAAGTATGGAAAATATTCTACTCGTCCATGCCGTACGGCATAGACTTATAAAATATTTTTCAATACTGTACTCAATGATGTTCAATGATCTGTTATAAATTTATTTGTTCTCAAATGATGCTATTGAATTTGAAGACGTTTAACATTTGTTCCTCTTGCTGAGTATCTCTGCTGTTGGACCAGGAGTCCCCGAGGGCACATGTAGCCAAGTTCGATCAACTAAGGTTGATCGTTTCTTCAACGCATTCGACTTTTTCTGTTGTCAAAATTTCTTGAAATTTCTAAAACGTGGGTCGTGTAGCATCATATCCCATCCATTCTGCTACATCTTTATGTAATCTTTATACATAATAACTTTCACATTCTTTGGTCATATTACAATGTTTAGATTGAGGATCACTCACGAGGGTAAAGTAACGGGAACGTGCATGTATGGTCCAATCAGGAAATTTATCTGTTCTTAAATGATGCTATTGAATTTGAAGAGTTTAACATTGTCGTATAAGACAAACAGCATTTCCTACACATTCTCCCTCTTATTATCTACATGTATATGGTTTGTCAAAGCCCGTCTACGGAATTTCCGGGTTGATCATGTCCAACCTTCTATGGGCATAATCAATCCGACAAATCATCGTGGACTGTGCAAACCTCCTCGGTATTGCTTACATACGTTTTTCAAAAGGGATGCTACTGTGATTTCTTCCTACTTGCAATGTCCGTGAACGAAATATTCTATTTTTAAAACTCTCTACAGAAATTTAGACGGCGTGCAAATTACGCGTTGAACGCAATCTTTAAGGTTCGAACTTGTCCGTTTGGAAATGATTTTAATTTTCCTTTTTCTTTCATGCTCAATATAATTATTTCTCCTTGTACTCTACACTGATATACAGGAGAATGGTCCTTGATCCGCACCTTAAATTCTAAGCACATAAAAGAATGTTAAAAATTCCAGAAATGACATCATCTCTCATAATTTGAAATTTAATGGGGCTTAAAATCAAATTTCAATATGACTTTTAAGTATATGAGAATGCAGTATTAGAAGATGCAATCTAATTGCATTTCGTTTTTGAAACAATCTTATGACTTAAATGAATTTTGTATTTCATTAGTTTAAGCTGATTAGACAAAAACTTTCAAAATAATGTCTTATTTCAACATTACATGACTCTTGTTTTTTTTAAATAGCATTTACAACTTATTTGTGACGTTAAATTATTTCCCAATCTAATTCTAACAATATGACGCAACGGGCAATTTTAATACTGTATAATCTTAATGCTATTTGATTTTGAATTGATCATCATGGATTGATATACGGTTTATGCCATTCATTAATCCGAGTTTCCTTGTAATAACTTTGATATTATGAAAATTCCGTCTTTAGTTTTGAGGCAATTTGGTGTTATTGCACATAAACGTCTTCAATTTCTATAGCATCAGACAGAGAGGTAGTTAAACGACTTCAATGTCTATATCAACATTTAAGAACAGATAGATTTGCAGTATGGACTAGGCATGCACGTTTTCAGATACTTAACCAAGATGTTTAGGATTACAATGATATTTCTTTATACCTTCTACCCTATTCGCACGATGTTTAGGATTACAATGATATTTCTTTATACCTTCTACCCTATTCGCACTCTTTTCTTGCGCATAAGTGGAGGAGTAGTTCGATACTTTGTAAAAGTCGGTGCAACGAAAAAAAACCCCGCAACATTGTACCAAACTTTCGCAGTATCTTGAAAGAACAATTAGATAAAATTTTACCCAATCTGCGTGTTCATTTATGTCTTGACTTTATGCTGTGAGACATTAAGCATGAATGATTAACGATTACCTGATGCCTGGTGTTTACCTTGTGTTAACTTTGAAAATAATGTCTTATTTGCACATTATACGACTGTTGTCTTTTGAAATAGCATTTAAAACGTTGTGACGTTAAATTAAATTTAATTCTAACAATATGATGTAATGAACAATTGTAATACCGTAAAATCGAATTGCTATTTGTTTTTGAATCAATTATCATGGATTGATTAACGATTTATGTTATTCATTAATCCGAGCTTCCTTGTAATAACTTTTATATTATGAAAATTCCGTCTTTAGTTTACAGGCAATTTGTTATTATTGCACATAAACTACTTCAAATTCTATAGCATAAAACAGAGAGGCAGTTAAACGACTTCAATTTCCGTATCACCATTTTAGAACAGATAAATTTGCAACATGGACCAGACATGCTTAACGAAGATGTTTAGAATAACAATTATATTATTCAATACCTTCTACTCTATTCGCACCCTTGTCTTGCGTATAAGTGGAGGAGTAGTTTCGATACTTTGTAAAAATCCACCACATTGTACCAAAATTTCGCAGTATCTTGAAAGAACAATTAGATAAAATTTTACCCAATCTTCGTGTTCATTTATGTCTTGACTCTTAGTTGTGAGACATTAAGCATGAATGATTACCGATTACTTGATGCCTGGTGTTAACTTTGAAAATAATGTCTTATTTGAACATTATACGACTCTTGTCTTTTGAAAGGACGACTCGTGTCTTTTGAAATGACGAGTCTTGTCTTTTGAAACGAGTCGCATGAACCAATCAAATTATAATTTGATTGGTTCTTGTGACGAGTGGAATTATTTGAAAATGAATCACGGTTAGCTAGTTGTTATTTCTATTCTAATATAGCACGTGAATGGGCGGAGCTTAGCGCACTGGAAGTTTGTTGGAGATTTTGCACCAGGCGAGTTCTATGGTACATATAGGGAGAAAATTTCAAGTCATATAGGAATTAGTATTTCAAACCATGCATGTCTAAATGCACAATATATTGAGAGTATTGTCCAGTTTTCTTTAAAAGAATTAGAGCACCTCTTTCCATTTCTTTTCTTTTTTATCAACTAAATGTTGGGTGTACTGCCTGAGAAAAGAGACGATAGAGAAAACCAATATACATATAAAAGACCAGACCCTGTTGCAGCACCAACAGCAAAACACCCCATGCGAAAACACAAAGACAATCATACTAAGAGAGGAAAAAGAAACATACGACATATAAACATCAAACACAAAAGACTATACAGATTCATGTATTCCTATTCTTCATAAGGTAAAGATCTCCATTATGTTGTCCTTGCAGTGGTCACAGCGTAAAACAAACGCATGATACGAGAAAGAAGGAGCAAGCAGACGATGACAACAAAAATAAAAACATCGAATAAAACAATATGTGAACTGTCTAATAAACCTGATAAACGGGACGAAAAAGAATACAGCTGTACAAAAATATCAATTACATAACGCATGATATAACTTTGGCGAGCTCAATGTTCGGATAAAAGTACGATTTCAATTTTAATCGAATTGCTTCATTAAAATCAACCATTTTAAATGAAAAAATAAATTATACTTTACAATATAAGTTATATATTTCAATATCGATAATATGAATATATTATATTACTGTTAAAAACGTAAAGTAATCAAAAAAGTATTCCTGTTGAAAATTTCGTGAAATATGATAGCAAGAACATATATCATAAGATAGGTATGATTAAGTTCTAGATTGATACGAACTAAATAAACATCGAGGACGTACCCATCATTTGAAATCAGTCACAATGTCGAGTAGATATGGCAAAACCATTACGATGTGAAACCAGATGCAAGGGGAGAGTCAGCGTGTCCTGTTTGCATGCAACGCCAATCGCAAAAGTTCCATGGAAACTGAACAAATTCGTTGATTTTCTTGATGTAAATATTGATGTACATATCAGGTAAAGATGTCTTGTTTGGTGATGTTGACAGCCATTCAATATACAATCCAGAATGTCAATGATAATTCTGGAAAGAAGGATCTCATAATTATGCTTTTATAAGACCCTCGTAGCGACCGAAGAACTCCCTCAATGATGATTTCAGTCGTTGTATAATATAAGTTAAGATATTCAATATACAAAGGAATCAAGAATACGCGGCAGACAGACGGAATATACATTTACGCAGATGACTACCGCAGTCTCCAAAAAATTACGATAACAATGATGTAACAAAAGTGAAAACAGGAATTTTATAAGACGGAAAACCAAGGTCGCTGGTCCCGTTGTACAGGGGATGACAGATGTAAACGGTCACTATAGGAAAGCAGTCGCAGGCATTTGTTCAGTGCATAGCAAGTATAACCGACTGAAACAATAAAACTTATGAAATTTTGATTATGCTTCTACTCTAATTTGGTTATTGAAGATGCACTGCAAAAGAAATAAAGTGCCATATTTGCAAAAATATGAAGGTAATGTTTTGTAAAATATACTCTCCCTTGACTATTTAATACAAAATTGTGCCCTCACTTGCTTACATGTACCACGTGCCGATAAATGTGCCCTACCTTGCCCAACGCGCGTGCATAATGTGCCCTCTTTGGCCCATCGCGCGCAGAAGTGCCCTATCTGGCGCCCTGCCCTTTTTGTTTTCTAGCTGGAACACTGATAACCATGAACGAGTAGCTTAAGGTATCCGTTGCACAAATAAATATCCGTAACGTCCCGTGTATCTTATTGTTAAAATTATGACATATCGTTGCCTAAAAATACTATAATGCAACATAAAAGTTGGTTTCCAACATCAAATTTCAACATCGTCAACTGCTATCTAAATATCGAGACGCTGCCGAAGATTACCGAGATAATTTTAACACTGTTTAAATGGACGAGAAGTCAACGAGATCTTCATTTGTACATTGGATACGTTAATTGCAAACTGTCAGGCTCTTACGATGCAATCACCATATTTGGAACATGCCCTGGCGTAACAAATAAGCTGAGAAACGAATACGCCATAAGCAGAAGTAAAGTAGTATCCCATGTTAATTGTGTTATAGGTTATCTGAGTCTTGAAATAGGGCCCATTATGATGATATGATGAGATTTTTCAAACAATTACCATGTTAAACGTCTTCAAATTGAATAGTATCATTTAAGAATATATAAATTGGCAGCATGAACCAGACATGCACATTTCGGCTTAACCCTTGTCAGTGATCCTCAAATCTAAGCAATGTAATATGCCAAAAAAGTGTGAACGTTATTATGTCGAAAAAGCATACCGAAAGACGTAGCAGGTTGGGTGAGATATGATGCTACAGGACCCACGTTTTTGAAATTTCAAGAAATTTTGATAACAGAAATTTTAGAATGCGTTGAAGAAACGATCAACCGAAATTGATCGAACTTGGCTACATGTGCCCTCGGGAACTTCTGGTCCACCAGAAGTGACACTCACCAAGTGGTATAATTTTAATATTAGAATATATATTCTATCGTAGCATATAAGTGACTATTTGCACATTTCATCAATCAATTTATCGTCAGTAATGATCGACTTGAGGCCGATAAAGAGTATGGAGGGGGATTAGGGTCACAATGCTATTTGACTTGCTTACATGCTTCATGCTATGTTGCTTCATTCAATGCTTGATTATTCCATGTTCATTCATCTTGCTTTCATTTCAAATTGAATTTATTGCTTCTTATTGCTTCCGTGCATTTTACATTTGTCCTTCGTCAATGCATAATTGTCGTTCTACCATGCGTTATGACATCTTTCATCGTGCCATCATTCTTTCGTCCTAATGCCATTATTGCTTCGTCAATGCTAACCTCAATTTTGATACCAGGTGGCGCTCCGTTGGTGTCCGTTCCTTGAAATGAACTTTAAGACGTCCCCTGTTGCAGTACTTGGATAAATGAGTTTTAAATAGCAGGAAAAGCAAAAGCCGATATAAATATTTGATAAAAAAATCATAAAATTTTGGACCGTTTCTGTTTGATTGTTTTTTGTTTGTTTTTTTTTTTATTGATACAGTAATAGCCATTTGGGATTTGAAAGCTCTAAGTTTAACAATGTAATGGTAATGACTTCATGGCGCAACGGTTAGCGTGCGGACTGACATGGTATTTTTTTCACGCGTGGGTTCGAATCCCATTGGCTACATAATTTTTTCTCTGAATTGTGAGTAGGAAAAGTCGGTTTCTTTTCCTGAGATATCGTTTTCTTATCGAAAAATTCTAGATAAATTGAAACTGCCGCGCGTCCTACACTGATCGAACCCAGAGATAAACATCCCCCGGCCCCATTGATTCAGTCAATAATGCAGTTTCTAGTCTCCTTTCATAAATTTACCTTTTGACATCTCTGTATGCCAAAATTACTCAAAGCTGTTGTCCAGGACAAGGGCGTAGGAGAAGGGGGGGCACATGTCCCCTACTTTGAAAAGTGGGGGGCACAACCCTGTTTATGCCCCCACTTTTCA
Organism: Pinctada imbricata; assembly: GCA_033119305.1. Taxonomy (NCBI): domain Eukaryota; kingdom Metazoa; phylum Mollusca; class Bivalvia; order Pterioida; family Pteriidae; genus Pinctada; species Pinctada imbricata. The sequence goes on along the minus strand of VSWD01000003.1, from coordinate 43,027,391 downwards.
ATCACAAAAGTTTATGATGCATTAACATTGTTTAAAATAGCAACATTTTGTACCATAGATCTACAATTTTTCGGTCAATTTTTCAAATTTTTTCTTTGGCTGGCTACCGCTCGCCAGTTCTTTAGAGACTTTCTGAATAATTTAGCTATTCTGATCCATCCTTAATACATATTACTTTATCAATGTACATGTAGTTATCACAGACAGTGATTAAATGTAAATTAATAGTTTTTGATGGATAATTGTATTGCTATATGTAATCATCTTAGCCAGATATGCAAAGTTATCCCAGCATATAGATAATACAACCTCAGAGTCTTACTTAATCACATTTATGTTTAAGTAAAATTACATGCGATATGGGTAGCTTTGCAGTAGCTTTGCAGTAGTGTTTTCGAATCTCGTTTAATTTTCAACTATATTCAAGCAAAAACACTTTAACGATATTTGTAGTCTGTATTTAGAAAATAATGGTATTAAAGACAATGAGTAGATTATGATAACTTTCAACTGCAGAACATAGTTTTGTAATGGTTTGAAGACTTGCTATAGATATGCAATATATGAAATCTTACACAGTGCTATTTCGGACCGTGTTGCACGGCATGTTTGCTGTAGTATTTTGTAACATGTTGGAACAAATTTCTTGGCTTGTATATATATTTAGATACATAGAGCTTTATTAAAGTCCCTATTGAAGCTCAGATACTTTCGTACAAATATGGATAAATGTTACAAAATGAAGATAAGGATAAAGTAAAGGTGAAAGGTACTCGGCTATAATATGGCCGTGCAGCATGGACATATATGGTCACTTACTGTGATACGCCTGCTCATTTATGATCAATATGCAGATAATGGTAATATGCATTAATTGTTTCATGTAGAGATAAAGATGTCACGTTGAAATTAGTGGGACATTGATGCATATAATATACATACTGGTCATTACACGACAATTGGAGTAAATTTTATTTCACTGATTAACACTCATACAGACATTGATCTGCAATTTGGTAGATTAATCCCTGATTGTACATGGTAACATGCATTAATTGTTTTATGTAGAGATAAAGATGATGTAGCACAGGTGATTTGGTCGATGTGGTGATCTGTGGAGTGATGAGACCAATATCGACCTCGGCTTTGGTCGGTGTTGGTTTTATCACTCCATGAATCATCATATCGCCCTTATTGATGTGCAATAATTGTAAAATAATTATATAACAAATGTAATACATTTGCTTAAATGCCATGTACAATTAGCCATAGATGCATATAATATACTTATTGGGGCTGCATATAAAATATTTGTTTATCAATTTACAATAGCAGCACTTTTACTCATTCTTATTTTAAGTCATGCAATTTGAAAACTTATAATTTATATGCATTTTACTGAAACCCATTCGATTTATGAATATCGAAAAGAAAATTGAGTAATGATTGTCTCTTTTATTTTGGATGATAATGATGAACAGCTTTGAATGTCATTACACGACAATTGGAGTGACAAAGTGATTGTAATTAGAAAAATAGGTAAGCTGGAAATATATTCAGCATACATGTACATGGGTAGATGTATGGGCAGGAAACACCAGTTAAATTTGTGTTGTATCCATTGTATGTTTATGTTTGTGAGTGTGAGGTGTATGGGAGTATTTGTTAGGTTCTATTTCTGTGTCATTGCCAAATTTGTAAAGATAAAAAATGGCTTATCCATGGTTGTATGTTGTTGCAGTAGTTTTTATGTTGTCTGATACAAGCATTCGTTTAAGGTATAATTTCACTTTCTTGTATTTATTTCTTACGTCTTGTTTCAAATATCTTATATGAACTAATAATGTATTTATCATCTCTCTTTTACGTAAGGAAATTAAGTTTATTTAGTTTTGTGATGAATGCATCTTTAAGTTTGAGTTATCCTTCTTCCTACAGCGTGCAAAATTCCAAACTCGAGAGGATTAAAAATTAGAATAAGAAATCACTATATATGTTGTGGGTCATAGGCCATATTGTAACTATTTAAAAAAAAACAGCGTAGTTTTATCCCATATTCTATTTTAAACTTTGAAGTACGTTGGCATTTCTTGATTTGTACTTTTACATCACTCTCTCAACTCTAGCAGGCAATAATCAAACAAACCAGATTATTTGACTTTCTTTATGTATTTTCAAAGAGCCTTATCATACAGAATCAGTTCTGAATGCAATTCTGAAATTAATGTTAAAATTCTTTAAATTCAAAAGCATCATTTAAGAACAGATAAATTTTAGGCATGGACCAGACATGCACGTTTCGGGTACTGTTCCCTAGTCAGTGATCCTCAAACTTAACAATGCAATATGGGTAAAGAGTGTGAAATTGTTATGTTCAAAATTAAATATTTTATAATCATGTGCTTATTAATTATTTAATTTTGAACAGAAATATAACATATTGAACTTGAAGAGACTTTGATATTTTGTAAGTACCTGAAAGAGAGACGGGGATCTCCAACAACATATTAATTTTATTGATAATTATTTATCACTACCTAATTCAATTCTTCTATATATATGAAATAGATTATGAAGCAATTTATCCAAAGACACAATCTTATATTTGATTTGTTTTTAAGCATTTTTTTCATTGGCTGTTGATACATATGTTGTGAGTGCCTCCTATGTGAATTGTTGTATGTTGTTGCTGTTGTTTGGTGTACATTGTTTGTTACATGTACGCTCCTGCGTTCCGATATGTTATTGTCTGGTTGCTACTCTGGGTAATTTGAGAAGTGAGAGGGTTATGCGCAAGTAATCCAGGATAACCACACCATTTGCTGCTTGCGTGGCACCAAATGATTTGCATAAAAGTGTTGTCAATGTCAAAGGATGTCATAGGGGCACCCGCCGAATTATCAAAGAAAAGATTATTAACAACAATTTCAAAAACATTTTGAGCGTACCAATTCTTAGCGATTTGGCAACTAGACTATTAGCAATTCAATTAAGTAAAATCATGCGTATGGTTTCCTCGGCACCACTACAATGTAATTGTTCTAGCTATCGTTAATTGCGTATGTCGTTATCATGAAATTCTATTTCTATAACCTCCTTGTCGTTAATGGTAAAGCGTTGGAACATTTCCGTATTATCATAATAAACACTTATGTCCCTTTGCAATATTAGACTCGTTGTCGTTAAAGATAAAGAGTTAGAACATTTCCATGTTATTATGATAACCACTTATTCCTTTTGCAGTGTTGGGCAGTTAAACTTGTTCCCCGTTAATGGATGTTTAAAGTGTAATAATAACTTCTGTCCAGGTTTGTCGCCTGGAAGAAACTTTTTTATGGCTTTTTATCAATATGACATCATATATTTATTGCTATTTCGGAAACTTGGAATTTCATCCAAATGTATCATCAAAATTAAAAGTGGACACATGTAGCCAACTCCGACCAACTTTGGTTGATCGTTTCTTCAAACGCATTTGAAAATTTCTGTTCAATAAATGTTCTCGAAATTTCTGAAAAGTGCCATCCCATCCATCCTGCTACGTCTTTCGGTAATCTTTTTTTAAACGTAACGTTCGCAGTCTTTGGCCATATCTATGTTTGTATTGAGGATCACTGACGAGAGTTAGTGGGTAAGTGCATGACTACTCATGCTGCAAATTTTATTTGTATTTATATGATGCTATGGATTTGAAGATGTAATATTAGTCCTTTTTTGGCTTTGCATCTGGCATGGATCTATTGCTATTGAGGAATATCCTTATACAATAATTTATATTGAACTTTGGAAGTTCGTCGGTGTTTTCATCATTACATTTCAATCAGCGTTCCTCGAGCTCTTGCAACCAATTATGAAACAAGTTTCATCATGTGGGTTTTCATAAATTAAAAAATCCTAATATATCGTAAAAGAGCCAAAGGCATAGATACATCTTATTGCAATTCTCAAACGAATTCAATCTCCTACCGGTATATCACCAATAAGAGTTATGATTTTCATATATCAGAAACGCGACTTAGAGAATTTATCATTATCGCAGATAGTTCATCTTCATCTAATGCAATTTCTTCAAATTAATTTCTCCCATCTAATTCAATTTCTGCGAATCAATTTCTGTTTTTAGACTTGTATATTAATGAAATTATTGAAGAACTTATTTATCCTTTATAGAAAACGAGATTTTATAGTTCATAATCATGATATATAGGCCTTCTAAATTCTAATCTATAACTATAGGTGATTTATTATATGTGTCCATCGTGTTATAATTGTTTCCTTGTAATGAACCTTTTGTTGTGGATTATATATGGATACTGTTGCTGTTGTTTATTGCAATCCTGCGTGTCTGTTCCGCTGTGATCTTTCTAGATATCGTTTACTAAAAGTACGTTAATATCCAAGCATTATCCCCAAACTCTCTTTGGTCATATGTTTTATTTAACTATGCTACTGGAACCCCACACTCTTAACAAAATCGATACATAAAATATAAAAAAGGCAGAGGGCCGAAACATTTGACTGCATTTAGGTTGCGAGTTTAAAAAGTTTCATTTTCTTATCATCTACGCGTATTCTCTTCAATAGCGTGGGGCTATTTAACACGTTCCCCACGATTGAGTGTTTCAAGTATATTAAATAGTTTCTTTCAAGCTCTGTTGACTGAAAGAAAATTTGGATTGGTCATTTATCAATTTGATATAATAAATAAACATTACAAAAGTACCCATCAGTTATTCAGTCTCAGAGTCGAGAAGGCAAGGCAAAAACATAACATTTTCCACAGGAACGGTTGCGAACCTCGGAATGAACAAATTCCCAAGTGAGACCAGGTGACCGGGGAGAGTCAGCGTCTCCTGATTGCATGCAACACCCGTCGGAACAGCTCAATGGAAACCTGTCAAATTTGGTGATTGTCTCGATGTACATTTTGATGATTTTAAGTATGTCTTGGTATGAAGGTAGTAATTATTTATTCGGTCCCTTTAACATAGAGTTCTATGGGAAGGGGTTATCCCCATTGGGCCTCCATAACTCAGTAAAAAAAGTTGATTTGAAAAATATGTTAATCATCATAACAGAGATTAATAAATTATCTTACTTTTGACCAAAAAAAAATTGGGGGTTAACGTTGCTTTTCTCCCCTTAAATTTTGATTGAAAAAAGGGGGGATGAAATGAACTGTTTAAACTAAAAAAATACCCCCCATTTGGCACCCCTAAATATTTCTATCTGAAATAAATTTCATGAAAATGCTGTACATGCAATGAAAGTCCACGATCAGTACTTTTCTTTCATATCTGTATTAATGAATATTATCCAATCACAGAAGCGCTATCTTTTACTCCTTGTCAAACTTTGGGTGGCCTCAGAAGGGAAGCGACTCGTTCGAAATAATTACTACCTTTATACCTCTTGTTTGATGATGATGGCAGCCATTCAATCACGATGTAGAATGTCACTGATCATTCTGGAAAGGGGGATCTCATATGTTTTTATTTCATCCCCGTAGCGACCGAAGAACTTCCTCAATGATGATTTCAGCCGTTGTGTAACGTTACCCTAAACAAGTAGCTTACTTGCAAGCCGTCTGCCTCTAATGATAAAATCTTCATAAATGGAACATGCCCTGGCGTACCGTATCAGTTGAGAAACAAAAACACCATGAGCAGGAGAAGACGGAATGTTGCTTCTCATGAAAGGGAAGTTAGTTATATGAAAGCTTAAATCGTCACGCTTGTCATAAGGTGAGGTGTTCAAATGGCCGTTTGCTTCGAAAGATAGGAGTATATCCAAGAAAGGAGGGGATCTCTAACAACACTAGGTTGCAGCACCCACAGCAAAATCCCAAAACACCCATGCAAAAACACAGAACAGATACCCACAGAAAGAGACGCAAAAGGGACAAGGAACACCAACTCACAACATAGAAACATGAAACATAAAAGACTACACATAAACCAACGAGACCAATGGGCAACCGGTGCCGACTTAGGACGGCCATCTGCCACGTAAATAGCAGACGGTGTGGTTATCCTGGATTACGTGCGCACAACCCTCCCACAATTCCGATTTCCCAGAGGTCTCGAAGAACGCACAGTTATGGTGTAAAACAACCTCCTCACTGTTAGATGACCACACACAAACAAGACCTTAAAACACAGGGGTCCAAGCAACACAGATGAATATGTAAATGGATATAAAAAGAGGACGTACGTAATACAGTCCGTGCTCTGCCGGCTGTAGCGAGCTCATATATATTATCTCCCGAGGATTCCGACTGACATTCGGAGAGGACAGGTGGTCGGGGCCCTGTCTTCTCTAAGGAGGTTTGGACAGGGCCCGTCATGGAGTCTCGTGGTCACAGTCAGTCAGAGTGCAAGTCTCAAGAATGCGTTCGTACAAGACTGTATATTGGTCAAGTACCAAGCTTAGTGTCCGTCTGGTGACATTAGGATCATATCCACGGTATAAAAGGCGTTTGATGACTCTGACGCATTTTCGATACATATGCTGTCTACCTTTGATCCTTCTTATTTTGTTAATTATGTCACCATCAAATGCAGATTGTGAAATACCTAAAGTAATATACTCCGTTGCTTGTATGGGTCCGGATTTCAAAAGAAGTTGATCATAATTTTTGTAAAATTTCCAGAAAGTCTTTACTAGTTTGTGAAAGCGAAAATCTTGACCTAAAAGTTTCTTTGTAATTTGTAGATTTCTATTATGAAAATCCAAAACATCAGTACATGCTCTAGCATACCGGATGAGCTGTGAAATGTAGATACCGTATGACGGTAATCTAGGGACATCACCGTCAAGCCAGGGGAAATTTACTATGTTGAATCCAAAATCATCTCGTTTGTCATATACACTTGTATGAATTTCTCCATTGACAATTTTGATATTTAGGTCCAAAAATGGTGTTTCTGTGTCTGTAAAGTTTGCCTTGTTTAGAGTCAATTCTTGTGGAAAAATAACATCTTTATACTTTTCAAAAACAGGATTATCGATAGTAAGAATATCATCCAGGTACCTAGAAGTACCAATGAAGCATTTCTTATCATCATGTTTTCTTCGCTTTTGAAGATTTTGAATAAATTCTTTTTCATGTGTGTATAAAAATAAATCTGCAACAAGAGGCGCACAATTTGTACCCATAGGAATCCCTACAACCTGCTTGTAGGGATTCTCACCAAATCTTACATAAATGTTGTCCAAGAGGAAGGACAAGGCACTACACAGGTCGCTACATGTCCATGATTTGTATGATTTGTATTCTGTAGCGGAAAAGAAACCCTTTGATTCAGATGTACAAATATAAGTTTTCCCCTCTCGATTATAGCACCATCTAATGAGTTTGGACAATTGATCATTGATCTTGTCGTGAGGAAGCGTGTTGTACATATTTGAAAAATCGTATGAAGAAATCGTATTGGCTTGAAAATTTCTAGATTTCATTTTGTCAATCACATCCCCGGAATTTTTTATAGACCAAAATAAATTTACATCATTCCTGTTAAGAACAGTTTCACAATATTTTGCAACATGTTCCTTTAGCGCCGTGAGGGCTGACGTCAGATGTCTAGACAAACTTGTAGTTGAGCAGTGGCTAGAATTAGCAATGTGTCTAAATTTGTAAGGAGATTTGTGCAGTTTTGGTATGCAGTATATTGTAGGAAGATCCAATTTAGAAATAGGGATGTTGAATGAAGAAATTTCACTGTTATGTTTGCTCAAAATGTTAGGGACACTTTCATTGCTTTTAATATAAGTATTTGTAGACGAAAGTTCCGAAACTAAAGTTGATATATAGTAACGTTTTTATATGATTATGGTGTTGTTGGCTGCTTTATCTGCAGGAGCGGAGACAAAATTTTCATGTAAATTACGTAATTTGGATTTAAAATATCTTTCAGATAAAGAACTTGGATTTTCAAAAAGATGAGGATTTTTGTGGAAGTTGTCTATTCGAATGTCAGTAATGTTCAAAATGAGGTTTTTCCAGTCATTCAGAGAATGCGATTCGACTCCTTCCGATTTACACCATCGTTTGGTATAGTTATCTAAGGCTTCCTTTAGTACTTCGCGACATTTAATAAAATCTATCTTGGATGGGATTCTATACTTAGGTCCTTTTTTGAGAAGACCACGGTGCTGCCTGTCTTGGATAATTGAAAAGTCACCTGTAATAATATGACCAGCTGGTTTATATAGATATTCAGACATGATTCAAGTATTTTAGGATCTGATGTAATTTTGTTGTAGTTAAAAACAAAATTTCGAATAGGTCTCTTATATTTGTAGCAAATAAGAGGAGGTTCTAAATTTTCAAAATATTGAGGAATAGCACTTTGTACACGATGATCCCGAAAGATATTAGAGATGTTAAGAAGATCGAATCCTTTGTTAATAAATGAAATTTTTATGAATCGTTTTTAGGTGGGATGTTTTTAACAACTGGATAAAGTTTATTCTGTGCGAATGCAACAATGATATTAAGTCTGAATCAATCAGTATTTCTTAAGAATGCAACCAGTGCTTCATCCAAGATAGATTTCAATTGAACTGCTGGAACTGATGAGAGAGCATGAAGCAGTTCATGTCTGCCGCCGTTGCGTGCAATGATCAGAAGATCGTTGAGGGTACGGTGTAATCTAGATCTTATTCTGAGTTTTCGGTTTCGTCGTCTTCCGTGAGACCTATGCTTCCATTTAGTGTTTGGGCGGATTGAAAATACATTAATATTAGTTGACGTCGAGGAAATGTTTCCTTGTCCATAAATTTGATCGTTTAAACCAAGGGGGTACGCAGTTTGGAGTTTTGTGATCCAGGCAAGTTCAGCTTGTAGTCGGCGTTTTTTAATTTCCGTTTTACTAAGATTTTTAAGTTAAGAAAAAGACTGAACCGGTGTAATAGTTATATCCGAAATGGAATGATTGTATTTAACGAAGTGATTATAAAGGAAATTTCTTTGTTTTTTGTGATGTGAGTTTCTTATCTGATACGAATGACTTCTAAAACGAGATTTTAAGGCCTGACCTGTTTCTCCAACATATTGGGCGCCACATCCCCTAGCGTTTCATGTTATAACATAAATGACATCTTGGTACGATCAATCGATGTCGTTTTCAATCTCAGTTTTAAAAGTCTGTCCGTTAACACTTGATTTAATTGTGGAATTGCAATTGATGAGCGGACACATACCGCATCTTTTCCCTTTGCACGTAGAAACTGCTGAGAACCCTCTATGTTTGTTGTTAAATGTAGAGCCTGCAGATGGAGAAATATGTGTAATACGTCTACGGGATTTAAATTTAAGAGTTGAAAGAAGTACTCTGGCTGAGGAAAAAAGCTTATTACTGTTAAAAGTCGATGATGGGAAAGTTACTGTAGTGATAGAGGGTAATCTCAAAGGAGTAAGTTTAATACGAGGCGACCTTAAAAATGCCATAGTGAAATGATCAAAGAAGGATGAGTAGAGATCCTGCATCCAAGTACGAAGCGGATCTGTCACTCTATGTTGTTTCATTGATCTCTAGCTCATGAGGATAGATTTCATGTAGATGATCCGCAAAGTTCTGATATTACCTTGCTTATTTTTGGAATCTTGTCATTTCATCCTTAAATAACAAAGATTTCAAGAGGTTAACATCCTAGTACCATTCCTCCGATGCTCAACGGCCATAGATCTGATTCAACTATGCTACAGGAAATTAAGAGTGCAGCACTCTTTACAAAATAGAAACACAGATTCATCACATCTGGTGCATGTAAATTGGTTTGGAATTTTCTTCAAGAAGGTAGAGAGTTGGAACCCTTCGACATTATCAAACTAGACGACGTTACTAAGATAAGTTTGGCTTGTCTGAAAATCACTTCGGCATCAAATAAGTACTACCGAAGTTAGGTGTGTAAAAATTGGTTTGAAATTGTTGCTAAAGAAAGTTTCCAGTAGAAACACCTAAAGTTTCTGATGCGACAATATTTGTTGGAATGCGGATATGGTCCACTAAATTACTACGACCGAACTTTTATTTTATTGTTGATGTAGTTATCAAGTTATGTATTGTCATTCTTGCTTCATGTTTGGTGCGCCTACTTTGGTTGTTTGTTTTGTTTGTGGGAGGGTTGTGCCCACGTAATCCAGGATAACTACACCTTTGGCTATTTTCGTGGCAGATGGCTGTCCTAAGTCGGCACCGGTTGCCCATTGGTCTCGTTGGTTTATATGTAGTCCTTTTTGTTTGATGTTTCTGTGTTGTGCGTTGACGTTTCTTGTCTCTTTGCATCTCTTTCTGTGTGTGTCTGCTCTGTTTTTTTTTTTTTGACTGGGTGTTTAGGGGTGGGGGGTTGCTGTGGATGATGCAACCTGGTGTTGTTGGAGATCCCCTCCTTTGTTTTAGACCAGTCTATGCGTCTTATACCGCAACGTAAGAGGTTCCTTTCTCTTCGTTCCACTCTCAATATGAACTTGCCTTTACCTCTTCGGTCCCATATATTTCTCAAATTGACTATAAAGGAAAACAAGTCAATTAAGATTGTAGATAGGAGTTAAGTTGGACTAACTGCTCAAAACCACAGCGCCAAAAGTTAAAATTAATCGCATTTGTGGTTTTCCGGCTTCTTGAAACTACAATGACACGACGTCATAATAAGGCCGCCGACAGAAATCCTGTTGAACTGAAGGACCCCTGAACACTGTGTAGCATCACGTGACTTAAGTAACGAATAAATAAAAAGCTTCGTTGGTGGAAAGTAAACAGGAACTGCAAAAATTGCTTTGATTAAATTTTATTTTTTGATGGCCTATATCCTAGTCTTAACTGATACTTTAACAATTATGGACTCGTAAGTTAGTAAAACGCCATTGTTTTTACAAACATTCTGACAAAGGCTGTAAATATTTACGTGGAAACCACCACCACATTTTTTTACCACGACGTTCATTTTGTCAGAATATTTATCAAAACTACAATGATTTCTTGATTGACAAATAAAGAATTATCAAAATGTCATTTTTTACAAGGACATAATGAAAAGATAACATTGAATCAAAATAGAATTTGGTATTTATTATTTTCTTTCAAACTATTTTAAAGCAAAAGAAAAAGAAACTACATTGGAAATGTTTGAGTAGATGCACTACATAAATTTCTGTATGATTAGAACATAAATAGATATTACATATCCGTATAGTTTGACACTTTTGTTTTCTACATCTTCTAAACTGCAAGAGATTCTCATCTCCTCGCTGTCGTTGTCATAATTGACCGTAAGTGTGATATTTACGCACTCGTCAGATAGATCGTTAGAAGCAATGGGCAAGTGTTCGATTCCTTTGATTTGGAAATGCTTCGTAATAACGTCAGTGTTTTTCATTGAACATATACAGCTGGTACTGAAAGATGGATCGAAAGAGTACGACCCAAAAGCATGAGTTGTTGCAGTTGGTGACATCACGTATACATCAAATCTTAGATCATTCATCCATGACTCTAGATGAACTGTATCAGCTACAGTCAAGATATTTAGGGAAATCAAAGGCCATACCAAATTCAACGAGGTGCATATATGATGGGACTTTGTACAGTTATATCCTTCGGCTATTGATATATAGGAATAGAGTTCTTTAAAGCCTATTCTCCATTTCGTCTCCATCAGGAAGGAGAGTACAGCACGGACTATCGCATCTGTTACCTCCGAGTCATACGGCTCGTATGTCACAAGATGTAGTGTATCAGCCTTTATAGGATATTTCGAAATTCGTAGATTCTGTCGTAAGGAATCAACATCTAAACTGCGGCACTTCTCATTGCTGGGCACCTGAAAAAATCAATTTACATTACGTGTTTTTTTTAGGTTTTCTAATGAATCAACTCCGAGGTAAGAGTGGACCAATAACGATAATCCACGGACAATGTAAAAGATTTGCTTCCCTCAATCAAATGAAATACTTATGTTTCTTCTTGATCTTTCTTATCATCAATCATTATTGTGGCTGTTTTGAATATGTTCTCTCCCTATTTGGGGAACCACACATATGCATACACAGTCTGTTTACTTTATAAGATTCTAAGTAACGACGTCTGTGACACGTAATTACATTGGATGATGTTTTTAAACTTGCGACGGTAAAACCATAACGTTTATGCCTCGAAACCAACGACGACGTAACATCCTAGGAACGCTGCATAGTGACGTCATCAAACATGCTTTTAAAAGGTGTGAATTGGAATGAAGAAAGCATAATTTGTATTTGAATAATTGTATTCGCAGGCACAAAACGCTAACAAATATATGTTTATAATATTTCCTAATTACGGAATTGCACAACTATGTTGATAAAGGTGCTATTGAAAAAATTAGAGCTAGGTCGCATGAAAAAATAGATACAAATAGAACTTCAATATTTACTTGAGGACATAAATTGGTTCATTAAATATTTAGCTTGTTCAAGGGAACAACTTGATGTCACCGAGGAAGTTCTATGGTCGCTACAAACAACCTACGACACATTTCAAAATTTGCCTATCAAGTATAATTAAGGACATTCTTGACTTCAACATTTTCAATTAACCATCTTTACCTATTGTGGCATAATTGGATTTGATACGTTTCTATTTGGCATTCGCGGCGGGTGTTGCATGCAGTCGGAGGACGCTCACTCTTCCTGCACACCTGTTCTTGCCTCCACTATTTGGTTCGCCATTGTCGTGTTAATGGAGACTTACAGAATGATGTTATTCCCCCTGGATCTTTGCCTCGTGAACTACGATTAGTACTGCTTCTCTGGATATTTTGTCTCTGGTATTGAGTCTTTGCGGAATACAGAGTTATTTCCCCTCATAGACGGTATCTGACGTAAAACCATTGTGATGTCATGGAAATGGTATGGTAACGTCGATTTTACACCGTCATTTTCCAGACTTTTAGGACTGTTTCTAGAATTTGATGACGTCACAATCAGTTTACGTCATACACCGTCTCAAATGGGAAGTAACTCTGGTTTTCGAAAATAGCGAATATTTGAAGTACAAACTTTACAATATGCATTGAATAGGCCACTTGCCGAAATTCATAATGGCTGACAAAATGACGAAAAATGTCCGACGTAGGCAATTTTTCATTGTTAGGTCACAATGGGATTGCGTCTTTTAACCATGACGTCAAAATGTAGAACAAGGCCAAAAGACGTTCACTCGGACAATTTGTGCTTTCTTACAAAATCGAAAATTGGTCTGTTTCTTAATGATAAAGATGGTACCGATGTTCCATGAATTCTTGCTCAATGAAATATATCAAAATTATGAAGAATCAATCACGATTAGAGAAATGAAGGGAAATAAACTAAATCGCTTTGTATCATTTATGTTTCAATCATAATTGTTCATAGGTCTTTATTCGTTTGAGCATGTGTTGGTTGTATATGGTTAAACCTTTAAACTGTATTTATTAGCTCATCTCTCAAGGTTTCGCTGAGTTTGTGGACCACACATGTTGTATTTGATCTCTTTTTTTACGGCTGTGCACTCATATGGTACTCTTATGTGATTCCTTTGAGAGGGAGATTTGTGCGCATCTAATCCGGATAATAACACCATTTGCTACAGACATGGCAGACGACCGTCATAAGTCGGTACTTTTGCACATCAGCCTCGTTATTTCATGTGCCGTCTTTTGTGTTTGGTATCTTGATATTGTATTTTTTGGCCCCTATCGTTTTTTGCTTGTTTACTCTGTGTTTTCACATGAGGTTTTTTCCATGTTTTGCCGTGGGCACTGTTACCGAATTTTGTCTTAGATCCCCTCTTTTGCTTTGTTTTTGGTATCATGCGTGCATATTGCCGATTTCGCCAGAATTACCCTCACTTGTATTGTCGCAATGATCATTTGGCGAAAATTCCCCCCAAAAAACAACAACATTTATGGTACCATTTTTCCAAAAAGAAAGGAGGAGATCCTCAACATACAATGCGACATTGTAGTGCTCACATGAGTGTTGTATTATTCACAGAGGAAAACACATGAGTGTTGTAGTGCTCACAGTGGAACACACATGAATGTTGTAGTATTCACAGAGGAACACACATGAGTGTTGTAGTGCCCACAGCGAAACACACATGAGTGTTGTAGTGCTCACAGAGGAACACACATGAGTGTTGTAGTATTCACAGAGGAACACACATGAGTGTTGTAGTGCTCACAGTGGAACACACATATGTGCGTTGTAGTATTCACAGAGGAACACACATGTGCGAGAGGAAAAAAGGAACAAATAGGTGTAGATGTCGAAAACAATCACAATATCAAATAATGATGGACAACACTATAAATATACATGAATAATCTCAAAAGAGTTCCAGTGTAAACACGAAATTCATTATATTAAGTGACAAACATCATCTTTACCTCTTCATCATCAGCTGAACACTTCTGATCGCCTGTAACCTTCCTGTCATACCTGCTAAATTCAAGAAGAATCTGGAATCCCTTCGTCACATCAGACCATACGTTATAGGCCAAATCGACTCGTCGTAGATGTATGTCTTGATAGACTATGTACATACATGAGCCAGGATATCTATCTGAAGCTAGAACGCATTTTCCAATACCAGCATGTTCGCAACACTCTTCATCTTTGAAATAATCTACAAATAAAATGAATCATTCACATCATGCTAACTCAAATTTTCGCCTTTAAATTTCTTGCATGTACATTCTATTCTTTTGACATTCCTCTACAGGCGACATACCTAAGGTCTATGCTGAAATAAAGAACTAACTCTATTTGACAAAAAGGTAATCATATTACCTTCCCGGTATATCTATGACAATTTCATTTCTCATTTACATGGTGTTAGGGAATTTACACACTGTGGAAAGCGGGATATCCATACACGGAAACAATGCATTAGCCAAGCTATCTATCTGAAGCTAGAACGCATTTTCCAATACTAGCATGTTCGCAACACTCTTCATCTTTGAAATAATCTACAAATAAAATGAATCATTCACATCTTGCTAATTCAAAACTTTGCCTTTAAATTTCTTGCATGTACATTCTTTTCTTTTGACATTCCTCTACAGGCGACATACCTAAGGTCTATGCTGAGATAAAGAACTAACTCTATTTGAAAAAAGGTAATCATATTGCCTTCCCAGTATATCTATGACAATTTCATTTCTCATTTACATGGTGTTAGGGAATTTACACACTGTGGAAAGCGGGATAACCCTAAACGAAAACAATGCATTTATCAAAACACGAGAACAAATTAATTCCCATGCACAAAAGAGGGACGGTATGCATAACAATTCCGTCTTTTCGGTTCTACAGTCTTACGTTCAATTTGTGCAGGTATCTGACGTAAAAACATTGTTACTTCATTAAATTCCTTAAAAACGGTATATATGTAACCCTGTTTCCCTGAATTTCATGCTGGTTTCCACAGAATTTGATGACGTCACAATGCGTTGACGTCAGATACCTGCAAAAATGGCAAGCACCTCTCTATTATTAAAAGACCGAATCAAATATTAAGACGAGTTTCAAGATTTAAGATAAAGAAATAGGTCCAATGAATTCTAAGTTAATTTGTTTTTCTTAAGATTGTTAAAGAAATATTATCTCAATTTTAACTGTGATATTGATAATTAATACGTGGGAAGTCCAGAGATTGAGGAGGACTTAAGGTATCCGTTGTACAAATAAATATCAAGTATATTATATAGTTAGAATCATGGCATATTTTTACCTAAATATACCCAATACAACAAAAATAATGGTTTCTATCATCAAAGGTCAACATGCCGTCCGTCACTCAAGCCACGGAAACTACCGAGACACTGCCGAAGATTACCGAAATAATTTTAACACAGTTTAAATGGACGAGACGTCCGCGAGATCTTCATTTGAACATTGGATACGTTAATTATAAGTCAGGTTTCTCTAAGAGTTGTAGAAATAAATGACATTTTACACTTGGAAAACAAAGGAGGGGATCTCTAACAACACCAGGTTGCAGCACCCACAGCGAAACCCCAAAAGACCCAATGAAAAAACACAGATCAGACAAGCACAGGAAGAGACGCAAAAGAGACAAGGAACGTCAACGCACATCAGCATTATGTATTTATCTACATAAAATCACTTACAATTTTCTAGGCGTGTCGATACTTTTAGACATTTTATCGTTGAGGGATGAATACGAACTTACTGAGAAATTTGTCCATCATGTCGTGAGAGTCGCCATCTTTATCGCAATACTTAATATCGTTTTATGCTTGTCAGCTGATCTACTTTCTCTGATTCATACAATCACTTTCTCTAATCCATTGATTTATGTTGAATCATATTGTGCACAGCTACATAAACTTTGTGCAAGTTTACAAAAATGTTTGATTTACAAAAGGAAACATTGATTGCACATTTATCACCACCTTCGGCTTACTTAAGGTCTACAATAAATAAAGATTTAATACAGAATTGATTTTAGAAAGAAAACTTGATGTGGAAAGAAGCTTACCATAATTTTTATCCAAAGCAGGGTGTTGGAACTGCGTGCAGTGCTCGGAATCCTGGCTTTTGCCATAGCATACGCGAAGCGGTATATCTAGCGAAGGATACAGCTTGGATTTTCCAAGTACTGGTAGCATTCTTGTTATATTTACACCAAAGACACTTTCTGCAAACGTAGACTCCGAATTTACTGATGAAATGCTATAGTAAGTCTCTGCTACGATAATGTCCCAAGTCTTGAATGTGGTGACATTGTTACATATAGCACAATCTGCATTATAGTATGTTACGTTTCTACTGTCTGTTACCGGAGGGTCCAAAACAAAATTTGATATAACTGTTTTCTCAGAACATACGGTGCCATATCTTCCACATCTATTTACTGCCCAAAATCCCACTGTATCACCCTCTATCATAAGGCATGTGCTTGTACTGTATGGGTCGTCAATATCACTACTAAACTCAGTTGTTTGATTCCCACTTACCAGAAGGTGCTTACAACAGTCTCTGTACTTATAACATACGTCATCACAGTAGCAGTATGGCAACCGACCGCGAGACAAAGATGCACACGATGTTTTCCTTTCACATCTAGTTCTTTCTGAACTGTGATTTTGTGCTGAGAGAGTAGTGTTTTCCTTTGTTAATGCATATTTGGAATTATTAAGAAAAAGAAATACGATAATACAGCGTTCAAATATCATATTAGAATTGATGCACGTTATAAGTTCATTCTAATCAACATAATCATTCAGACGCATCAAAGTGCGCATATAGCATTGAAGTTGAAAATTCCCCAATTTATATTTGAAAATCTATGTGTTTTTTTTTTCACGTTGATGAACATTCTTGTTAGGATACAGAAATTACAGAATCTAATTTCAGTAATGACCATTGACTTATGAGAAATATACAGCACTAAATCTTTCTAAGTGACAGAAGTGACAGAATGGGAACAAATCACTGGATATATATTACTAATAAACAATGTTGTAATTTTGATTAGCAGAGATATTCTACTGAATGATATGAGTATAGCTTGCTAGGGGTCCGTCGATGCTTAATTTTGTGTTCTATTGTGAGTGCTGTCGAGATTATCGTCAGGATCTTCTTTAACTCCTTTGAACTGAAGTGTACACAATAAGACAATAACTGTTCCAACTCTATAAGTTTATGAAGAAAATTCCAAACCAATACTTCTGCACAAGACACGTGTTTCGAATAAAAATTCTCATCAGTGACGACAAGACATAGTGTGCGCAAGACATCCTTGGATTCTTTTTTTCGGGTTTTGTGTTCGACTTTTTTTCACTGATGTATGTTGTATGTAATGACATTAGGAGCACCTGGCCAACACACCTATAATTTCAAGATTTATGTGAGTCGCCCCTGACGGATTACCGCTTACGCGTAGTTGAATGTAATCTGACCTAAAAAAAAAATGCAAGGTTATAATGCTAAATCGTTAAAAGAAGCTGTTCTTACTTTAAAACACGGTTAAACTTTGTTTATTGAATCCACATCGAGTTTTTGAAGAGTAAGAAATTTATTTTGCCATCATTATTGAATAGTATCTCCTAATTAGGTGATAGTATCTCCAAATAAGGACTTAAGTATAACCTAATAAGCTAAGTCCTAATGGGTGATAGTGTGTCTTAATTAGGTGATAGTATCTCCTAATCAGGTGAAAGCTAAGTCCTAATTAGGCGATAATATCTCCTTATTAGGTGATAGTTTCTCCCAATTAGGTGATAGCATCTTCTAATGAGGAGCTACATAATGAAGGATGTCCTAATTAGGTGATAGCTTAGTCTTTATTAGATGATAGTATCTCCTTATTAGGAGATATTATGTCCTAACTAGGTGAAAGCTAAGCCCTAATAAGGTTATAGCTAAGTCCTAATTAGGTGATAGTATCTCCTAATTAGGTGATGGTATCTCCGAATTAGGTAATAGGTAAGTCCTAATTAGGTGATAGTTAATTTCTAATCAGGTGAAAGTATCTAAATAAATTCAGACTGTGGCATTAGGACGCTTCCGTAATTACATGGAAACTGGACTATCTAGAGGCACCATCTAATGAGACTTAATGTTCCATCATATTCTACATAGAATCATTTATCCCAAATTTAGCCAACCATGGTTTGTTCAGCCACAATACAAAAGCCATAAAAAAATAAGAGAAAGAAAAACATGTCCATTGTTCATGTTATTTGAAATGTATGCCCAAATTCGTCTGAGTGTCCTTTTACAATGCACATTAACATTCCCATTCAAAGTAAGCTTTTGTTTAATGGCGCCAAAATTATGTCCATTAATAATGAATAAAGGAGGGAGTCACACATTTCAGTGCAGTGATTTACATCTGAACAATTTGTACAAAGAAACTGCTTTCAATATTTTTGTTTTACCTTTTATTGAAATTCTTTTGTTAAGCATTTTGATTTCCATTTCACAAAATAATTTCAACCGTCTTGAATAAGGTTCATTCTGAGACTTGTTAAAATGCCTTAAAATAATGTATATTTACAATAGGCTGTTAAGATGTCCGTAGAACAATATATGCTTACAGGAGTGTATCGTATATGATATTTATGTCTTTAAACACTAGTTTATCTCACAACTTATAATTCAGTCAACCTTTCAGAATGCTTTTGATTAGTGTTCTGATGTCGTATTTCATTATATATGTGTCTCTTGTTTTGATTGGTCCTTCTCCTATGTTTTCGCGTTTTGGCGTCTCTTATTTTGATTGGTCCTTCTCCTATGTTTTCACATTTTGGTGTCTCTTGTTTTGATTGGTCCTTATCCTATGTTTTCACATTTTGGTGTCTCTTGTTTTGATTGGTCCTTCTCCAATGTTTTGACATTTTGGTGTCTCTTGTTTTTATTCGTTAATCTCCTATGGTTTCACATTTTAGTGTCTCTTGTTTTGATTGGTCCTTCTCCTATGTTTTCACATTTTGGTGTCTCTTATTTTGATTGGTCCTTCTCCTATGTTTTCACATTTTGGTGTCTCTTGTTTTTATTCGTTAATCTCCTATGGTTTCACATTTTAGTGTCTCTTGTTTTTATTGGTTCTTCTCCAATGTTTTGACATTTTGGTGTCTCTTGTTATGATTGGTCCTTCTCCTATGCTTTGGCATTTTGGTGTTTCGTGTTTCCTTGCTGGTGATGAAACCGGGTTCTGTTTGTGATCCCTTCTTATTTGCATTCTTAGAATGCAGAAAGGTTACAACTTTGAGGATGATAGTCCCGAAATTTTCACAGTGTTGTTTCTATCAGTTGAATGTAAGTTGATGATGTACCCTTGAAGGTAACTTTCAATCTACCAATCTACAGTCTTGTACCAGCGCATTCTTAGAACTTGCACTCTGACTGAATGTAAAGACGGGACTCCATGATGGGCCCTGTCCAAACTTCTTTAGAGAAGACAGGGCTCCGACAATCCGTCCTCTCTGAGTGTCAGTCGGACTCCTCGGGTGATAACACACAGGACCTCGCTACAGCCGGCAGAGCACGGATTATATTACGTACGCCCTCGTTTTATATCCATTTACATATTCTGTGTTGCTTGGGCCTCTGCGTATTTCGGTCTTGTTTGTATGTGGTCATCTGACAGTGAGGAGGTTGTTTTACACCACAATTGTACGTTCTTCGAAACCTCTGGGGGAATCGGAAAAGTGGGAGGGTTGTGCGCACGTAATCCAGGATAATCACACCATTTGTTACCTGCGTAGCAGATGGCCGTCCAAAGTCGGCACCGGTTGCCCATTGGTCTCGTTGGTTTATGTGTAGTCTTTTGCGTTTATTGTTATTATGTCGTGTGTCTCTTTTTTATCTCTGGCTGTACTCGTCTTCAGTGTTTGCGCATCGGGTGTAATGGAATTTTGTTGTTGGTATTGCAACCAGGTCTGGTTGGAGATCACCACTCTTCGTTTCAATCAGCTCAACCAAAAGATTTGACTTCAAGGGAATAACATACTAGTAATCTATCACCAAATGTTGCCAGGCACAAGGAAACCCAACCCGAGTGTCCAGCATTTGTTTGTACCACGAGTCGTGGACAAAAGCAAATCGGGGACACGAGGGTTTGATTAATAGGTTCTATCAGGATCTACTGAGTGAGACATAAAAATTTACACGAATGACGGAAATTTCGTCTTTTCCCGAGTGGAGCGTAGCGGAATGAAGGAAAAGATGAAAAATTTCTGTCACGAGTGTAAATTTTTATGTCTCACTCATTAAAAAGTGATGAAATCTATTTCTTCTTCCATGAAACATAAGAAAAAAGGGAATTCAAGCAACGTTCCATGCCATCTTACGCCATGTTTTCTGACGACGTTACTGTGACGTCACAATAAGATTCACTTTTATCATTGGCGAATTGGAGCCTTTGAGACAACTTATGTATCTCACATAGGCTGTTTCACAGGGTACGAGCAAAACTGGTGAAGAATGCCGTGTCCCTGATTACATCTGGTGATAAATTATTTTTCTCACACTGTCGAAAGGAGCTAATATGATTTTTTCAATGCATTCGTTTGCATATTTTGACCGGCTAACGCAACAGTCATGTATGACGTCACAATGACGTAACAGTTAAAAAGGCACTTCCGGAATGGGCTCATCTCACCCTACAGGGTAACGCAACATTTCTCCTGACACCTAAATATGGACAAATCACTCTCATGTGAGAGAAGCAACAATGTACATGAAGACCATGAAAATTGATGGTATCACTAAAGAGTAAAATTATGTTCAAATTAGTAAATGTACATTGGAAAATATCAAAGGTATCTACAAATTAATTTCTTCAGAAGATTTTAATAGAGTCGGTAATTTCTATTGAAATAGAATGAGATTTCTGAAAGAACGTGTATTGACTATTAATGCATCATTGGAAACCAATCATAAAAACGAAAAAGACTGTATTGAATGGAATAACCTAGTGTATCACATTCCATTAAACTAAATACATAAAAACATCAGGCAAAGAAATATCAGAATTGATTTACATTTACTAATAACATTTTTGGGGGCAAAAAACAACAACAGTTTTACCGTTTTCCAAGTATCTCAAGAGGTTTTACATCTGATTGTCTTTGGGCCACCTTTTTGGTCCTGAGGGTCTTTGGGCCACCTTTTTGGTCCTGAGGGTCTTTGGGCCACCCTTTTGGTCCTGAGGGTTTTTGGGCCACCTTTTTGGTCCTGAGGGTCTTTGTGCCACCTTTTTGGTCCTTCCTGTTTGGATACTTGCATTGGATATTTTCATGATACATGTGATTTGGTAATAATCATAAAGCGTCACCTACATTATGCAGTGCATTAGATAAGTTCTTCGTGTTTCTGTGGAGCTTGTGTCATTGTCTCCGTCTGTTTGTCCTATTTTCTTTTCCCCTGGGGAAGTTCTGTTTTGTATTATTTGCAAAATTTGTAAGCCTTTCGATTGGGGATTTGAGTCAAATTCTACGTATACTGCGCTATCCTTCTTTTTTAAAACATGATGTGATGTAATTGCTACTGTTGTCTCCGTCTGTTGTATGTTTTTTCCCTCCTTTTTGTCGTGTGTGACCCGCTGTACTCACAACAACGTCGTCACGCAAGGGATCACCTCTTCATCCCCCTTGCCTTAAATTTCATTCCCCTTACGGTTAGGGTTGCGACATGTAATACAGAGGTAGAAGAAAGATGGATATATGTTTATGGGTAGAGGAACATTCTCTTGAACTATTCAGACAGAAAAATAATCAACATTCGCCCTGCTTGTTTCTTTTGTTTTTTTTTTTGTTTTGTTTTGTTGTTGTTGTTGTTTTTTTTTTTTTTGCTACAAACGTCCATTATTTGCCTATACTAACTTTTTCGTTTTTTTTTTAAGAATTCCTAATGATCACTTTACATACCTCTGTAACGCATGGAATTTTAATGAATATATATCTATACGTTTCGGAATTGTTAGCTTGTATATATATGAATTAAAGGCCATTTTGAGATATTCTGAAATAAATTAAATAGAATATAGTCTGATGATTGAATATTTGATAGCAAAACTCATACGAAAAATTATTCCCTTCTTTCTGCGATTGTTTCATTTAGAAATATGCATCCCCCCCCAAATACCGTACTCATTCAGCAATAGATATTTCAAGATTTTTTTTTTCTGAAATAATGTATCTTTTATCGTTTACATGGGTTTCAAATATTATGTGATATGAAAATATAGTAATCTCCCTGTAGTAGCAACCACATTTTGCGACCACACGAATATTCAGTCGCATCTGATCCTGTGTCAATTGTGAAGGGGCCTTTAATTTTGCATGAAGACGCATTGACTTGTCAATTTGCATTATGTAATAATTGGCGTATTATTTAAATCATCCCTGCACTGTCTATTCATTATCGTACGAGTTTGCAAAAAGAAGGAAATGTTGTTGGCGACAAAGTATGTTTGACTTGTTTATCAGAGCATGAACGGCCGTTCACCGTAACACACTCTGTATTGTCTAGCATTTTGTACTTTCATTTAATAAACACTAAAATCAGTTGATTTTAAGAAAATGCGTACGAAATCAAGAATGAACCCCCCCCCCTCCCAAATTTAGAAGATAAGATATCTTAAAATTTTATCGTTGTAATTGTTCCTCGAAAAGTATTACAGGAGGACCCTTCAAAACCCCCTAAAAACAGGTAATACAGGTAATTATGCAACCACGTGATATCATTTTGATGAAAGGCATTATTATTAACTAAAGGTACATTTGAGATTGCAATCATTTTATTCTGAAGGATCTACGGTATTTGTAGAGTAGACAAGGTACGTTTTAATGTTTAATTCAGTTGTTTTTACGAAATATTCAACAAGTATTTTTAGGGTGATTACCATGATTTTTTAAATGTTTTTTGTATTTCCCCTTCTCGTTACTTTTCTTAATAAACAAAAATTGAAAATAATATTTTAAGATCAAGGAGTTTTGTTAAGCTGAAATTAAATTCTTCTTTGACGCTCAGCAATGTGAGTCAGAAAGAAAACGGACGAATTTCTATAAATAGCTCCATAAGATAAAGATGCCAAGAGGACTATATCAAATGACTATCCTGAGCCCAATTTCTTAAAAGAAATTCAGAGATTTCCTAAATTTTGTTATAAATAAAAGGCTCAAAAGTTTTTCCAATTATATTGTATTCTAATTTCTAATATTATTTCTATACAGTGAAAATTAATTCAAAGACAAAATATCGAGACTGGACTCTAATAAGAAGAGCTAAGGGATCAAATTTTAAAATAATTCCTGGAAAAATTTGTGAAAAGGGCTGCCGTCCATTCAACTTTTCTTATAATATGTAGAATTCTACAAAAATGCATTAGAGATCTGAAACTGGGGATTCGATGTTGGTTCATTGATTTTAATTCTAAATTTCTTGAGGGGGTATTTGTTTGACTATCACTCACTCAATATTCTTGTGTTTTTAAATCATTACTGAACATTGTCAAAAACACATCATGGTTCAAATCAATATCCGTGATTTATACAGTTTTCTTTCTCCTAAACAAAACTGGGCTAAACATTTTGATACAAACAACAAATAGTATATTTTTATTACAATTTTGACAAATAACCTTAATTAAAGCATTAGATGTATAATGAGGGATAATCGGTTCACCCATTTATTGAGTATGAAATTCTACACTTATTACATAGTTATAATATTTAGAAAAAAAAAATATTTTAGAATTTTCACCAATGTGTTTTTGAAAAAAAATTAATTCCTAAAAGAGTAATCGGCCCTCAACGTTTACATTGTTGTCTATGGAAAAACTAATATTTCAGCGATGTTTCCGAGAAAATAATGTGGCTAAATTACGGATGGATAAAATTTTTCTAATGAATAACATTTATCAAATTCACTGAAAAATAAAAAGTTCCCAGTTTAGATGTTTCGCAATTAATTTTTAAACTTTTCTCCATCAAGGGAGGTTACTCCTAAAAATGACCCCGTTAAAAATCCTTTTTCCATTAACTGCCATCATAGTTTGTGCAACTTCAAAAGCAATTGAGTAATATGAAATAATTCATACTCATAATTGCAATAATTTGGATAGGATGTATTATTTTGATACTTCGGACACGTGTCACTTCATCAAGAAATATCGTCGAAATTAAAGGAGATTAATATCCTAGCACGACCCTTCCGATGCTATTTTAGGCATAGATGTTTCTTAACTATGCCACTGAATTAACCCCACAGGAAATTCGATGCCGCGCACTCTTTGCAAAATGCATAAATCGAAATTAAAAAAAAATAAAACGAGAAGGCGAAAGTGAAATGCATTTGGCCGTGTCTGAGAATCAATGCGGCATTTCATTAAGTACCACTGATGAGGATTTACTGTACGAAGCACGTGTCTGGTGCATTAAAATGCTTTGAAATTTTCTTCAAGAAGGTAAAGGGTAGGAACACTTCCGTGTTATTCAACGACATTCTTCTACATTTAAACTACCCTTAAGTAATAAATACCCAATTAATACTTTGTTCATTTGTTTTGAAATAAAAGAATAATGAATTTTATTTATTTTCCCTGTTTTTTGGAATAAGAAGATAAACTTGAATTCATTATCTGTGGTAAATTTCACCTCTAAATCATTTTCTTATGAAAGGGACATGTATTGTTTCTTATGAAGGTAACTACATATCAAAATGTAAAAGTTGTTCAGAAGCCCGCTCGATATGATATTTTCTAGTCTATGAGAAAGTTTGTTGAGTCTGAACCCCATAATGATTTTGTATCTTCAAAACAAGCAAAAGATAGATAAAAAGATACCATTTTTGAAACCGAAACTCTAAGAAATAGAGAAAGGAAGTAACATGTGCCATGCCATAATTAGTCTACATTTTAGAATAGATATTGCTAGATATCTGTTACCTCTTAAAACTTCAAGACTCCTAGAAAGGGGTTTAAATTTATTGTATATGCCATGTATACAGATACTCCTTTTCAGTTTTTTTTTTCCATTAATAGATAAAAAAATTCCCGGGATATAAGCACACATTTTCTATTTCTGTGTCAAAATAAACAACACCTAGAAAATTGTCATGCATATTTGAAAAGAACAATGTAGAGATGTGATTTTTACAGTCATTTCCACTTTTCATAGTTAAAGTTAAGCTTATTCCTCTTTACTTTATATTTTAGGTGAAAAATCCAGATAATTCCCTGATGATGTCGCAGCCAAGTGAACCAGAAGTCACTGATGTACTATTGAATGTACCTGAAAAAGATGACATAACACTAGATGCTAAACAAAGCAATTATCCTGGACCAGCACCAGATCAAGGCAATGAATGTTTTAGGACATGCCAATACAATTGTCAAACATTCAATAATTTAGGTTATTTCTTTCCTGATCACTCAAGCAAAACTTTCATGGCTCAAAGAGTCCTCGCGAATTATGGTACATCCAATACATGTGACAAAGGCAAGGAGACAGCGTTCGATGTCCCCAAAGGGGAAAGAAACGGAACTGTTTTCCCTGGAAAAATAGACCAAGACATAATTCAAGAGCTAGAAAAAGAAATAAACGACATTTGTGAGATGTTAGGAATTGCAGAAGGTATAAGTTATTCATTTGGTCTATTGAATACTGTCTTTTTTCATCTTTACTGTAACAATTTCATTCTATTATCAAGATTACATATGACGTCATTATATTCCATATTCAAGCACATACGTAAATTAAGCGACGTTGTCAATGCCATAATGAGGGAGGTTGTTATTTACTATAAAATACATGTATATAGTTATCCCTTGTCTGTCTGCATCGCTTATGGGTAAGTTACAAGTACTTCGAGCTAGCTAGCATGTAAATGATGCTTACTCCTCTCGGGCACCTGATCTCATTTCCACTGTTGATTCATGTTTTCATGTTTGCAGAATGTTATGTTGGTTTTTTAAAGGTTTATTTATTTATTCATTTATTTACAATAAAATCACTGTATTCTCCATACATCATGATGTAACAGAAATCTACTTGCTCCATACATCATGATGCATCATGATGAGACTGTGTTTCATTTATTTATTTATTTACTTCTTTATTTATTTATTTATTTATTTATTTATTTATGCATTTATGCATTTATGCATTTATTGATTGATTGATTTATTCATTTATTGAATGATTAATTGGTTATTTATTTATTTATACGCATTTTTTTTTTGCAGTAACTCCCTTAATTTCATGTACCAATTTATGGTGATGTTTGAATTCTTATTTCTGTTTCATGTGTGACTTTCATTCACTTGTAAAATCATCTTCTTAATATTCACTTATTAAGAAAAAAATCATTCTTTTTAAGATCCCATGAAATGGTCCACCGAAAGCTGCAAGAAGTGGCTTCATTGGCATATTGGAAAAATCCATGCGTCTCAACTCTATCAGGGTGATTTCAAGATAACTGGCGCCGATTTGTGCAAACTTTCCTTGAACGAATTTCGATGTCTGTTCTATCCGTTAGGCGATACATTGCACGCGCAACTGGACGTTTGGAAAAGAGGTTTGGAGATCATACTTAACCATTCTTTTCATTACCTATTCATGAGCGACTTGTAGTGAAGTCACTGTAGATTTGTGATATGACATACATGTATTTCTGAATGTAAAGGGTTTGGAGAGTTATTCTAGCATCGAACTTGAAGGATATATAATTATGAAATTCGATTGTTAAGTATGAGGCTAACATTCATTGCATGTAATTTGCACACACTAATTTGAACGGATGACGGATGAAAATCAATCAAATATGTTTTAGCACTTTCTGGATCGCCAGGATCTTCTTTAACTAATTTCTATATAGACATCACACCGACAGTGTATGTTTTTGTAGATATTGTTTTCATTTACGTGAATAAACATCGACGGCGGATGTGGCTAGCCAGTCAGGGGATGCTTACTCCTCCCGGGCACCTGGTCCCATTTCTAGCTCGCTAGGGGTCCGTCGATGCTCAATTCGGTACTATATTGTGAGTGCTGTTTAGATTTTTTTTATCTCATTAACTGTAATAATTACTATTTTCAGCAAAAGAGTTTTTATGTAATACAAACAGGCGTAAGATCGTCTCTAATAAAGATTTGGGGAGATTCGGCAAACACACAGATTGCATTGAGACAGCAACTTTGAACTCTGGAGTAAAGAAGTATTGCTCAAATGGTTTGTTAATAGTTCTTGTTACCTTCATCTACTATTTGAACAATATGTCTACTTCTACTGGTTAAAAAAGTTCAGCAATGAATACATTTATAAAACCATAATGAATCATTATAAGAGTAATTATCATATTATAAGCTTTATATTATTATAGTAATTATATCTTTATTATTCTGATACTGTATCATCATTATATTGTATCATTAATTTAAGTTATTTGCAATTCTATATTATTTCAATAACGAATGGCGGTTTTTGTTTACTTATTTTGACCCTTAGTTTTAATGTAACCAGAAAAATATGTCGGTGTGGTTCTACACGGAAGAAAATATATTAAGGAGGTCCAGGACAGCCACACTAAATACAGATCATATCATTTAATTTTCCTTAAAATCATAAATGTTAATAATTGAAACATACTTTTTCTACATGCAAATTTTCATCAACTTTTTACCGTTAGTTTTGAAGCTACGAACGTACATATATACCTATTCAAAGCCCCAAAATGGGCCGTAAATGTGACGTTAAAATTAACACACTTTAGGTAATGAAACACA
This sequence comes from Pinctada imbricata, assembly GCA_033119305.1. Lineage (NCBI taxonomy): Eukaryota > Metazoa > Mollusca > Bivalvia > Pterioida > Pteriidae > Pinctada > Pinctada imbricata. Next base: position 42,999,110 of record VSWD01000003.1, on the reverse strand, counting down.
GTTACAAATCCTCTGTAGAGGCAAAATATCAATAAGCTAGATGTATTGTTCATTTAGATACGATGTTGGCAGTCGGATATGTTTAGAATTATAAATGATCACTAAGACTTTTCAAAGGAATTGTCGAAAGGAGATAAATTTATCTCTATTTTCAGAACATCTTTGATATGTTAATTTTTAATAATAAAGTCTGTTTATCTAAAACCCTATCATTTGTTTTCCTCATATGTAAAGTGAAATTCTGATATGTTCCCAATGAAAATTGACCGTCAGTTTTTAAGTTATAGTGATTTTGTTACCCCCTCCCCCTTATTTCTACGTTACCTTATGCTGACGTTCTTGCGATTTCTATTATGACGTCATAATCAATCTAGAGTTTTCCGATGGATTTCTTTCGGATACTGTTCTGGACCCCCTTAAATATATCATTTCCGAGGATATTTACTCCTCCTAAGATAATTGAGCTGCATTCATATTTTAGTTTGACCTGCAAGATTTATCTATACATAAATAACCTTAAAGAGCCATGAAACCCCAACGAGCATCGTATGAAGCCCCTGAGTGAACTGTGCCTCACATATCCATTTAGGCGCTGAAGTCGTCGCTAATCCATGAGATTGTCGTATTTCTGGACACGCTAGCTTCCGAAGGTATTCATTTCTTCTGTCCCACATGGTTTGTGAGGTACCAGCTTCCTTTTGGGATGATACGATGTTAAGGAGTACATGTTACTGTCATTTCTAATTTTTCCACCTTATTGCATTTGCAACGGTGCATAGTTGGACCGCACCTTTATTTGAAACAAAGGAGGGGATCTCAAACAACACCAGGTTACAGCACCCACAGCAAATCCCCAAAACACACAATGCAAAAACATAGAGCAGACAAGCACAGAAAGAGACGCAAAAGAGGCAAGGAACGTCAACGCACAACACAGAAACATCAAACACAAAGGACTGCTCATAAACCTACGAGACTAATTGGCAACCGGTGCCGACTTAGAACGGCCATCTGCGACAAATGTAGCAGAAGGTGAGGTTATCCTGGATTATGTGCACACATCCCTCCCTTTTCCGATTACCGAGGTCTCGAAGAACGTTCAATTGTGGTATAAAACAACCTCCTCACTGTTAGATGACCATACACATACAAAAGCGCAAAACGCAGGGGCCCAACTAATACAGATGAGTATGTAAATGGATATAAAAAGAGAGCGAACGTATTACAATCCGTGCTCTGCCGCCGCTGGCTCATGTATGTTATCACCCGAGGAATCCGACTGACATTCAGAGAGGACAGGTGGTCAGGGCCCTGTCTTCTCGAAAGAGGTTTAGACAGGGACCGTCATGGAGTCCCGTCGTCACAGTCGCTATTACAAGACTGTAGATTGGTCAAGTACCATGCCTAGTGTCCGTCTGGTGACATTAGGATCATAGCCACGGTATAGAAGGCGTTTGATGATTCTGACGCATTTTCGATAGTTATATTGTCTATCTTTGATCCTCCTGATCTTGTTAATTATGTCACAATAAAATGCAGGTTGTGAAATACCCAAAGTAATATACGCTGTTGTCTGTATTGGTCCAGATTTCAAAAGAAGTTGACAATAATTTTTGTAAAATTTCCAGAAAGTCTTTACTAGTTTATGAAAGCGAAAACCTTGTCCTAAAAGTTTCTGGTAATTTGTAAATTGCTTCTATGAAAATCCAAAACATCAGTACATGCTCTAGCATACCGGATGAGCTGTGAAATGTAGATACCATAGGACAGTAATCTAGGAACATCACCGTCAAGCCAGCGGAAATTTACTATGTTAAATCCAAAATCATCTCTTTTGTCAAACACACTTGTATTCATGAAATTGATGTGTATCTCTCAATGGTGCATCTGATTACGTAATAATATGAAAATTTGAGGATCCATTGAAACTTCAAAGGAGTAAATGCACAGAAACCTCATGTCACCAGACAGACACTAGACTTGGTACTTGACCAATCTACAGTCTTGTACCTGTGCATTCTTAAGACTTGCACTCTGACTGACTGGGACAACGGGACTCCATGACAGGTCCTGTCCAAACCTCTTTAGAGAAGACAGGGCCCCGACCACACCTCCTCTCTGAATGTCAGTCGGACTCCTCGGGTGATAACATACATGAGCTCCTTATAGCCGGCAGAGTACGGACTATAGTATGTACGCCCTCTGCTTGGGCCCCTGCGTTTTGCGGTTTTGTTTGTGTTTGGTCATCTAACAATGTGGAGGTTGTTCTACACTACAATTGTACGCTATTCGAGACCTCTGTGTAATCGGAACAGTGAGCGGGTTGTGCGGACGTAATCCAGGATAACCACACCATCTGCTACTTACTAGGCAGATGACTGTCCTAAGTCGGTACTGGTTGCCCATTTGTCTCGTTGGTTGTCTTTTGTGTTTCATGTTTCTATAGCGTGAGTTGATGTTCCTTGTCCCTTTTGTCTCTCTTTCTGTTGATGTCTGCTCTGTGTTTTTTGCATTGGGTGTTTTGGAGTTTTGTTGTGGGGGTTGCAACCGAGTGTTGTTTGAGATCTCCTCCTTTCCTTCATGATGACGTACGAAATGATGAAATGACGACGGAGTGTAATATTTATATCATAGTGTTAGGTTTAGTGTTCACTATGCCGAAATAGTATTCAGGGTTCTGGCACATAGTGCACGACCCGAAGGGGAGTGCACTATGTGCCAGAACCCTGCCTACTATTTCGGCATAGTGAAAACTAAATCTAACACTATTGTTATTATTATGCTGACTGTTTTTGATAGTGTATTCCCTTCATAGAAAACGTTTTCAAGATATATGTTATGAACATTGATTGCACGAGTTACCTCTCTTTCAAAAACTCTGTGTTACAGACAAACATATTCTGGATTTACCCCTCTTTGACTGTTAAAGAGTTCTTTAGTATAGGCATAATTTAACAAGAAAAAATATAGCAACATAAATTTGGCATTAATTTTAAAGGAAAAATAACTTTCTAGGAACATTTGTTTTTGATAGTGTATTCCCTTCATAGAAAACGTTTTCAAGATATATGTTATGAATATTGATTGTACGAGTTACCTCTCTTTCAAAAAACCTTGTGCATATTCTGGATTTACCCTTCTTTGACTGTAAAAGATCTATAGTGTGGTCGATTAGTACAGGCGTTATTTAACAAGAAAAATATAGCAACATAAATTTGGCATTGATTTAAAAGGAAAAAATTAAATATTTAGGAACATTTGCTTGGGTATGCAAACAAATTTGATTAAATATCTTGTATGAAAACGACATGTCTGTATATATAAACAGGTCAGCATCACTTATGTTAAGAATGCTACTATGGAAAGACAGGGGTGCACTATTAGGGTGATAGTGCACACCACGAAAGGTGATAGTGTACACCTGAACCGTTCTCTGTCACAATATGGTAGAGTAGAACCTATCACAGAAGAAACTCACTGGAAGCATAATAATATATGCTAATCCGTGAAATAACTGGACATAAAATATTCTTAGGATCTATCAATTATGAAATATATGTCATATTATGAAAATTTCAGCCAATCGTATAGAAGTAATTATTCTTTCTGTCTTTAATTTTAGAAGGGATGTTTAGTGATGGACATATGAGAAAAGGTGTACGGCAAACAATTCATCTTTGGGAGTTCTTAAAGGAACTTTTGAAGCAGCCCTCGATGTACAGTAGTTGTATTACGTGGTTGGATAAAGAAAAAGGCATATTCAAGATAGAGAATTCCTCAAGAGTGGCCTCCCTCTGGGGAAGAAGGAAGAACAGACCCGCTATGAACTTTGACAAACTTAGCAGATCTATCAGGCAATACTATAAGAAAAACATTATAAAGAAGACTGAAAAATCAAAAAGACTTGTTTATCAGTTTTGTCAGCATGTTCTCTAATGTATTTAAACACATTCTTAGCTACGTTTTTGGCGCTTTTTGCGTTTTTGTTTATTGACGCTTTTTTGTTTTTTGACGTCATGTTTGTTCTATAATAGTTAAAATATTTTAATAGTTATATGTAAATCATCCAGCAGCGTTCCAGTGCTGCAATATCCAGACTCGAAGCATCATTCAAAATGTGTTATGATCATTCACACATTGTTTGTGGTGATTTTGATAGATAATTCATATGTTTCAGACAAACATGGCGAAAAATGACCTTATTTAGGTTTTGCCAAAGTCATCGTGTAGTGATTTTTGTTTTGTCTACATGTATATTTCAGTTTGCATATATCTTATCAGGTTGCATGACATTTTATTAGTTTTGAGCGAAAGGATCATTACAATACGTTAAGCTTTAATTATTACATTCTCTCTTTTGTTGTTATTATTTGTATCCTTTTCTTTTACTGTTTGGGTATGAGAGCTCTTCATTTTCAGCCTCATTTTGGTCGGCTTCGTTTGTGTATGTGGAGTTTCTTTTTTACAAAAATGTCTTATCTGTCGCCTAACAGAAGCTTTGTTTTGGCCCTTTATCAATTTTGATGTCATATATATCATTTTGCTATCTCCGAAACTTGTAATTTTTGGTACAAAAATTCATGAGCAAGGCTCTGTCTCGAAATTTCGCTCATTTATTGATATTCTCAATTATTTCAACGTTTTCAGACGTTTTGAGCGACGTATTAATCTGTACACGACTGTGAAATCTAAAAAGGATTTCGTGATTTGGATTCACCATATACACCGCGTGGGACGTTGTGATTCCTCACGGAGAAGTTTGAGATTTGTTTCATAATTTAAGTGATACTGTACAAAATTGATGAGACATTGCAGTAAGTCCATATTGTTCATATATCTGAAAAGTCTATAGTTTTTGCAAACACTTCAAGAGTTCGTCTAAAGGAAAGATTTTCTGTCGTCGACAAACTATTGAAAAACTATGAACAGCTCATATACCTGGACGTTATGGATTAATTTATTAGGCTTTTGTAAAGTTTGATTTAGAAAATGAAAAAATACAAAATATATATATATGTAAATCACAACACCATAAGTTTCGATCCCACGCGGTGATACATTTGACATTATATAAACTAGAATATTATGGATATATGAACGCTTATGAAAATAGGGACGACATGGCAGGTTCGGCACATACTCCTTTAAACTATAAAAATAAAACCAGAGGGCGGTACTAAAATACAAAAATCGCATCGGAAGATTTTCAGTGTATTTCGGTATTGCGATGCACAACCGTTATTCAAAACATTTCCGGTGCAACGGATTCATATCATCTGAAAAATATCTGGCAGCAGAATGAAACGCTTCTTTTTTTAATACTGTATTTGTTTATTTCGATGCGTGTAAAGGAGGATGTGTAATTTTGTATTTAATACGAATGTAAACCACACCGTCTGCTACTTGCGTGACAGATAGCCGTCCTAAGTCGGCACCGGTTGCCCATTGGCCTCGTTGGTTTATGCTTGGTCTTTTGTTTTTAATGCTTCAATGGTGGGAGTTGGTGTTCCTTGTCCTTTTGCGTCTCTTTCTATGGGTGTCTGCTTTGTGTTTTCGTATTGGGTACTTTTTGGTTTTTCTGTGGATGCTGCAACCCAGTGTTGTTGGAGGTCCCCAATTGATAATAACATATTTATAACAAAATCAGAAGTATGTCAAGTACTCTGTGAAGAGATAAATGAATTGGATACTATTAACATTCTGTAGTGAATTTCTATGTCGTAATTTATATCATCGACAGACATGCTGCAGGGCAATTTAAACTTAAATCATTTTTCATGCAAGGAAAGATTGACTTACTATTTAAGGTTTTATGGGTTGAATGATTATGCTAACGTGAGTTTTGTCTTAAAATTGTCGAACGCATAAATCTCCACCGATAGGTACAGTGTGACCTTCAAAGGTGCACGTTGTCTAGAAAATGTGCCGCAGGGCTCAATATAGATCTGACGTATTTGAAGCATTTCAATTCTAATTAGCACAAAGTGAAGACAATAATGATCATTTGATGACGTATGTTGGTGTAGATAAAATATTAATAATACATATAAGGAAATTGCCAAATTCCAAATAATTGTCACAAGTTTGATTGAAATTATCATAATATGTATTTATGATAGTATTTTTATATCTATCATTATCCAGGAAAAAGGAAAACATTTCACACTTGTTACAAATTCAACTGTCAGAAATAAGTATGTCTGAAATAAATTTTAGTACATGTATAGGCGAATTTCACAGCAAAAGGTCAGTCTCGTTCAAAAGAATGTACTTCGCTAATTTAGCCAAATTACTGCTTTATGAAATAAATGTATTAGCTTTTTCTGTCTCAATAAAGACGGTTCGAGAATTTAAGCCTCTTGTGTCAGTTTGACGTTAGGTTGAGTAGCGATTTGTTCACTCATTCGATGAAATTGTTCTTTATTTGTCAGGATCTCTTTAGGAAAATGTATGTGCTTTGATATGTACATGTATAAGTAAGGGCCTGCGTATTGATTAATAATTAAACGTGTCGATGTAGTTATTTTGGCTGCTACGATAAACATCAAAGAAGTGCCTAACCGTTATTCAGTCTCAAAGTCGAGAAGGCAAAGCAAAATCATGAGAATTCCCATCGAAACGGTTGCGAACCCCCGAATGAACAACATTCCGAAGTGAGACCAGGTGCCCGGGGAGAGTCAGCGTCTCCTAATTGCATGCAGAAACAACGATGAGAATATATTATCCGAAACATTTATATCTGGTAACGTTATTTGGAAAATTTTGTTCAGAACGTGCATTTCTGGCAGCAAAGCAGTGTGTTTAATAACAGAAAACAAAAAGATAGAAGAAAAAGTTAGAATAAGTTTGCATACATTTTGAATAATCTGTCATGAGATTGCAGAAATTCAAAAAAGAACAAGCAATTTGAAACAATTTACATGTCGATTCGATATGTGTCAGAATTTACTTAATATGACAAATATACAGGGCGTTTGAAACTTTTTTCATGCTCGAGAAAGTTGGTTTTCTTTTTAATAAGGATTCATTGGTTTCAGGTCATAGGAGGTTATGATAATAAGTGATTTATCTTAAAATTGCTCATTGCGGTTGTCATATCGTATAAATCACGAATAATATGCTGAGAGACAATTTTCTGAGAACTGTGCCAAAAGCTAAATATAGATTCTCGGTCAATGAAGCATTAATATGCAGTTTAGTACAAGGTTATGATAAACATTATCGCTTGATGGAGAATGAATGATAGATTTATCATATAAGGAGATATCATTTAATAAGGAAAGCGCCGAAACTGCTTATTTATCTAACAAGTTAACTAAAATTGCAGAATATGATAATGGCATTATTTGAGTACAAAATTATTTGGCAATTTGATGACTAACCACCTGATAAATGTTTTGAATCGTAACATATATTTGGATTGAAAATCAAGCTATAGTTTTGTTTGTTCTACTTTCTATTTTAGAGAGATTAGATCAATACAAAAAGATTTGAAATAATGTTACGTCTTCCAATTCATAGCATTATTTAAGAACAGATAAATTTGCAGCATGTATTAGACATGCACGTTTCGGGCACTTCACCCTCGTCCAAACAATGAAATATGGCCAAAGATTGTGGAAGATATGTCCAAACTACCGAAAGATGTAGCTGGATGGGTTGGATATGATGCTACAGGACCCACTTTTCAGACATTTCGACAACACTTTGTGAACAGAAAATTTCGAATGTGTTTGAAGAAAGGATCGGCCGAAGTTGATAGGACTTGGCTAAATTTGCCCTCAGAGACTCCTGATCCATCAGCAGTGACACTCATCAAGTGGTACAAATGTTAAGTCTTCAAATTTGCAGAAAGGACCAGACATGAATGTTTCGGCTACTTAACCCTCGTCAGTGATCCTTAATTAACACAATGATACATGACCAAAGACAGTGAACGTTATGTCCAAGGCGTATATGGATGGTTGGGATATATTTCTACAGGACGTATAAGTCGTTCAAATACAAGAAGCTACTTTCGTAGAAAATGGGCGTGCGCAGTTGCGCCTGGTGCCTACATTAAATAGATCTCTTTTCTGTTTATTATTTCATTATAAATATACAGATAGGTTTTGTTTTATGTTTCATATTTGGATGCAATTGCTGTCGATGTCTCCGTCTATTTGTTCTCGTGGTAATTTTGCGCGCTGATTCCTCTAGACACATTTTCTCGTTTTATGCGTGTGTGTTCGTCTGTGATCAACGAAACGTCGTCATATTGGGGATTCACTTACGCGTATTATGTTTGCCTGTGATGCTCTTTCATCATTTCAATATGCAATATGTGTGTCCTCGTGTACGTTTATAGCGTTTCCAATGTGGACTTTACTTTGTTTTTGGAGGGTCCCTTTGACCTAAATGATTTAGTTTCTCCTTGTATGTTTGTATTAATATTCCGGACGATCATTTAAGGTGTTAATCATCACCCCTCCCGATAGCAACTATTTTCAAATTTGTAAATCTTATTTGGTTCCCTCCGAAAATTGATATGACCAAGGAAAAAAGGAATTCCTAATGTGATTCAGAGGAGATGCATTCCAAATGGGTACACAATGCATGCATGTAAAAGAAAGGAGGGGATCGCCAACAAGAATCGGTTGCAGTTAATGTACCAACAGAAAACAAATCACGGTTTCTTATCACATGATAAGAAAATGATATGTTTCACGGGAATATCCTTTGATCAAACAAAGTAAATATTGTCTACATCTACGTTATATGAATTGCTATAGGTCAACCATACGGCCATCTTTACCAATTATATGAGGGCAATCTGTTTTGGTCAAGAAGAGGCGTTTATTCAGAGAAACTTAAACAGAAAATTTTGTATCCGTCCATGCAACAATATCGTAACATGTGGCGAGTATTGACAATTTTCTGCTCAAGCATTATCTGAACATAACTTTTTTCATGACCATCATATAATTGATAATGATAGACAAATGACAGGCCTAAATAAATTCATATAAAGAAGTTTTAGACAGAATTTAACAATGGTATAACCATAGGGGATACCCATTGAACGTATCATTTGCGTATCACGTAATACGCAACCGTGACTATGTGAAAACGAATGATAGACGCGTACAAAAATAGACACAAAAGGGACAAGGAAAACCAAGTACGACATCCAAACACCAAATGCAAAAGTCCAGACATGCACCAACGAGACCAATGGGCAAGTATCTAGTGCCGACTTAGGACGGCCATCTGACACGATCATTGCGCAAGCACATTCCTTCCACTTGTCCTGTTATGGCAATTATTATCATAAAAGCCTCTACAATGTATATAATTAACTCTACAGACAATTTCCGTAAATTCATTTATGGTGCGGAAGTTAAATATATATCATTTAAGTTAATTGTCAAGATTTCTTTTTATCGTTATTCTTTATATCTTATCATTATGATCATCATCATTTTTATTACTGTAGATTTTGAAAACGATGTAGGGATACAAACAAAAACAGGCGCTAAAGACTTAAATTAATGGACATATTGGACATGAGGACATTCAACCATTTTTTACATGAACCTGTTGTGTATGATATTTAAGTAACGAGTGCTTTTTTGCGTTCATGGCTTTTACACTCAGGTTCGACGGGCGCAAATCCCGTGAACTGCGAAGCGGTTCTCGAAAAAATTGCGCCTGTCGAACCAGAGTGTTAAAGCCATGATCGCAGAAAATAAGACACTCATTCCTAATATTTAAATTCAGAGACTTTCAAATTTAAAATTAATTTGAAAACATCCTAACATTTTCGCAGAAATTAAGTGAAAATTTTAAAAGATCTGAATGTTTCGCGTGTGTCAAATATCCTTACCAGGAAAGATAAGACATAGTCCTTTGCAAAGTATCCACATATAAGGTTTACTCTTTTAAAAGAATTACTGATTTTATCTTTAAAACGTTTTCACGATGAGTTCTGGTTCATGCTGCAAATTTATCTGTTTTGAAATGATGCCATTGCATTTGAAGACGTTTAACATTCGTACCACTTGGAGACTGTCACTGTTGGTGGAGAAGGAGTGGACAAGGAGTCCCCGAGGGCACATGTAGCCAAACTTGATTGTCAATGAACGTTTCTTCAACGCATTCGAAAAGTTCCGTTATCAAAATTTCTTGAAATTTCCAAAATGTGGATCCTTTAGCATCATATTTCATCCATCCTGCTACGTACTTCTGTACATTTGTTGACACAGTAATTTTCATGCTTTTTGCATTGTTTAGATTAAGGATCACTGAAGGGGGTAAAGTACTCGAAATCTGCATCTCTGGTCCATGCTGCACAATTATATGTTCTTAAATGATGCTATTGAATTTGCAGACGTTTAACATTTAACTTTCTATTAACAATTAGAAGAAAATAAAGCCTTATTTATTATGAAAGTAATAAGTTCTGCATAAATTCATTTCGTTTGAATTATCTACATTAAAGTTTTGATTCACAAATTGACTGTAGATGCTCATATTAAATAATTACAATTTTTGCAATATAAAAACAAAATATAATTCGTGGTTTCATGATAATAACGAGAGCATAAGCAGTTTGAACTTTAACATTGGACCCTATTGGAAAAGTAAGAAAATTCCCTTTGAGAGGTGATAAAATATAACTATGAATTTTCAAAGTATCCTTTCCCAAAACTATATATATAAGGTTGATAATCTGAACAATATTCTGAAGAGAAAAAAGGTATCCAGGCAAAAAAGTACCAGTAATTCTGACCTAAGGGATACCTTGTTGTAAAATTTTTGAAAGGTTTTCACGAAGATTGTTTTCACTTTTTATAAACAAAAATGAAGAAATAAAGATTATTTATATTTAAGAAAAGTCAGAGCTACATAAGTTCATATTCATACATATGTTTTTTATTCATATTTTAATGATTTAAGGGATTTTAATGTTTGTTGTCCTTGTCTGTTTTTTTTACTCGTCGACAAAGAAATCTACCCGGCTCGCACGGTTTAAAATTAGTGCGCGCACGCTATGTGATTGGGGTCAACTTGCGTTCATCGTGAAATGAACGTCAGAATTGAATAGGCGTTTAACATTGTAATAACATAATCAACTTGCAATGAAATATTAACCCATGAAAAGTACATACACTTGTCCTACGTTTTCTCGACAGTGATTAATCTGTGAAGTAGATATTACTACATTCTCCACCGAGTGTAAAAAGGCAAGGCACTTTTTCTAAAGAATGAATAAAATTTGTACGTGCTTATTTATAGGGATATGGATTTCATCAGAATCATCATTTATACCGTGGATATGATCCTAATGTCAACAGAAGACACTCGGCATGGCATGGTACTTGACCAATCTACAGCCTTGCACCAGCACATTATCGAGACCCTGACTGACTGTGAAGACGGGACTCCATGACTGGCCCTATCCAAACGTTTTTAGAAAAGACGGGGCCCCGACTACCTGTCCTCTCTGAATGTCAATCTGACTCCTCGGGTGATTACATGAATAAGCTCGCTACAGCCGGCAGAACACGGACTGTATTTCGTACGCACCCTTTTTATATCCATTTACATATCAATCTGTGTTGCTTGGCCCTGAATTTTGCTGTCTTCTTTGCGTGGTCGTCTTACAATGAAGAGGGTATTTTACACTACAATCGTGCATTCTTGGAGAATCGGAAAAGTGGGAGGGTCATGCACGCGTAATCTGGATAACCACATAATTTGCTATTTATCTTGTATATTGATAATAGCATCTCGATAAGAAAATAAAAAGAATATAGAAAAAGTGTTCGTGTAAATGCGCGTCAAATACTTTATGAAGAGATTACAAAAATATAACGCCGAGTAGAATTTGAAACAATTTATATTCTGTAGTGGATTTCTCTGTCGTAATTTACCTCATCGACAGACATGCTGCAGGGCAATCTTAAATTTAATCGTTTTTATACAAGCGAAAACTGACTGTTTTAGGTTTTATGGATTGAATGGTTATACTAATTAGAATTTTGTCTTAAAACTGTCTAACGCATTAATCTCCACGACAGTGTGACCTTCAAAAGTGCTCTTTTTCAAGAAAGCGTGATGCAGGGCTAAACATAAATCCAACGTTATATGAAGCATTTAGACTCTAATTAGCACAAGTAAAGACAATAATGATCACTTAAATGACAATTAAATGATGTATGTGTAGAAATATTAATAATACTTGGAAGGAAATGGCCAAATTGCAAACTGTTGTCACAAGAATTTGAATTGCAAGTTAGTCAGAAATATCATGATATACATATAAATTGGTATACGTTATTTGGAAAATTTTCTCCAAAACGTGCTTCTTTGGCAGCAAACAGAAAACAAGAAGATAGAAACAATATTATATGTTTGCTTATATTTTGAATAATAATTCATGAATTTGCAGAAAATCAAAGAGAACTATGAATTTGAAACAATTAACATTCTGTCGATGCGTTATGTGTCAGAATTTACCTAATATGACAAATATACAGGGCGTTTATAACTTTTTCCATGCAAGAGATGGTTTTCGTTGTAATAAAGATTTATGCTTCTCAAGTCATTAGAGGTTATGCTAATGAGTAATTTGTCTTAGATTGCTAACTGCAGGTGTCTTATCGTATAAAACTAGAATAATATGTACCATGTACAGTGTGACCTTCTTAGGGACGATTTCTGAAAACTGTGTCAAAAGCTAAACATAGATATTCGGTAAATGAAGCATTGATATGCAGATTAGTACAAGGTAATGAACATGATCGCACGATGGAAATTTAATGACAGATTTATGATAAAATAAGGAGACATTATATAATAAGGAAAGCGCTGAAATTGCTCATTTATCTAACGAGAATTTACAATTTGCAAATTGATTGGAAATATTTAAAATAACAGGATATGATAATGGCATTATTTAAGTACAACGATATTTGGCAATTAGATGAGTAACCACTTGATAAATATTTTGAAACATTACATATATTTGGAAGGAATCTCAAGATAAGAAAAAGGGAAAATGATTTTGTTTGTTCTTCTTTCTATTTCAGAGGAATACCAAAATATTTGAAATAATATTCAGAGCATAATTTAAGAACAAATAAATTTTCAGCATGGACCACACATGCACGTTTCGGATACTTAACCCTCGTCAGTGATCCTCAATCAAAACGATGAAATTTGGCCAAAGACTGGAGATGATATTCCAAAAGTTCAGAAAGACGAAGATTGATGGGTGGGATATTGTGCTACAGTGCCCACTTTTCAGAAATTTCGAGAAAAGGACTAGGTGCGCTAACCCCTCACATAGGCCCTAGAATTTCGACGAAAAATCCTTTTGATAAACGAATTATAATATATATCACTTTTTGCAATGTTAAATATTTGAGAAATTACTGCGTCATATTTTAGCCATGGTAATGTCAAGCGCGTGATGCATGACGTCATGTTCTGACATGCCCTGAATGATGGCAAGGCAAAGGAAAATCGTTGTATTTTACACAAAAATCTTCGAAATTCATCTACGCTCCGGGCCTCGCCCACGATATTTTTTATACAAATTAAAAGGCCTATCAGAAATTCATCGATTGGTACAAATGACAAATATGGATAATGACCATATCCCTGCACACAGCACAAAATTGATAATTCAGAAAATCAGAAACCGAAGGCATAAAAAAATCAGGACAAAACAGGAACAAAAGCAAACAAACAAAAACCTCCACCACATGAAAAGAAGCGAACTCCCGATATGGGAGTGAGACCAGGTGCCCAGGAAGAGAAAGCATCTCCTGCTTGCATGCAACACCCGCCGCTTCAATTCGGTAGAACTGTCACATCCGGTTACTTCCATTTCGGAAGACATAGAGTACAATACTTGGTTGGATGGTTCAAATGGTCTATGACAGAATACCATCCACCATTCTGGCGAGTGGGACATCATAGTGTATGACGAGTTCCCCAAATCGACCGTAGAACTTCCTCAGTGACGATGTTAGTCGGTCACAAACATATCCCTGACTGAGAAGCTTATCTGAATGACGCCTAGCTCTCAGAACAAAATCCGTATATTTGATACTTGCTCTGGCATAGCGTATCAACTGAGATATGAACACGCCATAAGCAGGCGATGAACATGATGAAGGGATGTTGCTTCTCAGAAAAGGAAAGTTTGCAATGCTGAAATTGGAGTCGTCACGTTTGTTATAGAGTGAGGTGTTCATGTGACCATCAGTGTCGTTGGACAACATTATGTCCAAATAGGATGCTGAATTATTTGTCTCTGTAGTTTCTTTGACTTCAAGCTCCGAAGGATAGATACTGATCAGGTAATCCGCGACGTTTGGATTACTGATGGACAACACATCGTCTATGTATCTGTAAGTGAAGTTGAAGTCAGAAGCTAAGTATCTTTTCCCTTCAGAGACCAAAGATTGAATGAATTCAGCTTCGTACGAGTAAAGGAAAATGTCGGCAACGAGTGGGGCACAATTGGTCCCCATTGGAATTTCGACAATTTGCTGGAAGACCTTTCCTTCAAACACCACAAAAATATTGTCGTTCAGAAAGTTAAACATCTGAATAATATCTGTTTCAGTGTACTTATTTTCATAATCGGACTTTTATTTTACAAAGTAGGTTTTGTCATAGTTAACAACAGTATATTTGTATTTGCGATTACCGTTCTTACTTGCAAACGCATTACTTATAATTTTTGCGAGTCATTCTTTCAATTCAGAATGTGGCATTGCATTACTTATAATTTTTGCGAGTCTTTCTTTCAAATTAGAATTGTGGAATTGAAAATATTCATAGGCAAGGCCTGGAGAGCTACTTGATTTCATAATTTTCTAACGACATTTCGCTCATTTATTGATATTTTCAATAATTTAGTACAATAAAATTGGTACAATAGAACATATATTTCAATATTGACAATCTCAACAATTTATTAGACGTTTTGAGCGACGTATTATTCAGTATAAGACTGTGAAATCAAAACATGCTTTCTGGATTTGGAATCATCATTCAATTGACATTTTATCAACAGAAAATTATTGATGTATGAACAACTTTGGAAATAAAGCGGAAATGGCAGGTTACCGCACCTACCCCTTTTGTGAACAGAAATGGGTTAAAGAAGAAAAAAGGGTTAGAAGAAACGATCGACGAAGTTGATAGGACTTGGCTACAGAGCGGTTACACTTACCAATTAAGTTGTACAAATGTCACGTATTCAAATTCAGAGCATCATTTAAGAACAGATAAACTTGCAGCAAGGACCAGACATGCATGTCTCGGGTACTCAACCCTCGTAAGCGGTCTTTACTAAAAACTACGAAAAAAAAAAAAATACCGAAAGCACGTAGATGGATAGGTGGAATATAGCTACTTTCGTAGGAAATGGGCGTCCTTAATTCCTAAGTTGCGTTTGGTGCCTGCATTACATAGATCTCTTTTTTTTTTTTTTGATATGTTTAATATATTAATAGGTTTGCTTTACATGGCGAGCATCGACAATTTTCTGCTCAATTGTTATCTGAACATAACTATATTCTTGACGATCATATGTCTTTTCCATTGACAACGATGGTTATATGATAGGCCTTAAATAAAGTCATATAAAGAAGATTTAGACAGTATTCACCAGTGGTTTAATCATAGGGGGAAAGTCAGGACATGCAATCCTGCAACCCACTTGTTTGACAAAAAGGTGTATAGGATAGGATGTAGGATGCAGGATGTAGGATAGAAAGTGGATAGAATCTTATCCTATCCTATCCCATCCTATCCTATCCTATCCTATCCTATCCTAACCATTTCTATCCTACATCCTATCCTACATCCTATCCTATCCTATCCTATCCTTCATCCTATCCACTTCATTCTTCCTTCCAATCTTTTTTTAATTATTAAGTATTTAGCAGACAAACATACTCATTTGATTAAATTTGATCCATTGAAATTTCTTACTTGAGATAATGGGTGATATAAATTTTAATTCAATTAAAAACAAACTTGGAGGATTGTTGTGTTATTTTATTTCGTTCACTACAAGTGCAAAAACGTTTATTAAATCATCTGAATAATTTTCATTTTTATAAAATCCAAAAACAGCGATAATTACAAATAATTTACTACTTATGCATGAATTTGTATCAAGTCATTTAGTTTTAATCATAACCTCACTTAATGTGATGAGAAGTAGTAAAGGATATGATAGCATGTAGGATGGGATAGGATAGGATAGGATAGGATGTAGGATAGGATATAGGATAGAATTGGATTGGAATGTGGTGGATAAGATAGGATGGGATGGGATAGGATAGGATGGGATAGGATAGGATAGGATAGAGTGGATAGGAGGTGGATGTAGGCGGTAGGATGGTGGATAGGATAGGACAGAATTGTCAAACAAGTGGGTTGCAGTACTGTACACCGATGAGACCAATGTGCAATTAGTGCCGATTTAGGACCTTCATCTGCAACAAATATTGCGCGAGAATATTTTCCTACCACTTTCCTCCCACTTGTCCTGTTATGCAAAATGTTTATTATTAAAGCTTCTTCAGTGTATATATAGCTACAAAGTTATATTTTAGTAAGTTCATGTTCATGTGCGGTGCACAAGTTAAATATATCATTTAATTTTGACATTGTCAAAGGTGAAGTTTCACTGCTGGTGGACCAGGTGTTTCCGAGGGCACATGTAGCCATGTTCGATCAATTTTGGTTGGTTGTTTCTTCAAACGTCCTTCGAAATTTTCTGTTTATAAAATGTTCTCAAATTTCTGAAACCTTGGTCTTGTAGCATAGATCCCAGCCATGGTCATTATCCATATTTGTCATTGCTACGTTTTTCGGTGTATTATGGACAAAATTTTCACAGATTTTCCCTATATTTCATTGTTTGAATTGAGGATCACTGACGAGGGTTAAATGGTCCATGCTGTAAATTTACCTGCTTTTAAATGATACTAATAATTTGAAGACGTTCAACATTTCATCAGTATTCTTTTATCTATTCATTATTATTATCATCACTATTATTTTAGGGAAACAAAGAAAAGGCAAAATGAAAAATGCAGCGGTAACAAGGTTAACAGCGTTAAAGATATATAAAACATCTGGACCTTACACTTTCTTTCTTTTACATGCACCTGGAGTGTGGGATATTAACCCATGAAAAGTACATACACTTGTCCTACGTTTTCTCGGCAATCGTTAAATTTGTGAAGTAGAAATTAGTGCATTCCACTCAGTGTAAAAAGGCAAAACACCTTTGTTCCGAAAAGACTAAATAAAAGTTGTACGTGATTGTATATAGGGATTTGGCTATCCTCTTTTTCGACCTTGAGTATCAGTGATAAGACATTGTTTGCTAAAATGCACATATGATGCCCTAGATTATTACGATTGAATACATATTTCGATATTAATAATGTCAACCACTCGGTTGGAATCTCTTATGGCGGACTGTCAATTACCGATGGATCGTTTGCCTACTGTCATGTTCATTGAATCCAGAGCACCCTGTTTTCCCGGTTTACTCTAAAATACGATATTGTCATCTTCCAAAGAGATGTAAATTTTATAGTACTCCTTTAGTCGTAATAGAAAATACCATTGTTTTGGCGGTACGTCAATTAAGTTAGAAATAGGACGGAAATTAACAAGTCTACGGGTATTTTCTATAGTTAAGAGATAATTAAAAGAAGATCCTGACGACAATATCGATAGCACTTACAATAGAGCACCAAATTGAGCATCGATTGACCCCTAGCAATGACAAATATCGATAATGACCATATCCCTTTATACAGCACAAAATCGGTTATTCAGAAAATCATAAACAGAGTTGTTGAAATATTTTCTAATGAACTGGTCATTCGGACCGGTACTAGTCCAGAATCAACCGGTCCGAAAGGATTTTAACTGGTCCGACATTTTTTTTAACAAAAAGTTAATTTCTGCAATGCATACTGTATTATGAAATACATTACACTATGTAAATGATGGATTTAGTTTGATTAATTTAAATACGATTGAATTATCAATGAAATATCCTGTCAGTGTCTTTAGATAGTCATGTTTAAATATTGTGCCGTCTGTCTGCCTGTCCAACTGTACTGTCCGTTTGTTACCATTCATGACCTTTTTTTATAAAAAAAGAAGAATGTCTTAATTCTTTTATTCAATCTTTAATTTCTTTCATTAAACTTGCATGTTTTATATCTAATGTCAATTCACATGAGTTCATCGCGTATATCTACATGCGTATTGAATTAACACCAAAATGAGAGAGAGAGACTTTTTACGAAGTTAAAGTTCTCTTGATGAACTAGAATGTATGAATTGGTTTTTATTTTGGCACCAAACACCTTTCAATAAATCGATAAATGTACGCATGCCACGGAAATTAAATGCAGAACTATACGTTGCGCTGTGCGATCAACCTTTGCGTAAAATACGTAGTGTCTCTCTGGATGTTTTTATTTATTATAACAATATGCAAATAGTTTATCGTAATAATGGAGATTTTTATAAGAAATAAAAATATCTAGAAAGACAGTAGCATTGATAGGGAAATCAATCCCTTTTCCGTGATAGAGGGAACCACGGTTTGAGACAAAACTAAAATTTTATCGACAATCCGTGAATTTTTGTCTCATGTCGCGAGTTATGGCAACTATTCTTACGTAGTTTGTCAGAAGAGTTTAATTGCTGATTAGATTTATATTTGCGAATTTTCCTCAAATAACAGACAGTTCGCATCCCTTTGAAAAAAATGAGCATGTGCACGGTCAGTTTAGTAATTGCATGTTTTAACGAGTCGGTCTTTCCGTTTTCAAACTTTAATAATTCAGAAACGTTTGCAAATTACTACAATTGGCAGCTCTCATTACGGCAAATATGCGTAAAATTCTGTGTATTTTGATGTTACAATGTTAAACGTCTTCAATTCAAGACGACTTTCGGAGGATCCGTTGTCGACAATATATCGGACAATATTTGACATTTAGCTGATTTCTTTTGAAATACAGCGAAGAAAAGAGATTCTTTCATTAAATCGGACAATGTCACATGTATGAGTCAATGACTTCCATGACAATTTCATGTTCGGTAATCATTATTTATCCTATAGCATATATATAGTGTTAAAGTCATAAAACTGAGTTATTTAAATGGACTAAAGTCGTAAGCTGTGTTATGGACAATACTTCCTAAAATATTATGCAGTGGACAGATATGAAAAAAAAAATGAAAACGTTTCCTGAGAATTGTTACCGGTCATTTGGACCGGTGAGCTGGCGTTACCATCCGGTCATTTCAAATTTTAACCGGTTTTGCCGGTCGGACCGGTTAATTTCATGAAACCGAAGGCATACAAAATCAAGATAAAACAGGAACCAAAGCACACGATTAAACATTACAGAAGTACAAAAACTCCACCTCATGAAAAGAAGCGAACTCCCGAAATAGGAGTGAGACCAGGTGCCCAGGAAGAGTCAGCATCTCCTGCTTGCATGCAACACCCGTCGCTTCAATTCGGTAGAATTGTCACATTCAGTTACTTCCATTTTGGAAGATATAAAGTACAATCTTTGGTTAGACGGTACAAATGGTCTATGACAGAATATCATCCAACATTCTGTAGAGTGGGACATCATAGTGTATGACGAATCCCCAATATCGACCGTAGAACTTCCTCAGTGACGATGTTAGTCGGTCACAAAAGTATCCCTGACTGAGAAGCCTATCTGAAAGACGCCTAGCTTTCAGAATAAAATATGTATATTTGGTACTTGCTCTGGCATAGCTCTGACATAGCTAGAGGTGAGACCAGGTGCCCGAGAGAAGTAAGCATCCCCTGTTTGGCTGGCCGCACCCGTCGCCGATGTTCACGCTTTAAAATGAAATAAACATTAAAGAAGTACCGGTCAGTTATTCAGTCTTAAAGTCGAGAAGGCAAGGCAAAATCATTAGATTTCCCATAGGAACGGTTGCGAACCTCGGAATGAATAAAATTCCGGAATGAGACTATGTGCAATATCTACAAAACATGCACTGTCTGAGGTTATGTCTATATAATTTAATTTTACATGTAACAAGGATTTTCATTGGCTTAAAAGTTGAGGTTATTTTCCATAACCTGAAAAATATTAGGATACGCCCCCTTTCTGGAACTACTTCCAAAATTAAGCAAAATGGCGGATCCCGTAAACTTGATACACTGAATTTTACCTCTTGAACGAAGACTAGATACAAGATACACGTCATTTAAACTATTTTCATCTTTAGATTTACAAACATAATCGATTGTAGCAACAGGTAAACGATTAAATGAAGTACTTACCACGAGTTTTGTTGGTAAACATATTGTGTCGGTGCGATGATAGGTCCCGCTGATTAAAGATTGCATTTTAATCAAAATCTACCACTATCAAACATGTACCTGATTGTCAGATGCTTTGCCATCCCATCCAAAGTCATTCTATTCTCATCGTTTGAAATATATCAAATGACTCGGGCTGAAATGTATGAAAACAAACGCCGGCGCCGTTCAACTACCAGCCTCCATTCTTGTACCGTCGGCTGTTGTTATTAGCAACGAGGGAGATAATCCCTACGCAGGAACTTTGCATTGAGCATTTTCACGATTTTCCAAGATGTAATAAGATCCACATAATGTATTATTATAACTTCAAATTAAATTATAAGGAATGATTCTATAATTCTTTTTGGTTATGGGAAATAACCTCAAAAAGCCGATGCACAAACGTGGTATTATTCGCTACGCGAATGATACCGTTTGTACATCGGCTTTTTGAGGTTATTTCCCATAATCAAAAAGAATTTTAGAATCATTCCTTAAATAGAAAGTGTAATGGCGACCATGATAGGGTAAAACATTTAAAACATTTACTGTCAAACCCCTCTTGGGGAATCTTTTTGGGAGCTCCACACGGCAAAGGGCATTTATAAGTGTGACAATTATTAACAATGCGTTACGTCGGACGCTTTGATGTACGTCACTGTGTACTATTGTTGACACGGAGAACAATATTGCGGTGGCTTGAAATAAACAATATCCCGTAGACATTTTAGTTTTCATACTGCGGTTTGAAGGCAGCTGATATGGTAAGTTGAAGTTAATTTCTAGCTACGACTGAAGGAGGTCATTTCTCGGAAACAATAAGTAATAGAAAAATTCTTCAGACGACAGAATAAATTGCCAAAACAGGGTGCTCTGGATTTAGTGAACAGGATAGTAGTTTTACTTTTCTTCTGCACTAACTTAAAATATTATTGATAATTTCAAGATACTAAATCTATCAATTATTCTAAAACTAACGGATACTTCCCTGATAGCTTAACTCTATTCTAACTTGGGCATACAATTAAACTTGCCTAAGCGACCCACTGTATTAAGAGATTTCCTGTTTTAAGAGACCACAGTTTGCAAGTAAACCATTTTCATGAAAATGAACCTGTATTAGAAGACCACCTGTCTTAAGTGACCTTGATTTGACACACCCTTGCAGGCTCTCTTAAAACAGGTCTAACTGTACATTTTTGGTCATGTTTAGATTTTAACTCATCATATATCAATTCACTTCTTTTATTTCCCATCTTTCGACATGTAGAAACGGACAGAGAAACATTCTAGTACAAGAAAATAATTTTTGACAAAAAAGGGGATTTTTGTCTGCCACATGTTTCGAAATATTTCGATTTACATTATTCATACTGGACATTCAAGTTGACGTACTTCGGACTTCGCAATCCGGACTTCGCCCTTTAGGGAGAATATAAAAAGTTTGAGTAGCGATTTGAAAAGTAAATTATTAATATTCAATGGACGAATTGACACTGGAGAGATTTAAATTTGAATTTTCACACACGAAAACAAATTAACTCCTCACAAAAGTATTCTAAGCTCATTGGAATAAAATCAACATTTTGCTTTGTGACACAGTCCCTTCGAAGTGTGATGTCAGAGGTGCGAAGTCCGAGAACATGAAACATGTCCATTTAAAATGATTATGATTATAAGACTATCAATTCCCCAGAGACTTATTTAGTTGGTACTTCGCATTTAATCATTTCGAAAAGATAATGGATCTGTTAAGACAAATGAGTTAAAGAAAATTCTGACAATAATCTCAACAGCACTCACAATAGAGCACAAAATACTATAAGTATACTTGTGTGGTAACAAGCACGAGATTTTAGAATTTGCAAGGATATCATTGAAAAAAAATGTTAGAAGATATGATTTTATTATCTGATTGTCTTCTGTTGCACTTGAATTTTAATTCGCTGTTTTCAGCTTAGTTGAGTGAGCAAGTTACATGTAATTATTATACTACAAAGGACAAATTAAAATTGGTGTGAAAATTATTTAAGTAAATCAGTTTCTTACAAAAGGTAATGCCAGGATGTTATGTCGAATTATATTTAACCCTGTTTCTCCGGAGTAGCTTACAATATTAATTTGATGCATACAATTAGAAAATTTAACTATATATAACCATTAAAACATTTTTCCCTTTCCAAGAAGCAATCTTAAGCGTGATCCTGATGTTTGTTTTATTACCGTCTGTCATGACTGACGGTATACTGTAATCATTCGTAACCTACTTGCACGGATAGAATACCTCTTGGCAATGTGATTGGTTGACAATTGCATAAAATGCAAATATTCGTCAAGGTTATTCAGAATCCATGAATGAGATTCTCTCATTACGTCGGCTTAAGAGTCTAGATGACCTGACAAATCAAAGTCATATCGCATCAGTGTATTTTCTTCCAAAATATGTAACGAAAAGTCTTTGTATCGATACGTTCTATAACATTCTCAGATTTTCGGAATTTTCCGTCACTTGAATCGGAAATAAACGGAAAAAACCCGGAAATGTGCGATAGGTAAATTTTATTCCGAATTTATCTAACTAGAATTTTAAAACATTTAACGTCAGCGAACTGACGGCAAGCTTTTTGTAAAAGCTAATACTTGTAGAAGTTTTATACTTGCAACTTTCTCATAACATTAAAGAAACCCATTTATCTCGGCATGAATTATCTTTTACTCAAAACGGCCATCCATCATGTTATGTAATTATCTCTATCCTACCGCGAAAACATGACAAATACAATATTGTATCGTGCAGAAATTTATTCTATTAATTCTTAGTAAATGGCCAAAATTTCCGAAGTCGGTTCCTTGTCCCTTTTGTGTCTCTTGCTGTGTGTGTCGTCTCTGTGTTTTCCCTTGGGTTTTTTCGATGTGAATTCACAATCTATTACAATTATAAAAGAAGTGAGGGGATCTCCGTAATAATACTAATATAAGTACGATTGTAGATTTTAAATACAAATAGAACAAAACTCGTGTAGAATCACAGATAACAACGTTACAAACCTTTTTAGTCATGTATTATGTCAGGACCTTAAACTTTCTTTCTTGTGAACATGCTTCGGGCGTGTAGGATATTAGATCATGAAAAGTGCGTACACTTGTCATACGTGTTGCGACAATAATAACTTTGTGAAGTAGAAAATACTGCATTCTACAGAGTGTAAAAAGGTTAATTACTTTATTTTGTCAGAGAGAGTGAATAAAAGTTGTACGTGCTTGCTTTAAATGTTACGTCTTCGAATTTATAACATCATTTAAGAACAGATAGCATTTTAAGCATAGACCAGGCATGCTCGTTTCGGGTACCGGCCTATTCCTCTTCAGTTAATTATCCTCAATCGAAACAATGAAAAATCATCAAAGAAGTACATGTCTACCAGTATCGAAGGGGGCTAAGTCTTGTAGTTTCCACCCTGTTTGTATGTCCGTCCGTCTGTTTCCCAGATAGCATGACTACGTTGGGCCAATGTTGGTAATATGTTGTATGGTTGGCCGGTGGTTGGCGTTGGCAAGTCAACGTTGGACCAACATTGGCCCAACATTGTATTTGTCGGACATACCAATGAATTATCGCTGTTGTTGGACTGGGGTTGGGCCAATGTTGGTCCAACATTATATGTTCAAGATAAAAGCACCGATCGAATTATGTAATTTTACAAATGAGATTTAAAATACACACCATCATTGAAAAAGATCAAAAATTTGCTTCAAAATCATAAAACGAAGCCATAAGAGTCAAAAGAATATTAATCTAATTTACGACGTTGGTTCAATGTTGGGCCAACGTTGGTCCAAAATAGAGAAAAGATGTAAAGATTCAAATGAAATCTAATTGAATAAAAAGTCAATCTGACTTTTGTAACTGGACAATATTAACTGAATTTATTCCTCTTTAACCATGTTAACATTTCTACATTATTTGCAATAATGGTATGAATGGGTTGACCTTGGGCCTACGTTGGACCTACGTATGTTATACCACGGTTAATTTTCAAGATATCGTTTATTTTTCATTTACGAGAAGTCTTGAACTAAGAAGTTTTCAAAAAATTTCAAATGCTTAACAAATCTTTAGATAAGAAATTTGTGTCCGTCAAACGATGACATACTTTTTAATTGCGGTACTGTAAGACGTTGGGTCAACGTTGGACCAACGTAGACATTGGGTAAAGAAAACATTTTTTTTTTAAAATCATAAAAATATTATCATGTCTATAATGTGCATAGTTATTTCACAATGATATATACATGATGTATATAATTATGTCAGTAATTCAAGGTTCCTGCATTTCTGTATAAAATTCAACTTATAAAATTAACTACCGAAGTAACTGCAGAGATAAGATCTAGGTCAGTGTTTGGCCGGTCAAGTCATAATTAACACCAGATGTCTGACCAGTTTCTAAGGCAACGGAGCTAGATTGCACAATCTGATACCGGACGTTTCTTATCTGGGACGTTAACTACAAGGTTTTAAGTAAAGATGAATCGAGAGCGATCAGTGGACGCTAAAGTCTTGTAAAGTGTAGGCAGTAAAAGTAAGTACATTATGTATTATTATTCATGATTGTTGGCAATTCGTATGTATTATTCTATGTATTTTGTTCATATTGCATTTGTAGAAATAAAATTAACTAGTATCATTAATCATGTTAATTTACTTAAATATCTGATATTTTTGTATCTTTTCTCTTTTGCAGTAATATACCACGTAGAAATGGAGATCGGTTGATCGAATAATTGGGAGATAGTATTCGACTTGTTGAGAAAGAAAGGAAAAGTGGAGATACCAAAGGACCTGAGTTGTGTTTGAAGTCGGATATTTAACATTGAATGATTTATGTTCAGACTTGTGGATCAATAAATATGAGGATATTTATTTTCTACTTTCAGATCAACAAAGGAACTACGGCCAACGTTACCAACAAAAAGCCAACGTTCAGCCTATATATCATTACAATGCTGGATTGACGTTGGACCAACATAAATCCGATATATATCTTAAACTGGGCCAACGTTGGGCCAACGTGTAAACATCCGAGGTCTGACATCGGCCCAACAGCGACCCAACTTGTGGGGCCAACGTTGGGCCGATGAGCAACATTGCATTGGCCCAACATTCACTGCCGATATTGGCCCAACGTAAATGTCACCGATGGACTTGCGTTGGGCCAACATCAGTATACTATCTGGGTTGTCACACTTTAGCTTTCCTGACTTTTTTTTCGCTGCTGTTGCATATACCGAACTCATTTTTGGTATGTTAGTTTATCTCAATATGATACAGATCAAGATTGAGTTTGGTTCCGATTGACCTATTATTACAAGAGTTATGGTACTTGGCCTTAGCAATTTTCCTGAACTTCTCAGCTTTCCGGACTTTTCTTTATTGGTATCTATCTTTGGTATGTGAATATATCTCAATGTGACAAAGATCACGTTCGTGTTTCAATTCTACTGACCCATTTTTAGAAGAGTTATGGCCCTTGTGTGATATACAAGTATATTCATATTTACCGCCACAATGAGAATTCCGGAAACCAGTTACAATTTGAGTATTAGAATTAAGATATAATTTCCATGCTGAAAAACAGAATAAAATTTGAAGATGAAAAATCGATTTGTCTATCCAAAAACTTGATCCTGTGAGTAGAAATATTACATGGTGGAGAATCCTAAACCCAATGAACTTTTGATGTGCTATTTACTTGAACTTCCCAAGGTTTTTCGATGAAATTTAATACAAACTGGTTTTCGCTGACCACGTGGTGTCTATGTTTTATCATCATGGCATATTCTAGCCAACAGCGAGACAGTAGTACGTCAAATTTACATGCCTGGAACCCCTTTCATGATGATAATGATAACACACCTCGTCAAAGATTGGATTTTGACAGTGTTGACAAACAATTTGATACCTTTGCAGAGTACAGGGTACTTTCTGACGCTTTTGGACCAGAAACACGTCATACACAAAGAGTTGCATTCAATTCTCCGATTCCTATAACTCTGACCAAATTTACTGGAACCAAAGATGATGATCCAGAAAAGTTTCTTTGTGATTTCGTGGCGTTCATGGAGCTTCAAGGCATTGATGGCAGCCGAATCTCTGATTCCAAACTGTATATTGCTTCATTTTCCCTGCATCTAAAGGGACCGGCCTTCGTATGGTACCAAAATCTACCTGATGATCCATACCACATTTCTTGGTCAGCACTTCGCAGAAAGTTTGTTGATAAATTTGTCGCAATGGACCTACATAATGCTTCGCTGTATGCCGAAACAACAGCATTTAATTCATTGCAATTGAATAATGACTCCTTAGAAGATTTCCACTGCAAAGTATTACAGAAAGGTAAACGGCTGCGTAAAACTGAACTTGATTTACTCACAAAGTTTATTGACGGTCTCCCAAAACACCTACAATTTTTTGTGCGCGCAGGACGTCCACAGTCTTTGGACGACGCACTTCAAAGTGCGAAAATAGGAGAATCTGTTGGGTACCGTTACCCAGATCAGCCATTGTCTGAACCTGTATCCGTGAATGCGGTCAAACCTGTACCGAACGAACTACAACGTCAAATAGACATATTAACCAGCAAGGTTGACAAGCTTGTCAACTTGCAATCACCAAAGTTGGTGAAACACGAGAGCATACCAAAGATGTCAAGGACCGGACAGGAACCCGGAACCGGAAGGACAATCACATGTTTTGCATGCGCAGGGAAAGGTCATGTGAAATCCGTATGCAACTGGGCTGGGTATAATAATTCTTTACCCGATATACAGTGTCAAGTATGCAACCAGCATGGTCATGGAGCAAACGACTGCATAATTGTGACCGGTTCGCGCAACAATGGAAAGGCAGCCTCACCACAGCAGATTCCGGAAAACTCGAAGGGCTCGGGCCAAGCGGGGCGTGTGAGTCTACAGGAGAGCCGATAATTCGTCCAAAGTGCAGTGACCGTGTCGCGCAACAGAGTTTGATTACCGTTAATCAGACCGATGTTGTGAATACCGTTTTGCAACATACATGTAAATTGACTGACAATATTGTAGCAGAGACAAGTTCCGCGCATCATGATCCTTATTTCGCGCAGCCTTGCAGTTCAGATGATCAAACAGATAGTGATACATGTAGTGATTTAGATGTAAATTTTTCAAATGTTGAATCACAATTAATGTTTATGCCTATTTCTATTTTCAATTTGAAAATTTCAGCTTTATTTGATAGTGGAAGTTCTATCAACATAATGTCAAATCAGTTGTACAATACTTTATCAAAGCAGAGTAGTCTGCCCTTGTCATCTAGTACATTTGGTAAATTTGTAATTGTTGCTAATGGCGATAAGGTTGAGATAGAGGGTACAACCTTTGTAAAGATTAGAACGGCCACAGGCAAACATAAAATACGTGTTCATGTGATGCAAAATACATCGCACCCTCTTATCCTGGGTACTGATTACTTGAAAAGAAAGAATATTGTTTTAAATTTCATTGACAATTCTGTACAGTTGAAAAATTGTTCGGTCAAATGTAAGACCAGTGTTGAGTTACAAGGTGGTACAGAGACCATTATTTTTGCCCAAGTCCCTAATTCAGTGCGAATTGGTACACAGGGCGTGTGTTATTCGGATAAACATCTTACATCACAGGGACTAGTAGTAGCAAGGTGTGTAGTTACAGTGTCTGTTTCAAAATTGATACCTGTTAAAATTTTGAATACAAATACAAGTGCTATTACATTACAAAAGGGTAAATTAGTTGCAAAGTTTACACCTTTAGACAATTCTTATCAAATTAGCATACCTTGTAAGAAAGAAGACATTGGTGTAAATAAATGTTGTACTATGAATGGTGTAAAAACATGTGACAAGGTTGAAAAAGAATCAAATGTCAGTGATTTTGAATCAAATGTAGATAATGTTGTTTTGAAATGTACATTTAATGACTGTCATGCTTCAGAACGCAATGTTGAACTTGATACATGTTATTTGAATTCTGAATTTCATGATTCACATTTAGAATTTGATGATTTACATGAAAATGTTCTAAATGAAAATGTTCATGTTATGAAAGGTGTAGGAACTTGTAACAATGTTCAGAAAGATGTGCCTGACAAGGGTCAAAAAGGGAAAGATGACAATTTTGATCAATTTTTGAATAATTTTGACTTGGATGCAAATAATCTCCACCTTTCTGAAAGTGAGAAACTTTCCTTAGGTAAAGTTTTGTTCAATGCTAGAGACATTTTTGTGACGAAAGACAATCCAGGGTTGGGTTTTACCACTCTAGTAGAACATCATATACATCTCAGACCTGACGCTGAATCAAAACATCAGCGACCTCATAGGTTACCACCTGATAAACAGGAGGTGCTCCGTCATCACCTCGAGGAGTTACTTAGTCAAGGTATCATTGCACCAGTGAGTGCTAAGGAAAATGTCCCCATAACTAGTCCAATCGTAATCGTTTCTAAACGTAGAAAATCATCTGGGGAATTCGAACCTGGTACCAAAGAGGCTAGTTTATCGTCATACAGATTCTGTTGTGACTTCCGTTTCCTTAATAGTCAGACTCAACAGTTCCGATATTCAATTCCAGACTTGCAGGAATTAGCGGAGTCTTTTACGAGTAGGACTCCGAATTATATGTCCTCGATTGACCTAAGTTCTGGATTTTTCCAGATGGGCATTGCACCAGAGTCATCTAAATATACAGCATTTAATACATGTTTCGGAACCTACAAATTTTTACGTTTACCGATGGGCTTGAGCACGGCACCTAGTTCCTTTCAGTTACTCATGGATAAGGTTCTTACTGGATTAACATTTCAGTCAGCATTGTGCTACCTAGATGATGTGGTTGTTGCATCTGATACCCTAGAATCTCATCTGTCAGACTTAAAGGAACTGTTTGATAGATTTAGACATGCAGGATTAAAACTAAATCCATTCAAATGTAAGTTTGCACAAACAGAATGTATATATTTGGGACATCTGGTTACAAAGGATGGTCTGAGTCCCCCACCAGATAGGATTGATGCTATAAAGAACTATCCAATTCCTTCAGCCGCAAAACAACTGCGTAGTTTTCTAGGTCTTATGGGATGGTTTCGAAAATACATTCCAGATTTCGCAAGTATAGCTGATCCTTTATACTTTCTTTTAAAGAAAGGAGTCCAGTTCAGATGGTCAGATGAGCACCAAACTTCATTCGACAAACTCAGAGACTTGCTTGTAAATTCTCCTGTGCTTGCATATCCAAACTATGATCTAAAATTTCGACTCGCAGTCGATACATCTAGTCGCGGGATAGGATTCATGTTATACCAACTTCACCCTAGCGACAACGGCACAGAAGACCTGCGAGTCATCAGATTCGGTTCGAAGGGACTTTCGAAATGGCAAAGGTCTTATGGACCAACAAAGCTGGAACTACTTGGTATGACATTTGCTGTGCTCGAATGTGCATCTTATCTACGTGGAACACATTTTACGGTGGAATGTGACCACCAGGCGTTGAAGCCACTGTTTCAAAAGAAACTTCGTGGAGCCATTTACGAAAGATGGCTAGCCATTTTGCAAGAATTCAACTTTGACATTGAATACAAACCTGCGAAGGAAATGGTTGTAGCCGATGCATTGTCTCGCAATATTCAAGATGATGACATTAAGTTTGACAGTCCAGATGTTGATGATGCCTTCTTCCCATACATTGCTGAAAAGTCAGGATGCATTAACTTGCCAAATGGGAAACCGCTTTCTATGGATTTGTTACATCCCGAAGTCAACCGAATCCAAATACTCAGGGCAAATATAGATGACGGCTATGATGCGGATACGGATGAAGATTATATGCATACTAATCGTTTACCCTCAAAGTTGAAAGGTATCCGACATAAGAGGAAAACACAGAATAGAGACACTTCAGTACAACATAGTGATAGAGACACTATAGTGCAACATAGTGATAGAGACACTACAATACAACATAGTGATACACACCCTACAATACAACATAGTGATAGAGACACTACAATACAACATAGTGGTACAGACACTACACATAGTGATAGAGACACTGCACATAGTGATAGAGACACTACAATACAGCATAGTGGTACAGACACTACAATACAACATAGTGATAGAGACACTACAATACAACATAGTGGTACAGACACAACACATAGTGATAGAGACACTGCACATAGTGATAGAGACACTATAATACAACATAGTGGTACAGACACTACACATAGTGATAGAGACACTGCACATAGTGATAGAGACACTACAATACAACATAGTGATACAAACACTACAATACAATGTAACAACGATGATACTTCTTCAAGTGCAAAGGAGAATACATTCAACCATAGTGATACAGACACTTCGATTTCTCAGAATGATTCTCAGAAGGAATTTCCGCAAAGTGTTATTGATATCATGAGTACAACAAATTTGAACCTGAAGGACATCTCGAGGTTACAGCTTCTGGATCCTTACTATAAGCATGTCATTGAGTACTTGATGCATGACTTGCTACCACAATCACAAAAGCTTTCGCGCAAGATTTTACTTGAAGCCTCAGATTATCTTCTCGCAGATGATTTATTATACCACTCTCGTATTGCAAAATCAAAGAGATCTCAAGGTCAAAGTCATTATCAGTTAGTTATACCTGAATCACTAGTGAACACTGTGCTTAAACTCTATCATGAGATACCCATCTCAGCTCATGGTGGAATAGTGGATACCCTGGACAGAATCAAGGAAAAATACTTTTTCCCCAAGATGGCTTTTCTCGTCAGTGAGTTTGTGAAATCTTGCCACGAATGTCAGAACCGTAAATTGACGAAAATGCCGACAAAGAGTGGCATTGTTTCTTATCCTTCACCAGCTCAACCATTTGATGTTTGGCAGATTGATTTGCAGGGACCACTACCTACGTCGTACCGCGGAAATTCATATATTTTCACGGCAACATGCATGTTTAGCAAACTATTGTTCACAGTACCAATACCGAATAAAGATGCTGTGACAGTTTCAGAGGCTTTGTTTCAACTCTTAACAACCTATGGTTCATGTAACACTATACTTTCTGACCAAGGATCAGAATTCATTGCGCAAGTGACAAGGGAAGTGTGCACTCGAATGAACATTACTCAGCAGTTCACGCCAGCATTTGCACATCATTGTCTTGGTGCCTGCGAGCGAATGCACAGGACACTCGAGGAAAGACTTACGCCATTTATTGACCAGCACAAGAGGAATTGGGATGATCTTTTATCATCAGTCACCTTTGCTATTAATCAGAGTGTAAACTCTTCAGCAGGATATTCTCCGTTCGAAATTGTGTATGGTTCGAGACCCAAATTTCCTCTATTGCCTTCATCTCGAACAACCGACTTAACGTCAGTACCAAAAGACTGTCAGGAATATATCTCAAAATTTTCACTTAGACTTGAGGTGATAAGACAACATGTCAAGGACAATATGGAAGCCTCAAAGGCCAAAATGGTTCAAAGAGCGAATGAGAACGTTAATTCTTTAGCATTGTCAGCTGGCGATTACGTCTATTTGCACACTCAGCCCTCAGGAGCAGCACAAAAGTTTCAACCAAAGTACTCAGGACCATTAATAGTACATTCAGTACTTTCTGACCATAGGATCTTGCTTATGGACCAGGACCACAAAATACATGGTGAACCTGTCCACATCAATAGGTTGAAAATTGCATTTGTTCGTGCTCCTACTCCTTCGCCATATCTTACTAGCAAAGTGAAGACCAGTATTGATGTACATATTACAACTGACAATAAATGTGTTCAAACTGATTCATCAGTACCAGTGACTAATCTGCCACTTCAAGTCACTCCGCAAGTCACTCCACAAAGATCACAACACTTGCGCAGTCCATCACCAAGACCAAAGCGCATCCGAAGAAAACCTGTCCGTTACAGGAATTCTAGTCATGTCAGTGATATATCCGATATTAATAGTCTTTCTGACAAAGGCAAGTTCTTCAAAGTGAAGAAAGTGATTGGACAACGGGGTTCAAACTCTGATAAAGAATATCTCATACATTATGTAGGGGAACCTGCACAAAATGCGGTTTGGACCAAATGGGTGGATTTGAATGACAAACTTAAGAGAGTGGTAAAATCAAACCCACCCCCTATTCTGAAGTAAATCACTAATTTTTGCATATGACTCTATAATTGCATATGACTATAATTGCATATGACTATTTTTGCAGATGACTATTTTTGCTTATGAATCTATTTTGCATATGAATCTATTTTGCATATGACTCTATTTTTGGTAAGCTAAGCATTTTAAGATTTTGATCAAGACATTCTTGCTTAGCCATACTTTGAGGGTATACCCAATAATTTTCTTTGACCAGTTTATTTTCCCTTTCATTTTCTAAGACATCACTTACAGGTAGTAATATGTACCATATCTATTGTTTTGTTGTTGAAATACTTGCTAGTCTTGTGAATTATTGCTTACTGACATAATTAATGTATGGTTGTTTTCAAACTTTTGACCTGCAATCTTGCATAAATGCTTTTGCTACAAATATGACATAAAATGAGCTAACTGTTTTACTTTATTATTGAGGGATATTCTGAAGAGCTTAGCTTTATATTAGCTACCCTAATTTCTGTATTGATTTTATAATCTTTGTGAATATGCACAGTGATTAAATGGGTAAATCTCAAAATGGGGTATATGTATACTAATTGTGTTCAACCCTGATAGGTAGTTCCATCATCATATAATTGTGTATATATCATCTTATTGGGTAGTTTTGCCTCTTTGAGAATAACATCCTTTTCTATAAATACACATATGTAGCTTAAAAATTGTCGAGAATTTTGTTGCAAGTAATATGCATGTATTGAGTCTCCTAGTGTCAATTATTATTTTGAAGATACATTTGAGCTAAATGAGTCAATTGTACCGGTAATTGCTATCTTACATAATAGTTAGTATATATGATTTCTTGTATAATGTACTCCACATGAGAGTTCTCATTGTGTCGGTTCGACCAAAATTGTAAATCAATTTTGTTTTTGAGGGGGGATGTGATATACAAGTATATTCATATTTACCGCCACAATGAGAATTCCGGAAACCAGTTACAATTTGAGTATTAGAATTAAGATATAATTTCCATGCTGAAAAACAGAATAAAATTTGAAGATGAAAAATCGATTTGTCTATCCAAAAACTTGATCCTGTGAGTAGAAATATTACACTTGGACTTAGCAAATTTCATAAAAATTCTCAGCTTTTCGGTCTTTTTCCATGTCATTGCAGATATTGAAAGAAATCGTTTTATAGATGTGAATGCATCTTAGTGTTATACAGATCAAGTTCGAGTTTGCTTTCGATTAACCCATTTTTACAGGAGTTATCATGGTCCTTGGACTTTCCTTGGCTGTTGTTGTGGATATCAAATTGATTTTTGGTATGTGGATACATAATAGCGAGCGAAGCTCGCCCTTATGGTAACGCGTATACACATATCTTATTGAGAAAATATGCTGAATCAAAGAATGAGAATGTACTACTATGCTTTCAAAAACTTTCGTCCCCTCGCAGACAGAGTTGCTGCGGAGATGCTGGATATTGCCATTTAAATTTTTTTTCGACTCCAAGTAGACGTATATGTTATACTCAATTTTTGTTTATAAGTTAAATTTATTGAAAATATTTTTCGTAAATCAGGTAACGATAAAGCATCAACAAGGCGGCGTTACCACGGGAAATCCGACATTTCCGGTTTTAAACGAGACGTTTCGCTCTGATTGCTTTTCTCGTCTCGGGTGGTTTCGTACTGTCAGAAGTCGGAATATGTTTGTTTTTTCTTTTGTTCTTAAGTAATTGATTTTCAGCTAGCCTAAACATTATTCTTACAAAATAAAAATGAATTATAAAGAACCATATTTTTAAAGAACTATATTTTTAAGCCCCCCCCCCCTTAAAATGTTCATCTGCTGGTCTAGATCAAGTTTACAAATGCTTCCGTGTTTCCACTCGCCTTATACTACCTTTTTTGGCAATCATAAATAGAAAGTTTTGTAAGATAAGATAAACCATCATAGTCAAAATAAAAAAGAAAAATCTTTTTTTATTTTATATATTATAATCATATCTATTTTCTCTCCGCTCGCACAAAAAGGCTTTGCCTTGATTCATATTAATATGATACAGATTAGGTTGAAGTTGGGCTTTGATTGAGCGTGTTTTTACAAAAGTTATGGCCCCTTCGCACTTTGTACTATAACCAGGTCTTGCTTGAGATGCCCTCCTTTGTAATAAAAGCCCCGACCTTGACATTCTGACCTAAAGAACAAAAGAGCACATCCTTGACTCATTGGCAAGAGATACAAAAAGTTTAATGATGATGTGTAGACATAGTATAATGCACGCTCCTTTATGATACCAATTATCAAATTGAATGTACTATTTTGCGTTTTCAAATTCATAGCATATATCGATCGTTTAAGAAATGATAAATTTTCAGCATGGACTAGACCTTGACCTTTGGACCCCATGCAATATCAGCAAGGAAAATACATGTATTTAACTGATAAAGAGCAAGAGTATGAGCTAGGATTCATTATGTACTACAAATTTTAAAGTATTTACCTTGATTCGTCAAGAAACAAGTTGCGAACACCTGCGAAAAAGCCTGCATAATGCAGATCTACATCCTAATTTTAAAGTAAGAACGTGGAATGTGTTGTCTCCAGCAAGACTAACCTGAACTGCCGACAGAGGGACGGACCTGCGGTATGAGACAAATGTCAGACCAAAACAGTCCAAACAAAAAGGGGGACAACCACCACACAAAAAACACCCACACAGAACGGTCCAACAAACAATCAATTTGAAAGCAGACCGACCTAAAAATGTAACATGAGTGACAAAAGACTGAGTAAGACCAGCAGACACAGCGGTTATCCAAATTACATGCACACTACCCTCCAACTTACTGGGATAGAACGAGTTATAACAAAGGAGGGGATCTCCAACAACACCAGGTTGTAGCACCCACAGCAAAAACCCAAAACACCCAATGCAAAAACACAAAGCAGACAAGCACAAAAAGAGACGCGTAAGGGAGAAGGAACGTTAACGCACAACACAAAAACATCAAACACAAAGGACTACACATAAACCAATGAGACCAATGGGCAACCGGTGTAGACTTAGGATGGCCATCTGTCACGGAAATAGCAGCAGGTATGGTTATCCTGGATTACGTGCGCACAACCCTCCCACTTTTCTGATTACCCAGAGGTCTCGAAGAACGTACAATTGTGGTGTAAAACAACCTCCTCACTGTCAGATGACCAGAGTTGAATTTAGCAACCTAGGTATTGAAAGAATAAATTGAACAAAAGAGCCCTCTAAGACACTTCAAGTCATGTCAATGATAAATTCATTCTAAAGTCAATCAAGTTTTTAAAGTTTATTTTTCATTTCTTCAAGTTGCACTGTACATTCAATATAAAACTTTGGTAGTAGCCAATGTTAGAGAGTAGATAGCCATTATGTATACATATATACAAACATTCAAATTCATAGCAAAATATGAAATATGTAATAGGAGCGATGAGATATTTGACACATGTGTAATAAGGAAATAATTAAGAAAATGTTACAATCCACATTCTTCGTAAAACATACATATATTATAAGGATTCCAGTTCTAACATTCTTGAGAAAAACCATGTTAATTAAAATAAAATCATTTTGCTTGATGGCTTTGTAATTTATGAATATGTTGAATCTGCTTTTGCATTAAGGAGGTTTACCCCAAGCAACATAATGGTAACGTAAATTTCAAATTTCCAAATGAGTGTAGTAAAGAGAAGAAACAAAATGATAGAATATGGAATTAATGAGATATTCTTTGGAATAAAGAATTAATGATTGAGATTTTTGGGATAATGAAACAACGAGGTAATTTGTAGGATAAGCAATCAATTGTCCACGCGATATTTTAAGCAATCAATTGTCCACGCGATATTTTTTGGGGGGATAAGGATATTTTTTTTTTTGGGGGGGGGGTCTCTTTGAGGTATCAAAACTGTCAAGAAGAGAGCTTATGTTGTTTCAGGACTTAATGTTCCTATTTGTAGTAGTTACATCGCAACTCATGAAATCTTTTTGATTGGAAAAAAAGTTTTGTTGTTTGTTTTTTTTAAAGTACAATTTAATGATAATGATGATGCAAGATAAAGCAATGTATCACTACCTTCTTTGCTTTCACAAAGCGCAGCTTACTAACTTGATCATGTTGATATTGTATAAAAAGATAGGGTAATCAAAGATTACATAGCTCGCCTGTACAGGTTTTTCTCAGAAACCAGGTTAAAGTTTTTGAAAAGTAGGTCAAAGTCCAAGGTCAAGGTCACTAGGTCAAAGGTCATGGTCTCAATTGAAAGGTCTCGTCACAAGGTATCTACATGTGAAATATCAAAGCCCTACCCCTTATAGTTCAAGAGATAAAGCCCAGGTTAAAGTTTCATCTACAGACGACAACGACGATGATGACAACGACTCCGAGGGTATGGCATTAGCTCTCCGGACTTTTTCGTCCCGGCGAGCTAAAAAAACGGAACACTGGAAAACAAACATTCAAGCAACCAGACAAAAATCTATGGGAGCTCTTTAAGTCACACCTACTGATGTTACATTGAATATGATAAATACTTGTAAGACCCTTGCCTCTAATAGCCTATGCAGTGTGCGGACAAGATTAGGGTTATATGATTGCATGGGAAGTACCATTCAAAAAGATGTACAATGTCATGTGTAAAATATGCAACATAAAAAAGACGTACAAAACTTCAGTCCTGAGCTTACATAGTAAAAGCAAGTACATGTACATGTACTGTTACAAAAGTATTGATTTGCATATGCTATTATTTTTTAATGCACAACAGATATGATATATTAAAATAATGTCAAATTTTTCATCCATTAGTATTCATGTATGAGTTAATTCGATCAAGTTTATGCAATTAAAAGGCTAAAATCAAATAAATCATCAATACACATGAATACAATACACGAAAAGTAAGCTCCATGTTGAATGCACAACCAGGGACGTAAATAAACAAGCACAATTGTTTTACCTGTCATGTTAAAAATTTACATAATTTTTTATCACTTTTCCAATCAAACAAGACAGAACATAGTTAATATTAGAGCACATGCTAGCGTCATTACATTGGTTAATTGTGTATCAGCACTACTGTCTATACCATAATATTTCACACTTGTTGTTGTATTATCAACTGCAATTGATCCACCTAAAATAGAAATGAAAAATACTTCAAAAACTATTTCCCCTGTGTTTTTATTCAATGCACAATAAAACATGATTGCAACTTCTAAACAGATATAGAAATGATTTTTTTTTAATTAATCCACCTGAAAATAGCAAATTTTTAATTGAAATGAAGCAATTGCGGAAACAGTAGTTATTTTCCCTGTATTTTAATTCCAATTTACTAATGGATAACTTAACCTAAAAGATACACATGTGGACAAAAGTGAGTGTTTTTTCTCTTTTTCATAAATTTGTAACAAACAAAATGTAGTTATAAAACAACAACAAAAAATTTTCTTGGCATCATCTTTGTCAGTATTAATTCAAGGTCAAAATTGCATAGAAATGTCTAGTAAAAAATAGGAAAGCCCGGTCACTTTTCACTCAAACCAGAAGTCTCTGATGAGACTGAAGCTCTCCTGGTTGATTTGTACATATACACTCAAGAGAATGAATGCTGGACTTCACCTTGCCTAATACCACTTTTTTCATCGACCCAATATATTTCTGTATCCCCCCTGTAAAACACTCTATAACGAATTTATCCCGCTGAATCGCTTTTGGTTTGTGTATGTTACGTCAACATATTCTAAAGCATTTTGGTGACGTCAAAAGCATAAAGCATCTTAGTAGAAGCAGGATATCAAAATAATATTCTGTTAGTAAAATTATACAACATAATATTTGGTTCTTCTCGACCAATCAGATTGCAAGAAATTTGCCAGAGGCGGGATAAATGTGTATCAAGTTTTTTTTTATTAGAACCAACAACCACATGCCAATGCATATCCATCAATTCCTAATTAATTTTTTTCATCAAAATTCAGAGCAAAATTTTTTTTTTTGAAAAAAACGGAGTCCCTCCCCCCCCCCCCCCCAAGAATATCAAATGGACCGTGCCTTAGATTTCTCTAGAATGTGAGAGAATTACTAAAAACGTGTATATACAACATGTATAACATACCATACATGTATGTATCAAAACTAAAATAACAGATGTTTTTATTTTTCAAAAAATGTGGGTCAAAGGTCAGTGATGGGGTCAAAGGTTAAAAATTTGGCTCCAAAAGATGAGCCTTCTCAAGGTTCATAGACATGCAATATATGACAGCTCTATTATCTTATACCCTTTCATCAGAATTTAGTTGAATGGAATGATATACTGACAGTCGGATGGATAGACAAACAGATGAACAGACAGACCTACCACTATATGCCCTTTGATAAAATTAAGACTAAAGGCATAAATAACCTCTCATTTGAGCTGAAATAGTATTGCATAGGATACTCTATTATAAGAGATATTTCCTTCTTTCTTATACTGACCAGTGAAAATACTTAGATCAAGTAATCAGGCAGTTTCAGATTGAAATTAAATATAATAGGACATGTGGCCCACCGAGTGAAACTTTAAAAGTATCGACCATTTTGTTCTAAAACCTAAAAAGGTTTTAGGCTATTTATTTAGTAAATGTAAAACAATGTAAATAGAATATTGAACGAAGAACATGAACTTTTAGGGCGAATGTGGTATTAATGTAGACAGAAGCTATAATTATTAAAATATAATACAAAATATTTTTACATACCGGTATGAAATATTTGATCCTCTATAGAAAACATTTCTACCATATATCCCAGTTCAGAAAAATATTTCAAAATCTGCATGAGGCTGAAATGATGTGTTTGATTGGTCAAATTTTAAAAGGACAAAATGACTCGAGGTCCAATTGACAAAAAGGCCTGAAACATTAGTTTATTACCATTAATTTATGGCAGGAACAGGTATCGTACCCAGATAGCTCAGTTGGTAAGAGCGTCTGCCCAGATAGCAGAAGGTCTCGGGTTCAATTCACGGTTCGGTCACATCTTTTCCTCTCCTGTTACAGAATTGGCACCAAACTAAATGACTCAAGGTGAAGTGGAGTTTTGTGTGAGGTTTCCAGTGCATGGAAACCTGAAAAATTGGTAGAGAGGAGTGTGGCAGGAACGGGCATCGTGCCCAGATAGCTCAGTTGGTAAGAGCGTCTGCCTTGATAGCAGAAGATCTCGGGTTCGATTCCCGGTACAGTCACATCTCTCCCTCTCCTGTTACAAATTCAACTTCTATAACTTACACAAGCACCTTTCATTTGGCAATGTGAAGGATGCATTATTGCTATTTTATTTGAAAAAATGATCAATCTTTGTGATTCTGGTGTTTCCATTTATCAGAAAGCACAGCTCAAGTCCGTGATCACTTATGACATTCTACTCTTGCAACAAAAAGTCTCACTACTCTCTCTAAAAATCTTACACCTTAAACAATTAAAAAAAAAGTAAGAAATGCATGCAATTTGATTGTTTGTTATCTTTCTTGCACTGTATAAACATAATAGAAAAGATTTTGAAGTTGATTGATTGATCAGAGGAAATTCCGAAACTATCCCCTAGCGTTTCTATAGAATTGAAGATAAAATCCTGGGTCAGGCCCCAAATAAAATATGAGAAAAACTAAATTACAGACTCATCTATGATAATATTGTCAAATGGCAATAAAGGAAAATTTTGGTAGAAGTTTTCCTGGGTTGAAATATTTTTGTATGAGTCGGCTTTTACAAATGATTTTTTTTAGTATTTTATTTTAATTTTTTTTTTAAATTTGATTAACACATAGTAGATATGCCAATAAGGCATCTCTTGTTATATTATCTTCTATTAAAACATGTGTCACTTGCTTTAATGTAAACATTATGAAAAATTTTATCAAACCACACAGTTTTACATCCCATTGGGGGTGGTACTCCAAGCAGTGGAGGAATTTATAAGAAGAAAGAAGATGTAAGAGTAACCTCCCCCCTCTCCCCCCCCCCCCCCCCCCCCCAAAAAAAAAAAAGCTTACACAAGCACAATATTCCTTTCATTTGGCAATGTGAATGATGCATTATTGCTATTCTATTTGATAAAATGATCAATCTTTGTGATTCTGGTGTTCCCATTTAACAGAAAGCACAGCTCAAGTCTGTGATCACTTAGGACATTCTAGTTACCTCCCCCCTCTCCCCCCCCAAAAAAGCTTACACAAGCACAATATTCCTTTCATTTGGCAATGTGAAGGATGCATTATTGCTATTTTATTTGATAAAATGATCAATCTTTGTGAGTCTGGTGTTCCCATTTAACAGAAAGCACAGCTCAAGTCTGTGATCACTTAGGACATTCTAGTTACCTCCCCCCTCTCCCCCCCCCCCCTCAAAAAAAAAACTTACACAAGCACAATATTCCTTTCATTTGGCAATGTGAAGGATGCATTATTGCTATTTTATTTGATAAAATGATCAATCTTTGTGATTCTGGTGTTCCCATTTAACAGAAAGCACAGCTCAAGTCTGTGATCACTTCGGACATTCTACTCTTGCAACAAAAATTCTCACTACTCTCCCCAAAAATCTTACACCTTAAACATGTTAAACAAATAAAAAATAAGTGAGAAATACATGCATTTTGACTATTTGATATCTTTCTTGCACTGTATAAACACTATAGACAAGATTTTCATGTTGATTGATTGATCAGAGGAAATTCCGAAACTATCCCCTAGCCGTCCCCTAGCGTTTCTATAGAATTGAAGATAAAATCCTGGGTCAGGTCCCAAATAAAATATGAGAAAAACTAAATTACAGACTCATCTATGATAATATTGTAAAATTGCAATATCTTTGTTTATTTATAGTTTCTGTCACTTATGTACTCTAAATGCATGTAGATAGGGTAAGAGAAAATAGCCATATACCCATTTTCCAGAATCCTAGGGAACAGGGATTGAAGTAAAATACTGTAATGACATCTAAACTGCAAACCGATAATATTTTGGAATAAATCAATTAACTATTATCCATAAATTCTGGGAAATTAGCTATCATGAGATCACATGTAGTTTAATAGAGAGAAAACAACCACACCCATTTTCTAAGACCCTTGGGGTCAGAGACTCAAACAAAATATGAGGTGGACAACGAGATTACAGACCCATCATATTGCATAAAGAATTTAGTCTCCATTATTTATAGTGTCAGCGCTGTAAGCATAAGATTATATGGAATAATATAAAAGAAAATGGCCACACCCTTTTCTAAGACCCTGGGGGTCATTGGATCAAACAAAATATCAGGTGCACAACTAGACTACAGACCCATCATATTGCAAAAAGAATTATGTCTTTATCATTTATAGTGATAGAAGAGCTATCCGGACAAAATTAAATAGAATTTAATGACCACGCCCATTTTCTAAGACCCTGGGAGTCAGGGACTGAAACTGAATGTCAGGTGCACAACTAGACCATGCACCAAGTAAAATACAAAAAGAATTAAGTTTCTATCTCTAACAGTTTCAGAGGAGTTGTCCGGACAAGAATTGTTTACGGACAGACGGACAGACAGACAGACGGACAGACGGACAGACGGACGGACGCCGGACGAAGGGTGATCGCATAAGCTCGACTGGTCTGAGACCAGTAGAGCTAAAAATGGCCAAATACAGCTTTTGTGAACAAAAAGAAAGAAAAAAGGCCAGCTTAAACCTTAATGCCCCAAATTCTCTTTTCCTTTTTAAGATCAATCCCTACTCGCTACACTTTTCAAATACTGTAACATTTTATTTGAATTTTAGAGTTATCTCTCTTGATATAATATACATGTACATGTAGTATTATGCTGCAATTGGAAATCTCTAATGCATAGAGATAAGAAAATTTTGCAACCCTGCAGTGATCTTAAGTTACTAACCTAGTGTAAAATACACTGTCGGTGATTTTTTGCCGTCCCCACCATCACTAAAACCTGCCACTCTGACGGCATATACCATGTTTTTCTCTATGCCGTATAATACCCACTCAACGTCAAACTTCTCCGTCTCAATAACCTTTGCGGTCCTGTAATGCTCATTGGCCGGCCAAAGATAAATCTGAAATTAAAAAAAATGTATTTTTATTATCTCATTCTGCATTCATTGTCCTTTTCTTAAAACCTGTAGCATGTATTCGCTCTCCGCAAGACCGACCAATTACATATGATTTGATTTTGACATACATGCACAATTTTGTATTTTATATCACAGTGACTTCAATAGTCCATTTTTGAGTTAAGAGTAATGACCATTCTATACTCTTGGACACTGATCAGGAGAACATAATTGTTCTTATTGTAATTCGGTCTTTACGAAATACAGAGTTACTTCCCATTTGTGCAGGTATCTGACGTCAACGCATTGTGACGTCATCAAATTCTGTGGAAACCAGCATGAAATTCAGGGAAACAGTGTTACATATATGACGTTTTCAAAGGAATTTAATGACGTCACAATGCTTTTACGTCAGATACCTGCACAAATCGAACCTAGGACTGTAAAATCGAAAAGACGGAATACTGCAAACGTGGTTATTTTTGCTGGGGGAAAATTTTGCAATTATAACATCAAGACGTTATGCTTGGGTGAAATATTTGTAATATGAATGTGTCTACCTCTGTAAGAATACAGCAGGGTTTTTTTCGTGAGGGAGAATTTTTTGCAAAGTCTCTAGATTCATGAAATACCCCCATCCGAAAAATTCCACGTTTATAATATCATATTTGATCGCACTGTAAGTTATGGTGTGCCCAGATGCGTTGCCATTTTTCCTGTTGTGACGTTACGATGAAAATAATGACAAATTTTGCAGTAACTGACTGGGTCATCATAAAATAAGCTATGTACCTTGAAATAAATCAAAATGCTTAACTTCATGATGTCACAATGTCTTTACCTTGACCAGAAATTGCGATTGGCTTTGGGCTTCCTTTTTGGTCCTACCTACATGTACTTGGATACTATACTTGCATTAGACATGTTAGATATGATACATGATTCATGTGATATATGCAAATAATAAGTACGGCACATTTTGACAGTGCCTGACCAGGGATTACTGCCGATTTTGCCAAAATTACTCCCATGCCTACTGTTGCAATTATGGTCATTTCGCAATAATTCCCCCAGCAAAAATAACGGTACCACATTTACAGTTTGAGGTTACTTACCTTATACCCTGCGAGCACTCTCTCAAATCGACGAGTACTGATACCTCTCCATGTCAACTTAACACTCTCACTGCCGTGGGAATGAACTTGTAACTCGACAGGATACAGATCAGGGGCTGTAAATATAACATATACATGTATTAAGCTATAGATATGATTCATAGTGCTCTGCCACAAATTACACCGCTTAAAAAAATAAAGGAGCGATTTTTACATTGTAATATAATGGTACATAGAATCAAATTATATTATTTCGAATCATCAAGGCTATCTAATCATAGCCAATCATGCGTACCGGTTCATCTGTTCGATACAGACACAGATAATTAAGAATGGACCATTAGATATGTGTCAATGCGTTTATTGCTCATTACATAGAATAAGCAACTGCAAAAGAAGATGCCTTGCTCCCTTAGTTTTTTTTAGCAGTGTAATTAAATTACTACAATATATCTATCCTCTGGATTAATTCAC
This sequence comes from Pinctada imbricata, assembly GCA_033119305.1. Classification (NCBI taxonomy): domain Eukaryota; kingdom Metazoa; phylum Mollusca; class Bivalvia; order Pterioida; family Pteriidae; genus Pinctada; species Pinctada imbricata. Next base: position 42,954,767 of record VSWD01000003.1, on the reverse strand, counting down.
CAGGACAGTAAGATGCAAACAATGAATTAACATATGATATCAAATGTACATATGGAGATCTCGCTGACATCTCGTCCATTTAAACAGTGTTAAAATTATCTTGGTAATCTTCAAAAGTGTCTCAATAGTTTCCGTGGCTTAGATAGCAGTTGGCATGTTGACCTTTGATGTTGGAAAACAATTTTTATTTTGCACTATGGTATATTTAGGTAAACCTATGCCGTAATTCTAATTATATAATACACTTGATATTTACTTGTACAACGGATACCTTAATCATGTGCATTATACATATATTTTGACCTCACTTCTAACTAAACCTCTCTCTAATTATCAATACCTTGATGTAATGTTTCCTGAATGAATGGCGTACTAAGTGGACCGAGACCAGCCGAATTGTACACCTGAACCTCAAACCAGAAGTTTGTGTCGGGAAACAGTCCTATAGCGACACACTCATCACGCTGTCCGGGGTAACGGATGTAACGTTTATACACCGGCTCCTCTTCACCGTCCAACCAATAATTCACCTGTAAAATACAATCAGTTTAAACTTATGTGAAATATGCGTCTACAATTGTTATCGCATTTCAACAATTAAAGATTTGTGGGATTTATTTAAGGATTGTTTTTCAGCTTTTGCGCTTTATCGGTGTGTATTGGCAGTAGGGAATGGAAACAAAATATGTAAAGCACGAAGTGCTTTTCATGAATTTTGTTTCCATTCCCTACTGCCAATACACACCGATAAAGCGCGAAAGCTGAAAAACAATCCTTATATTTATATTTTATGTGTTAATTAAGTTATTTCTGCCAATTTTTCATACCGTTTCTTTACATTTAAAATATCATTGCGGAGGGAAAACGCCACTTGACGTAACAGCAAACGAACGTTCGACGTTTTTTGCTGTATTCGAAGTAGTACCTTCTGTACGGAAACGTTGTTGACAAATGAGAAACTGAATTTTGTCCTTTGGTTGTATTTTGAACATTTCAATTAAAACTGAAGAAAATTGAATCGTGGAAATTCGTAACTTTTGTCCAACGTAATTCAGACATAGCGGAGAGTTAAACTGTAGAAATTTCACAGAACTGAAGGGAAAACTTTTGAAAACTCAAATAACTTTAGTGTTAAACTGCTTAGACATGTAAAATCGATCGGTATTATTGTATACAAACTTCTGTAAATACCCCTTTTCACCTAGAAGTAATTAGAATAATGCAAGAGTCGAGTACAGCCGTCGAAAACGCGAAAACTTTCTTATTTTCATGACTTACCTCAACATCATGGCTAAAGATTGACTGATACTCGAAATATTTCTGATATTATAAATCCATAAGAAGCTAAGATAAATTCACTGTTGATTAATGACACAAGTGAATCAAATCCTCATCCTAAAAATTGAATATTTGATCCACTTTTGCCTGAATATTCGCTCATCCAAACACGGCATCTTTCTGCAGACAGCAATGCAGTTGGTCCTTGAACTTCGTCTACTGACGCATGATCGACTTAACTACGTCACACTTCTTGGAAGTGTTCATGTAGTGACCTAGATTTTGACACATTTAATCACTGGGGGTAGACGGTGTCGTTGATAATGGATACATGTTATGAATCTGTGTTTAAAAAGCAATAAATAAGATGGGCATTTTATCAGAAATTAATCCGCGTAAGTTCTAAAGTCACGTGATAGGCTTTTGCGTTTATCGAGAAATAAAGCAACAGTTGGTTTGGTACCTTTATATAAGGGAAACGCAGTAGGAATGTAAATATTTGAAAATATCTTTTTCTTCAGAAAAAAATAGTTACTGTAACCTGCCCAACACATGCATGATTAGCCAAAAAACACAAATGGTGGGTAGTATACATATACCTACATGTGTATATCAATCAAGTAATAGCCATTTATGTGATCGTGTGACTAACGGACAGAAAAACACCAGACAGAGTTGTCCCTCTTGCACTGCACGCAACATAAAAATTATCAGACAAAAAAATGTGAGTTTCAAAATAAAGAACCAAAATCTATTCCAAAATAATGAAACCGAAATAGACAGTCTGTACTTACTTGATACCCACTTATCCGTCCTTTCATTGCCTCCCTTGTATCAGGTACTGGATCAAACCATATATACATAGCCGTGGAGTTGTAGGCGTCACACTCTATATTCTGTGGTGTACCAGGGGGCACTGAAACAACGAATATAACAAAATTAACAACATTCCCAAAATGTTTACAAAATATTCACATTACTAGTAGATTTCCAGTGTTTAACTCCCATTAGGCAACAAAAATTATATTCCAGTAACTTTTGTTGCCTATTGTGAGGTCACGCGCACGTTTTGACCTTCGGGGAGAATTTACCAATGCCAGAATACTTTTGACACTGTTAAGCAAGGTATACACAATGTTCATGCAAATAAGAGTTTCTAAAAATTTAGTACAAATGTAAATATGAGTATTTTTGGTGTTCATGGGTGTATAATTCTGGTAGGCCATGTGCAAATTTTCCGAGAATGATACTTCGCTTAATTTCTTAATAATCTCATTGCGCACATAACTTACTTAAAATTCAAAGATCCTTCCCTTTTCTTAAAATTCAAAGGACATTTGATTCTATGAGAACAAAACTGTGGGACTAAAAATTTAAATTTCTATCTGATCAGCAGGCATTTACAAGATGTGAATTATTTATACATGTACCATGCAAGAATGACAAATGGACTGTAGTACAGACGTACAAAATACAAAAGAGGGACAATCAATAAGTCTCCTGCTGGTCTGTAGGGGACTAATTAGTACAGTGTGTGTGCAGATAAACAAATTGCATCTACGATTAAGTTTACCATACATGTGTGACATTGACCAAGAAAACGACCTTCATCACATTTTAAAATTTGTGTAAAGGAACAAGTACATGTATATTAATGAATCCATCACAAAAACGTAATAGGGTCCATCGTCTCAATACCCTATCATTGTCAAAGCGAACAAAGACAAATCTGATATTACTTACTGCCTTCAGCCGAGTATATTTGAGTAACGGTGCTATTCGGTCCCCGCCCGAAATCGTTCATCACTCCTATCTTGACGTCATACAGTAAATAGTAATTATCCAGTCCTACTTGGACTACAGTAGAGTTGGTCCTCCAGTTTGTGATATTAACCTATAAAATCATGAAAATGGATATGCATCATGATTTTAGTACTCCAGATTTTTGAAAACCGAAATAAGGGTACACTTGTTTGGGACGGCATCTTACATAGACTGATTGTGACATCATCAAATTCTGTGGAAATCTTCCCTTAATTCTGGGAAAGGATGGTATGAAAATTGACTTTATGAAAATGGACCTTACTCGTCAAATTTCAAGAAGTCATAGAGGTTTGATGTAAGATAACATCTCAATGAGAAAAAAATCCATATTACCAAAAGACTCAAATTAGGATAAACATGTTTGTTTGTTTATTTATCATCTACAGTCTCTCAGTCAATCTTGGCAGTCATAACAAAAGAGGCAACTCTTAATCAACATAGAATATGAGGTTCGAAGCAAGGAAAGACATGACGACTGGATTGAGACATGAAGATCTGTTTCCTTTCCATGTGACTTCTTTAGACCAAACAAATTTCTTTTATTTGTGGTATCAATTATTATTACATTTGATAATAGTCTTCGATTTCGATCATAGTAAAAAAAAAAAGAAAATATCCAATATTCCATCTTGTGAACTGCCAGCATTATCACTACAATATTTTACATACATGGAAATATAAATGACTGCTCAGTTTTACCTTATTCTATGGAGTCCCTCACTTATAGGATTAGGATAATATTTTCTGTAATAAAAGCATAACTTTACCTTGCTCCAGAGTCCCTCACTTATAGAATTAGGATAATATTTTCTACAATATACAATATAATTTTACCTTACTCCAGAGTCCCTCACTTATAGGATTTGGATCATATTTTCTATAATATACAGTATAGCTTTACCTTACTCCAGAGTCCCTCACTTATAGGATTAGGATCGTATTTTCTATAATATATGGTATAACTTTACCTTACTCCATAGAGTCCCTCACTTATAGGATAAGGATCGTATTTTCTATAATATACAGTAAAACATGACCTTACTCCAGAGTCCCTCACTTATAGGATTAGGATCGTATTTTCTATAATATACAGTATAACTTTACCTTGCTCCAGAGTCCCTCACTTATAGGATTAGGATCATATTTTCTATAATATACAGTATAACTTTACCTTGCTCCAGAGTCCCTCACTTATAGGATTAGGATCGTATTTTCTATAATATACAGTAAAACTTTACCTTACTCAAGAGTCCCTCACTTATAGGATTAGGATCATATTTTCTATAATATACAGTAAAACTTTACCTTACTCAAGAGTCCCTCACTTATAGGATTAGGATCATATTTTCTATAATATACGGTATAACTTTACCTTGCTCCAGAGTCCCTCACTTATAGGATTAGGATCATATTTTCTATAATATACAGTATAACTTTACCTTGCTCCAGAGTCCCTCACTTATAGGATTAGGATCATATTTTCTATAATATACGGTGTATTTTAATCCAGGACCTCCGTGATATTGTCTCTGTACCGTCTGTAAAAATAGTTACAAATATATCAATTAAAATATGAAACATGTATATGAAATATGTAATAAATTTTTAAATCAAGCACGCAGTGTTATCATAAGAATGTTGAAATAAGGGACAGAAAAAATTTATGAAAGTTATCCGAGTTACACATGTTACAGAGGGTGGGGGTGGGATGGAAATAATTTTACTCAATGATCTAAAAGTATGATTTACATGTATGTACATTAAATTACATGTATGTTGAAGTACATGTAACTCCATATACTGATGAAAATTTAGACCTTTTTTACATTAAAGGGAATTTAAAAAAAAAATCATTTCATATCTTTTTTGGTTCTACACACACTTGCATTATAAAACATTTGTTACATTTGTTGTAGGCATTACCTTCATGTAAAAAAGATGAGATTAGTGACTCACACCACCTTAATATTTGTAAGGAAATGTGACTTACCAGCCACCTGATCGTGAGTACCCCCTCACTTCCCCCTCCTCCCATTACATCTCCTACTGGATTAGCTGGCGGAGCCGACAATGTCCGTAAATACACTGTAATATCAACAATGTCATATTCAATTTCATCTCTTCAAAGGTTATCTCTAAATGATGTATATACATGTGATTGTGCGCACAAGGAAAGGGTCTCTATGGCTACCTACATAATGTATATGGATATTCACTCTCTTTTTTTCTTCTTAATTTCACATTCCTCATGCATTGCAAGGTTAAGTTAAATATGCTACTTTATATTTTAATATATCATATATCATGATATATACATGTATTAATATATTATATACATGTATATTACCTTAATAGCATATTCATTGCACAACACTTGGTTAATTCTCTAAGTGTCAACTGGTCATGCCGTCATATCCACATTTTAGAAGATTTTGAGACTTCATTTCTACCTTAATTGTAACTAAGCCATAAGGATCCTTTTGTCATGGGCACAATCATGTATGTTTTTCTTCAATTTGTTAAAAAAAACTTTGCCCTGTATTTTATCTTGTTGCTGCAGTTGTTAAGACCTCTAATACATGTACATACATTGGAAATGGTGACAAGGACACATACACATGAGTAGGTACATGTATGGAATTTTAAAAGTAGAAATACATGTACAAGTACGTACTAGATGGAAAGCTCCATATTCCAACTCCGAATTTATTGACGGCAGCCACTCTGAATCTGTATCCGTTGCCTGGCAACAGGCCGGTTATATAAATCTGACGCATCTCCTCCAGCATGGCCGATCCTTGCAGGCGGGTCGTCACATCACCGAAATCTAAAAGTAGACATGAAATATTGTGTTCAGAAATTCAGTATGAAAAATATTAGGTGTGGAAAAAGATCAAAGACTAAAATAATTATTTGCAATGTTTTCAAATTTGGAATAAAAAAAATCTGATAAATTTAGTATAGACAAGTTTTACCCTATACAATATTGAGATATTTACCAAGAAAAGTTAGCCAAGTGGAAAAATGGATTTTTTTACAAGGGATTTGTTGATACATTGACTGTTTTTTTTTGTGTAAAATATCAGCATGGTGATCCAATATTAATCTTATACGGTCAGTAATGGCTAGAAAACGTCTGCTTTTAAATCCCGTTGCCATTCATGTACATGTACAGTATATGACATCATAGTCCGGCAGATTCTGGCCAAAAATGGGCCTAATTGTTCATTTCGTGATAAAAGCATGAAATTTGGTACACACACTTACTAGGACCCATCTTGAAAATTTAGCTATGGTGCCATCTCAATTTCAGTCTAAAAAGGGATATTTTGGGGTAAAAATATTATTTTGACTCAAAAATCACTAAAAATTGGGAAAAGACTATAACTCATTCATAAATTGATATTTCCCCCCATTTTTTCTTATTTTTGTCATTAAGACCTGTTTGAAATAGCATGATATTGAAACATCTTGATTTCAGTGTATAAAGTAATATTTTTTGGTAAAATCATTGTTTTTTGCTAAAAAATCACCGAAAAATGGAAAAAGGCAATAACTCATGAATGAATGTAGATTTTTCTGAAGTTCTTTCATAATATTATCCTGAAGTGACCTTTTGGAGAATCAGGTATAGTGCGATCTCAATTTCAATGAGCAAAGAGGCATTAATTTGGGGTAAAAATGGTGTTTTTGATCAGAAATCTCTAAATACTGGAAAAGGCTTTTAGTCATTGATTCCTTATATTTTGTTAGTTCTTTCATAAAATTCCATCCTTACAACTAATCTGAAATAGTTAGCAATAATGTTTCTTTGATTTTAAACTATCAAATTCTACATCTTAATTGTAGTCACATATTCAGGTGATCTGGGGTATATCATAGTGTGTCCTTGTACGTTAAGATACAAGAATGTATTCCTTATTAATTTGAATGATATTTTGGGGCAAAACATTTTTATTTATAGAAAACAGGAAAGTATAAAAGAAATAAACATTTTTAAAATTCTTTATTTCCTATTTAGCTGTTTTTTTCTTACTTATTCATTATTTCTCTTTTGTGAAATATTGTTATATTTTGGGGTAAATACATAAACATAAGGTAATAAAGAAAGCATTTTTCTTTCAAACGCTAGTAATACATAACTTCTTAATAAGTTTCTTTGCATTTTCAGTTTTATTTTTACCCAAAATTAAAAAAAAAAACTTCATAAGATTAGAATGAAATGATGAGAACATTAAATAGGAATAAAAAATTTGATAGGAAATAAAGATAATAAAAGTGAAAAATTGAAAATAATACTTTCTATAGTAAAATTCTTGTTTCCAGCTATTTCTATATATAAAACATACTTTTTGCCCGAAAATATCATTCAAATTAACAAGATTTATGTAACTCACTATGGCAAACTATGATATGTCCCAGAACACTTTTGAATATAATAAGTAATGTAGCATTTCGAAGTAATAAAGATCTCCCAGAAGTCAGTGATTTTTAAATGAAAATTAATATTTTACCCCCAAACTAGCAAACAATCAAATCAATTTCTGACTCATTTCACTTGATCACTGATATGCCATTAAATTAAAGGAAACCTCTACTGTTTTCATTCATTAAGATATATAGATCTTAAAAATGATTCACAAAAATATGTAATTTTTGTGAATAATTAGGGTTTGTGCTCCAAAATAGCATGAAATTAAATTTCGGTTATTGAATGACATTCATATCCATTCATTATAGGAGACAATAGTACTATCAAAGCTAAGATGTTTCGATCTGGCAGCTTAAAAGAAATATCATCATTTTCTCAACATAAGTTGTTTTTGTTCATAAATACATGTTTTACCCCAAAATGTTGACTGAAATGAGCTATTATTTTGCATTTTACTTTTATTTGATAAAATCATTTACTTTCTTTATGAAAATTGCTTTAAATCAATATTATTAGATAAGACAATTGGTTTAAAGAATTTCTTCAGAAATATGTTGTTTTTAAATGAAAAACAAGCATTATGCTCAAAGTTAAGTAGCAGATATATCATGTTTGTTTCAAACAATTTTAAAATTCACGGATGAACCTAGTACATGATTTGAAGTACGTTCCTGCTATCATTTTCAAAATTCCTAGAGATTCAATAAAAAAATCTCCAGAAATATGCGATTTTTGTTCATTAAAATTCCTCAAAAACACTTTAATTATGAATGAAAATTTCAGCAAAACATATTAAATCTGATAAGGCAAGAAAAATCATACTACAAAATAGACTTCAATCATTTATTTCATAATGCATAAAGGTTGTTTAAATTGATATATCTACAAAATCCTAGTAATTGAAAACACAGGTTTCTGTATAAAAACGAAAATTTTGAGGATTTTGCAAAATATTTAAGAATGTAAATATATATGTCATTTGAAAGAGGAGACATTGAAAATGTTTATTGAATCATCATTGAACGGTCATATGCAATTCCAGGTAATTGAAAAGCAGGAAAAAATTTAGATTTCGTCTAATTTCTATGAAATTTTGCAAAAAATCGACGTTTTTACCCCAAAACACAGAGAAGAAGTATGATTTGGAACTAAAAACTTATAACATCTGAAAGAGCACCAAAAGTTATATAATTCATATTTATCAACTTTTTAAATCATCATCCATAAAGATGTTGTACATTTTTTCCTATTTTCAGTGATTTTCCATTAAAAAACAAGACCCCCCCCCAAGAGAAAAAATATCTGTCTTAGCTACCTTTTATTCGTTGTAATCATACATTTTCAAACACAAAAGTAATATCAGAATATATGAGTATCGTTTATTCACCTTGGATGATACCAATTACCTCAATTTGGGGGTCTGGTCCAAAGAATTAAAGCCTTTTTCCGGTTTTTAGAGATTTCAGGGCCAAAAACCCTATTTTAACCCAAATTAATGTGTCTTTGCTAATTGAATTAAGATGGCACTATAGCTAATTCTCCAAAAGGGTACTTCAGGATAATATAATGAACGAACTTCCCCAAAAAATTACATTTATTCACGAGTTATTGCCTTATTCCATTTTCCGGTGATTTCTGAGCAAAAAATCAACGTTTTTACCAAAAATAGACCTTAATTCACCAAAATAAAGTTGATTCAATACCTTACTATTTCAAATGGGTTTAACTGATAAATATAAGGAAAAAATTGGGAAAAAATATCAATTCATCAATGAGGTATAGCCTTTCCCCAATTTTTAGTGCTTTTTGAGTCAAAAAACCATTTTTACCCCAAAATATCCCTTTTTAGGCTAAAACTGGGATGGCACCATAGCTAAATCTTCAAGATGGGCCTTAATGAATATGTGTACCAAATTTCATGCTTTTATCAAAAAGTGAACGATTGATGCAAGAATCTGCCGGACTATCATAGCAAAAACAGCAGTGAAGTGTGAATCCTCTTGCTGTTTTTTTTTTTTTTAACATTCAGCCAATCAGAATGTGGATTACAAACAGAAAAACTAATAAATCAAACTTTTACTTACTCTCTTCTACTAATTCCCATTCTTTGTGTCGCTCAACCAATCAGAATGTGCGTTACAAACTTAGTATTTTAGAAAAAACTAATTATTTAAAATCAAATTTTTACTTGCTCTCCTCCACTAATTCCCATTCCTTACTATGCTCAACAAATCAGAATGTGCGTTATGAACGGGGTATATTTGAAATACTAATAAATCAAATTTTTTACTTACTCTCCTCCACTAATTCCCATTCCTTACTATACTCGTTCATTTTTTGCACAATGTAGTAAGACGTGGGTGACCCATGGTCAGTGCCGGGGACAAAGTTCAGTTTCATGGAGTTTGTGGTAATGGATCCTGGCACCCCCACCAACCCAGCTGGCTCTCCTGGCGGCCCTGTAATCAAGAAGGGGCAGGGTCAAAGGTCAAGGTTAAGGAATTCTTTGAACTTATTTAGAACTTTTCAATACTTTTTATTAACTCTTTTAAAAATTCATGACAGTCACTTTTTATTGATGATTAATGTTCTAAACACAATATCAAAAGTCATGTCTACAGTCCACACAGCTTAATTACTTCAGAAATCAGATAATTGAAGTTTTCTCTACTTTGTCGGCATATTAACCAATTAAACTTTATATTGGGTAATATATCTCGAAGTCTCATGACTAATGGTGTATGGTATATGTCTGTACGACCAATACTATGCTAACAATGAAAGGATATTTTTAGATTGGGAGATTTCTACGTTAATTTTAGCATGATGTCATCGACGTTCTCCATAGACTCAGTGTTAAACATCGGCGAAGTCGTGCTAAAATTAACATAGAAAACTCCTCATCTTAAACTATTTTCTTTCACTGTCAGCGTTGTATTGGTACAGACATATATCATACACTATTAGTTATGAGAGTCTGAGATCTATCCCCCTTTATAAATTTTAATCGCAAAAATTGTCAACAAAGTAAGAAAACTTCAATTTTCTAATTTCTGAAGTGAGCTGCATGGACAGTAATCATATTGCAGCAAGTAATGACGAAATCCAATATTACTGAAATATTCTGATCATTGTAATATCTGAACCTTACTCATGTACAGTACAAATATGAGAATTCAATTTTTTTTTATTTAAAATGTGGATGCACACACATGTATAACAGCAACTTTCATTCAAATTCCTTCATTGTAAATGTTCACATCAATGTACTGGCCCAGTGATGAATTCTGGGAAATATTTAAATCTAGTCATTGTGTATTTTTACCACTAGATAGTTCAAGAGCCAGTATATTACTCTCGCATTTTTTGCAATTTGATGAAAGTGTAATTTATATCAAGCAATTTATTGCTGTATAAAATATTTAAATCTTGTCATTGTGTACTTTTACCACTAGATACATGTAGTTCAAAAGCCAGTATATTGCCTTTCACATTTTTTTTGCAATTTGATGAAGGTGTAATTTATATCATAATTATATCAAGCAATTTATTGCTGTAAAAATATGTTAAATTGTGATTACAAGACGGATCGACAAACATGTTGACATTAGGAAACTGACCTACGACGATGACCGTGGCGAATCTTGAAGCTTCATTGAGAGTTGTCTTGGCAACACACTCATAACGACCGGCATGTTTAAACTGCACCATTAATATGAAGAGGCCATTACGTGACGATGAACGCTCCTGAAAAAAAAAACCGTTAAAGTGAAAAAAAAAATTCCAAGGAATGCATGTGTCGCCTGCGAAACATAGCGACACTCAGGAATCACTTTTATAGGGTGTGACATCCAAGTGTGACAGACAGACAGACAGACAAAGTGATCCCTAAGCATGCTAAGTGTCGCTATGCTTTGCAGGCGACACAAAAATCAAGATAAATCTTACAAAATTACATATAACCTAAAGTGAAATCTCATTTAATATACTTGTACTAAACATTCATTCATACATGTAGATTACATGGCAAACTTCAGTTTTTATTATGAAATTGCTATATCATACTGTACTTCAATAGTCGATCTTCCAATTAATTCTAAGACCTGACATGACAATTTTTTTTGGTTAACATTTTAACTATGATGTCATATCCTTGGAAATCAAGATACATGTAACAACGTTGAAGCACCTGTTATCATTTGTGAAGTCACAATTCAAAAGTCTGCAAAATAACCTTATGTCTGTCTTTTAAATTATAAACTCTAGATTCGGAACAGTAATTCTGATAATTGGGGAAAGGTCTATTACATTTATATAGCTATGTTTAAGTTGAGCATAGAGACAAAAAGAATAAAGCCTGTGTTTGTGAAACACGAATGCCCCCGGTGGCATCTTTGTTAGTATGAACACTATTTTCTGTTAAGTACATGTATGTGAGGTCACTGGGTTAAAAGGTCAAAGGTCAAGGTCACGAGGTCAAAAATTTTGGTATCAATGGAAAGGTCTTGTCACAAGGAATACACATGTGAAATATGAAAGCCCTATCACTTACCATTCAAAAGTTATGCACAATGTTAAAGTTTTTGAAAAGTAGGCCAAAGGTCAAGGTCAAGGTCATGAGGTCAAAAATTTTGGTATCAATGGAAAGGTCTTGTCACAAAAAATACACATGTGAAATATGAAAGCCCTGTCACTTCCCATTCAAAAGTTATGCCCAATGTTAAAGTTTTTGAAAAGTAGGTCAAAGGTCAAGGTCCAGGTCACGAGGTCAAAAATTTTGGTATCAACGGAAAGATCCTGTCACAAAAAATACACATGTGAAATATGAAAGCCCTGTCACTTCCAATTCAAAAGTTATGCCCAATGTTAAAGTTTTTGAAAAGTAGGTCAAAGGTCAAGGTCAAGGTCACGAGGTCAAAAATTTTGTTATCAATGGAAAGGTCTTGTCACAAGGAATACACATGTGAAATATGAAAGCCCTATCACTTCCCATTCAAAAGTTATGCCCAATGTTCAAGTTTTTGAAAAGTAGGTCAAAGGTCAAAGTCAAGGTCACGAGGTCAAAAACTTTGTTATCAATGGAAAGGTCTTGTCACAAGGAATACACATGTGAAATATGAAAGCCCTATCACTTCCCATTCAAAAGTTATGCCCAATGTTAAAGTTTTTGAAAAGTAGGTCAAAGGTCAAGGTCAAGGTCACGAGGTCAAAAATTTTGGTATCAATGGAAAGGTCTTGTCACAAGGAATACACATGTGAAATATGAAAGCCCTATCACTTCCCATTCAAAAGTTATGTCCAATGTTAAAGTTTTTGAAAAGTAGGTCAAAGGTCAAGGTCAAGGTCACGAGGTCAAAAATTTTGTTATCAATGGAAAGGTCTTGTCACAAGGAATACACATGTGAAATATGAAAGCCCTATCACTTCCCATTCAAAAGTTATGCCCAATGTTCAAGTTTTTGAAAAGTAGGTCAAAGGTCAAAGTCAAGGTCACGAGGTCAAAAACTTTGTTATCAATGGAAAGGTCTTGTCACAAGGAATACACATGTGAAATATGAAAGCCCTATCACTTCCCATTCAAAAGTTATGCCCAATGTTAAAGTTTTTGAAAAGTAGGTCAAAGGTCAAGGTCAAGGTCACGAGGTCAAAAATTTTGGTATCAATGGAAAGGTCTTGTCACAAGGAATACACATGTGAAATATGAAAGCCCTATCACTTCCCATTCAAAAGTTATGTCCAATGTTAAAGTTTTTCGGACAAACAGACAGACAAACAGACAAACAGATGGACAGGCCAAAAACTATATGCCCCCGAATCTTTGAATCCGGGGGCATAAAAATTGACAATTTGAAGCTCATACTGTACATGTATATTTTTACAGAGAAACACAGCCTGAGGAAGATTTTCAACAAAAAGTACTTTTCCAAAAAAAAAAAAAAAAATTCAGTACTGAAATGAGCAGGAAGAATTTACCAAAAACTGAATGTTTTTAGGGTACGCATACTTACATATCTATAGTGAACATCATGTTTAGGATCGATGATCATTCCGTTCTTCTTCCATAAATAGATCAGGTCCAGGTTTGTATCATAAGATGCTGAGCACTGTAGGAACGCGGTCTGGTTGACTCCGACAGTGACGTCAACTGGAGGCCTCGAAATCACTGTGGCACCTAGGTAGATAATGAAATTATTTGAATTTGAGTAAAGAAAGTTGATGAAATTTCGATCTTTAACCTCAGGCTAAAGTACCGTAATTAAATATTTTGTTTTGCGTCAGTACTCTCTCACGCAAGGCATGAAAAAAATGCAAACACATGAGCTTGATCAGGGGCATAAAAACACACATTAAATTTACATGGAAATTGTATTCTTTTTTACATGTAAAATTCCCTTTGTGAATATACAATGTATGTACTAGTTATCAACAATCACAGCTTTTGCCATAAGTCTTGCCATACAATTATAGTAAAAACACAAGTCATCTTAAATCTACATGTAAATTCTAGTATCCTTCCAATTTCTTATAATTATATACAGTACATGCACTGTAAACGTGAAAATGTTTGTTTGGGGGTAATTTTTGCATTTTAGCAATTGTATTATTATCGCAAAAATAAACCCCGTGCGAATATTACAACCAGTATAAAAGACTACAGGAAATACTCCTGGTTTTACCAAAATTATCCCCACGTGTACTGTTGCAATTGTCTTTTTGCGAAAAGTTACCCTAGCGGAAAAAAAAAACGTTGACAGAAATTTTTTCTTATACAGAGGACTCCTGTTAATCTGGTAATCAATTGACCCTTCCGAACGCGGGAAAATTTTGAGAAATTCCATGACGTCACAATGCAATTTCGATGTTTGACCGAGGTTCAAAGCTTGTTTGTCCGAGGTAAAAGCATTGTGACGTCACAAAATTTTGCATTCTTTTCTCGCAATCGGAAGGGTCAATTTGTCGGAAGATCATTGTCAGATTAAGAGGAGTATCAGATTATCAGCCTGAGGAGTTTGAAATTCCATGGAAATACAATGAAATAGTCCTTTTAATTGTATTATAAAGTATCTCAGACTTTGTTGTATGTATTAATTGATTGATATAAATACAATGTTCTTTCAAGCCATTTTGAATAGTTTTAACATGTTTAAATAAAGGGTAAAGTACTAATTTCAAGGATTGATATGATAATTCATTGAAAATTATGGAAAAATCATAGGAAAAATATCATAGAAAATCCCATCAGATAAAGAGGAGTTCTTAAGATTTTTCTAAATTTCTATCAGATTAAGAGGAGCAATTTACACTAGTTATATAGGAAATTGTTTTGTGTTTTGAAATCATATCGGATTAAGAGGAGTATCAGATTATCAGGTATCAGATAAAGTGGAGTCCCCTGTATCAGAAAGCTCACTGAATCATACCTTTAACCATCAGTCTGGATGTACTAGCAGATTTCCCTGCACTGTTCTCTGCCTGACATGTGTAAAATCCTCTATCTGCGTAACTAAGATCCAATATATGCAGATTTCCGTTCGGCAGAATTCTGCGTCTTCCGTCACTACTAATAGCGCCATTATCTTTCTTCCATGTGATGATTGGGCGTGGCGCTGCCTCAGGCTCACATACAATAGTAATCTCTCCATTTAAGGCTCCTACCATGTCCTTCAGGGGATTTTTTGAAAACTTTGGTGCAAAATCTGAAATTTCCATGTAAATGATTGACATCAAGATTTTCATGAATGCTATACATCTATTTAACATTTATAAGGTAAGAGTAAGTCATGCCTATATTGGGAAAGGGGTAGGGCCACGAAGCCCGATATTGGCCCTAATTTCGAACTTTGAACTTCATAGAATTTTTAACTGTTATTTGACACTTATATACGTCCTCTACTGAATAACGAATCTATTTTTTGTAAACAAGGTGTTTGTCAATATTTTTTAGCCCTCTGAAAACATCAAATTCGGTAATATTCCTTGAAATTGCTGCAAAAATTACATACTTCCATTAAATTAGCAATGGCCGCATGCATTAACTAAGATGCAAAATTTATATGTAACAGATTTTCATTATATCTAGTTGTTGTAAACATTTTATCTTAGTTAACGCGTGCGGTAATATAAAATTCTTTCATATAAGACGAATTTTCCAGCAATTTCTGCCATATTTTGTCAATAACGTCAAAATGATGTCACTTCATGACGTCATTACAGTCAAATGGCACTGAGTTTGATGACATTTTTCTTTTCATCAAAAGCGGAAAACATACATGTGTTATCATGAGAGATATCAAGTATTTATTACAAAATTCAATTCTACAGAAAAATTGAGGGCCGAATTAGGGGCCTCATGGCCCTACCCCGTTATATTTACATGTTTAGCCTATATTTACATGTATTCTGTAACATAAATATTTCTTTTGTTACTTAACATTACATCACTAAAAGATAAAAGTAGACATTTTACAACAAGTAACATGGTACATGTATTTAAAATTGAAACAATCAAAGATGAATGACACTGTGTTGTATAAATTAAAGTGATAAAATAAACAATGTCATGTCATTGTTAATTTATGTGTTGTATAAAAAGTATTGGACTCAGTCTATTCAACATGATCAATGTCAAGATAATTTTTAAACTTACATAGAACTCGTAGCTGGGCTTCACTCATAGATGTGCCGTGGCTGTTAGATGCGGCACATTGGTACATGCCACTATGCTTATGGTCCAAGCTCTGTATCGTCAGAGTACTGCCAGAGACGATCATGTCCCCTTGAGCGCTTCTCAGAAGCTGTCCATTTCTGTACCATCTGAAATTACAATGAAATATAGATTATTTTCATATAAATGCAGTAGACTTGCATTTTATATACATACAAATGTACAATGTATATTATAGACCTATCATCACAATATTAGATGTACAGGTTATTTTTTCTATGATGTAACAGAAATGGCTTCACTGTAGGAAGAAACGTCAAAAGCTGAGACATCAAGGTTTTGGCGTGTCTATAATGCAAGTCTATTGGTAACATGAAAATGCTCTGTTACAATTAGGCTAATGTTCAGATCATGAAGAATCCTACAGCATCTCCCTCCCCTCTCATCAAAATTTGAACTTCACATACAAAGTACATGTATGTTACAGATCAAACTGGTTAGTTTAAAAAATTAGTTCAATCCCAAGATATCAAAATCAGACTACATTTTGTAAATCTTTCACAGATTTATCTATTGCAATTCATATTAAATTCTATCATAAATTCATGTAAATTGCTGTGTTTATATCATACCTATAGACAGGTGGGGGGTAGCCACTTGCTTCACACCTCCATGTTAACTGACTGCCTTTGTCTGCATGTTGATGACTCAATGGTATCAAGAAGTATGGCACAGCTGTCAAAATATATTGACATTTGATAATAAGTTTAAGGCATCATCTCTCTGTTGATTCATGTGTTTTAACAGTTTTTATCCTGATACATGTATTACCTTGCAGGTAATTCCAATGATTGGCAAAATTTCACCGTCTCAAATACAATGCACTAGTCACAGAAATTGCAGCTTACAATTTCCTCTGATCCTTTATTTGCACGTATGAAATGCTCAAAAGATCCACCTCTGAGTCAGATTTTTTTAAAACACTGCCTCAGATAAATCTTATTGAATAACCGGAACCTGGTTTCCAAAGAATTTCATTATGATACAATTAGCTAAAGTGCAGAGTACGCAGAATGAGGTTTCATAATACAGAAAGATGGATAATTGACCATCTTCAAATTACCACTAGACTTACATTTTAGATACGCCAAGACCCAACATCACAACTTTTGACCTTATTTCTAGTTCCGCTAGCCAAATAGGGGATGTTTACTCCTCCCGGGCACCTGGTTTTACCTCTAGCTTGCTAGGGGTCCGTCGATGCTCAGTTTTGTGTTCTATTGTCAGTGCTGTTGAGATTATCGTCAGGATCTTCTTTTCCTCATTCTAATTGTGACATCATAAATCTGCTACAATGTCACAGTAGAAAGTTACGTCAAATCTTGTGATGTCGGGTCTTAGGATGTGTAATATGCAAATCAGCTGCGGTAATAAGAAAATTGTCCCAAATGGGAAGTAAAGCATATCTAAAATACCGAATACCTTCCAAGCTGAGAACATAGTCCTTTGTATCTGAAGCCTGGTTTCCCCTACGTACAATACACGTGTATGTTCCCTGGTCCTCTAGCTTGGCATTCTGAATCGTCATAACTCGGTTAAAGTCGGAGAATTTGACCGTTGTTGGCATCGGTTTTCCTTTTCTTATCCAGCTGTATGACCACATCTGCTCATAGTTTTCAGCTCTGATAAATAATAAAATAAATATGTATTCGCTATTTACGAAAACCAGAGTTACTTCCCATTTGAGACGTTATCTGACGTAGACTAATTATGAAGTCTTCAAATTCTATGGAAACAGTCCTAAAAGTCTGGAAAATGATGGTATAAAATCGACGTTACCATACCATTTTCATGACCTCACAATGGTTTTATGTCAGATACCGTCTGTACGGAGAAATACCTCTGTATTCCACAAAGACTCAATATGTAAAAATATTCAGGCTGGAATGATTCAACATGGTTTCGGTTTTGTTTATTTTTTATGCTTGGCTCAGTGTCTGGTTTGTTTTTCATTACTTCAGGTTTAATGGTATGTTTCTTTTTTTTTTAGACACACCTTACACTGAATGAGCTAAAAATAAACTGTTCTGAGAGAAAATTTAAACGGAAATGGCAAAGTTTCTGCCAGTTTTTTTGTATTCATACTTCATACAATTTTTTTTCAACAATCTTATTCATCCTTTTAAATTTCTTACTTTTGAGTCACCCATTTTTATAGTTAATCCTTCCTTGACTATTTTTTTTAAATGTTATGACTTCATGTATGTCTTATGTGATACATGAACATTATATTAAAAACAATTTCATACATAAAATTTCCAACAGAAATGGGCTTGAACATGTTGAATGTCTAAAGTACTAACAGACTTTTAAGAAAACGGAAATTTCCTTTCTATTTACAAACAGGAATAACATGAATAAAGAATCATTTAAAATGAAAAATGATAAAGCAGAAGGAAAAGCACTACTCAAAAACCTAGCTTTATAAACCTTATAAGACATAAATTTTGGTGTTCTCATTGGAAAAATAGCAATGTTTTACGCTTACAAATTGACCAAGTCAATTTTCTCAACAAGGGTTGAGTATGTTAAATGAAACGGCAATTCTTTATCAATATAGGTAGATATTCACTGATCATTGAGGCATAAATCTATGTGTCGCATCTAGATTATGGCTATTGTATCATTTAAGAAATGACTGTCTTACTTTTGGTGTTCATGGGTGTATAATTCTGGTTGGACACGTGCAAATTCCGTGAATCGCGAAGCGACGTGTCCAACCAGAATTATACACCCATGAACACCAAAAGTAAGACAGTCATTACTTATATTTACATTTATTCTAAATATCTGTCATTTTTATTTTTATTTACTTCGCATATTTTGCCTGTTTTAGTGTCAAATGTATTTGAACGTTGGTAAATTCTCCCTACATGCAAAACTTGCACGTGAGTAACCCAAGTTATTGGAATATAATTCTAGTTGCCTAATGGGCGTTTAACATGGGGAATCTACTAGTAATGTAAATATTCAAGATTGACCACTATATGTTTTACCGACTTGGTGGATGAACATAGGTAATCACAGATTACGAAGCTCACCTCGTGACAGCAAAATTCAATTCAAACATATTTCTTAGTACATGACTATTGGCTTTTAAAGGCAAAACCACTCAAGCAAAAAAAGTAGGTCAAGGTCATTTTATGAAAGTTTGATCAAAGATACATCCAATATGCAAGTTTGGTACATGTAGCAGTTATACTTTGCTCAATATTGGCTTTATAGAGCAAAATCACTCAAGCGGAAAAAGTAGGTCAAGGTCATTTTATGAAAGATTGATCAAAGATACATCCAATATGCAAGTTTGGTACATGTATCACTTATACTTTGCTCAATATTGGCTTTTAAAGGCAAAATCACTCGAGCGGAAAAAGTAGGTCGAGGTCATTTTATGAAAGTTTGATCAAAGATACATCTAATATGCAAGTTTGGAACATCTAGCACTTATACTTTGCTCAATATTGGCTTTTAAAGGCAAAATCACTCAATCGGAAAAAGTAGGTCAAGGTCATTTTATGAAAGTTTGATCAAAGATACATCTAATAAGCAAGTTTGGTACATGTAGCACTTACACTTTGATCAATATTGGCTTTTAAAAGCGAAATCACTCAAGTGGAAAAAGTAGGTCAGATGCTGCATCCGATGCATGGGTCCATTTCGGCATCCAAAGATGAATCACTTCTGCAAGTTTGGTTACTGTATCATTAGTACTTTGTCAGATACTGAGCTACCCCAAACTTCTTATCCAAATCACTCAAGCGGAAAATGTAGGTCAGATGCTACATCCAATGCATGGGTTCACCTCAGCATCCAAAGATGAATCACTTGTGCAAGTTTGGTTAATGTAGCATCAGTACTTTGTCAGATACTGAGCTACCCCAAACTTCTTAACCAAGTCACTCAAGCGGAAAATGTAGGTCAGATGCTGCATCCGATGCATGGGTTCACCTCAGCATCCAAAGATGAATCACTTGTGCAAGTTTGGTTACTGTAGCATCAGTACTTTGTCAGATACTGAGCTACCCCAAACTTCTTAACCAAGTCACTCAAGCGGAAAATGTAGGTCAGATGCTGCATACGATGCATGGGTCCATTTCGGCATCCAAAGATGAATCACTTCTGCAAGTTTGGTTACTGTAGCATTAGTACTTTGTCAGATACTGAGCTACCCCAAACTTCTTATCCAAATCACTCAAGCGGAAAATGTAGGTCAGATGCTGCATCCAATGCATGGGTTCACCTCAGCATCCAAAGATGAATCACTTGTGCAAGTTTGGTTAATGTAGCATCAGTACTTTGTCAGATACTGAGCTACCCCAAACTTCTTAACCAAGTCACTCAAGCGGAAAATGTAGGTCAGATGCTGCATCCAATGCATGGGTTCACCTCAGCATCCAAAGATGAATCATTTGTGCAAGTTTGGTTACTGTAGCATCAGTACTTTGTCAGATACTGAGCTACCCCAAACTTCTTAACCAAGTCACTCAAGCGGAAAATGTAGGTCAGATGCTGCATACGATGCATGGGTCCATTTCGGCATTCAAAGATGAATCACTTCTGCAAGTTTGGTTACTGTAGCATTAGTACTTTGTCAGATACTGAGCTACCCCAAACTTCTTATCCAAATCACTCAAGCGGAAAATGTAGGTCAGATGCTACATCCAATGCATGGGTTCACCTCAGCATCCAAAGATGAATCACTTGTGCAAGTTTGGTTAATGTAGCATCAGTACTTTGTCAGATACTGAGCTACCCCAAACTTCTTAACCAAGTCACTCAAGCGGAAAATGTAGGTCAGATGCTGCATCCGATGCATGGGTTCACCTCAGCATCCAAAGATGAATCACTTGTGCAAGTTTGGTTACTGTAGCATCAGTACTTTGTCAGATACTGAGCTACCCCAAACTTCTTAACCAAGTCACTCAAGCGGAAAATGTAGGTCAGATGCTGCATCCGATGCATGGGTTCACCTCAGCATCCAAAGATGAATCACTTGTGCATGTTTGGTTACTGTAGCATTAGTACTTTGTCAGATACTGAGCTACCCCTAACTTCTTAACCGAAGGCGGACGCGGACACGGACGCGGACGCGTGGGGTTATAGCATAAGCTCACTCAACTTCGTCATGGTGAGCTAAAAATGATAATTGAACG
This sequence comes from Pinctada imbricata, assembly GCA_033119305.1. Lineage (NCBI taxonomy): Eukaryota > Metazoa > Mollusca > Bivalvia > Pterioida > Pteriidae > Pinctada > Pinctada imbricata. The sequence goes on along the minus strand of VSWD01000003.1, from coordinate 42,933,355 downwards.
TGTCATTTATAATGTGTAGCGGGAAAACGCAAAAATGATACTAGGAAAAAAATTCATTTCCAAATAGTGCTCACATATTTGAACATTGTCCTCGATATTTATGTATCCATCATAAATCATTTTCATTAAGTCAAAATTTCCGTTTTCTTAAACTCGCTGTGAGTACTTTAGTACAGCATAACCAAATACCAAATCTCTATACTTTTTTCATTCCAAAAATTCTGCATTTAATCTTACGTACGATCCATAGGCAAAGCATTCCATTCTGACATTCTGGCCTTTGAGCGGAGGTTTAGGAAACACGGCTATAAAATCATCCTGAATCTTTGGTCCCCAGTCTGTCTTTGCAGCTGAAATAATCATCAGAATTTATCACATATCAATTTTACACAAGTCTTGATACTTTCTCTCCTATTTAAGTGAGTTTCAGGTGTAATTTTTCATACATAGACTACAAACAATATAAGTGTATAATATATGATTTTACAGAAAATGAATATGTGAACGTAGGCATTGACAAGTAAAGGATTCCTGATTGAGACAGGAAGCTGAAGCGATTGGAATGCAAACTTTAAAAGTCAGATGTACAATATTATTACAAGTGTATTTACAACATGTATTTATTTTCTACAGAGCAATTATTTTCAAAGTATATAGTACCATTAGCCATGACTTATGTATTATTGCTGAATCATCGAAACATCACATCCCCTGAAGGCCTTTTACATTAATTTATGAAATCAATTGCAAAGCCACCAAATATTACTTTGATGGTCCCTTTGGTAAAGACTTTTATTATGAAAAAATCCACCAATGGGATGATGAAGATTTGACAATTCCTCAATCAGAACCCTGCTACAATATATCTCATAATCAAGTATGCACCTTGTGCCTGTACATTAAGCCTGATTCCTCGACTCGTCCTGCTAGGTGCTTGTACAAGACCAACGGCATCGTCCCCGAGGCTCGTCAGGGAAACTTGGCAGTAGTACAATCCCTCGTCCACTCTTGTCACCTCCGAGAAGTAAAGCTGTCCGTTATATGACATAAAGACATAGGGTGTGGTCTCTGTGTAGATATACTCCGCCCTATCCTCGTTTCTACCTCTACGCCAGTTGTAGATTAAAGCTTAATTAATATAAATTATGAGAAGGTTAGAGCATCAGAAGTAAAGCTGACCATTGTACAACATAAAGACATAAGGTTTGGTCTCTGTATACAGAGGGTAAAACGTTGCAAGAAAAGACAAAAGTGATCAGATTGAATTTGTCATGAAAAGGTCAGAACGCATAATTCCGCATTAAAGCAGAATGTAGGCAGGTCTAATATTCTTACACGTACTAAAAAATATACAACATAGAAGTTGTGTTACCTGGTCTGTAATTGATATTACTACATTTAATTACAGTTCCGTCATAAGCTTGTGCATTCACATCATTGTCTCGAACATTGGAAAATTCACCCAGATCTGAAGTGGGAAATAAACAATATGTATACTGTATGTGTACTTATTTTTTTAGCAGAGTTAGCGCTATAAAGACTGCGCTACTTCAAGATTACACTAAATTATTAAATTTTCATGACTAATGTTGGAAAAAAAGTCAGGTGCGCTAATTCATGATTACCCTAATATGTCAATTTGTCATATTTTGTGCTGTTTCCACTAAAATTTTGTTGCGTTGAAATAAGTACATAATTATACAGTACATGAACTTACAATAATGTGACTTAGTTAAAGAGATTTTTTTTCACTTAAAATTTCATACTTACATGTATATTTGATGAAAAAACAAGCTTTTAACTTCTAAATTTCCAGTTGTTAAATTCTATAAATCTAATCTTAATTCTTTTGTTCTATGTTAAAAAAATTATACGGAATATTGAGTCTTTGTGGAATACAGAGTTTTTTCCCCGTACAGACGGTATCTGACATAATACCATTGTGACGTCATGAAAATGGTATGGTAACGTCGATTTTATACCGAACATCATTTCCCAGACTTTTAGGACTGTTTACACAGAATTTGATGACATCATAATCAGTCTACGTCAGATACCATCTCAAATGGGAAGTAACTCTGGTTTTCGTAAATAGCGATTAACTTACATCCAAACGACAGTGTGACAGGATTACTGATGATTTTGCCCACGGTGTTCTCAGCCACACAGACGTACTGACCAGAATCAGCCTCTGCTGCAGGTGATTGGATCGTAAAGCGTCCATTCGTAAGTGTGTACCTACTGTCCGTGTCTGAAGTTATCTATAAATGAAATGATCATACAATAAATATAAAACACACAGAGGTACAGCCTTTAGTCCTCCTCCCCTTCAGGTTATTGGATAGTAAAGCGTCCGTTCGTAAGTGTGTACCTACTGTCCGTGTCTGACGTTATCTGTAAAAGATACATGTACTATCATGCGAGGAATAGACCACTTGCTGAAATTTTATAATGGATGACAAAATAGAGCTATACTGGTCCTATGTAAAACCTTTTGGTGCCTTTAAAATTGTTACTGAACATTCAACAATGTCTTTAACAGTGATTTCATATGAAAACAAATCCGTAAGATCTGAACCATAGCTCTGGTGTTTTGTGAACAATAACAAGATTGAAAAATGATCAATTAGTATAGGATAAGACACAAGCCTCTAATACATAAACATTAAAAAATCTTTGAAAGAACTCTTTTACAGACAATGACGCACCATTGCATGCCATGGTTTAGATCGGTGTGATGTCATTGTTTTGAGTGGAAAAAGTACCATACGAAAAGACAAAAGTGAATCGAGGAAACCTTATCGTGAAAGGGTCTATAAGAAAATGAGGAAAAGAGTGAAACTCCAATATTCATTACTTCAATTTTACTTGATAAGTTGGTAAGCACAGATAGACAGAGTATGTTTTTTGCTAATTACTGAAATAGCTACGGTACATGTATCAAACACATTTATTAAACATTTTTCACAAGTCTAAATTACTAGATTTATTGTCATGATTGTAGAAACTGAAATTACATACCAATTCGTTGATAGACGAGAGATCATTTGTTACATTTCCGTATTTATTCCGCATCCATTTGTAATTGGGTTGTGGGTATCCCTCGGCTCTACATTCCAGGAGGGCGAAAAGTCCCCGGGAAATTACGGTAAGATCCCTGGGCTGACCATCGGCCTCAAATACAGGACCTCGCCGAACTTTATCAAGGTCTGCAAAGCTGACCCCATAATCTGTGAGATATAAAATAACTTACTCATAATCTGTAGGACATGGTGATACACAGTGGCAGATCAAGTGCCCTCTTTGCCAGAGTCAAGGGGCGAATTTTGCCAATTTTTACTGAAAATGGGCCAAAATATACTTGTTTTGGGAAAATTTTATGTCAGTGCCAGGGGTGCGCACCCTCCACACAACTCTGAATTTGCCACTGATACATGCAGCTAGCTCAATAATCTTTAGGATATGAACATTACTAATCCCATAATCTGTAGAGAAGAAACAAAGCAGTCTCTGCTAAGTCTGGAAAGATTATGGAAAAAAAATCATAAATATTTATAATTCTGACACATTGAATGTTTTCCTTTGAATTAAAAATTTGGAATACCAGGGCAGGATCATGTACATTTTGAAACAAATTACCCCTTACAATGAAATTATAAAGCACTTATAAACATGACAAAATAACATGCTTATCGTATATTAATTGGGAAATTCAATATGTTAGAGCAGAATAACAATTGCAGTACATTAATAATTTGAAATTTACCAAAGCCTCTTTTTTCTGGGTTTAATCTGAAGGCCTCTGTTTGACTGATCTCACAGATGTACGAGTATTTATCAATCCTCACTCCCAGATCCCAGCCGTAGTTCACTCCTGAAAGAAACATGATACATGTACGTCTGCGAAACACTATGTCCCTATCTACTGTTATCTAATATTATGTGCATAGATTAAGCATGTTACGTCAAACTCCATGCAAGGTAGTGGTTTCAGGACCAAAACTTTTAAAATTGGTACTTGCCATATGGAATACATCACCATTCAAAAGTTAATATGCACGAAGATTAAGTTTCAGACAAACAGGATAACAATAATTAACATTATCCCAATGTTTATAAATTCAGGGCCAAATATATGCACATAAGAATTACATGTTTAATTACTTATAAAAGTATAGAAAAATTTATGTTCAAGATATTAATTAGAAATGCTGCATAGTTTTTTTTTTCTGTAATCAATATCTCTATCAAACTAACAATTATATAGAATATTTCCCTGACTAATAGAGATCCTGAAAAGAATCGCAGTTTTATTGGATTTGCCCATAAAAAATTGTTTGGTCTAATGAAAATTCACATTACATCTATTATTTAGACCGTTAAAAATCCCCAAATGTCGAACAATTTCATACCAGAAGTTTTCAAGAACTCTTGGATAAAGGATATTCCCTGAATTTCTTCCAAAATATCCTTCAAATTGAATCAATTATATATCCCCTCTCTAATCAGACAAAACAACGACTTACCATCAAACCTATAAACAATGATCTCTCCAATCCTTGACCTAGAGGATGTTGTATCAATCCAATATTGTCTATCTGGTGTGATAAGGTTGTTCTCGTAGTCTCCGTTCCAACCGTAGAAATTTGGGTTTGAAGTGCTTCGCATACCACTTGTGACCCATACATTCCTGTAGCGATATCATAATTCAACAATTCCTAAAATATATATCACCTTATAGATAATGTAATAGGGTCTTTAGTTTATGACACTTTCATTCAATTCTGCAATTTTTAAATTTGCCGCCATAAGCATGATAAGATTACTTGCAGTTCAGCGGATGGACATTTTTAAAGTATTGCCTGTACGTGTATGTGCACAGTACAGTAAAGTGGGCAGCAATATAATATAAAATTTCTGTAAATACTATGAAATTATCGTTCGTCTATCTTTGATTCTTACTCCTTTCTTCAAAGTTTTGTTTCTCCAACGAAACGATTTCGTAAAAGTTCAGAAATGTCAAAACCTTCTACGATAAACAAAAATCCGGAATTTCATCATTACCTGAAAAAGTCGTTCTGTTGCAAGTATCCGTTTATGAAGTCGTTTTCTGGCCTGCTATCAACTTGAATCAAATTAGTTCCCAAAAGCTGAGATAAAGATAAATCGGAACATTCATTAAATAAATGAAAATACAGATGCTGTAAAGGAAGCATGCAGGGCCGTTTTCATCCAGACAAATAAATAAATAAATAAATAAATAAATAAATAAATAAATAAATAAATAAATAAATAAATATAAATTTACCATTTAAAAAATATATGAGAAGTAAAAATTTACTCTTTACAGCGTATGTGTAAATTTTATTTATTTTTTCGTAGATACAGTGCAATGATAAAAATTGGTAGTTTGTAGGCTAGACTACGATGCAGTTTTTTTTTTTGGTCATCACATGTGTCACATTTGAAAGTAAAGCATACTGGTTTAATACTTACATGATATATGCATATTTTTTATTCTATTTATTTATTTTTTTTATTATTATTTTTTATCATTCTTACCGCGCATTGCTCTCGCGCCTGTTCGTAAGTTGCTTTTGGGTCAAAAACGAATTTGTAGCATGTATTGTCAAAAACCATCCAGTCTGATGGGCAATCTAATGAAGAAAAGAGATGATTAAGAAAAGTTACCATTATTATTTCTCAGTGCAATCATTTTTTTATATGTTGAAAGAAGTCAAGTAATCAGCATAATTAATTAACTCTTAGATTTTCTGTGAATCTGTGTGAAGCACTTACCAAAGATTTGGGACTGTGAGCGGACGGATCCCATCAATAAGACAAGGGTAAGCAATACGACCATTGCCTTCATTCTGTCTGCAAAACGCCAGAGTAAGAGTTAATTCTGTGGTTTTAGCGCAGCAGGAGAAAAGCCTCCCAAAGAACGATCAACGCTAGAAACATAGAGCATATTCACCGTAAAACATCATTTTTTTATAACCAGGACCTTATTATCCTCTGTGTTTAAAAAAAATTTATCACTAGGCTAATTAAAAGATGTTCGGTTATTCTGCTACAATTTACCGGACATCTAATCATCAATCTAGGCCTCCATGTAGGACCATCCAGTGGCACCACAGTAATAAGGGTTTCCCACTGGAAATAGGTTTTATTTCTAGGGGGGGGGATATTCAGGGGTTGTTGGATCGAGCCTGTCTTTTGTCGCTTTGTGGCAATTTTAAATCTCGATCGCCCATCAAAATTAAAGTCGACACCCCGCTTTCTTGGGGAGGGGGGAAGGGGGCTAAGGGGTCGAACATACACAGGTACGTGAAAATGTTCAAAATCTTTCTCTTAGCACGCTTGTAAATGACTATAAGGTAATTATTCCTGGCTTCTGTTCAATATCATAATCAGTGATCATCATATGAATATATGATATACAAAGTTGTAAACAGCAAAATTAATGTAGACTTGTAACAAACTATGGCTTTCCTATCTTATTTCCTGAACCAAAAATCGACCTAAATTGAAATGACGTCATCTAAGCGTTCTTTTTGAAAGTGTTTAAAACAAGTGAATTTATACTCTTTAAACAATCTTTAAGTAATTTTTCTTATATAGAATACAAAATATAATGTTTTTGTCAAATATATGACCAAAATAAGACAATATAGGATGTCATTTTGTGTGTTTACATAGATTTTTTACGTATGTTTGCGCCATTTTCAAAATGGCGGCTAATAATATGGTATATGATAAACGGTGATTAATTATCACTGAATGTATACAGAACATGTGGAAATGAAGTCATATACAAAATATGTCGATATTCCTTTGTTTTTTTGTTTTTTTACGATTTTCTTGACCATATTTAGTCTTCTGGAAAGGGATTTATCCTTTTTTTGATTCCCAAAAGGGCAAAATAAACTAGATGTACCGTTTACGTAAAGTGTGACCTCCCCCCCCCCCCCCCCCCCCCCCTTCGCCCTAATACATATAATTCACCATTACAACTTACATAGAAACTATCAAAATACAAAATTATAATTACTGAATTAAAGATTATACTTACCAATGTATTTTGATGATGTCAGAGCGTTGTGTGATATCTTCTACCTTTCATCGATTAGTGTCTCTGAATCAACCAGTTATACCGACGTCTCACGTAATCCTTTACATATCCAATAACATTTTTCACAAAAATCACAGATTTATCATTTTAATAAGTAATATTCCCAATTTGTAGAAAATTTGAAATCTTCAAGAAACTTCTGACACATACAGTGAATATTGTTTGAAAAAGACGCCAACTAAAAATACGGTCGAGAGAAAATAACGTCGTTTATGCATGGACGAAAATTGCCAACGGCGATCTCTGTATGACACAATCTCACCTTGCATAGAAACACATGATATAATGCAGTTCTGCCCCGAGGAAAATTTTAAATCATATGTTAAATCTAATTGGTAATTGGTTTTGAAATAATTTCATAATCAAATCTAAGTGATGAATGATTAATCAATTAATTATCCGGATAACGCAATTATTTGTTCATTCCAGACATATATGTATATAATACATTCAACCGTACCTTCAGCATGTTTATTAACTTAAATTAATTTCTTATAAATCAATAAATTTCACAAATAACAATAAACACTCAATATCCACAATTTTTCGGCCACTCGGCCTTAATCAAGTGAAAAAAACACAAATACAGAATTATTTATTATTCGTGTTTTACATTTGATACTGTAAAGGCCGAGTGGCCGATTATCAAGAGGAAAAAAAAACGAAAAATATAAAATTATTTTATACTTGATTAAGGCCGAGTGGTCGAATCTTTATATTATTTTTTCCACTTGATAAAGACCGAGTGGCCGAAAATTGATATGTATTGTGTGTTTATTGTTATTTATTATACAAACTTCCTTACGGAGGACTTCACTTCATCGAATAAATTTCAATCGTTTCACTGATTAACTTTAAAATTGCCTAATTTATATTTTACATTTTGTTTCTTTTGCAATGTTTAATCATAAGTTACTTGAATATCTTGTGTGCAGGGGAATTTAAGTTTGGGGTACTTTTTGGCAGTGCTTAGTACGTTCCGCCAGACGTTACATGTGTATGTATATATATAATACACATGTACCAACCATTTTTTTAAATGTCATTTCGAAAATAAGATATCAATAAAGGCAAGGTACATTTTCTACGAATTCATTTTGACAGTGGCACCATCTACAGAGATATGCTATATATTGTAGAATTTGTCTAAATATTCAGTTCTAATGCCCCTGTACATGCAACACCTCACTTTTCATGATGACCGAGGCCATATAACCTTCCCAGCTGCAGGAACAGTCTTTGCCATCTTTGGCCGGGGTTAGCCAGGGTGATTCCACTGTTTCGACTGTTGTTTGACCTCTGGGGTAAAATGATGGACCCATATGTTCATCCATAGTGACAACTCTTTGAAGAAAATTGACAGGATCTCTCTCAAAAAGGTTAAGATTAGCACGCCATAAGTGAGCCTGGTGTGCTTCTGTTCAACTTTCAGAAGTCTCGGTACCAACGGGCCGAAAGCTTTCTCATTTCAAGATCTTCAGTCAGAATGGAATGTACATTTTCCTGTGGAATGCCAACTATTCTGGATATATATCTTTCTGTAACTTGTCGTCAGTCATAACAATATTGATAATATCATGGACTTTATTGATCATTTCTGCAGTTGCAACAGTGGCAGGACCTCCGGGACGGGGTTATGCATCCTCAAGGCTCTGTCTGTCGCGCTTAAATTCCGCCATCCACCTTTTCACTGTACATAGCATATGAAGGGGCATCTTTCCCTAGTGTTGTTCACTATGGATATCCTTAGGTGTTTTAAAAAAAAACTTTTTATGCATATATTGGATCACTGTCTTTTCACCAATTTTGTCCATTTGCAAAAGCAACTTGTCTTGTTTACTTAAGAGTGTTACCTCGTCGATTCAAATTGACAAAATGAAGCTAGTCCTTGGGCACATGGCCTGATATAGTCAGAGAAAAGAACATCCCTCCGTATCTCCTTCAACACGAGGCTCACAACCTATCAATCAGCCCTCGTATCAGATGAACAATACTGGTTTCCTGTATTCTCAATTCTACAATACAGGAAAACCAGTATCTGCAAAAAAGTCCATATTTTAACAATACTGGAATACCTTATCTTCCAGTATTGTACAACACTGGAAGATATAATACAATGCAAGGAACAATACTGGAAGATACTTGTGACAATACTGGAACAAAAAATTCTACCAGAATTGTCAACAATACTGATATACCAGTAATGCGATCGCCAAGTTTACATGACCTCAGAGCTCATTTTGGCCATATTTGTCGACTTGCTTCCTGTAAGGTTTCATGAATTCTATGCAACGGTTGCAGAGATGTTGAAAGTTTGTCAGCCAATCAGAGCCCTTTGTAGCCATATTTGTCGATTGCTCAACACCAAAAACACAAACTTGGTAGAGGACCTTCAGTAATCAATGATTCATGTGCAATGGTTGCAGAGGAGATGTTGAAAATTCGTCAGCCAATCTGAGCTCTCCGTGGCCATATTTGTTGACGGAACGACAGGATAAACACAAACTTGGCAGAGGACCTTGAGAACTTGCTCCAAGTAACTTAAATTTCGTTAAATTTTGTGCGGCGATTGCAGACGAGATGTCCAAAATGACTCAGCCAATCAGAACCCTTAGTGGTCATATTTGTTGAACGATCGGCACGAAAAACACAAACTTGGTAGAGGACCTTGAGTACTTGCTCCCGGTAAAGTTTCGCTAAATTCTGTGCTGCAGTTGCAGAGGAGATGTCAAAATGCGTCAGTCAATCAGAGCACTGGGACCATATTTGTCGACCGATCAGCACCAAAAACATATACACGGGGGTATGAGGGATTCGAGTCCCTGTGCCTTGGTGGCCAGATTTGTTGATCGACAGCACGGGAAAAACAAACTTGGTAGAGGACCTTGAGTACTTGATTCCTGCAAATTTTCTTCGTTCAATTCTGTGAAGTAGTTGCAGAGATGTTGAAAATGCATAACCATAAGCCAATCAAAGTCTTCGGCATCCATTTTAGTTGACTGATCAGAATGTAAAACACAAACTTGGTCGATGACCTTGGGTTCTTGCATCCTGTAAAGTTTTGTTAATTTCTGTTTTAAATTAGTGGTTGAAATGCAGAATGATGTCCAAAATGACTCAGCTAATCAGAGTCCTTTGTGGCCATATTTATTGACCAATTAGTAAGAAAAACACAAACTTGGTAAAAGACTTCCTTGAGCATTTGCTTCCTGTAAAGTTTCATTAAATTCTGCAAACACAAACTTGGTTGAGGACTTCCATGAATATTTGCTTCCTGTAAAGTTTCATTAAATTCTGCAGCAATTGCAGAGGAGATGTCCAAAATGTTCAGCCAATCAGAGTCCTTGGCAGCCATATTCGTTGACCAATCAGCACGAAAAAACACAAAATTGGTATAGGACCTTGCTTCCTGTAACGTTATGTGAAATTCTGTGCAGTGGTTGCAGAGGAGATGTCGAAAATGTGTCAGACAATAAAAGCCCTTGACAGCCATATCATGTGACTGATCAGTAGGAAAAACACAAACTTGGTAGAGGACCTTGAGTACTTGCTTCCTTCTGTGCAGATGCAGAAGAGATGTCAAAAATGTTTTCATACAGGACAGACAGATGGACAGACGACAGAGGGAGCCCTATAACAATAGGTCATTTGAGCTTCGCTCAGGTGAGCTAAAAATGGATAAAAATAGCTTTATCTGATTGAACTAAAAGTGGATAAAAATAGCTTTATCTGATTACAGAATATATTTATTCTATCACTTGAAGGGGTCATATTCATGAAAGTTTAAAATTTGCATGGTTCTTTACACCAAAGTAACAAAACAAAGATTTAACTATTGCTAGATATACATTAACGTGTCACCTCAGTATATGAAAAACAAAACAATATGATCACTTCTACAACATGCTTAAATTTTCTAATTTTAAAATTAACACAGATTATTTATAGCATATCAACATTAACAAGAAAGTTCATAATTAAGGTCATCTAATCATACAATAAGGCCACAGGAGCTTGATGCGAATGAACCTTAATGATATCCACATTAAGGGTCATTGGAGTCAAGCTCCTGTGAATAAGGCTCAAAGTATGTGTAAGGATACATGAAATCTTTAAAGAAAACTTTGCTGCTGTTATATCGAATTGCAGTCAATTTTAAGATAAAGGGATAAAGGAACAACATGTGCTTGTGACACATAAGTGAATACAAAATTAAAGTAAAGTGCCAGTAGGAAAGTTGTATTACTTACCAATTAAAAGTTATCATCCGTCAAAACATACAAAAGTTTTGTTCAGACACACAGATAAATGGACAGACCAATAATTGCCCAAAATAAATTATTCAAAAGGAGAGGTGGGGAGAGATAAAACACAAATAAACCATAAACCGCTACAGGCGACATGGCCGGATTGCAAAGCCCTAGTTTTAGTTGATGTATACCTTATCTACCGTATTGTTTCTGTATAAGGAGACCATCAGTGAAATATCAATGCACTACCCCTTCTAATTCAAAATAGCTAATTTTAAGATCAAAGTTACGATAATAAATGAAGGGGTCAAGGTCAAGGTCACAGTCTTGTAATATAGAATCTTAATGTAGAATATGAAAGTAATTCTGCTTATGTTTCAAGAGATACAGTCGTGTTTAAAGTTTTGAAAAGTTCAGCAAAGTTTTAGGTCAAGATCACTAGGTCAAAAGGCAGGGTTTCATTAACAAGTGTTGTTGTAAGGAATCTATGACTGAAATAGGGAAGCTCTATTCAATACAGTTTTAAAAAAAATATCGCCAAAGTTTATGTTTTAGAAAAGTAGGTCAAACTTCAAGGTCACTGTGTAAAAAGTCAATGTCACAAATGAATGGTCTGATCACAAGGTGTTTGCACATGAAGTATGGATATGGTCAAGGTTAATGTTCTTGAAAAGTAGGTCTAACTTCAAGGTCTAGGTCACTACATGTAGGTCAAAAGACGAGGTCTCAAATAAAAGGTCTAATCAAGGTTAATCATTATATAAAGTATCTCGTTAATTCTCTTCATAGTTCAATCTCTCAAAAACCCCACAAATTAAGAAATTTCCATCTCAAGGTCAAAGGTCAGACAGACGGACTTCGCCATTTCACAGACCAAATTTTGCTTTGCAATCCTGCCAAGAATTGAATAAATGATCATCCTCATAGCAAATATAACATGAGGAGGAAATGCATGACATACAAAATTCACAAGTCTCCAGAAAATTTTACTTTGATCTTTGAACTTGAAAGAAAGAAGTGCAAGCCTCAGCATATATCTTTCTTTTGTAATGATTATTCTATATAACTATTAAAACCTGTAAAAGACATGTATACAATATGAAAGCAACCTCAATCATCAGTCAATGTCTAACTTTCCACTGTTAAAATACATGTACATTGTATGATTCACTACATGATCGTGATGACAGGAATAGTTTACCATAAATTATAATATAAACATATAAGCATGTAGTAACCATATCTATACATGTCAACAAAGATGAATAAAATGAAATTTTCTGAACCTAGAATCCAGTCACTGTATTAATCTATCAAACATTCATCTTTGAATCTATGCGGAATCTAATGGTGGGAAGGATTTCACTCAACATGTTCATGGGCATGACCCCTACGACGCCCCTCCCATGATGCAAGAACAGCGGCAAGGTACAAAAATGTTACCCCAATTAGCGACACAGTGGATGTGGCTGTAAAGAATTGTCGATATTCAAATCGCAGATACCACACTAAGCATATTAAAAGGCCAAATAACGGTAACATAAGCATCCCTATATCGAACACGTTATCATCATGCTGCATTCTGGGAGATTCAGCATTTCTATTGGCTTGCGTGATGAGGCAGTGAATCACACTGTTATCCACGATGTTGTAGGCTTGGAGAGTGTTTGCGTCATTTCGAAGATCTTGCCCATTGAAAATAAATCGTACCAACTTGTTTTCTGATAATTCTGCTGCAAAGTTAGCCCTAAAAATAGTAAAATAAACAAAAGAAATAAACATATATAACTCATTATACATGTACCGATAGAATCATATTCGGTAATTTTGAAGACCAGCGTTACTTCCCATTTGGGACGGTATCTGACGTAGACTAATTGTGACATCATCAAATTCTATGGAAACAGTCCCTAAAGTTTGCGAAACAAAGGTACAAAATCGTCGTTACCATACCATTTTCATGACGTCATAATAGTTTTACATCAGATACCGTCTGAAATGGGAAATAACTCTGTATTCCACAAAGACTCAATATCATCATGATATATCATTGATTCTGATAAAATGTATGTTTTCAATCTATTCAAGTTACATGCAAAAGACCTCATAACTCATATTAATGTTAAAAGTAGGATTTTTAAGCCAAATATGAGTACATTGTACAGGAGGAAGGCTTTCTCACTAATTCATTTTATTTAAATAAAGGCTATAGAAGAATTACATTGAATTACAATTTACATCACAATCAATTTGTTAATTTGAATTTAGAATTTAATAATGTTACAGTATTAATGTGCTGAGCTTAAACAACAAATGTTGGTAACTTCAGGATAATTTCCTTAATCATGTTAATGCATTCAAATGTCAATATAAATGTGCATATATACCAGTACCTTCTAAATTGACCAATGGTATCATTTGGAGATGCAATCACACTTCTTTGGGTGTCATTCAGATATTTCAATCGTATGTTAATCTGACTTCCAAAACTTTCACCATCGAGAGGATCTGAACTTTGGTGAGCGTTGCTTTGACCAGAGTTACCTCCTCTTGAATTTGTACTGTCTTTTGATTTTTTACTGTCTGCTTGACATCCTTTAGATGACCCTGAATTTACAACACTACTTGAACCTGCATGGCTAGAACTAGAATCTGATTGGTTTATAACATTTGAATCTGATTGGTTTAAATCACTAGATTCTGATTGGCTATTGAAACTGTTTTCTGATTGGCTAGCTTTACATGTAGCTGCTTCAGATGCATCAATGACAGTCTGTGGTTTTTCTTCTTTGGAGACTTTTGGCTGACTAGAGTTTCCTTGGTTTACACTTGCTTGAATGATAGACGGCTCTTTTGAAGAAGATTGCCTTTGAAAAAATTCTACTCTCCTTCGTCGAAGCTCTGTCTCTGATAAATCTTGATCAATTTTTTCTTCGCTGTTTTCTTTTTCAAGATCTGTGGATAATGCCACTTGCTCGACACTTTCATTTGAACTATCCTTACCACTAACATTTTCCCCGGAGTTACTTTCCCCTGTTCTTGATTCAGGCACAGCTCTTTTCTCTGTACCAAAATTTTGTGCTTGCGCAGTTACTTCTTGAGGTAGGCTTTGTTCTGCATTACCTGGAAGTTCTTCAATTACATTCCCAGCTTCAACTACTTCCTGTTCCTCTTGAGCATGCTCACTTGATGCATCATCTGAATCAGACACTGGAGAGTCTCTGCGATTTGCTGCAGTTGCTCTGCGTCTTGCTCCATTGGTCAATTCAACAATTATAACACTAAAAAACGGAATGTCTCGTATGTTTGTAGATATCCATGCTAAACATATCACAAATAACAGCAAAAGAACAGCAAAAACTGCTGTTACTTCATCACCAACTCCCTCAATTAAGGACATTTCCCCTTGATATCTACCAGACCAATTTTCTTCTTAGCTTTGTCTTCTAAATCTGATGCAAAATCTGAAAATGAAGGAAACAAACTAGATATTTACAGATTTAATTCCAAGGACATAGGTTATGAATATGATAGGTATGCTAAACCACAGCCATAAAAGCGCCTGGTATGCATCCACACACATACGCATGCATACCTGGCCTCACTTGTATCAAACTTCTCAACTTGAGATTTTCCTCAAATCTGAGTATTTTCCTCAAATATTTGAGGTTTTCCTCAATTTGTCTTGTATTAAACAACCTCAACTTGAGGTTTTTCTCAAAGTCAAAGTTGACACGGAGATTTTCCTCAAAGTTAATAAATTTCCCTCAAAGTTGAAAGACTCCTCATAATTTACTTTGTATGAAAGAAATATTTGAGATTTTCTTCAATTTGAGGAGAGATTTTCCTCAAATATTTTAGGGAGCTCCATATGTACCTCAAATACTTGAGGAGAGGTAGAATTTCTTCAAAATATAAAAATTAGGCAAATTTAAGTAAAAAATACAAATCACATCGTTTAATTTACAAAACATAACTTTCAAAAAAATAGTTTTTTGTTGTATTATATGTGAAAACTAAGATTTAAAGTTGAGGGATGAGTTGAGGAAACTTAAGTTGGCAAAGGGGTACATGTAGGTTCACTCACTACCAAAACTGTCCCTCAATATGTCAATTTTTGCGAAAAATAATTTAATGTAAATTATGATTCACCATCTCTTATATCTATCTCAAATACCTGCCGAAATAGAAAGTAAATAATTTAATTTTTTCATTGTCAAAAACGTCACGTGTGTTAGTTATGACGTCACATTGTGACGTCATTTGCTCTGCATGATGGAAAATAAAGGAAAATCGCCATATTTTCTGCATAAATCTTTAAAATTAGTATAGGCGCCAACCCTTGCCAAAAATAAATTTTATGTAGATCGGTCAAAATTGTAACAAATGTATCAAATGGATCCGAGAGGCAAAGCCTAACATAGATCTCGACACCAAGGTAACCAAGGAAAGATCAATTGAAAATTGAACTTTTTATGTGAAAATTATTCTGGGTGAGGGCTGGTGCCCTACTTATTTTCATAAATTTTTACCAGTATTATGCCCATTTCTTACGATTTTTATGCATTTTACAACTTAAAGCTGATTTTGAATCCATATCTTTCTGTGTATTGCACGTAAATTAAAATATTTATTTGGTATTTCAAACAACCATACATGTATGGGGTAACTTCCTTGATACGAAATTACAATCGAAATCTAACACATTCTAAAATTAGGGCTGATTTTCCATGTTAACGAACCTGCTCCTTTCAAGTTGAGGAAAATCTCAAATATGTCTTTCTTATGACAGGGTTTTTTCTAGCCCCTGATGTCGGGGGCCTGGGCCGATGACATTGGGAATTTTACAACATTTTAACCTAAATTGGGAAATAAATTTCAAACAAATTACTGTATCCCTTATCAAATCAATTGTCTATATTTTGAATCCTTCCTTGAGTTAAACTAAAACAACATGTTTGTTCTACTTTCGCTTTACTTTCAGTTAATGATACGTAAATTGGAAATGAATTTCTTGTTTTGGAGAAAAGATTAAATTGGGAATTTTTAGGTCTAAAATTGGGAAAAAGTACCTCTTTTTGTTGTTGGGAATTTCGGCCCCCTACAGACCCTAAAAAATCCCTGTATGAGGTAAAGGAGCTGTAATGATAAGACGTAAATCTCGATAGCATGGCGCCGCCCGCCCGGGCCGCCACGCTAAAACGGCCTGGAGAAAACACTGCCGATACTCCGAAGGGTCTAGTGACAATATTTCCGACATAAGTCGTAAGCGATAATCAGCATAATGCTAATTGTCCCTTCCCAATTTGAGAAATTCCATGACATCACAATGCAATTTCGATGTTCGAAGCTTGTTTGTCCGAGGTAAAAGCATTGTGACGTCACGAAATTTTGCATTTTTCCCCCCGAATCGGAAGGGTCAATTAAGTAGATTTGTGGATGAATCTTCTCTGAACGCATTGAATTAACGTCTATACAGGACTGGTTTGCAGAAGGAACGACCTACTACTGAATATTTCATTGTTCATAGGAAATGACAAGCACCCCTACCTCCTCCGACCGAAAAATCCGTAAAATTCCCTAAATAACCCAATAGGTCGAAATCTTTTCCATTGAAAATAAAAGAAAATGCAATTTACATAGAATCTGCACGGTAAAACAGGCAGCTTATTGTGTAATCACCAAATAATCATCATAACTGCTCCCGTTTCGACACCTGTCAGAAGGAAGGAAGTGGACAATGACGAAATTAGTTAAGAGGTCAAACAGAATCCGTAACGCGCAATTCTAATTCCGGAAAATGATAAAATCTTCTTCAATTTCCAAGCAAAATATAAATGATAAAATCACTTGATCAAGCAGAATAAGAGTAAAAAGAACATTTAATCTTTTTTTAGCAGATTAAAATACATCAATAGTATGGAAGAAAATATATCCGAAATCAAAATGTATCCATATCCGTTTTTATTTCGGGTTCTACAATCTCCCCAATACTCTGTCATATGACGATTTCACCAGAAAACTTGAAAGATGTCTCATTCTGCGGCGAAGGGTAAATTGATTGCTGTAATTGGCGACGAGGTTAATATCCATTTGAGTTTTTCTTATACTGAAGCATTACTGGTACTGCAATTGTGAGGTTTATATACATACGATTCCACATTGACAGATTGAGACTTGACAGATCTTTTGATTTTTACATTCTTGTGTTGTCACAATGGTTGTTTTAAGTTAAAGTAAATTTTCGCAGAAACCAAGTTGTTTATTTGTACAGTGTTCATCAGGTGCTTCACTTCTTTGCCCTACAATGTATGAACAGGCAAAGAAATGATGCAAAGAAGCAAAAAAAAAAAAAATGCAGACATTGCGAAAGTTTTTATCAGGTCGGGGAAACGGCAAATCTAGCTATTAAAGCTAGATCTAGCTTTTAAAGCTCGTTCTAGCTTTAAAATTGACCAAATTGAGCAGTTTTATTTAGAATGTGTGAAAACGAAGATGTTGCGCACTTGCGCCTCGATGGATATCGTAATGTTTTAATACGTACGAAAACGAACATTGGATCTTAAAATCGGAAACTCAGCGTTGCATTTACGAGTGCAGCTGCACATGTGCATTCATGGAAAAGGTAAATATTCACTTGTTTACACCTTAAATGACTTACCTTTGTAGATTTAATGTCCTATTTATTTAAAAGAATGTTTTTGACTTGCAAATCCGCCATTTTTAATTTACTGATCTAAGTGGATTCACTGTTTGCAAGAGAAAAGATCAACTAGCAGACGGATATGCATTATTCTGGTATAAAAGTAGGATGTTGGTCCCGTTTTTGCATTTTAATTAAATCTTCTAAAAATTGATTTTTTTTTCAATTTTTTTTCATGTTTTGAACAATTACATGTAAGTTATGTATAACAAAAACAAAATAATGATTTAAAATGGAAATTATCGAATTTTTAAAAGCATTTGTATCAGGTGAAATATGTCTTGGACGATCCTACTTTTATACCGGAATAATGCATATCCGTCTGCTATTTGATCTTTTCTCTTGCAAACAGTGAATCCACTTAGATCAGTAAATTAAAAATGGCGGATTTGCAAGTCAAAAACATTCTTTTAAATAAATAGGACATTAAATCTACAAAGGTAAGTCATTTAAGGTGTAAACAAGTGAATATTTACCTTTTCCATGAATGCACATGTGCAGCTGCACTCGTACGTCATGCAACGCTGAGTTTCCGATTTTAAGATCCAATGTTCGTTTGAATTCGTACGTAAACATTACGATATCCATCGAGGCGCAAGTGCGCAACGTCTTCATTTTCACACATTCTAAATAAAACTGCTCAATTTGGTCAATTTTAAAGCTAGAACGAGCTTTAAAAGCTAGATCTAGCTTTAATAGCTAGATTTGCCGTTTCCCCGACCTGTTTATAACTTGCCATGCAGACATTTTTGAATTTTTGTAGAAATTCAAACATGTTTATTAAGAAAAAATTGAAATATTTTACCAGACGGAAGCAAATTTTACCAGATTTGTCTGGTATGTCTGGTGACTTTCGGATTGACTGAAAATGATGCGAAAATAAAACAAAGAAATGATGAGAAGATGCAATATACATGTAATCTTCTCATCATAAATTCACTTCTTCTCATAATTACTTTGCTTCTTTGCCATTAATTTTGACATGCGCATTGACCAGGGGTGGACTGAGTGAAAGGGAAGAAGAGGGGAGGCGGAGTGGTACCCCAGAGATTTTGAAAACTTTTGAGGCATGTCATCGTCAGATACCCCGGTCTTTAGCAAAGGACTGGGGGTATCCGACGATGGAGGTGTGCCTGTCATGTTTAAAGTGATGTCAGTCCGAATAAAGAATTGTGCAGCAAAACAAGTTAAACTTTTTGCCAGTCGGAATGTAATTTTGCTGGTAAAATCCTTTGGACTGGCAGTTTTCAGCATCACTGCGGTACCCCCCTGTCCTCCCCTCATTAATGATAATCATCCTGAGTTACGGTACCAATGTGTAAGAGTTGCGCCTTCAATTGTTATGTCTTAATAATGGGAAGAAGCAAAGAAATGATTGCCTTTTGTCATAATTTCTTCTCATAATTTCTTTACATTCTTCCTTTGCCTCTTTGTCTGTTCATATATTGTAGGACAAAGAAGTGATTTCCCCTAATAAACACATGATAAAAAGTGTACATTTGAGCTTTGGCTATGCTTTTTCTGATGCAAATGTACAACAGTATAATTTTTATAATTTATATGTAAAATGTTACAATATACCAGTATTGACCTAATCTTTTATTGATATTTTTAGGACACATGTACTGGATTTCTTCTTGGAGGTATAGGAGAACTCAACAAGAAGCGGGAACCTAACTTTTTGGTTGTTGATAAAAGTAAGTCAATGCTTTCCTCTTATCTCCCTCATTTTCCTCCCCCTGTTTTCCCACTCCCCTTCTTCATGCTTACCATACAGACTTAATGCACTAAACTAGTATTAGCTGTTGTTCTTGATTTGAACAATCTACTGTATATGATGGTCGTGCCAAAATTTCAAAAGAAAAGGGAAGGATCTCCAGCATGATCACCCTGCACTCACTCAGCGAAACAAACCCACAAGAAAGCGACACATATATGACATAAAAAAGACAACTATATTCACTAGAACATCATACAAAACAATTGAAACAGAGGTACAGAAACATTAAACATCAACATGATCAAAGAGGGAAATGAACATATTTTTTTTTTGCAACCAGAATGTTATTTTATTTATTTATTATCTTTACAGATACCAGCAGGCATGATATAGAGGAAACGTTCCGGGGATTTTTAAAGAGAGAGGATATTGCCATCATACTTATTAATCAAACTGTAAGTCTTTTGATCGTGCTTGGATTTATTTACATT
Source organism: Pinctada imbricata (assembly GCA_033119305.1). Taxonomy (NCBI): domain Eukaryota; kingdom Metazoa; phylum Mollusca; class Bivalvia; order Pterioida; family Pteriidae; genus Pinctada; species Pinctada imbricata. Next base: position 42,913,056 of record VSWD01000003.1, on the reverse strand, counting down.
TTGCCATCTTGGCAAGTAGAAATGCTCAATATCTACATGTAGAACAAATATTGGTCAGGCATGTCATGGAGTTTAATAGTCACAGTTGGTCAGATCTAGAGCAGTACATGTACTTATTTGAAATAGTCTGTATAACATGATTAAAATTTTCCAAACATTGACAAAAACCACTTGAAATTGCCGTCAATCTCAGACTGGCACTTTTTGTGAACACTGGTAAAGTGTGAACATGATGAAAAATGTATGTACTTTTTGTTACAGATTGCAGAAGAAATCCGCTATGTGATAGATTCCCACAATGATCCTATTCCTGCAGTGTTAGAAATCCCTAGTAAGGACTCACCATACGATTCTAGCAAGGACTCTATTCTCAGGAGAGCCAAGGTTGGTTGATGATAAAGTATCACTTGTTATTACCCAATGCAGTCTTTTTGAAAACTTTTTCCATCCACTAGCCCGAAGATAAATTTTACTGGTTTTTTGAATAGTTTCTTAAAGAATTTCTACTAGCCCAGCAAAAATTGTGGTAGCCTCGGGCGCCAGGCTAGTGAGTTTTTGGAAAGACTGCCAATGTACTACATAGAAAATTCTTTAAAAGTATTTCTGACTTTTTCAAAATTGTTGCATTTTTATTTCACAATCTCTTTGCAACTAAGTAACAGTTTGTGCAATTACACTATTTTGTTGGTCACTTGACAAATAATGTTGCCCTCTGTAATTATTTTCTTTGAATGACGATTTCTTTCTCTTTTTCATTTCAGGGGATGTTTTCAGCTGATGACTTGAGATAGAACTTTTTCATTCAACCCGCCATTGTATTGAAATTTATATGTAGCACATTGTTTTCGTAGACATGATAGATTTTTAGCTCGCCGGGATGAAAAAGTCCGAAGAGCTAATGCCATACCCTCGGCGTCGTCGCTGTCGTTGTCGTCGTCCGTAGACAAAACTTTAACCTGGGCTATATCTTTTGAACTATAAGGGTTAGGGCTTTGATATTTCACATGTAGATACCTTGTGACGAGATCTTTTATTTGAGACCATGACCTTTGACCTAGTGACCTTGACCTTGGACTTTGACCTACTTTTCAAAAACTTTAACCTGGTTTCTAACAAAAACCTGTATAGGCGAGCTATGTAATCTTTGATTACCCTTTGTTTGATATTTGCTATGAAAACGTGAATATGAACATGTATACTTAATATATTAGTTCATTTCTTTTTGTATAATTTTCAAGAGTACACAATTATTGCAGAAATTGAATTAAATTAATATATTATTAAAATTTTTTCATGTTACATGTAGGTTCAGATCATTTTTTTTTTTTGTTATACTTTCATAAAAGAAGCTGATTTAACTGAATTATTTGAAGATCAGAATTTGGAATCTTGACATAGTTTATTAATGCAACAGTTACTCCAGTCTGTGCTACAAATGTAGGTAGTGTGAAAAAATCACAATTCATTTATTTTGTTCATATTTCAGAACATTTTAGTAACTCTTTTAAACTTTACCTATCAATTCTAATAAATTGGCAATAAATCAGAATTCAATGAGATATGACATGTGGTACATTTACATTATATGCGTTGTAGATAGTGAAAATATTTAACCAAGAGCATGGCCATTTCTAACTAAAACATTCCTTTGTATCAATGAGTGCATAAAGTCATTGCCAATACACTGTTCCTTTGATTTTGATTATCACTTTTACAAAATTGTTTAAGAATGGGAGATATATTATTTGCTAAACCGTTTATTTAAAAAGAAACTGTTTCATTGGTTTGTAATACAAATTTCACATACAGAATTTTGCTTTAAATTCGTGTTTGAAAATTATTGAAATTTGATGGAAGCATAATTGCATTACTCCTGAAAAAGGCCAAGGATAAATTAGCTCTAATTGATTTTATAGATCTGCTGACTTAACTTGTTGTTAAACTAATTAAAGATTTATACTTGGCTGTAGTTTTGAAAGAAAAGTAAACCTTGTTTACTAATTTCTGTCAATCATGTACGATGTAAAAATATTTGTTTTCAATTTGTGTGAAGGGGATGGTATCAATTAATTCAATAAAATTGTTCAACTTGCATGATTCTGAAATCCATTTGATGATTCAGTTTGTATTTTCTTAGGTTTGCTTGAATATTGAACATCAGCCAAGCTTCTTTGTACCAATTTACATTGATCATAGTCAATTTATAGTAATATGTCATACATGTATATTGGATGTAAATTGAGCATTATGGAAAGACACTTTGCAATAGAAATTTTACTTTAATTTCGAAAATGTCATATCCCAAAGGAAATAAAGTATTGACATTATAATATATCATTATGATAATACAAATATACACAGGATGTTCAGCTTGGTTTCTCTTGTGTAAAATCACAGGAGTATGGCACATTGTTCGTTAACCCCCCTGAATATCACCTCGAGAGTCAAACGCCATTAAATACATGTACATATTTGACTCAAGGGGGGGGGGGGGTAACGGACAATGTGTCATATTCCTATTTGTAAAACCTTGTTCGATTTTGTATACATTCTAATGTACATTCTAAGTTGTATTGTTACTTGAATATGGCTAACATTAAAAGAGAACAAAATGCTACATGCATGCATATCTAGTCAAGAATAAATGTACTGAAAGGTTTTCACATTTCTTTTGTTTTTACTAGCTAATAGCTACTGAATTGTAATCATAATAGCAGATACAAATTAATGTCTAACGCAACTTTGCATTATCTGGCTTAGTGCAAAATTCAAAGCAGAGTAGAATCATCTGTGAAGAAAATGATCATTTTGCTAGCATTTTAATAGGAAATCCTGATATCCAAAGTAAATTTTATATTTTACTTCTTATATTTAATATCATGATCAGTTTGTTGGGAATCCTATAAATATGAGCAGGGATTTTTTTGCCCCTTTTTGGGGCCGTTATTCGGCCCCATTCCCAATGAAAAATAGTATCTTTTTTTCCCAATTGTGACTCTAAAATTTCCCAATTTCATTCAGATGGAATTATCAGCGAAAATAGTGAAAATAACTGGTTCAAAAGTAGCAAATTTACTAATTATTTGCCATATTGTTGTAAGCATAAGAAATTAAATCATATTTAAAGAAAATTATATGATTAAACATTAAATTCTTAACTTTTGATTGTATAAACTGTCATTTTACTTTTACTTTGATATTTTGTACTTCCCAAATATTCCCAAATGTCATTAATTTTCCCAATTGCAAGGGCCCCGACCCCATTCCCAAATTACTGAAAAAAATCACTGTATGAGCGAAGCTCAAGTGAGCTATTGTCATAGTGCACCATCTGTCCATCTGTTGTCTGTCTGTCTGTCTGTCTGTTTCAAACTATTTAACATTTTGGACATCTCTGCAACCGCTGCACAGAATTTCATGCACATTTACAGGAAGGAAGTACTCAAGGTCCTCTACCAAGTTTCTGTTTTAAATGTGCCGATTGGCCAACAAATATGGCCACCAAGGACTCTGATTTGTCGGCTCAATTTCGACATCTCTTCTGTAACCACTGCATGGAACCTTACAGGAATTAGCAGGTACTCAAGGTCCTCTACCAAGTATATGTTTTTTTGTGCCGATCGGCCAATAAATATGGTCTCTACCGACTCGGATTGGCTGAGCGGGGAGAACAGCCATTGCAGCATGTTTCTTTAGATCTCGTGCATTGTGACACCATGAACATTTGTAAACATGCAAATTGCATCATGTTCTTTTTGATAGTTCATCTTGGGGGGAATAACATTCATTGGGCTTTGCATAAATATTAAATAATGGTTATTTCAGATGAGCAACCTGTATAAACAATCCTTTGCTAAATTTCTTTAGGTTTTTATTTTTCAGCCGAGTTGCAAAACTCGGCTCTTAATTTGATGTAAGACTGGCGGGCGGGCATCAACAATTAGTTTTCCGGAATACAAGTCAAGCATGATAGATGCTAGTGCAATGAAACTTCATACACTCACTCACCATGAGTCAAGGATGACCCCTATTGATTTTGGGGTCCAAAGGTCAAGGTCACAGTACTCTGATTATTGAAAATGGTTTCCAGACCATAGTAGAGCTTGCATTAAACCTATGATCATGAAACTTGTCAGAAATGTTTCCCATGAATCAAGGATGGCCCCCTACTCATTGTGTGGTCAAAAATTCAAAGGTCAACGTCACAGGACTCTGATGATTGAAAATGGTTTCTGGACAATACAAGTGCCTATATTGCACCTATGATCATGAAACTTGCCAAAATGTTTACCATGAATCAAGGATGGTCCTTATTGATTTGGGGGTGAAAAGGTCAAAGGTCAAGGTCACAGAACTCTGATGATTGAAAATGGTTTACGGACAATATAAGCGCCTGTATTGCACCCATGATCATGAAACTTGCCAGAAACGTTTCCCATGAATCAAGGATGACCCCTATTGATTTGGGGTGCAAAGTTCAAGGTCACAGGACTCTGATGATTTAAAATGGTTTCCGGACAATATAAGTCCCTGTATTGCACCTATAATCATGAAACTTGCCCGAATTGTTACCCATGAATCAAGGATGACCCCTATTGATTTTGGGATCAAAAGATCAAAGGTCAAATGAATGTGTATCAACCTGAAACGTGCTAGTAATGTTTCCCATCTGTCGAGAATACATTGTTATACAGTTCATCCATATTTTAATTCTGCATAATTATTCATACTTACATTCAAGTTTTGCAACTCGACACTTCGCATTTTTGATGCATTTTAAGCTTATTTTATGTATAAGAGTCAACAATAGTAAAACACAAAATCCAAATTATATGAAAAACATCACAAGGACATACAGAGATAGGAAAAATGCAAAACCATACAAAACTACAGTCACCAAAACTTTCTTGAGAGGAATGAAAGTGAATCCCAATTTGAGATGAGATGATGGGCCTGGTAAGTATATCCTGCTTGCAAGCAACACTTGTCACCTAACTTGTTCAGTTAAGTTTAAATATGTACTTGAAGGTTTGAACCAGCAACGTTTCGGTTGCTGTGAATATCTAAGCAGTGCTGATCGGAGAAATAGATGTCTGGTGATTTCGTGTTTATAGACATCTTTTTGACACATTTTAAGTGTTCACAATTTCTAGAAACATGCATGCATGATGTATTGCACATGGAAATATTTGTGGAGAAGGCAACTGCACAAATGCTATCTCATTTAATTGAATACATAGTATTTTATACCACCGATCTATGTCACTTTTATATATAACAGTCTTAACTTAATTCAGGTGTTGTTATCGAATATGATGAATGAATTATGAATTGCGGGGTATTATTTCTGCTTCAGCGCACATACTATATAGTCTAATTATGCGGAAGGGTCTAACTAACGTTTCAATCCGAAATCCTTTGTCCCTTGATAATTCCGTGTGGTTCAATGAATAATCAGCTGACTATAATTTACTTATTGGGCACTTAACGTGTCGATGGACTCATCTATACTACCAGTACCTTGAGAATTGAAATAAGAGGTATATTGATCTAATGGTATATGACACAAACACTCGGAGGTATGATGAGATACTCGTAATGCATGCTGATTTTCAAGCAACAAGAAATGTCATCCTTCACAGGGCACCAAGGTTATTCCTTAATCTCAAAATCTTTTTGGTTCATTTCAATCCATTTTTATTCATTTCAAATCAATTGCGTTTTTCACAATTACACTTTTTGAAAATAAATATTGTGGTCCAGAAAATGTTGAAAATATATAATCGAAACGTCAATGTGCCAGAAAATATTATAATATACTGAATCTCTACAAGCAGGTTGTAGGGATCCCTATGGGTACTAATTGTGCGCCTCTTGTTGCAGATTTATCTTTATACATGTATGAAAAATAATTTATCCAAAATCTTCAAAAGCAAAAAAAAAAAAAAAAAAAAAAAAAAAAAAACGAAAAAAAAAAAAAAAAAAAACAACATGATGATTTGAAATGTTTCATTAGTACTTCCAGGTACCTTGATAATATTATTTCTATAGACAATCCTGTGTTTGAAAAGCATGAAATTGTTATTTATCCACAAGGATTGACTACAAACAAGGCAAACGTTACAAACACAAAAACACAATTTTTGGACCTAAATATCAAAATTGTTAACGGGGAGATTCATTCAAGTCTGTATGACAAAAGAGATGAATTGGGATTCAGCATAGTAAATTTCCCTGGCTTGACGGTTATGTTCCTAGATTTATGTATCTACATTTCACAGTTCATCCGGTATGCTAGAGCATGTACTGATGTTTTGGATTTTCTAAGTAGAAATTTACAAATTGCGAAAAAACTTTTTGGTTAAGGTTGTCGCTTTCATAAACTTGTAAAGACTTTCTGGAAAATTACAAAAAAAATATTGTTAACTTCCTTTGAAATTCGGATCTATACAAGCAACAGAGTACCGGTATATTATTTTGGGTATTTCACAACCTGCATTTTATGGTGACATAATGAACATATTAAGAAGGATCAAAGGTAGACAGAATTAACATTGAAATTGTGTCAGAATCATCAAACACCGTGGATATACAGGATAACCACACCATTTGCAAATTGCTTGGCAGATGGCCGTCCAAAGTCGACACCGACTGCCCATTGGTCTCGTCGGTTTATGTGTAGTCTTTTGTGTTTGATGTTTACATGTCGTATGTCTCTTTTTCGTCTCATACTTTTCCCGTCTTTTGTGTTTTTGCATCGGGTGTTTTGGTGTTTTGCTGTTGGTGCTGCAACACGGTCTTGCTGGAGATCCCTCCCTTCTTCTGTCACCAGACGGACACTCGGCTTGGCTCTGGATCAATCTACTGCCTTGAACCAGCGCATTATTAAGGCATGTCATTTCTAAGGGAAGGAATTTCAACGATTTTATGAAAACCACATTCAAATCAAAGGATTCATGTCAATTAATCATTTTACGATGAAAATTTATAAGTCCGTGGTGAAAATAAAAACTTGCTTATTTGAAAAACAGGGAAAAAATGCTGGAAATTTGTTGAAAAATAGCACATTTGTAATGAAAATACAAAATGTGCTAAAATGCACTCATTTGATTATAAATTTTAGTTTTCTCTGTTAGCGTACAATACAGCAGGTTTGCAACTTTGTATAAAACTTGATTCGATAAAGTTTCACAGTAGGTACCAAATTCACAGATCACTACAATTTTCTATTTTACACAAAAATTATTACGAAAATCGAATAAGTTTACGTCAAAATATCAGAGATTCTGAATAACAACGATTTTTTTAACACACAGTAAACTGTGCTACTGAGAAAGACTGTTCGTAATATTGAAGAAGAAGTATATGTCTGTGTTGAAATAAGAGAGAACAAACGCTCAAGAATAGTGCCATTTTGTGGTTTAGAGCAGTGAAATGTGCCTGAATTTGGATGGAATTTTAACAGTTTATAATATTTTGGTATCAATCAGCTGCACCTTATAAAACAGTTTAAGTCAATAATATTCCATGAGTTCGGTAGAACTGTCACATCCGGTTACTTCCATTTCGGAAGACATAGAGTATCTTTGGTTGGATGGTTCAAATGGTCTATGACAGAATATCATCCACCATTCTGGAGAGTGGGACATCATAGTGTAAGACGAGTTCCCCATATCGACCGTAGAACTTCCTCGGTAACGATGTTAGTCGGTCACAAACGTATCCCTGACTGAGAAAGTTATCTGAAAGACGCCTATATGGAATTCTGATTCAACGTAACTTACTGGGTTTTTTTACTTGTCAGGATTCGTTAATTTTTTAGAGATTGAAAATAAAATATGCTGACCTCTCCAGTTACTGGAGAATACATAATTCGGCCAGCTCTGCGTTGAAAATTAATAATCTACCCGAATGAATTAGCCATTTTGCTTTTATTTTAAGGTAAGGCGCAAATGGCGGTTAACCATACATGTACATTTCATCAGTCAATGCGGAGAAAGTCAAATGCAATACCAGAAATCAGAATCCAAATATCAAAACACAGAACACAAATCACAAATAAGAAATTCAATCCAGAATCCAAAAATCACAATTCATATGCATACACATTTTTCTGTTCTAATATCATGATAGGTCTATCCAACTCCTTATTCTTAAGCAACAAATAGCGAACACTGAGATTCATTAGGTGGACATGTTAAACTCTTTAGCTTCTAGAAGAAGATTTTAAACAAATTTTAATGCACTGAAGAGGATTTCAAACACATTCTAATGCACCCGACACGTGTTTCAGAAAGTGAATCCTCAACAGTGGTACTTAATGCCAAAGTAATTTTCAGCCACAACCAAATTTACCCTCTAGTGTCCCCTCTAGTTTCATTTTTTGAATTTTGTATATATCAATTTAGCAAAGAGTGCGCGGTGATCAGGACCGTCTTCTTTAAAGAGGTTTGGTAATGGCCCGTCATGGAGTCCTGTAGTCACAGTCAGTCAGTTAGCAAAGAGTAACGGGCTCCAAGTTTCACGTGGCTGTCAGATTTGTGGCAAAATTAATTTTATTTCAGTAATATAGCGCCATAGGAAATTCGATCCAGTAACACGGTTAATGAAATTTATAACCAAAATAGCATTGGGGGGATTACCTCAGTGTCCTTTAATTTGGATATTTTTAAATGAAATGACAAGCTACCGTAATAGGAAACAGTTATGATGTCAAATGAAAAAAGGACCAAATAAAATTTATTTCAAGCGACAAAGCTGGAAAGAAATGAGGGGATCTCCTACAACACCTAGTTGCAACACCGAGAGAAAAACCCCAAAAACAGCCACTGTAAAAATACAAAGCAGACACACACAGAAAGAGACGCAAATGGTACAAGGAACGACAAATCTCAGAGAAACACCAAACACAAATGACTGCACATAAACAAACGTGACAAATGGGCAACTGGTGCCGACTTAGGACGGCCATCTGGATTACATGCGCACAACACTCCCGTCTTCCGATTACCCAGAGGTCTCGAAGAACGAACAAGTCTGGTGCAAAACAACCTCTTCACTGTTAGATGAACATACAACTAGACAACATGAAACAGGGGCAGAAGAAACACACGGATGGGTATGTAAATGGATATAAAAACAGAAGGCATACGAGATATAGTGCGTGCTTTGTCGGCTGTAGCGAGCTCATGCATGTGATCACCCGAGGAGTCCGACTGAGACTCAGAGAGGACAGGTGGTCAGGACCTTGTCTTCTCTAAAGAGGTTTGGACAGGGCCCGTCATAGAGTCTAATCGTCACAGACAGTCAGAGTGCAATTATTAAGAATGCCTGGTACAAGGCTGTAGATTAGTCCAGTACAAAGACAAGTGTCCGTCTGGTGACAAAAGGATTATATCCATGGTATAAAAGGCGTTTGATGATTCTAATACACTTTCGATGGTAATTATTACACTTTGACAATTCAATCGTGGGAAATGAGTCTAAGGTAACCTGAGACCGTTTACTTCCATTGTCATTGTTTAGATTGCGGATCACTGACGAGGGTTAAATACCCGAAACGTGCTTGTCTGGTCCGTTCTGTAAATTTATCTGCTCTAAAATGATGCTCGTCTTTTGTGTTTTTTGCAGCGGGTGTTTTGGTGTTTTGCTGTTGATGTTGCAACGGGGTCTTGTTAGAGATCTCCTCCCTTCTAATGAATTTGAAGACGTTAAACATTCCACACATGCGCCAACAATGGACTTTTAAAAACCAGAGATACATATCATTTGAACGAATACACTGCCCCAAAAATAGACCAAGATACAAGGAAAAGACATTGAGTGCAATGAAACACAAAATGATGAGGGGGGATCAATTGGATGTATCCAAGATAGTGTGCTAGTCCAAAAACTTGTCTAACAATCCCTAAAACAAGCTGATATGTATTTGCGCTGTGTCTAAGTGCCTCGAATCACCTAGTGTAAATGAATGAATAATTGTTCAAATACCAATTCTGAATGGAAATTTCACGTGACAAACTGAACACATGCCATTAATTATAGCTCTCGGGAACAATAGAATTTCTTTTCAATAATTCAGCTTCAGTCATTTAGATGTTAACCTAGTATTATGAAACTTCTGGAATCTCGATTTTCGCTAACAATTGTTTAGGAAGCAAAAACTACAGCTATCTAAATTATCGATAACAGAAGATCATCTGATAATTATGCATTGTCGATATGGAAGCTAAAGTAGACAAAAGACTCACCGGTATATTGGGATTTATTGACAAATTGTAATTGACAACGCAATTTGTCTTCAGTGAAATTATGAAAATCGTGTTGGACAAAAGATTTTAAACATCTGAGCGTTACTTTGTCTTTTTATGTGCTTCTTTGATGTTTATCCCCCAACATGTCACATCATGGAAAGTTCTTTTCAAAGGAAGTTTACGAGAGAAGAATAATAACTGTTGAGAGGACTTAAAGTTTTGTACAGAAAACCATTGTCAGCACGAGGATAGTTAAGATACTTACTCCAGCTAATAGTTTCGAATCAAATTATGATTTTTTACTATCTTAATGTCAATTGTGCTTTATTAATGCTATTCCTAGACTTAATTAACATTACAACTCAGGAGACACTCATTGGCACGGATGTTACTAGAAGTATTATAGGTATTCAACATGGAATTGGTCGTAGAATGTGCGAGAGGGAGTGTTCGCTTAGACAAAAAGAATGCCATAGCATAACATTTGATTGGGAACATTTTGTGTGTAGATTGCATGGTTCACCAACTTCACCAGAATGGTCATTAAATGATAATTACCGTGCCGTTAATGCATCTGAATTTAGTCAGGTACGTAATAAAGAGCGATTATTGTATATTCCAAGTAACACAGAAAACAAAGAAATAAAAAACGGCTTATTCTAAATTGTACTGTGAATAAAACAAGTATTTTTATTTCTATATTGTCTAAAATAATATCATAAGATATGAAAAATACACATTTCATAAAGCCTACGCTTACGCAGCAAGATACGCCCGTAGGGATTTACGCCCGTAGGGATTTATTTTCTAAACACCAAAAAAGCGAAGTATTATAGCAAATTACATTGTAGGTGAACATGAAAACCGAAAGTCAACTTCCTCTCCTTAGCTAGATCACAAAGTATAAATATCATGCAAATCTGTCGACGCATATTCAAGTCATTGCGTTCCATGTGCCTATACTTTGCCCTTAGCTTACATGTATGTGTATATACAATGTATATACTGACTGCCAAAAGAAACGTTACATATAAATACATTGAAAAAAAATCTTTTCTGATGCATGCAAATGCACATTGATAAATTTTTGGATGATTGAAATTCAGATCATTGAACACACCATTTCCTAAAGAAATGTCCATTTCATCACATGACATTTCGTAATACCTTTGCTAAAAGCAAGGATTGATTTAAGAAAATCACAAATTAAATCTATTCATCTTTGGTAAATTCGATTCCTTTGTAGGAACACCGAGTCTTGTCGCCGTTTTCTGCAAGTCTCCTACCGGTACCGCTATTTTTTTACTCCATTCTTAGGGTGTTTACGCTACTGTTGAGTAGGCCGTATGTAGATGTGACGTCATATTAGGCTGTTGTACTTACACACGGTCTTACAGACCCGTGATTGATCCAGTATATTTTCACTGTATTTAATAAATCTAAGTCCCATAACTCTGTAACGACAACTCGGATGAACCTGGAAATCGACAGGCGGCTTCCTCTCTACAGTCCAATTGCAATGTATGAATATCATGAAAATCCATGAAAATCCGTTGACGCATATTCAAGATATTGGGTTCCATGAAGGGATGGACAGACAGATGGACGGATCCAACATCGCCATACCGTAATACGTACCATCAAATAATAAAAGCCCAGATAAGCCTCCATGGAATTTGCTCAGCATGGTCAAATAAACTTAAAAAAAAAAAAGGATTTTTCATGTAATCAGAGTTTCATTTCCCCAATTGGAAAGAGTAAATTCCTTTTCAGTGAAATTTTGAAAAGACGTTTCAATTGTTAGATAATATTACACGTCTTAAAATTCATACAAAAAAAGGAATGAACTCAGGCATGACCACCCTACATTCACCCAGCGAAACAAACCCACAAGAATGTGACACATAAATGACATCATACAAACTCCAAATCGCAAAAAGACACAACTACACTTGAACATCATATAAAACAATCGTAACAGATGTACAGAAAGATTAAACATTGATGACAACACATTAAAGGAAGGAGATAGTATCATTAAAGAACAGATAAAATTGAAGCATGGACTAGACATGCACGTTTCGGGTACTTATCAGTCGTCAGTGATCCTCTATCCAAACAATAGAATTTGGTAAAGACTTAAAAGTTTCGAATTTTATGTCCAAAGAATACCCAAAGACGTAGCACGATGGATGGATTTTGATGCTTCAGGACCAAGTTTTCAGACATTTCGAGAACATTTTGAGAGCAGAAATTTTCAAATGCGTTTGAAGAAATTCATTAAGCCTATATCAGCGTCTATCTGACATTTGCATTTGTTAAACTGAAATCGATGCTGTCATAACTACATAACGAGGTAGGGGATGAGAAAAGCGCATCTCACATATATGTAAGTGAGAGAAAAAATTGAGTAGTTGTATTCGTTTCGACACAAAGGTTATCTATTCAATCCTTGAAATGCACTAATTTGGATGATCGTAGCCGATACCGTTTGGCTTTGTCTTTAGAAAAAATAGCAATAAAGAATCAATAATTAAATTAATTAGTTCATAATATTTGAACGTCATGAACATATAATCAATATAACAATCGATGGGCATATTGAACCAGGAAAATAAAAATGCATAACAAAACGAAGGTGAAAGAGTGAATTCCCAATGGAGATGAGATCAGATGCCAGTGGCAACTAAGATTCTCCTGCTCGCAAGAAACACCAATCACTTTAGCCGTGACGAAAAGGCAAAAGAGGGCGAATGTATTAGATTTGCTCTATATCTTAACTCAATATTTTTGACAGATATAATATATATGTTGATGTGTTTTATATTCTCGATGACCAAGTGAATGAACCCTACATAAACCCCTGATAAAAGATTTTATCACATGATACACTCGTTATTCACATACATAAAGCCATTTCATAAATAAATTCTATGATAACACGTTACATATCACATTGGGCGTATTGTCATTGGATGAAGCGCTTCAGATCCTTTGTGACGTCACAATAGAAACGGCGACGTTGGTGCGTTATTTGCAAGAAATGAAGGCGAAATTGTAACATTTTGACGTTATTATGATCACTTACGTTGTATTTCATGTGATAAAAAGAATCTCAAATGATGTTTCTATTTAATGCAGTTTTCATAAAACTCGTTGTGTGATTTTAATCCGCTCGCCAAGGCTCGGGGATGTAAAATCACACAATTAACTCATTTCACTAATACCGTATGAAATAGACAATCCTTTGAGATCCTATATTTCCGAATCAGTTTACTTGTCCCCAGAATGAATGATCAGTTGTCTGCGTTTTCTCAGGAATAGTGAAGCCGGGGACAAAGGAATACGTATCGATAAAATCAAAACGGAAAAGCAAACATTTAAAAGAAAATCATCGACTGACTAAATGTTTTTAATAAATGAGAGCACAATGGCAAATTGATTTCAAAGAGTTTATGAAAAAATAATTTCCTGGAGGTTAGGAAATGTGAGATGCAATAAAAATGTTTGTATCGGTAAAACAAATTATGACGCACGACACGCGTCTAAACATGTCTTTCGTATGATAGTTAATTAGCATCATAAATAGAATGTTGCCGATGTACTTAACTTGATACAGATAGATTTGTTTAAGCTTATTCTGTTTCTCTTTTGCAAAGGTGTCTTTTGTTCGTTCCTCTTTAACGAGATAAAACAGTTCGTAATTACCATTTTCCAAACCATTAAGTGCTTTAAAGCCGATCGACAGCATCAACATAATCAAAATCAAAGCCAAAGTCAAATAAATCACTAATTAAAAACAAAAACTCTTTGAAGAACACACCATTTTGGTTATTGCGGTACAATTAGAAATATTTTAAGCAAAACACTAAACATCAAATAATTTTACACACAATCATGAAGAATAAGTGTACTAAAATTTCTTAAAATTCAATAAAAACTGCACCCTCTAGACTGTATACAAAGATTTAGACCTTTTTCTAATCTGTGACCTTGACCTTGAAAATAAATAGTGTTCTTTTACAGTGAGGACGTTGTTTTACACCACAATTGTACGTTCTTCGAGACCTCTGGGTAATTGGAGAAGTAAGAGGGTTGTGCGCACGTAATCCAGGATAACCACACCATTTGCTACTTGCGTGACAAATGGCCGTCCAAAGTCGGCACCCGTTGCCCATTGGTCTCGTCGGTTTATATGTAGTCTTTTGTGTTTGATGTTTTCATGTCGTGTGTCTCTTTTCGGTCTCGTGCTGTACTCGTCTTTTGTGTTTTTGCATCGAGTGTTTTGGTGTTTTGCTGTTGATGCTGCATCGGGGTCTTGTTGGAGATCTCCTCCCTTCTTTCCCTTATTATAAGCAATTAGTGTATGAAGTTTGGTTGAGATCAAATCAAAACTATACCCTATAGGCTGTATACAATCTGTATACATTTGAAATTTTACAATCTGTGACCTTGACTTTTCACCTACGACCTTGGAAGTCAATAGGATTTCATTTTTTGATGGTTTTTTAAAATGATTTTAATGATTGTATGGAACAGTTTGCAAATGAATTTAAAAGAAAAGTAAATCTAAAATGAATATCTGTATTGGTGTATCTCCATTCCTAAACGTTATTGCAATTGATAAACGTCTTCAAGTTCATTAGCAGCATTCATTAGCAAAACTCTTGCAGAAAAGTAGTTCGACTGACGGCAGATATACTTTTCCATTAAGACTTAAGTACAGCGGTATCGGAAAACATCGCTGTGTGCAGAATGAACCCCAATCTCTAGGCTGAATACAAGGGTTTTGAACTTTTAAAAAGAACTGTGACATTGACCTTTGCATTATGACCTTGAAAATGAGTAGAGTTCCTACTCATGTCATAAGCAATCAGTATATGAAGTCTTAAACGTCTTCAAATTCAATAGCATCATTTATCAAATCAAATCTGCACCCTCTAGACTATATACACGAATTTTGACTTAATTGAAATCTGTGACATTGACCTTTGACCCTGAAAATAAACAGGGTTTCTTCCTCTTGTCATAAGCAATCAAAATCATAAGCTAGGTTTCCTCCCCTTTTCATAATCAATCAGTGTATTAAGTTTGCTAAGGTCCAAGGATACTGCGCCCTTTAGGCTGTATACTAGAATTTCGTGACGCACACACCCTCCCTTGTAACACTCCCTTACACATGAACGACTTCGTTACTCTATTCTCCTTGCAACTATGTTGCGAGGTGATAACAAAATTCTTGGATCCATTATAGGTTATCACAGTATAATCATATTCTAAAAAGACAGTTATAACATATTTTTACATTCCACGCTTGAACGACTTTTGAATACGTTCAGAACTTCGTTGCATAGACTCCGTTACTTCATACCTTTATATTACGTCATATTTCAAATGAAGCCACCGCGTCTTATCCTTTAACCTAAAAAAATAGATGTTAATATCGCATAATAATGAGGTGATCTCCAGGTCAACCATGTAGTGATCACAATAGAACATATGCGCATAGAAGGAAAAAGTCAAATAAAGATTAAGGCATGTATAATGAAATAATTGTTACTTTCAACCCTTCCATAATAGTGCTAGAAAAATACTTTTTTTAAGTCTTTTGCACAAGACTGGGAAACAATGTATGCATACATTCTATTGTGGAAAAAAGAAACGAAAGAAATGCCCTGTCGGGGCTCAAAGGTGACCCTGCTCATTACACATAGAGAATAAGTGTCTTAATTTGTGTTTACTCCCCCCGGGCACCTGATCCCACCTCTAGCTTGCTAGGGGTCGTCGATGCTCAATTTTGTGCTTTATTGTGAGTGCTGTTGAGATTATCGTCATTATCTTCTTTAACTCATTTGTAACTGGTTTCTGTGACAGGGCATTTTGAGACGCACACTCTCTGCAAAGTATATGTTCAAATTTAAATTCAAAAATTAAATTCAATAAAAGCTCATATAGAGGACGCCACTGAAATGCTTTTGACCGTGTAAAAAATGGCATTTAATTCGGTACCGGAATTGAAAATTTATTATCCAAAACACGTGTCTGCTGCAGTAATAGCGATTTGAAAGTTCTCAAAAAAGTAAAGATATGGAACAGTTCTTAGACTATTATTTGAATTCTAGTTCACTGGGGTATACGGCGAAAAGGTAATCTTTCATTGATTCCTTCGGACCTATCCAATGCATTATAATGTAAGAAGACCTATAACAGACTACATTTCTTTTTCTATGCTCTTGCTTTTCTGTTTGCAAATAAGATAACGAAGATCCTGACGACAAACTCAACAGAACTCACAATAGAACACCAATGTGATCATTGACGAACCCTAGATAGCTAGCTCGAGGTAGGACCAGGTGCGCTCGGGAGGAGTAAGCACCCCTCTTTGGATATCCACACCCGCCGTCGATGTTCACACACGAAAATGAAAACAATATCTACAAAAACATGCAGAGTCTTAGGTTATGTCTATACAGAAAGTCCTATGATGGCCTTGCCTGGGAAAAGCATTCAAAAGCAATTACTGTCAAACGCCAGGCAGGGAACTGAGTGTGATACAAGTGAGATAAAGAAAATCCTGACGACAATCTCAACAACACTCACAATAAAGCACAAATTTGTGCATTGACGGACCCCTAGCAAGCTAGATGTGGAACCAGGTGCCAGGGAGAAGTAAATATAATCTGTTTGGCTAGCCGTACCCGCCGTCGATGTTCAAGGAAGTCATCGGAACACATAACTTGTACTTGTTCTATTTTTCTTAAATGTTATTTTCAAAACTGAGCTTTGAAAATGTAATTGAATTGTAAATTCTTAACGTCATCAGGAGCTTGAAATCTTCGGGGTTCTCCGAGCTTATTTGAATGATTAGCTCCATTCGTATCTTGTAATTATTTTTCTACATGAATTAAGGACCTTGTGTTGAATTCTGTATTCTATGCATTGTTCTTCGGAAAGGTAAAGCTCTTTATGATATGTTTTAATACGGTAGAATTTCCTTAAACTTAAATCAATAGTTGATACTTAATCATTTGAAACAAGGACATGTAAGGAAACTACTTAAAAGAGCAAAGCAAAAGATTTAAAGTAAACCCTATCCGAGGTCTTCCCTTGTGAGTTTGCACAAAATGATATAACATAATTGCTATAATATCGAATAAAATTATCTTCTTTCTTGCTGTACTCTTTCACTTTCCAAGAATTAATTTTGTAACAATAGTGTAAGCAAGTGTAAATAAATGATTATAATTCACATACTGCAAAAACAGAAAAAAGGTTGTCATCATCATTCTCGAATCTTAAAGGTTCTCTGAGATTATTTCATTGCTTAGCTCAATAATCGTTATTGTCGTAATTATTTTTCTACATTAATTGATTACCGTCGTCTTGAGTTTTTTAATGACATGCATTGTTCCATGAAATAAAGAGGAGATCTCGTCGATATTTATCAAAGTCTAGCGTTTCCTAAAATCCATATCTGGTAGTTAAATTATAATCATTGAATTATAAGGTCATTGAAGGAAGAGAAATGACACGACAGTAATGACAAAATACAACGCAAAAATATTCAAATATAATTGCACAAATAAGTGCAGGGTATATTTTTTTTATGAAATATGACCTCGGCAAGAGAACGTAAATCGAAATGTAAATTGGCATGATGAAAAATGCTCCGGAGTTGAATTTATGGAATATCAGCAATGTTCTCAAAGCTGTTTGCTCAGAAGTTTGTCATCTAAAATAATATTTATGATTTCTGATCACAACAATTCGAACATCTTACCCCAGAAAACGTTTACCACGGATTGAATAAGGAAAAGGAACTCCAACAAGAGACTCGGTTGCAGTACCAACAAAAAAAAATCAATACACCCTTTTTACATTTTCATTTCCATACTTCATAAACATCGACGGCGGGTGCGGCTAGCCAACAGGGGATGCTTACTCCTCCCGGGCACCTGGTCCCACCTCTACCTTGCTAGGGGTCCGTCGATGTTTTATTTTGCGCTCTATTGTGAGTTCTGTTGAGATTATCGTCAGGATCTTCTTTAACTCCTATGTAAAAACAAATAGAAGGCAAATAGAAAAGCACAAACAGATACACAAAAGTAAAGGATTCAAACATATTCAGGAACATCAAATACGATACCCAAACGCATACGGGCAAAGTTTCTACCGCATTGATATGACTCAATTGACCTGTCCACAGATGATGCTTACTCGTTCTGGGCACCTCTACTCTAAGGTTTGGTGTTCATTTATGTTTACCCAAAAGGAATGTATCATAATTTTTATTTCACAAACTAGTATTGCCTGGTATGAAATCAATCAGATGTGGATCCTAAAGAATTCTAAGGAACCTTTGGAAACTTAGGAGAGGGCATTATATAATGTTGTGAAAACTTTTGCCCAATCCTTTTTCTGCTATTTGAAATAAAAATATGATTAAACTAAACTTTGGAAACTATAAAGCCACCAATTTCAAACATATTGCATGTACCCGCATACGGTCTTTCTACTTCTTCACGTTCTACACTATCTTTCCGCACCATACGCTCACAGAATGACCAATATATTTTGCATGACCTTTCTTTCACAAATGGGAACATGAGGTACAAATACCTTGTCATAGGGCGAGAGGATACTTATTTCGTGAAGGCACACTGATTAAAACGAAAAGTATACAGAAGACGATATCATCCGAATGCTTAAGTTTTTGATTGACAACATTTTCTTGGTGTTTGGAGGAACCGTATTGCAGCAAATAGTAAGCATCCCATGGGTACCAATTGCGCCCCTCTGCTTGCGAACTTTTTAAAATACTCATACGAAGCTGACTTCATCCAGACTTTGCTCTCGACTGGACGAAATCACCTCGATTCTCAGTTTAATTTAACCTTCAGATATATAGATGACGTGTTGTTCATCAATAATCCGAACTTTTACGATCATCTACATGAAAATTATCCTCATGAACCTGAGATAAAGGAAACTACTGAGAGCGACAGATCCGCTTCGTACTTGGATTCACTTCTATCTTTGGACACAAAAGGCCATTTGAACACATAACAAGCGTTATGATTTCACCTTCCCCAGAAGTAACTTCCCTTTCATCAGTTACAACATTCCGTCCTCTCCTGCTTATCGCGTTTTGTTTCTCAGCTATTACGGTTCTCTAGGTATTTCCAAATATGAAGATTTCATCGTTAGAGCCAGACGGCTTAAAAGTAAGCTACGTGTTCAGGATTATATTGCACAACGACTGAAGTCATTGCGAAAGTACTTCGGTCATTACGGAAATATTATAAAATCATATCAGAATCCTTTTTCCAGAATGATAAGTGACGTTCTGTATTGCGATTGAATGGTTGTCGTCATCACCAAACAAGACATATTTACCTGATGTGTACTTTGATATGTATATCGAAACAATCACCGAATTTGCATGGAGCTGTCACAGCGGGTGTTGCATGTGAACAGGAGACGCTGACTCTCCCCGGGCACCTGGTCTCCCTTCGGAATGTTGTTCACTCCGATGTTCGCAACTATTCCGATGAAAATTCTAATAATTTTGCCTTACATTTTGCTTCTGAGACTGAATAACTGAAAGGTACTTCTGTGATGTTTTTTCAGTGCTTCGAAGTTTATACTTTTAAAAATACCGATGTTACTTAATGTTGGATATTGATGGCGTTTTTATACTCAGTTTGCGATTTTGTATTAGTTTTTTTTTGGGAAGACATATTGATGACAAATATGGATAATGACCATATCCCTGTCTACAGTACAACATCGATAATTCAGAAAATCAGAAACCGAAGGCATACAAAATCAGGATAAAACAGGAACCAAAGCAAATAAAAACAAAAACCTCCACCATATGAAAAGAAGCGAACTCCCGATATGAGAGTGAGACCAGGTGCCCAGGAAGAGTAAGCATCTCCTGCTTGCATGCAACACCCGTCGCTTCAATTCGGTAGAACTGTCACATCCGGTTACTTCCATTTTGGAAGATATAGAGTACAATCTTTGGTTGGATGGTTCAAATGGTCTATGACAGAATATCATCCACCATTCTGGATAGTGGGACATCATAGTGTATGACGAGTTCCCCATATCGACCGTAGAACTTCCTCAGTGACGATGTTAGTCGGTCACAAACATATCCCTGACTGAGAAGCTTATCTGAAGATATTTAATTGCAAATTTACAGTCCATTATTAAATGTAATGAAGAAAAAATATATAATAAAGAATGCAGGGGATAATCGACAGCACTCTGTAGCACCCACAATAAAACACCGAAACAATCAATGCGAAAGAAAGTAGGGGATCTCCAACAATACTCGGTTGCAACACCCAAAGCAATGCTTCAAAACATCCAATGCAAAACACACAGAGTAGATATTCACAGAAAGAGGCGCAAAGGGACACGGAACACCAACACACACACCATAGAAACATGAGACATAAAAGACCACACATAAACCAACGAGATCAATGGGCAACCGGTGCCACTTAGGACGGCCATCTACCACGTGACTAGCATACGGTGTGGTTATCCTGGATTACGTGCGCACAACCCTTCCGCGTTTCCGATTACCCAGATGTCTCGAAGAACGTACAATTATGGTGTAAAACAATTTCTCACTGTTAGATGACCACACACAAACAAGACCGTAAAACGCAGAGGCCCCAGCAACACAGATGAATATGTAAAAGGATATAAAAAGCGGACATACGTAATACAGTCCGTGCTCTGCTGGCTGTAGCGAAATCACAGAGTAGATTGACACAACATGATACACGACAGGTACATAAGATGGAAGGACAAATACGAAAGATAACAATTAACAGTTGTAAGGACATTACGCAGCAATATGAAAATGGTAAAGGAGATGGAGTATTCACAAAAAAGAAACGAATTTAAAGAATGAATGTCCTTGAATCGAAAGTTCAAAACGTCACCGTTTGTACACTTAAGCATTGAAGTCTAAGAATGAAGATCCGATAAGATAAGAGTCTGATTTTCCAGGAGTCCCAGAGGGCACATGTAGCCAAGTTCAATCAACTTCGTTTGATCGTTTCTTCAATGCATTCGAAAATTTCTGTGATCAAAACTTCTTGAATTTTCTAAAACATGGGTCCTGTAGCACCATATCCCACCCATCCCGTCTTTTTGTACATTTTTGGACATCATAACTTTCACACTTTTTGGCTATATTACATTGCTTAGACTGATAATCACTGACGAGGGTTATTAACATGAAACGTGCATGTCTGGTCCATGCTGTAAATAAATGCATTCTTAAATGATGTTATTAGATTTGAAGACGTTTAACATTAGCCCTGGAATCTATCGACTAATTTTTGAATGCTGTCCTTCTTTTTTGGTTAAGCTAAAATTTAAGGTACAAAAGTATTAGAAGATATTCCTAGTAGGTATTAACTTTGAATATATTGTGTGGAAGATAATGTAATTGCGGGTTGTGAAGGGAGGGGGGGGGCCTGATAACAGGAAATTTAAAATATCGAACAAAATTTAACAAAATATGCATTATTGTACACACATGTGATGTTTATTATGCTTCTGTACCTTATCATGTGAAAATTGGATATAACAGATTAATTTAGAAGGTAATAGCAAATCAATAAAATCGGCGATATCCGCAATCTGGAAAGTGAAAAATGGTTTTATTTCGTACTTATTAGCCACTTATGTAGCTTTCAGTTACGGAAATACACACAGTATAGAAATATACAACTTTGATTATTTTATTGCTCACAGTTAAACATTTGATGGGAACAAACTCTGAATGGAATGTTCCATGATATTAAAAGAAATAAATTGTCAAGGTCAGAATGTTGTTACCAGCAGAAAGATCTTTTCACAAGGAATACACATGTGCAATAACAAAGCCCTATCACTTTCCATTAAAATGTTATGGACAATGTTAAAGTTTTTTTGAAAAGTAGGTCGAACTCAAAGGTCAAGGTCACAAAGTCAAAAATTTTGGTATCCATGGAAAGGTCTTATAACAAGGAATACACATGTGTAACATGAAAGTCCTACCATTTTTATTCAAAAGTTATGGTCAAGGTTAAAGTTTTTGATAAGTAGGTCAATGTCCAAGGTCAAGGTAAGAAGGTCAAAAATTTTGGTATCCATGGAAAGGTTTTGTCACAAGAAATACACATGTGTAATTTGAAAGCCCTACCACTTTCCAGTCAAAAGTTATGGTAAAGGTTAAAGTTTTTGTAATGTCCGAAGTTCACCGAAATTGTATGTATCCGAGAATGAAAACGTCTATAAAAGAATAATTAGGTAGACAATTTATGTAAGAAACATATAGATGTTCAAATGGTAGTACATTAAACATATTTTCGGTAAAACTTCGTTATTGACAGATCAATTCCTGGAACATGTACCTTTAAACATAGGACAAATACCTCTACCTCATTGGAACCCGGTGAACTATATAGTTTACATGGATGCCTAAAATAATGAATTTTACATAATCTGCTACTGAAATTACAGGAGCGCCTTGGTTTCTTCTATTTTTGTCACATGCATCAATAAGAATTTATGGTTCGGCGTCATGCACAGATGATGCTCATAAATAGATTATATATTTACTGAAAGCTTTGCCAATCACATGTCAATATAAGTCGTCAAAACATCGTTTGAATAAGTCTATAGACAGGATGGTATAGTCAACATAAAAATGAGCTTTATTCGATGTGACTAAGCAAAAGTTATGAATGATCATGAGATGGAGAATTTAAGGAGATCCAGGAGAGCCAGACTTAAATTTGATCCTATCATTTAATTTTCCAAAAAAACATAAATGTTAATAATTGATACATACTTTTCTTCATGCAAAGTTTCAGCGATTTTTACCGTTAGTTTTGAAGCTACGAACGTACATAAATACCCATTGAAAGCCCAAAAATTGGCCGTAAAGGTGACGTTAAAATTAAGACACTTTACATGTAAGTAATGAAAAACAGTTACAAATCTTCTGCAGAAGCAGAATATTAACCAGTTCTGTATTTTTCATTTAGATATGATGTGGGTATTCGGATATGTATAGAATTATAAAATATCACTGAGACTTTTAAAAGAAATTGTCGAAAGGAGATAAATTTATGTCTATTTTCAAAACGTCTTTGAGCTGGTTGCTAATATTTAAAAACAAAGTCCCATTTATCTGAAACCCTATCATTTATTTTCCTTAAAAACTTGACATTATCCACTTCATATGTCAAATGAAACACCGATAAATTCGTATTTAAGTTTAAGTGATGGTGATTTTGTTACACCCCTTCCCCTTATTTCTATGTTACTTAATCCTGACGTTCTTGCGAAAAACGCGCCAATGTCGCCGTTTCTATTGTGACGTCATAATTAATTCAGAGCTTTCCGATGGGGTTCTTTCGGAAACTGTTCAGGACCCCCTTAAAAAGACAAACACATAAGAGATGAAAAATTAAATAAACGAAACAGTCTGTTATGTGAATGTTACGTCTTAAAATTCATAGAATCATTTAAGAATATATGAATTTGCAGCATGACCAGACATGCACGTTTTTGGTACGAGATCCTCAATCAAAACAATGAAATATGACCAAAGACTGTGAAAGCTATGTCCAAAAATACCGAAAGACGTAGCATGTAGAACCCATTTTCAGAAATTTCGAGAACAGAAAACAGAAAGGAAGTCACATGATTTATAAACGTACAAGAAAACAAGGAATCGTTCCTACTAGGGGCATTAACCAGGCATTTCAAGCTAAAATAGAAAGATCCTATTTTTGGAAATCAATGAATGAAAGTGTGGAGCTCGTAAAAAAGTTCCCTGCGAGGTGTTTGACAATGTTTTAAATATATTTCCCTGACACGGTTGTCATAGCACTTTTTATATAGACCTTACCTCAGACACGGAATCTTTCGTAGATTTGATATTAATTTCGTGCGAGAATATCGACGACGGTGCGGCTAGCCAAACAGGGAAGGCTAACTCCTCACGGACACCTGGTCCCCCTCTAGCTTGCAAGGGGCCCGTTGATGCTCATTTTAGTGTTCTATTGTAAATAAAGAAGATCCTGACGACAATCTAAACGACACTCACAATAAAGCACCAAGCCGAGCATCGACGGACCCCTAGCAAGCTAGAGGTTGGACCATGTGCCCGAGATGAATAAGCATAGCCTGTTTGGTTAGCCCCACCTACCGTCGATGTTTACGCAGGAAAATGATAACAATATTTAATTGTTATGTCATTGAACCCTTTATAACTTCATATTTGTAGCAATGTGTCCATGAATATTACCGTGGTTTCCATAAAATTTGATGACGGCACAATTACTTGACGCCAAATACCCACAAATATTGGAAGTAATTCTCTATTACGAAAAGACAGAACTCATGACAAAAAAAAAGCATATTTCCTTCACTCCCATCATGCTCATCTTCAGATCCTTCTCTTCATTCTTTTTGCCAATATTTGGTGAAATTTTCAATATTGAAATATATGTTCTACAGTACCAGCTTTATTGTGCTAGACATGTGTTTAAGATATTGAATCCTAGTCAGTAGTACTTCATGTAAAGCCGTAGTAAATTTTCCTGGCGTCATTTACAATACAGACCTTAAATTTCCTCTTGTCAAAATGAGCAAATTTATGTGACTTTGTACGAGGAGTTGTTATCAAGATGTTGCATTGGGCTCATTCAGAAATTCACTCAGGAGAACGGTCTCTTTTCAAGCACATCGTCTATTTATTGCACTGTTTCTTTGACTCGATCATGTTGCAACGACAAAATCTATACTACTAAAGGAACGAATTAGCCGATTCTCCGACGAAACGTAGAGGACAGTGATAAATGGTGTGAAATGAACATATAGCATATGATATGACAATGTGAAAGTGATAATTGTTTAGAAGGAATTATTTCTAATTAACGTGTAATAATAAAATTTAATTATGTCTCACCGTATTCCTAAATAAAATCTGAGAAAATCTAAAATTCAAAACCGGCGACGGACACTACCCATTAACTTCATATTTTCCTCTGATTTATACTCCTTTTCTAATCCCCGGCATTTTAAGTATCATAGATTTAATAAGGCGATTCTTGCTATAATGTCGAAGGGTTCCAACTCTCTACCTTCTTGAAGAAAATTAAAAATCAATTTACATGCACCAGACACGTGTTTCGAATATTAGATTCTCATCAGTATTGCTTTCAGCGGCGCCACCAAAAATAATTTCTATAGCGCCCTCTTTAATTTTTGAAGTTAGATTTTTACATTTACATTACAGAGAGCGCGCGGCTCCAAATTTCCTGTAGGGTCGATTCAGTAGCATATTCAGTTACAAGACATTCAGTTACAAACATTTCTGATGTTAATAGGAAGCTAATTAAATTCAAATCTCCATATTCATTTCCTGAAATTTACGACCTACAATCTTACAAGAGAAACTTCGAGAAAAAGGTATCATAACTCAGTTGGTAAAGCGGCGAACATGTCTATCCAGACATCCAATCTGAAGAGCCCAGGTTCGAATCACGTCGAGGATGGACGTGCTCAAATGTGATATATCTGAATAGTATCTATCCTTCGGAGCTTGAAGTAAAAGAAACTACAGAGACAAATAATTCAGCATATCCTATTTGGACAAAATGTTGTCCTACGACACTGATGGTCACATGAACACCTCACTCTATGACAAACGTGACGACTTCAATTTCAGAATTACAAACTTTCCTTTTCTTAGTAGCAACAACCCTTTATCGCCTGCTAATGGAGAGTTCATATCTCAGTTGATACGCTATGCAAGAGCAAGTACCAAATATACAGATTTTGTTCTGAGAGCTAGGCGTCTTTCAGATAAGCTTCTCCGTCAGGGATATGTTTGTGACCGTTTAACATCGTCACTGAGGAAGTTCTACGGTCGATATGGGGAAGTCGTCATACACTATGATGTCCCACTCTCCAGAATAGTGGTAATATTCTGTCATAGACCATTTGACCCATCTAACCAAAGATTGAACTCTATGTCTTCCGAAATGGAAGTAACCAGATGTGACAGTTCTACCGAATTGAAGCGGCTGGTGTTGCATGCAAGCAGGAGATGTTTACTCTTCCTGGGAACCTGCTCGCACTCCCATAGCGGAAGTTCGCTTCTTTTCATATGGTGGAGGTTTTTGTTTGTTAGCTTTGGTTCCTGTTTTATCCTGATTTTGTATGCCTTCGGTTTCTGATTATCTGAATTATCGATTTTGTGCTGTATACAGGGATATGTCATTATCCATATTTGTCATTCTTGCTTCAATCTGTTTTCTGGCTCTATTTCTCTCATAATCAACGCATTCTCAATTACCAATCACGTGTTATTTTACCCATGACGTTTTCCATTGACTCAGTGTCAGACTTGGATGTGGACAATTTCTCATATATTTTTCACTTTTGTATACGTAAAATGTGTAGCGTCTCCCGCAGGTGGGGTCGGAGGGGGGGGGGGTTGGAATCTTCCCCGGAAAATTGTGAAAACAGGATTAAAATGCTGCATTTGTTGTGATAGCTAACAATCTTACCTGCTATGAAGATTGACGTAAAAGTTGCATATACACCTACATAATACACTTTTCCCGAAAAATTAATGGTGCTTTATGATTAAGAAGTCTCACTTTTGATATTTAATTTATTCCATCCTGGATTTCTTAAAAGTATAAGAAGTGTTACGAATAGTTTAAGTAATGCAAAATGTATACACTGTTAATTAAAAACTGACAATTGTCTTATAATCTCGATGCTTTGTATGGGGTTCCAAGGGGCGAAGCTCCAGAAAAAATCAATTTAAAGGAGATGATTTTTAAGGCAAAATTATCAACCTTTGGAAACTTTTGATTGGGCGAGAGGGTGTCGGATACGCCTCTTTTAAATCTACGAATGCTATTAACAGACAGTTTTTAGGTTTATGATCTATTTAAAACAAATCCGAAAAATTATGTGTAGGCTTGAGTCTTTTAGCCTATATGGAATATACGCCACTCAATTGACATTTTTCCGCGCTTGCGCGGGTCCTTTTCTAGTAATAAATAAAATTACTTACATAAATTCTTTCAGTTCAAAAACCATAATTTTTGCTAACATTAATAGAGTAGAATTTTGCTTTTCTCAATTCATGTCATGTCAAATGAACCATACCATTTGCTACTTGCGTGACAAATGGCCGTCCAAAGTCGGCACCGGTTGCCCATTGGTCTCGTCGGTTTATGTGTGGTCTTTTGTGTTGATGTTTACATGACGTGTGTCTCTTTTCCGCCTCGTCTTTTGTGTTTTTGCATCAGGTGTTTTGCTGATGATGCTGCAACGGGGTCTTTAGATGCCTTTAGAGGAGTTGAGACTTCTACCTTTTATTTATAAACAGAAAGACTGATAAACAGTGTTATTCCAGTATTCTTCCATCTGCGTTGCGGAGGTTATGAAGCAATGTTTTCAATACCGCATAGAATCAAGAACGGCTTGTCTGGTCCACGTTGCCAATTTATCTGTTCTTAAATTATGCTATTCAATTTGAAGACGTTTACATTAATTGAAATAGTGTTGAAGTGTTCCAACTCTATACATTCTTGAAGAAAATTTCAAACCAATTTTCATGCACCAGACAAATGTTTCTAATATTAAATTCTCATCAGTGATGCTTTCTGTCAAAGTGCTTTCATACGCCACCCAAATTCAATTCACTAGCGCCCTCTGGTTTAATTTTTAGAATTTAAATTTGTACATTTACTTTACAGAGAGTGCGCAGCTTCAAATTTCCTGTAGGGACTATCATATCCAAATAAAATCTATGCTCAAAATAACATTGGAGCGATGGTGCTAAGATGTTAACCTCCTTTAATTTCGATGATATTTTTGGATGAAATAAATGGCAAGATTCTAAAATTACAAAACAAAAAACCACCCCAAAACAAAACAAAACAAACATATGATGTCAAATTGATAAAGGACCAAAACAAGCTTCTTTCAGGCGACATAGCTGGAAAGAAGTAAATAATACACTCAACAAACATCAAGTCACGGGGAACGATTTTAACTGATCCACACTGCAACAAGAAACTAGCATTGTCCATGTAGTATTGTTTTGACCTTGCGCAAAATCTGATCCCTAAATATAAAGAAGTTTGGTTATGACATTTTCTTTACAATGCGGTAAGTTTATATATTAATTGTATTCGCTGTGTTTCCATTTTGTATTATTATGCTTCCAGTGAGTTTCTTTAGTGATAGGTTCTACTCTACCATATTTTGACAAAGAACGGTTTAGGTGTACACTATCACCTTTCCAACTGTGCTCTATCACCCTAATAGTGCACCCCTGTCTTTCTACAGTACTGTAGTGTTCTTGACATTACGTAATTCTGACATGCTTATATATACAGACATGTCGTTTTCATACAAGATCTTTAATCAAATTTGTTTGCATACCCAAGTAAATGCTCCTAAATATTATTTTTTTCCTTTGAAATTAATGCCAAATTTATGTTGCTATATTTTGTCTTGTTAAATTTTGACTATACTAAACGACCACACTATATATTTTTTTACAGTCAAAGAGGGGTATCTCCAGAATATGTTTGTCTGTAACACAGGGTTTTGAATATATCTTGATACAGTTTTGTTGCTGTAAATTATCAAAGATCAGTAACCATTAAAAAAAGTGTTCCTCGGTCTGTACACCAGTAATAATGGTAGAAGAAGGCAAAGACTATCAAAAAAGCAGTCTGTGAAAAAACTAAGTGTTTGTCAGACGCAGTATGAAATGAATCAACGTACACTATCAAAAACAGTCAGCATAATAATAACAATAGTGTTAGGTTTAGTGTTCACTATGCCGAAATAGTAGTCAGGGTTCTGGCACATAGTGCACTCCTCTTCGGGTCGTGCACTATGTGCCAGAACCCTGACTACTATTCCGGCATAGTGAACACTAAACCTAACACTTTGATATAAATAGCGGATCCACAAAAAATTAACATTTTTTGCAAGCCTTGGAATCAATGGAATTGCATATGTTTGATAAATACAGTGTCATCCAATTTCTTCATTGAATTTATTTTATGGGGGTTCGAGGATTGTTATTCTGACACTGTTTGGATGGTCAAACTAACTTTATTTTTTCTCTAAACTAAAAATCTATCTTTAGAAGTTCTAAAATGTATAAAATATATGTGTCGTGCAGGGCACCTTTAGGGTGTAATACTTTAACAAAGTCGGTCACTCTTAGTGGAAAATCATATTTTGCTCAAATTTTGAGTATATTCAAGGAAAACTGAAAAAAAAATGAATATAAGGTATCTAAAGTCAAATTTTCTGATGGAAAAGACTTGTTTAAGGACTGCAGGTACTTATTATTAGCAGTAGAAGACAAGGCAATTGTAATATTTTGAGAAATAGCATTGAAATGGTAAAAAATGTCACAATTTGCGGTCTAATATTTGATGTCAAAATATGTCAGAGACTATATTCATATGCCCTTTCATTAAAGGAAACCCCCTGCAAGGTACCTTTTTCGTCATTTAGATGTTTTAAGGGTGAAACAATTTATAAGTATACCAAATTCTAAGGAGTTTCGACCATAACATTTTAAGATATTGTAAATTTGAATACAAAAATGCTATATTTTAAGCCAAAAATGCGTAAAAACTGTATGACAAATAAGAAAGTTCTAAAAATTGAAGGATTTATCATAATTCAAACATGATTAAATATTTGGTAAACAAACTATTTTAAACATCTGCTATTAATTAAGGTAATACAACGTTATTCTTATATATATTGGAAATTAGTGATGACATCACGAGATACCCGAACCACCTTACATGAACAATAATTATGATTTTCTTATTCAAAATGCTTTTATTCTAAATTCTGATACTGGGGCAAATTAGATACCCCTTCTTTAAAGCTTCCATTTTGGCCCTATATACTTAGAAACATGTTCTATAACTTGCATTATACATGTTACCTGATTCATGTGATATCGTCACTGAGGAAGCTCTACGGTCGATATGGGGAACTCGTCATACACTATGATGTCCAACTCTCAAGAATGGTAGATGATATTCTGTCATAGACCATTTGAACCATCCAACCAAAGATTGTACTCTATGTTTTCCGAAATGGAAGTAACCGGATGTGACAGTTCTGACGAATTGAAGCGGCGGGTGTTGCATGCAAGCAGGAGATGCTTACTCTTTCTGGGCACCTGGTGTCACTCCCATATCGGGAGTTCGCTTCTTTTCATGTGGTGGAGGTTTTTGTTTGTTTGCTTTGGTTCCTGTTTTATCCTGATTTTGTATGCCTTCGGTTTCTGATTTTCTGAATTATCGATTTTGTGCTGTATACAGGGATATGGTCATTATCCATATTTGTCAAATTTAAACATTACTAATAGCACGAAGCGCTTTTACAAACGCCACATACAATACATTCCGTAATTGAGGTTCATTGACGAGGGTTAAGTATCCGAACCGTGCATGTCTGGTCCATGCTGCAAATTCATCTGTTTTCAAATTATGCTTTTTAGTTTAGAGACATTTAACATTTGTACTGGACTCTGGAGATTGGTCATAAGATAAAGCTATCCTTCGTGTTTCTATTGAGATTCGGTATTGTCTCAGTCTCATTTTTTACGAGCCGATTCAAAGATGATTTTCTTATTCCATTTTCTTATTCTAATTTCTAATTCTAGATTCTCTTAATATAAATTTAATCCCGAAAGGCCTCTGTATTTTTCGTAGGGTCATGTCTGTCAGTTTTTTCTATTTATAAATAAATTCCAAAATTCTCGTATTTCTTACTGTCATTCACTGATTCATACAAATCATCCATTTACTTGACAGAAAATATGTAGCTAATTTTCATTTTATCTTTATCCACGCCTAATTTATTTGACAATATCATAAGCTTTATGAAACGATCATTAAATGAAGTCAACCATGAAACCGAAACCCCCCCATAAAAAACAAGACAAAAAAAAAAACCACCCAAAAATGAACACAATCGAAAGACTTTCAAATTCGTAAACATAAAGCAATTCAAATGTAGGGAAGGCTGGACAAAAAGAGAAAAAAAACCTCAGAAAAACAGACAGAGACTACAAAAAATCACCAAAGAAAGGAGGGGATCTCCAACAACACTAGGTTGCAGCACCCACAGCAAAATCCCAAAACACCCATGAAAAAAAACACAGAACAGATACCCACAGAAAGAGACGCAAAAGGGACAAGGAACACCAACTCACAACATAGAAACATAAAAGACTACACATAAACCAACGAGACCAATGGGCAACCGGTGCCGACTTAGGACGGCCATCTGCCAAGTAAATAGCAGACGGTGTGGTTATCCTGGATTACGTGCGCACAACCCTCTCACTTCTTCAGTTACCTAGAGGTCTCGAAGAACGTTCAAATGTGGTGTAAAACAACCTCCTCACTGTAAGATGACGTCACACAAACAAGACCGCGAAACGCAGAGGCCCCAGAGACACAGATGAATATGTAAATGGATATAAAAAGAGGGCATGCGTAATACAGTCCGTGCTCTGCCGGCTGTAGCGAGCTCATGTATGTAATCACCCGAGGAGTCCGACTGACATTCAGAGAGGACAGGTGGTCGGGGCCCTGTCTTCTCTAAAGAGGTTTGGACAGGGCCCGTCATGGAGTCCCGTCGTCACAGTCAGTCAGAGTGCAAGTCTTAAGAATGCGCTCGTACAAGACTGTATATTGGTCAAGTACCAAGCTTTGTGTCCGTCTGGTGACATTAGGATCATGTCCACGGTATAAAAGGCGTTTGATGACTCTGACGCATTTTCGATACATATGCTGTCTACCTTTGATCCTTCTTATTTTGTTAATTATGTCACCATAAAATGCAGGTTGTGAAATACCTAAAGTAATATACTCCGTTGCTTTTATGGGTCCGAATTTCAAAAGAAGTTGATCATAATTTTTGTAAAATTTCCAGAAAGTCTTTACTAGTTTGTGAAAGCGAAAACCTTGATCTAAAAGTTTCTTTGTAATTTGTAGATTTCTATTATGAAAATCCAAAACATCAGTACATGCTCTAGCATACCGGATGAGCTGTGAAATGTAGATACCGTATGACGGTAATCTAGGGACATCACCGTCAAGCCAGGGGAAATTTACTATGTTGAAGCCAAAATCATCTCGTTTGTCATATACACTTGTATGAATTTCTCCATTGACAATTTTGATATTTAGGTCCAAAAATGGTGTTTCAGTGTCTATAAAGTTTGCCTTGTTTAGAGTCAATTCTTGTGGATAAATAACATCTTTATACTTTTCAAAAACAGTATTATCGATAGTAAGAATATCATCCAGGTACCTAGAAGTACTAATGAAGCATTTCACATCATCATGTTTTCTTTGCTTTTGAAGATTTTGAATAAATTCCTTTTCATATGTGTATAAAAATAAATCTGCAACAAGAGGCGCACAATTTGTACCCATAGGAATCCCTACAACCTGCTTGTAGAGATTTTCACCAAATCTTTCCAAGAGGAAGGACAAGGCACTACACAGGTCGCTACATGTCCATGATTTGTATGATTTGTATTCTGTAGCGGAAAAGAAACCCTTTGATTCAGATGTACAAATATAAATTTTCCCCTCTCGATTATAGCACCATTTAATGAGTTTGGACAATTGATCATTGATCTTGTCGTGAGGAAGCGTGGTGTACATATTTGAAAAATCGTATGAAGCAATCGTATTGGCTTGAAAATTTCTAGATTTTATCTTGTCAATCACATCCCCGGAATTTTTTATAGACCAAAATAAATTTACATCATTCCTGTTAAGAACAGTTTCACAATATTTTGCAACGTGTTCCTTTACCGCCGTGAGGGCTGACGTCAGATGTCTAGACAAACTTTTAGTTGAGCAGTTGCTAGAATTAGCAATGTATCTAAATTTGTATGGAGATTTGTGCAGTTTTGGTATGCAGTATATTGTAGGAAGATCCAATTTAGAAATAGGGATGTTGAATGAAGAAATTTCACTGCTATGTTTGCTCAAAATGTTAGGGACACTTTCATTGCTTTTGATATAAGTATTTGTAGACGAAAGTTCCGAAACTAAAGTTGATATATAGTAAAGTTTTCATATGATTATGGTGTTGTTGGCTGCTTTATCTGCAGGAGCGAAGACAAATTTTTCATGTAAATTACGTAATTTGGATTTAAAATATCTTTCAGATCTAGAACTTGGATTTTCAAAAAGATGAGGATTTCTGTGGAAGTTGTCTATTCGAATGTCAGTAATGTCCAAAATGAGGTTTTTCCAGTCATTCAGAGAATGCGATTCGACTCCTTCCGATTTACACACAAACGATATTGAACAACGTCTACAGCTAGAGTCCAAAGTATGAAAGCAATGACTCAATTTACTGTAGATGGCGCTTCTTAATGCACACGCTCTATTGATTGAAAGGACGTCGTTCTATGACCGTAGCATCAGACAGTAGAATATGAGAAACTTCCAAAATATATTTATTCTGACTGTATGAAATTAATCCTGAGAATTCGAATAAATTCCGTTAGAAATACAACGCTGCATCAATACATAACCCCCGTCCCCCAATGATAATAATAAATTCAAAGTAAAATATCTTTTTTTGTCAGATGGCGGTATATATCAGAAATATTTATTGACTATTTTCATAAAGGTTTGGGCGGTATCGCACGCATGAAACTTAAAAATCACTTAATTGATTCATTTCTACATTTAAAGGCGGATTCCGGAAAATGTGCCAACATTGAGTGCCTAACAGATGAAAAGTGTGTAGAAGTGGGCAATTCAGCAAAATGTGTCCAGATAGGTAATCTCCTTTTTTTCCTTCTATGCAAGGGTTGAACGTAAGAAATCATCCGGAAACCATACTCGTTACTTAAACATAGCGGATTGCCGTACAAAAACGATGGCTTGTAGAAACTGATTTCCTTGTCCTTAAAGAAAGGAGGAGATCTCCAACAATACTCGGTTGTAGCACCAACAGCAAAGCACCAAAAAACACCAATTGCAAAAGCACAAAGCAGGGACGCACAGAAAGAGACGCAACTGGTATAAGGATCGACAAACCACATAGAAACATCAAACACAAATAACTACAAATAAACCAACGAGACCAATGGGCTATCGGTGCCAACTTAGGACATGTCAGTAGCAGACGGTGTGGTTATCCTGGATTACGCTTGCACAACCCTCCCACCTTTCCGATTACCTAGAGGTCTCGAGGAAGGTACAATTGTTATGTAAAATAACCCCCTCACTGTAGGGAAAAGGGGATGATGAACATTCAAACAGACAGTATGACGCAGGGGTCTGAAATACACACAGATGGTTGCATGTTTCCGTGTGTCTATTTTGATTATTTGTTAGTTCATTGTATGTGGTGATGTGGGTCTCTTCGATCCCTGTAGTTTTATGAACTTGTTTTGCTTCCGTAATATTGGAGATTTGAGGACATATAGATTTTGGTCCAGCCGTTTGTCTATCTCTTCGTCCTCACAAACTTTATCCTTTCCAACTTTTGAATGGAAAATGACAGGGTTTTCATGTTTCACGTGGGAATTTGCTATGACAAGACATTTTCATGGATACATTTCTTTGTGACATTGACCTTGAAGATCAACCTACTTTAAAAAAAAACATTAACCTTGGCCATAGCTTTTGAATGTATAGGGCACACATTTTGCACATCTGTCTTCCTTGTGACAAGACCTTCCAATAGATACCAAACTTTTATTTTACTTTGACTACAGAGTATGGACTTTACTTTACATGACTGCTTTATTACTGTCATGGATGCCGATGAGGGATTATTGTTTCACAAACACATGCTTTCTTTCCTTTTTTTCTCGTTCCCATACTATTTCTTTTGCCTTCATGTAGGTCAGTGCGAAATTGTCTTGCTGGAAATATTTTCCAAACGAAAATTCATTTGGTAGCCAAATTTTTTACTCAATTTGTATTTGCTGGTTCGAGAAGGATGATAGTCTCTCATTTGAAAAGATAAATTAACTGTACAGATTCTGTCTCATCCATCGAGAAATCATGAAGGCATTTTCTGGTGACTGTATAATTTGTCCAAATACATTCCCTGCAAATGTAACTCATCATTTTTTCTTATATGGAAGACTTTTCTAGGACGAGGAGGACTGTTTGCTGCATTGTTTCAAAGCTTTGCAAGGTTAACTATGATAGAAAAGTATTCATTTAATTTGATAGAAATTTTATGTAGGTGTTCTGTTATTCTGAAGACTCATTAAAAATTGAATTTGGATTGAACGAATTTTATTGAAACAACGACTGTCACATTAATCCGTGTCAATGGAAGATATCCCCAGCAAGACGTTCTCACCCTGACTACAGCTGAGCACACCCGCAGGTTTCAACAAACAACAAACGTCATACAAGATAGACTCAGCTGGATTACTTTCTTCACTAAATATGCTTGAACCATTTTAGAGTATTATTCATGGTATCTATGACATAAATGATTCGAAACTTTTTCATTTTCTTTTCACTTATCTAGGTTTTCCAAGGGATTGTAAGGATATATACCAGTTCTTCAGTAAGAAAAGTGGCATGTACATTACATATCCCTTTCTCCCTAATGCAACAAAAACAATCAGTGTTTGTGATATGGATCATGCCGAAGGGGGATATACGGTAATTATTGTAGAAAAAAGTCTTTCTGTAGTTAAAATAGAAAATATGTTCATTCCTGTATTCTATTATTTTTTGTACAAGGTAAGTTGAAATATAACCTTAAATTTCAAATCCTGCAAAATGTTTATACTATCACTTAAAAAAATCTAGGAGCTTTAGCGTCATACCATAATGCAATAGCATTAACTGAAAAAAAATTATATTCATTGATCATACAAAATTGTTTTGTGATATCTTTCTTTGTTTTTGGCATTTCATCTGTGTAATCAGAACAGTTATCTGCCTTCTTTTGAAGATGGTCCAAAGGCGATTAGACGGCTCGATTAATTTCACTAGAAACTGGATTGAATATGAAAACGGCTTCGGAAACTTGGAATCCGATTTTTGGATAGGTGAGACTTCATGGATTTAAAGGTGTCTTTTAAAGATGAGACATGTACAATCGCGGGCTCTGGAACTGTTTTTCTTCAATATCTTAATTTGATATATGCATAACATGATGAATTTATTGTGTCCCTAAATCTTATTCACTTCCGAGATGATATATGAAAAAAATCCAAATCTTTATTCCTAAAATAATGCATATATCTTGATGAATAAAATATATTTCACTTGAATCTGAACTACGATAAAAGGAACGAAACGACACAAAAATGAAAACGGAAAAAAGAAATAAATAAACAAACGAAACAAAAAAATTAAGTTAAAAAAATCTCATACAAAGAAGCAATATCTTGAAAACACGCTTTGAGTGACTGACACACACTAAATCTTGTTGTTCAAAATTATTTGAAGTTCCATTGTTGAAAATTTAGTATATGAACGAAAGCATGTCTCTTACACGTTAATTCAAATGACTGCTTTCTAATAGCCTTGTTGCGCTTCTTCCTTCTTAGCCTTTGTAATACTAAAATACGTTCCATATCTGACTGCATTAAAAACAATTGACATATCTATTTACTTACTTTAAAGGTGTACATGTATGAACAGGATTTTCTGAAATTTGAATGAAAAATATATATCCTAGATTATATAAAATTGTCTTATTTGCCATTATGGTTTACCAGTCAAGACTTGATAGACAAAATTTACTGATCTTATTTGATGATTCAAACATTTCTTTTAAATGTGTATGGATAGGATTATGATAAGTTTGTATGAAAAATGTACATCTTTTATATAAAGTGCCTTAATTTGACATCTTTGCTACCTTCTAATGACTTGTTTGTGCAATTAAAAAAAAACAGATTTTGAATTATATAGTACATATTATGTCGGTATGGTCATCGTGCTTTTCGTATGTAGTGTATACTTTTGAGATGTCACATAAGTTTCCTTCATCAACATTAATGTGTACAAGGGGAAGTTCGCTTGTTTTGTAAACACCTATCCCCTTCGTGCCCATTGGCACATAAGACCCCATTCAGTGTATCTTGGGTTTCAGTAATCAAGAAGATTTTACTCTACCTGGTGATTAGCCATGTAGAAACCCCCTAAACCTTGAGGACCGGTGGTTTTCTGTAGGGGTTACCTTTCCTTAGCCACAGTTTCCAGATATTTCAAGGCGCCAGAGATTTGCCTTTCGCCACTGCCACTCAACTGCATAAGCATTCCAAGGGCCACCTCGGGGAGGTGTGGCATGAGACTTGCTTGCAGAACCTATTTGAGACGGTAGGCAGTACACGAGGTTTTGTGAGACCTAGTGGCATTGTAAACACCCCTCGTGGCCAGACCAGCATTTGACCCCAAAGATAGAAACACAGTGAACACTAAAATAATACAACAATCTATTTGTTAGAATATCTTTTAACTGATACAGAATTTCAGACAAACCAGAATAATAATATCATATTTAGGGAGAAAAGTAGATATAATCGGTATTTTCGAAAACCATAGTTACTTCCCGTTTGGGACGGTTTCTGTCGTAGACTAATTGTGACGTCATCAAATTCTATAGAAACGGTCTTAAAAGTCTGGGAAATGACGGTAAAGATACGACATTACCATACCATTTTCATGACGTCATAATGGTTTTACGTCAGATACCGTCTTTAAGGGGAAATAACACTGTTTTCCGCAAATACTGAATACCCATGAATGGTTATCTTTCAGGGAACACTGTATTGCACACGCTGACAAGTATGGGAAGCACGTTGTTACATATCAAACTACAGGGCCATAACGACAATTGGAAATACGCTGAGTATTCGACATTTAGTGTAGCGGATAGCACTGATAATTATAGGATGGCATACACTGGATATAGCGGTACAGCAGGTACTCACCGTTAGCTGAATATGTTTCAAAGATGTTCTTTTTATTCATAAAATAAATACTAGATGATTAACATCATTACATATTTTTCAATTCAATTCAATTCTTTATTGATGAAATACCATGACATGAGGCGTACATCATACACAAATTAACATTTCAATGATGTAAAATATTTTCGTTTCTTATCTTAAAACATTTATCTAAATATTTGCACAAATATTTGGTGAATTGATAATTCACAGGACTTATAGCATCATCAATATTAAAAATATCAAAATGACCTAATGATTCTTCAAATTTATCATGACTTTACAATATTATCTACATAGTGATTTGTACCACTTGGTGAGTGTTATTGCTGATGGACTAGGAGTCCCCGATGGCACATGTAGCCAAGTTTGATCAACTTCGGCTGATTGTTTCTTCTACGCATTCATAATTGTCTGTTATCAAAATTTCTCGAGTCCTTTAGCATCATATCCCACCCATCCTGTAACTTATTTCGGTACATTTTTGGACATAACTTGCACACTCTTTGGCCGTTTTACATTGCTTACATCGAGGATTACTAACGAGGGTAAAGTACCCGAAACGTACATGTCTAGTCCATGCTGCAAATTTATCTGTTCTTAAATGATGCTATTGAATTTGAAGACGTTTAACATTGTCATCAAATTATTTTTTCCGCATACCCCTACAACAAAAAATCAAACTTTAGACAAAAAACCATAACATATGGATAAATTATTAAGTATTGGAGACTCTTTCTCAGTCTCTCTTCATTTAAGACTCCATTGTCATACACTGGTAAAATTGGCATAATGCATGTTCCAAATAGATTTCCTGGAAAGAGCCAGACTGCTTGCAAGTAATATACTTGTTCAGGGCTTTATTACACAACGACTGAAATCATCATTGAAGAAGTTCTTTTGGTACTGGGATATTTGAAAAGCATTTCAGATCCCTCTTTCAAGAATGATCAATGACATTCTGGATTGTGATTGAATGGCTGTCATAATCACCAAACAATACATATTTATCTGATGTGTACAT
Organism: Pinctada imbricata; assembly: GCA_033119305.1. Classification (NCBI taxonomy): domain Eukaryota; kingdom Metazoa; phylum Mollusca; class Bivalvia; order Pterioida; family Pteriidae; genus Pinctada; species Pinctada imbricata. The sequence goes on along the minus strand of VSWD01000003.1, from coordinate 42,873,707 downwards.
CAATATGTACATAGAGACAACCATCAAATTTGACAAGTTTTCATGGGGCTGTTATGACGAGTGTTGCATGCAAACAGAAGACTCTTCCCGGGTACCTGGTCTAACTTCGGAATGTTATTCATTCCAAGGTTCGCAACTGTGCCAATAAAATTCCTAATAATTTTGCCTTACCTTCTCGACTTTGAGACTGAAAAATTGATATTACTTCTTTGATGTTTATTATTATACAAGTCAGCGTATTTTTCCAGGTAACAGTATAGACAATTGTAATGATGCCCAGTTTACGACATACGATAAGGACCATGATACACACTCAACAAACTGTGCACTGATCCGTGGACACGGAGGCTGGTGGTTCAAATCCTGCTGTAGAAGTAACCTAAATGGAGTGTACTGTACCAGTGGGGAAAATAACGCAGAAAAATGCAATCGGTGGTATTATTTTTCAAACAACAACGTCGGAATGAAAACATCTCTTATGCTTATAAGAAGGAATGACTAGAAAAGTTAAACTCTGCATATTAGAATAACTATGATATGCAAAACTTTAACATATTTTGAAGTGTACTAAAACATCCAACTATATTATTCATCAACGTCTTGTTCTCATTTTATGTTTATTTTAACATTTTGCTTCAAAGAAAGACCAACTTCAAGACATATGCGGATAGTATTAGGATTAAGTATAAACGATCCATGCTCTAAAACCATTTTTGTTATTTAATTACAACTCTCCCACTCGAGACTGAGAACTCACAATTTTTCATAGGGTTAGATTAATCAATCTCACCGTCTGACGTCTCGATCTCACCCTGTGACGTCATCGATACCAAAGCGTCGTGATAGAAGTAAGGCAACCAACAGGTGATTATTTTAGACACTATCGTCGACGGCGTGGGAGAAAAACAATCAAACGCCAAGGTGCGGGAAGAATGGCCAATTCTCAACCCTCGCGTAAAAGATTTGCTTGTCCATGACTCGGCAAGACTCGTCATGGACTTGCAAAATTTGTACACTCAGGTTGAGAAATCGCCATCCCTCCCTCATGGTGGTATAAAATTATATTGATCTAAAAAAATGAGGAACCTCACATTTTTGGCAAGAGGAAATTAATAGTCTATATTGTAGACGGCGCCAGGAAAATTCACTTTGGGTTTATTCCACCTGTTTGACATTAAGTATTACGGACAAAGATTTAATATCCGGAACACGTGCCTAGTAGAATACAATTGGTACTAAAGAACATATATTTCAATATTAACAATTTATGAACCTGTATACATTTTGTATGTATTTGGAGATTCAGACAATGTTGAGGTTGTCCTGCTCGTCTGGAAATCTTATTGACTATCTGCCCAAAAGTCGGTCATTTTACGATTGACAACCGAAAGTATTGTCATGTTATATGTTGGCGCTTCTAGAGTACATTTGGTGGTGTCTAAAAATCACTATGGCTTGAAGTATCACAGATGGAGATTGACTATTCGAAACACGTGCAAGCGCGGATCCAGAGGGGGGGTCGGGGGGGGGGGGGTCCGGACCCCCCCTGGAATTTTCGAAGCATAGCTAAATTTTGTTATTAATATACATATTTCATAAGATTAAGTCCCAATTCCCCTTTTGTTGTCATGATAACGAATTTGTATTAGAAATCTTTCATTTTGAGAATATTTTGACGTCAGTATTTCAAAAAAATTTTCAAGAATTTATTACATTCATTTGTACATGTACGTTATTTTCAAATGATGCTGCGCTTTCCTATACACAACACATATACATTACACCTAGCTAGGTCATTAAACAAGGGCACTAAGAAAACGAAAAGAAACTGAAAAAGACACGAATAGTGGATTTTATTCCAATTCTCGGAAAAAAAAAATTCGCTGGCTCGCTATCGCTCGCCATTTGTTGTATTCACATATTAGAACTGACAATCAAGTACTATGATGTGAACATTCGAGATTTTAAGCTGTTTGCTCGCCACTGCTCTCCAGTTACCTGATTTATTAATAATTAGAAACAGAACTGATATAAACTTTTCTTGCGTTTGCTTCTTTTTTTTTTTTTTTTTTTTTTTTGCTCTTCAAAAAATTCTGACTTTTAGGACCCCTTCTGAAAAAAATTCCTGGATCCGCCCATGACGTGTCTAGAGGCTTAACATTTTCTTCAAGAAGGTTAAGAGTTGGAATATTTCCAAATTATATTCTACACGTGCAATTTATTAAGGCTGAAAATTTGCTGTATTAGTGTCTTTATTAACTTGTGTTTTGTTATGGACATGCGACACGCAGCAAGTGTATTTATCGTACAAGTTTCATGCGATAAATGCACTTTCTGTATTTTGAATACCCGTAGCAAATAACAAATAATGACACTTATTCAATATGTGCACCACAATTGTCTGTTTCATTCTTGTTTTCTAAAATTGCGTATTTCTGTGTAAAAAGGTGACGTTGAAATGCAGCTCATTGGGGGTTCAGTTTGTACATGTAGGCATGTTTCTTTAGACCTTCTGCATTGTGATGACACGAGCTAACATGCAAAATGCATTACGTTCCTTTCAATATTTTTTTTTTCTCATGGGATTACATTGGTTGTGCATATAATAAGAATATAAAAGATATATTAAGCAAAACTATTCTGAACTCATCACAACGGAGCACATCCGAGGATGCACAAATAACGAATATCAGACAAATCAACGTCAACAAAAAACAACAAAGAAAAAACTAGAAACACAACGAACATCAGACAAATCAACTTCAACAAACAACAGGGAAAACCTAGAAACACAACGGACATAAGACAAATCAACTTCAACAAACAACAGGGAAAAACTAGAAACACAACGAACATCAGACAAATCAACTTCAACAAACAACAGGGAAAAACTAGAAACACAACGAACATCTGACAAATCAACTTCAACAAATATAAGGGAAAAAACTAGAAACATAACGAACATCAGACAAATCAACTTCAACAAACAACAGGGAAAAACTAGAAACACAACGGACATAAGACAAATCAACTTCAACAAACAACAGGGAAAAACTAGAAACACAACGAACATCAGACAAATCAACTTCAACAAACAACAGGGAAAAACTAGAAACACAACGAACATAAGACAAATCAACTTCAACAAACAACAGGCAAAAACTAGAAACGCACGGACGGACATCAGACAAATCAACCTCAACAACAGGGAAAAGCTAGAGACACAACGAACATCTGACAAATCAACTTCAACAATAGGGAAAAACTACAAACATAACGAACATCAGACAAATCAACTTCAACAAACAACAGGGAAAAACTAGAAACACAACGAACATCAGACAAATCAACTTCAACAAACAACAGGCAAAAACTAGAAACACAACGGACATCAGACAAATCGACTTCAACAAACAACAGGGAAAAAATAGAAACACAACGGACATCAGACAAATCGACTTCAACAAACAACAGGGAAAAACTAGAAACACAACGGACATCTGACAAATCAACTTCAATAAACAGCAGGGAAAAACTAGAAACACAACGAACATCTGACAAATCAACTTCAACAAATAACAGGGAAAACTATAAACACAACGACATCTGACAAATCAACTTCAACAAACAACAGGGAGAGCTAAAAACACAACGACATCTGACAAATCAACTTCAACAAAAAACAGGGAAAACTAGAAACACAACGACATCTGACAAATCAACTTCAACAAAAAACAGGGAAAACTAGAAACACAACGACATCTGACAAATCAACTTCAACAATAGGGAAAAATTAGGAACACAACGAAACCACGCTGAACGGTCAAACAAACAGTTAAAGCAGACACACGGGAACACAAATTATAGCAATACATAAATTCGATCTTTTGGAAATAGAGAGTTACTTCCCATTTGTGCAGGTTTCTGACGTTATATCATTATGACGTCATCAAACTCTATGGAAGCCAGCATGAAATTCAGGGAAACAGGGTTAAATGTATGACGTTTTCAAAGGAATTTAATGACGTCACAATGCTTTTACGTCAGATACCCACACAAATCGAACGTAGGACTGTAAAATCGTAAAGACGGAATTGTGCACCCGATTTCTATTTTTGATGGTCATACTAGTATTCTATCTAAAACACTGCTTGAGTGTTCTATGAATATACCTCTATTCGATCTTGACCAAAGTAGATTACTATCACATAATTGATAATGATGTTTACATGATAGACGTACATGAAAATAAATTCATATAAAGTAGATTTAGACCGTATTTACCTAGTTTAATCAAAGGGGATTTCCATGGAACATATCATATGCGTATCACGTGATATGAGACAGTTAAAAGTTACTTATACATCTGATGAGCAATGAATGTGTATGGCTCAGAATACGTATGACTGTAAAATTTCTTAGTCTTAGGGGTAAATTTTTCTCTATAATTGGGACGTCAATTGACGATTTGAATGTTTCATGATGCATTAAGAGGATTCTACAGTTGCCTTGTTTAGCGCATTAAGTTTGTAAATGTCTCTTGTTTTTTGTATTTTGGGTTTTACATTGTTAATAATTCCTTACATCTTTGAGGCGGAATAATTACATGATTCTGTTATAAGCGTAAATCAATTTTCGTTTTTGCTTTTCTTATTGCAAAATTTCATTGATAGCTTAAAGACGATTTTATCTTTACGTACTTAAATAAGCATGAAATAGTCTCACATAAAAATTTAAAGCCTCATGAACAGTGTCTACATCTAGATGCTTCAATTCTTCAAGATGTATCGAAAGGAAGATACACTAAATCAGTGTTTCCTTTTCATTTTGTTTTCCACTATTCTGATACAGCTAAGAGCAGATGAAAGACAAATTTTAGATATACTGTATTTCATGACTCCAAAGTTGTGTCAAAGAGAGTGTTCACATCATCACTCCTGCAATGAAATCGTGTATGATAAAGCTCAATTAATGTGTACACTTGTTGGTACTAACAATGAAGATGTGATGTATACGACCAATACCGACACATTACCTACGGTAAGTTGTATTATGTATAACTCGCTAAATATTTAGAAAGTATAATTTATAGAGCTATTCATACTACATAAAAATTGAATTGTTTTGATTTTTTTTATTTAACTTGAACACTCTGATATTTGAAATGCGCATCATTTTTTAAGCCTCACCGCTCATGAGAATTTCTGTTTAACATCGGAATCTGTGTATTTTGTTAATATCGTTTTTCACGTTTCTATGATGTTGTTGAGTCCGTCCCCTTGAGCCTTCTCCGGATTGGTCACTACAGGTTGGACTTAATGGATAATTATGTTTTCAAAATTGTTTTAAAGTCAGTGTTTAAATGTCTGCTGTTAATTTTGTCATTTTGTCTGTAGTTAATTTTAATCCTGCGCGTTTGTTCCGCTGTGGTCAGCGCAACATAGTCTTGCTGGATATTGTCTCCATATTCTCTACAAGTATTTCTTTACAGCATCATGCAAAACGAGGAATAAAGAGTAAAGTTCGACATGTCTTTTGTCATAATCGATCTTCAGCGATTGAACAATGCACAATGCTTCAAAGTGTTATGTTACCTGTGTCATAACACAAAAGTTAGATAATGGCATTTTGCAATCGATCATAGGTATGAGGGCTGATTGAAACATGTATGTTGTGAGCCTCGTATTGTTGAATCTGAAGTTTATCAGACATTTTACATTTTTTCTACATAATCCCCTTCAGTTTCTACATGTATACACTTTTGCCACTGGCGTTTAAGGGTCTCTTTTAAAGAACTCCTATTTTGACTGGTCTGAAACGATCCATTGCAAGTATGACGTCATCGTCAGACTAAAAGTGGGTGCCAGAAATAGCTGCTTTCAGATTTGGGAAAGATGAAAGTCTGATGGAGCAAGAGCATGTGAATAAGTCGGATATTCAATCAAATTAAAGCCAAAATCATGAATAGCAGCCTTGTAAACAGGAGAATTGTCCTGTTAGAAAAACACGTCTTGCGGCGCTTATGTTTAATATCTTCCCGTAACTGTGTCAGAAGTCAAGCATAAACTTCTAAGAATAAGTACATTGAAGCAGATATTATTCAAATGTTAAACTTCCTGATCGACAACATTTTTGTGGTGTTTGGAGGAAAGGTCTTTCAAGAAATTGTCAGAATTCCGATGGGAACCAATTGTGCCCCGTTCAATCATTCAATCGTTGGTCTCTGAAGGGAACAGATACGTAGCTTCTAACTTTAACTTCACTTACAGATACATAGACGATGTGCTGTCCATCAATAATCCAAAATTCGCGGATTACCTCAGCAGAATGTATCCTTCGGAACTTGAAACCAAAGAAACAACAGAGACAAATAACTCAGCATCCTATCTGGACATAATGTTGTCCTACGACACTGATGGTTACATGAACATCTCACTCTACGACAAACTTGACGACTTCAATTTCAACATCATAAACTTTCTTTTTCTGAGTAGCAACATCCCTTCATCGCCTGCTAATGGCGTGTTCCTATCTTAGTTGATACTCTATGCCAGAGCAAAGACCAAAATATACAGATTTTGTTCTGAGAGCTAGGCGTCTTTCAGTAAAGCTTCTAAGTCAGGGAAACGTTTGTGGCCGACTAACCTCGTCACTGAGGAAGTTCTACGGTCGATATGTGGAACTCGTCATACATTATGCAATCTGATTAAAACCAGATCTCTACATGCTCCCGATTTTGTTATGTCGCGTAGAGGATCTGGTATAACCCAGTAGACATCGACGTGCAGGTGACCTTTCTAACTGACCAATCAAAAGATCGGCCTGAGAAATGTAGAGATGATCGGGGGCATGCGGATGCATAAGAACTTATCCTAAAATTAATAGTTCCGAAGAGATGACCACAGCGCACAGAACCAGCTGTGTGTAAACATTGCCGCAGCGTTGGTTTACATGAAGACCGCAAGCATCACCTAATTGGAGTTATTGTGGTCACGTACGATGAAAAAAAAAACAACAACAGTGAACGCGTTATTTTGAAAAATAATTAAACATGGCAAAGAAGACAGAAATTAATACAATCTCTATTCATCATGTTTATATTTCAAAACCGAGAATTTTTCAAAGGGTTTATACAATGTAGAATTGTTACATGCTACACAGTAGCTTGGACTCCCTTCGAATCATCCTATCATTTCATGTATATTTTTGCTTCGATCTTACTGCGGCGACCAGTCCAGGAAAGGGCAATGTATAGAAATAGAAACAGTGACTTTTAATCCGTTCTTTTTCTACATAATTATTCTCATTCTTGTTAATTGAAGGGTACTGATTTTCAATTCGTAGAAAACCATTTGAAGTGCTGCGTACATATTTATGTTTGATTTTATTATACGATAAGATACCGTACTGCAAAGATCATACAGATCATTATGGCTCCGCGTCTTGTAATCTTGTGTAGTGATCCAGATGTGTCCGTCTGATAAGATGGGAAAGCTGGCCTGTGGTCATTTAATTCTAATTACCTTATGTTGGGCAGAATTTTTGCAGAACCGACTTGCGTTTGATACGCATATGAGGATTGGTTGAAGATTTTCGCTTGAAACTTTTTTGATTGGACAGTGAAAGTTCTCAGCTAAGGTCACCTGCACGTCGATGTCTACTAGGTTATACCAGATCCTCTACGCGACATAACAAAATCGGGAGCATGTAGAGATCTGGTTTTAATCAGATTGTACATTATGATGTCTAATTTTCCAGAATGGTGGACGATATTCTGTCGTAGAGCATTTGAACCATCTAACCACCGAATATACTTGTATTTTCCGAAATGGAAGTAACTGGATGTGACAATTCTACTGAATTGAAGTGACGGGTGTTGCATGCAAGGAGATGCTGACTCTTCCTGGGCACCTGGTCTTGCTCCCATATTTGGAGTTCGCTTCTTTTTATATGGTAGAGGAATTTGTTTCTTTGCTTTGTTTCCTGTTTTATCCTGGTATTGTATGCCTTCCGTTTAGGGTCCCTGGTAAAAGCGAAACGAAACAAAAAGGACATGAAACGAAAGAAAGCGAAACGAAACGAAACGAAACAAAACAAAACATTAACTTGCGGGAAGAACACAAACATGAATCATTGCTGAGAACAAACATTTAAAGACAATATCTGCATGCCCATAAGTTCTAGTGGCTAGAGGGTATCTTTGTATAGTCGAAGTTGACCTTATGAAACATAAGTGTTAAATGCCATAGATGTATTCTAGTGGACTAAGGGGGCAGAGCTAATGACCTCGCTAGAAAAGAAAATATTTCAGTGGAGCACATTTCAGGAAATAAATGTCATCCCTTTTCAAGCAAAATATGCCATCTCCCTCATTTTTGTTGATAAAGGTTTTAAAAATACAGAATTGAACAGTCCCGTCTCCTCTGTACTAGACTCCTCCCTGCTAATAATATTTATCATCTGCTTATGACGGGGTCATATTTCCCCTCCCCAATTTAATCCTCTCAAATGCAATAATATTATGGCATTTACCATAATATTTATATTATAATCGTCAACTTTTACTTTGTCAAGAAATCTTCAAGTCACTATCTAGAACTGAAATATCAAAATGCAAAAAAAAAACCTTCCGCATTATTGACTTCAGTAAAGTTTACATAATCGGTTTCGGCGGAATTTCCCCCTCTTTATAGCCTTTTCTCTAAGTTCTTTAAGATTTATGTTTTGTTTCATTTCGATCTGTTTTGTTTCGATCTGTTTTGTTTCGTTTCGATTTGTTTTATTTCGTTTCGATTCGATTCGTTTCGTTTCATTTTTGTTTCGTTTGCACTTTACAGGGACCCTTCGGTTTAAGATTTTCTGAATTATCGATTTCGTACTATGTAGTCGGATATGTTCATAATCCATATTTGTCATAGTGCCATTGATTGTGTGTCCTGTTTGAATACCTTCTGCATCGAGAATACTGAGGCTTATGACATTTTAATCAGCCCTCAAATCATGTGATAAAATGAAGTTTTGCTCTACTGTGAGTACTGTTTATATTGAAGTCAGGATCTCCTATATCTAATTTGTGTCACACTTATGCCCGTGATCGTAACAAAGTTCCTCGCGAGGGGTTTGACAGTAAGTAGTTTAAATGTTTTTCACTGGCATGGTCGCCAAAGCACCTTCTATATAGACATTTAAGCGCAGACAGTGCATGTTTTGTAGATATTGTTTTCAGTTTCGTGCGTGAACATCGACGGCGGGTGGGGCTAGACAAACATGGAATGCTTAATCCTCCCGAGTACCTGGTTCAATCTCTAGCTTGCTATGGGTCCATCTATACTCAATCTGGGCTTTGTTGTGAGTGCTGTTGAGATTCTCGTCAGAATCTCTTTTGTATAGCAGAATATCAAGACAATCAAGCTACTCTTTATTAATGTAAATCATAGCATATTAGTCATGATAGAGTATAATTACAATTTTCGATTTTTTTTTCAGAATTCAAATGCGGAGTGCAAGACAACAATTTGCATCGCATTTGAAATTTGTGTACAGTTGAGAACTAGAGCTGTTTGCGTACGTGAAGGTAATTGAAACATATAGCTTAGTAAGACGTTGTAATTAGTACATACTTTCAAAACTAAATTACTTTAGTATCTTTGAATTATGATGGCTTGGAAAGGATTGGATCACCCATAACACTCGGTTTCAGCATCCACAGCAAAACAGAAAACACGAAATGCGAAAACACAGAGTAAACAAACACAACAAGAGACGCAATAGGTACATGGAACACCAAATACGACATCTAAACACAGAGTAGACAAACACAACAAGAGACGCAATAGGTACACGGAACACCAGATAGAACATCTAAACACAGAGTAGACAAACACAACAAGAGACGCAATAAGAACAAGGAACACCAAATAGGACATCAAAACACAGAGTAAACAAACACAACAAGAGACGCAATAGGTACACGGAACACCAGATACGACATCTAAACACAGAGTAGACAAACACAACAAGAGACGCAATAGGTACACGGAACACCAGATAGAACATCTAAACACAGAGTAGACAAACACAACAAGAGACGCAATAAGAACAAGGAACACCAAATAGGACATCAAAACACAGAGTAAACAAACACAACAAGAGACGCAATAGGTACACGGAACACCAGATACGACATCTAAACACAGAGTAAACAAACACAACAAGGGACGCAATAGGTACATGGAACACCAAATACGACATCTAAACACAGAGTAGACAAACACTACAAGAGACGCAATAAGAACAAGGAACACCAAAGACGACATCAAAACACAGAGTAGACAAACACAACAAGACACGCAATAGGTACAAGGTACACCAAATACGACATCAAAACACAGAGTAGACAAACACAGGAAGAGACGCAATTGGTACAAGGAACACCAAAGACGACATCAAAACACAGAGTAGACAAGCACAACAAGAGACGCAATAGGTACAAGGAACATCGAATACGATATTCACAAACAATTTAAAACACATATGTGTGTAAATAAACCAACGAGACCAATAGGCAAGCGGTGTCAATGAAAGTACCACTGATGAGGATTCATTATAGAAAACATGCGTGACTTTTGCACGGAATTTCAACGTCTGCTCTTTTACAATAGAAATGTCAGTTATTTTATTCTGTATCACGTGCACAATTAAGTATAATTGCTTTATTTATTTTGCATTTGGACACTTCGTATTTTGCAAATTTCCTATGTTCACAGATACACCACGAGATTGTAAGGATGCATTGAAGACTGGTAAACAAAACAGTGGACAGGCAGTGATATATCCATTTTATCCAATATTAGATCGTGTACATGTCTTATGCGACATGGAAACAAACAATGGAGGTTATACGGTAGGAATAGTAAAATGCCTATGTAACTCTTACATGTATATGAATTATGTTATAGTGACCCCAGCGGAACGCTATACAGAAGAAGTAAGGGATACCTATACATTCTATAATAACCACACATATATTTTAGAATCTATCGGTATGCCCAATAGACCCGTTGGGTTATGCGTAGTCTTTGGTCAGTGAATGACAATGAAACACGATTCCCGAAATCAGAGTCAACAAAATCGCAATGAAAGGCTAACAAACCTTGAAAAAATATATAAAACAGACTTTCCTTACGAGAAAAGAAAAATCGGAAAAACAGACGGAGACATTAACACATCTCCATAGAAACATGATGGAGAAATTGATATAAAAACCAATCTCAGGATCCAGTGCGAATAAGGAAAGTTATATTGTAAGTGGCGCTGTTAAAATCCACCGTGCTAATTTGTATGGTGTAAACATATTCAATTATCATATGATTCATGTTGTATAGTACACTGTATGTTGCAGTGGTTACTGCAATGCTGTAAATTTATCTGGTCTTAAATGATGCTATTGAATTTGAAGACGTTTAACATTTGAACTACTTGGTGAGTGTCACTGCTGGTGGACCAAGAGATTTTTGGACAATGATTTCACACTTTTTGGCCATATTTCATTGTTTAGATTAGAGATCACAGACGAGGGTTAAGTACCTGTCTGGTCCATGCTGCAAATTTATCTGGTCTTAAATAATGCTATTGAATGTGAAGACGTTTAACATTTGTTGTTGCATATGTCCTCCCTATTTGATGAAGGCGTTGTATATGATCAATCTTGTCGTATATTAACTGTTGACTATTTTCTTTACTGGTTCGTTCAACTATCGGTTGATTTGCTGTGCATGTTTACGATGTCTTCTTTAACTCATTTGTGTCACACGTATGCCCTTTGCCGTGTGGAGCTCATAAAAAAGTTCCCCGCGAGGGGTTTGACAGTAAGTATTTTGAATATTTTCCCTAACATGATCGCCATAGCACTTTCTATATAGACATAACTTCAGAAAGTGCATGTATTTTACATATTGTGATCATTTTCGTGCATGAACATCGACGGCGGATGCGGCTAACCAACAGGGGATGCTCACTCTTCCCGGGTACCTGGACCCACCTCTGCCTTGCTAGGGGTCCGTCGATGCTCAATTTGGTGCTCTATTGTGAGTGCTGTTGAGATTTTCGTCAGGATCTTCTTTAACTTATTTCTGTTCATTGTTAGCGTGGTAAATAATAATAAAAATAATTATAATTATAAATACTTTATTTTTTGAAGGTAAAACTAAATTAGAACAAAACTATTCTCCCTTGAGTCCTTCAACAAACAAATAAATAGCTAAAATATTTACAATATTAACACAAGCATGATGCAAGTCAGACATAATTATATACATGTATATGTATCTATGTAACGTACACATAGGACAGTTAATGAGCAGTGTCATTATTTGACAAAAGATAATTTAAGCATTTAGTTCTAAAGGTGGTGAAAGAATTACAGCTTTTTACTGCATGGGGTAAACTGTTCCAAATTAAAGATCCAGAATACTGAAATGACTTCTTGAAAATTTCTGTTTTTGGTTTTGGAATGGCAAGGTTAGAATTTGTAACGGAACGCAGTTGATAAACATCAGATGAGTTTAATTTGAAAAGATCTTGAAGATATTGAGGGGCAATCTCATTTTGACATTTGTACATCAATAAACTTTTTTTTTATATTCAATTAAATACAGTATAAATTGTCGATTCTCCCTACCTTGAATGTGATTTCGTAAGTGGTCCTTGTAACGGGACCAAGTTTGAGATATTTTCTTCTGTAGAATTTGGGATAAAGCGCTGGTGAATTTTGATTCTGTCCTTGTGCTTTCCATTATTGTTTGAGGGAGGGGGTTATACATTTGTAAAAGGCAGTTATTTTCAAAACCATTCTGACTACTTTTAATTTTCATTAATTTTGCTACCGGTATTATCTATTTTAAAGTATACATGATAACCCCAACTTACCAACTTGGATTTGTTGTTTCAATAATAATTTTAACATACAGGTTATACAGCGGAGATATGATGGATCCGTCGACTTCGCACAAGATTGGAATAATTATACACATGGATTTGGTTCCTTGGAAACTGAGTTTTGGATCGGTAAGTCTAAATACAGTACAGTAGGGCGGCCAAGCCGGATTTGCACGTGCGGCGTAAAAAGGAAAATGTGAGTCCGCGAATGCATGACGCACTCTTTCTCGTCGGAGAAAATATGGACGCCTCCGAATTTTGGTCCTTTTCCGAAAGCTCTAGACAGCACAATTTTTTATTTCAGCAAATAAAATATCGTCAAACTTTTGCTTTTAGCTTTATATTTTACCCTCAATTAGTTTATTTTAGACAAACCTGACATTTTAATTACTAAATCGATGATTGAAGTTGGCTAAATATTCCCGGGAAAAAATGCCCCAAAAAGTGGAAAATAAAAATGAGGTACAAAAAAATGGTCCCTCATAGATTTTTATAATATTTTCAAAAAATGACATTCACATCGGCATCTTTCAAATATCAAAAAATTACAGAACCACTTTTTCATATATTGAAATAATTCCCGTTTGAAATCAGCTGGTGTTAGCTTCGTTTCGGCATGCGCAGAATCACGATTTTGCACCCAATACACATTGAACGTGTGTCACACTGTAAACATGAATGAATGACTATTCGGAGTTTAAAGTATTTTGTGTATGAAAAAGTATAACTGTTGGATGATTTTTATCTCGTGAACCCATTTCTAACCTTGGAATTGCAATTAAGAAGAGATTAATGAAGGTTTCAAGCTGTTTTTGTCCAACCCGACGTCACGAAGGCCGATGTCAGCTCAGTACAGTGCCAGTGTCGGTGTGATGTAAACTTGATGACGCAAAAACATGTTACGACTTGTGTACTTCACATACATGTACTTTTTTCAGTTCAGCTGTTTGTTTATATAGTGAAATGGATACTAGGCCGATGCCTCGATGACGAAATTAATCTAGGAACCATTGAAAACATCGGCTTTTTCCTCAAGCTCAAGGTAAATAAACAAATTTGTAAACAAATATTTTTTTTCTCTTTCTCTCACACATACATATACACACTTTACTAATACTACCAAGATATGTAATAATTTTCAATCACTGAAATGATCAGTTTATTAAGTTCATTTATGTGCCTTTATTTTGACCAACCAAGCCTACCCCCCCCCCCCCCCCAACCCCCACCCCACCCCATTGGGCCCCAAGCCATATTTTTTAAATTTTAAAAAACTACACACTGTCATTCACAAGTATACATGATATTATAAATGTATTTTTTTTCATCAGAATATAAAGTGAAAAGAGAAAAGAGATTGAATGGGGCCAGGGGGAGGGGGGGGGGGTTACTCACATTTCCATTCACACAATGACATAAACATATAAAATGCAAAATGCAACATGGGTAATTTAAACTATGAATTTCTAGATAGATAATATATCATTATATAATTTGATTATCTTGTAGTTCAAGTCATTAAAAATAATTTTTCATGAAATCATTGGTTGAGTGTTGAATTTTAATATCAATACTATTCTTTCCAGTGATAAATTTATGATTGCTAAATGAATAACATATACAATCAAATAGTTATAAAGGATTAATACAATTTAAGTGCAATTAATGAATCATTTTGAATTTTTTCTGTTTATGACTATGCATTAGTGAAAATTGTATCAAAATAAACAAATAAAGAAATGAGTAAATAATAAATGAATGACTTAAAACTAATTGAAAATGTAAAATTACTTTTTCAGGTCAAACTTGTTAGAAGAAATCTTGCTGTCTGAAAATCACCAAGTGGCTTTTTATATGGAAGGCATGCATTTAAAAGGAATTATTGATTGGAAATTGTGTACTATAGACTATATTGATATCATATTCTACATCGAATTGGTTTGAAGATTGTGCATATTGCCATCATATTCTTCTTTGTGAATTGTGAGTGTGCAAAAATACCATACAAATGGATTATTCACAGAAGATGGAAGAGTTCAAGACCTGTCAAAATTTCAGAAAACAATTAACATGATTAATGACTGTGAATCTTATTGGACAATGGCAGATATAGTGAGATAATGAAATAAATATTTTTTGTGAATTCTTGCAGAGGATGAATTGGTCAATTAAATTTCTTCTTCATGATATAGGAATTTAAATTCAACTGTCATGGATCATGGGCACATCAAATTATGATAGTTATTTCTTTCGTAGTGACTATCTGGAGTAAAAAAGTAAATATAGGCTTCCTTGCAAAAAAAAATCACATATTTGTATCTTTTGTTTTCCAATTATTGAAAGCTCCTGCGCATTAAACAGAACAAAATTGGAATTTTTATATGTATTTTTCTCGGATACAATGAGTATATTTCAAATTGTGGATGTATTGTCTGGCATATCCAAGAAAATGTCATTTTTCCCTTGTGCGTGGCAGTTTTGTACTTGATCAGAGGAAATTAGGAAGGTCGCTGGAAAAATCTTCGGTCTGTTGAATTCTGGTGATATTTTTTACAATTTAAATGTTTGCTCATCAAAAGGTCAAAACAACCTTCCTTCTAGAATGGTAAATTCGAATTTATATTCTGCTTTGTGAATTTCTGATGTCGAAGCGTTCGGTCGATTGACGATTTCTCCGAAATTGTCGAAACTGTGCAGCATGTCGAGGTACATAAATGAGGTACAAAAAAATGGTCCCTCACCGATTTTCATAAAATTTGAGAATTGAACACTTGGATATATTCTCCACAACATATCAAAAAATTACAGAACCACTTTTTAATATTTTTGAAAACGATCCCCCTGTTTGCGAGGAAGGGGGCATGGGAGTCGAACGTTTAGAGTACTGCTGTCATTTTGTCAGCTGATTTTCGACAAATTTACAGAATAAAACATCACATTTTGGGTATATTTAGAGACATAAAATCTTAAAGAGTTTGTTTAATCTTTTAAAATCCGATGCCATCAATTTGCATCGCTGTTATTAGTATTTTTCTGCTGTGAATGTGTTTCGAAAAAATGCTTAGTAACGGCGACGCGAACTTCGTTCGATATTAATGCGCCGTTCTTAGCAACGGTTGCCGTCACGCGCAAATCTGGCTTGGCCGCCCTACTGGTATAAAATTCATGAAGACATCATCATTATGCAAGTCTTACGAGACAGTAGATTTCTTTTTAAGATAACATTGTCTACAACATGAAATAAACGTCATAGTCAAATCTGTGATTCATGGAAACTGGATGACGTGAAAGCACAATGTCCTTTGTAAGCTTACTTGATGCATGTACTCTGGAAGCAGAGTATATTCTGCTTCAGTGGTAAATAGTTATTATTTTCAAAGTAGACTATATCTATCTGGATGTCAAATAATGGAAAACAAGCATTACCGGTTTCCAAATTGAATGTTATATTGGGTAACGGTAAATACCCACTGTCATCTGCTCTTTACAGAAGAGTATCAGTGCCAGATTGATACAATTTTTTTATTCATAATTTACACTGTTTTCTGTAACTTTTAATTAAATAAATATTTTAAACTTTCTCCTGTAAATTTTGCACTTTTAATAGTAAATTTAGTACTTAAATGTCTAAATTTTCCCATAAATTTTACTCTTTTATGTGTAAATTTTATACTTGTATGTGTAAATTTTACACTTTTATCTGTACATTGTACATTTTTGACCTGTACTTTTACACTTTCATGTGTATATTTTACAATTTTCTGTAAATTTTACACCTTTTTTTCTGTAAATTTAACACCTTTTTCTGTGTAATTTACCCTTTTTTCTGTGAATTTTACACTTTTTCCCATCAGTTTTCCATGTCAGAAAGTATCGCGATGGTGCATGCGTAGTACTATGTGGCGTGATCCTAATATTACATGTACATATAGATACAAATATGTAAAGGAACATCGCTGATTTATACAAACAGATGGAATGAAAATTGTATAATCTTGTTTTTTTATTTTCATTTCTTTATAAACCAATTATGATCGCCTTCCGTTGTGAGTTTGGATGTACATTAATTGAAAAAATTGAATTTCGGATTGAAATGTGCTCATATCGAGAGACGCTACCTTAAATCGAAGTTGTTGCCAGCCATCTGCGATTGTTGATCGACATTGTTAGGCTAATGAACAAAACCTATTAGAACTAGCAAAGAAAAAAAAAACAACCCCCAACCATTTACACCATTACACTTGATAACTATATATGACGGTGCAAGGCAATGGTACACAGAGATAAACATATATCCATGACATTTCTTATTATTAGAAAATATCGATATGATAATATAGAATAAGAACAAATAAAATACTTAATGAAAAGGAGTCAATGGTTATTTTTTTTTTCATACTTAGAATTTAGATTTACTTTTAATTTATGACTTGAATTGTCAGAAAATGATATCTATATCCTTGGACTTAATACTCAATTTAATGCCTTTGTACATGTATGTTTCCAAATTTATATGGATATGAAATGCATCAGATTAGTATGTTATATACATGTAAACTTGCAAGCATAAAGTAGCAAGATTTTATTTATGAAAACAGACCTAATAATTGACTCAGAGGATTCCCTTAATAGTTGTAATGACCATTTCGTCAGAACGTAAATTCGTCATCCAAGGGTCCCTAAAATGTCAATTCGTTTGTTTAAATGCCAACTTAACATTTGGAGCTGTCGTCAAATCGTCATGTCCGCCATATGTGTTTGTTTTCATTGTTTGTTTAACAATTATCGGTAAACAAACAATTACAGACAAAATGTATATATCACTTTCATTGCTGCGAAAACTTATCATTTAGTAATTAGAATGAGTTAAAGAAGATCCTGACGATAATCTCAACAGCACTCACAATAAAGCAGAAAATTAAACATCGACGGACCCCTAGCAAGCTAGAGGTGGGATCAGGTGCCCGGGAGGATTAAGCATCCCCTGTTGGCTAGCCGCACCCACCGTCGATGATAATGAAGCATGGAAATGAAAATATATTAAATTCATGCATACATGAAGTACATGATATGCGACTTGGTGTTCGTATTCAATTCATTGATTTGCCATTTGCCAATGCTATTTAAACATTTGATTTTATTTGGATATGCAACTGAATCGACCGGACAGGAAATTTGGATCCGCGCACTCTCTGTGATGTAAATGTACAAATTTAAATTCAAAAAAATTAAGAAGGCGCTACTGAAATGATTTTTGTCGGCTCCACTGGAAGCATCACTGATGAGAATTTAATACTCGAAACACGTGTCTGGTGCATGGAAATCGGTTTGGACTTTTCTTCAAGAAGGTATAGATTTGGAATTTTCGATATCAGTAATAACACTAAAATAAAACAATGTATTAAAACTCGGACGCTTCAGCTTCTTCCTCCCTCCAAAGTGCTCCAAATTTTATATTCAATAAGTTTACCAAGAGACTGAATCAGTCTTTCCTTACAATAATTTATTTTTGTCAGGAGTATTTATATTCGTCGGTACGTAATGTCGTCAAGAAAGGGGCTGAAGAAAATGACGAAAATTGGTATCTGACGAATAAAAACCAATTTACAGTAGATCTCTTCGATAAAATAGTGCAGCCCATATTAATATACGTATGCGAGGTGTGGGAGTTTTCCAATGTTGCTAAAATAGAGCGAATTCATCTAAAATGTTGTAAACTTTTGTTTCAGTTAAAACAATGTACTCTCGTCGTTTGTATCTTATATTATCATGATATTCTTTGATAATAAGACCGGTATCTTAAAAAAAATAGTAAAAGCCCCCGCCACACCTACACGTTCTGGCATGGCGTTCGTACTACGACTACCAGAATTGTACAAAACGCGTGTGAACGTTGTAAGGACAAGCAGAACGTTGTAAGGACGAGCGGCACGTTGTAAGGACGAGGGGAACGTAGTAAGAACTCGCTGTTGCGAATTGAGATCGTAGTAAGGATGCCGGTGTTATAGAGTAGTCTTTCCCCCGTGTAGTTTCTCCCCCCGGAAAGACTACTATAAAGTAGTTTTTCCCCGGAAAGAATACGCTAGAGTAGCCTTTCCCCGGGGAAAAATCTACTCTAGAGTAGTTTTTCCGCAAAGGAAAGTCTGCTCTGGAGTCGTTTTCCCGGGGGAGATTTTAATCTACAGCTAGTTGTAGAGTAGATTCTCCCCAGAGTAGAATCGCCCCCCCCTATTTTCTTATATTGTTGCGTCTCATATCTAAATACCGGTATGTTGCTCATATTTCAAGGCACAAGATACGTTTATGATCTAGCTAATTCTGAGTGTTTGACAGTTCGTGTTATTGTCAGTCTGTCTGTATATCTTACTTTTTTCCGTCGATCTTAATATCCAAGTCTGTTTATCGGAATGTACTTTTATTACCTTGTAAGACTGTCCATTTTATTACTTTGATGTTCACTGTCTTTAAATAGGTGTTTTGGCCGCCCGATTGCATGTCTGAATGAATTATAAAATTAATATTTATCTAGATTTAGCATATGCGATTGCTAAATCGCAGTTCGGAATATTGTTTATTCCGGGGTTCGGAACTGTTCCAATGGAAATTCTAATGTTATCATTTTGCCTTTCATCCTCGACTGTGAGACCGATGGGTACTTCTTCGATATTTATATTGCCCTGTGACCGGCATCCGTCCGTCCGTCTATCCGTTTATAATTTCTTTTGGATACGTCTCCTCTGAATGAATCTCGATATCAATATTTTACAGAATCAAGTGAACGTTTAACAAGAGGCCCAGGGGCAACATCGCACACCTCAGAACACTGAAAATCTAAACGCGAAGGGGGTTGGAATATGATTTGTATAATTATCATTATAAGCAAAACCTTGATTATACGATAATGAATAAGTGCATAAAGCTATCTTTTGATAGAAGTAGTTAGAGAAATACCATATCACATTTATGAATTTCCTTTAGGCTTAGGTTCTTTACAAAAACCAAAATCTATGAATCGCATCCAGAAATAATGTTGAAAATCCCCCTTCCTAATATAAATTCAAAAAATTGTCAAAAATGTTTTCACAAAAAGCATTCATTGAATGGATCTAATTAGTAAAAGTGCACAGCTTCAAATACATCAACATAATCAAATTAGGGGAAATTTAGTGTGAAAAATTTTTTTTGGGTCCCTGCAGGATTTGAAACAACAACCCGTTGGTCAATGTGCCCAGAAAAGACACCTAGTATGTGCAATTCTTTAAAAATCGCCTAAAGCCCAACAGATGTGATTCTGAAACAATTCTTTGACAAATACATTCCTTACAATAAATATGATGAGAAGTAACTGAGCAGTTTCAGGGGGGAAAGTTTGAAAAATTTAAAAATGATCATAGCCCCTTCCCTTTTTGCAGTCTAAAAATCATATGAAATAAACTTTACGCACACTAAGTCTCTTCAAAATTCTCCTAGTGGTTTCGGGGCAGAAGTCGAAATTGTAAAGCTTTATACTAAAGATGGACAGCGGACGAACGAACGAACGATGGACTTAACAATAGCTTACCTTAGCCTTTGGTTCAGGTGGGCTAAAAAAGAAACCATTAGCGAAGCCGAATTTATAGAGGGGAAAATCTGCTCTAATATGGGGGAAATTCCATTCTGAAAATGTAAGGGGGAAATATGGCTCTGGAGTAGTTTTTCCCCCTAGGGTAGAAAAAAACTACTCTAGAGTAGTATTTCCGGGGGGGGGGGGGGGGAACTATCCCGGGGAAATACTTCTCTATAACACCGGTACGCAGAGTCAACACGACCGTTTTGAACTGTTCAAAACAGTCGTAGTGCGGACTCGTTGATGACAGAACGTGTTAAGGTCTACTTGCTAACGCATTGAGAGCTCCATTGACGTATTAGAAACGTGTCACGGACGTAGTAGGGTCGTAGTACGGGATGCCAAAACTTTTTCATATAATTACATGGAGATCGTCACGTCTCTGCCGTCCTTACCACGTTCTCGGTTTAAAGGCTCGAGAACGTAAAAAAAAGACCTCCTCCAAACAATTAATCACTTGACGTCTCATGATTGTAGCATGAACGCAGTAAGGACTTCAAGAACGTTGTACTATCGTAACACAAACACCTTTGTCGTAGTGTGAACTTGGGGCCGATCGTAGTGCAAACTTGTATAAACGTATTAAAGACGGAAATGACTCGCTACTAACGTGTTACGGACGCTTAAGGTTGTGTTACACACGTATTTGAGTCGTCAGTTATTCTTTCGGAAAGCCCTTCCGAATGAAAAATGTCACGTTCTCACTACATTCATCACAAATAAGAACGGACTCCTCTGGTGATTACATACATGAGCTCGCTACAGCCGGCAGAGTACTACGCATGCCCTCTTTTTATAGCCATTTACATATTCATCTGTGTCTCTGGGGCTTCTACGTTTCGCGGTCTTGTTTGTGTAATGTTGAAGGGTTCCAACTCTCTACCTTCTTGAAGAAAATTCGAAATCAATTTACATGCACCAAACACGTGTTTAGAATATTAAATTCTCATCAGTGATGCTTTCGGCGGCGCAACCATAAATAGTTTCGGTAGCGCCCTCTTTAATTTTTTGAAGTTAGATTTTTACATTTACATTACAGAGAGCGCGCGGCTCCAAATTTCCTGTAGGGTCGATTCAGTAGCATATCCAAATAAAATCTATGTTCAAAATAGCATTGTAATGTCATCTTACAGTATATAGGTTGTTTTACACCACAATTGTACGTTCTTCGAGACCTCTGGCTAATTGGAGAAGTGAGAGGGTTGTGCGCAAGTAATCCAGGATAACCACACCATTTTTCTACTTGCGTGACAAATGGCCGTCCAAAGTCGGCACCGGCTGCCCATTGGTCTCGTCGGTTTATGTATAGTCTTTTGTGTTTGATGTTTACATGTCGTGTGTCTCTATTCCGTCTCGTGCTGTACTCGTCTTTTGTGTTTTTGCATCAACTGTTTTAATGTTTTGCTTTTGATGCTGCAACGGGGTCTTGTTGGAGATCTCCTCCCTTCTTCAAGAACATCTTTAGAGAATTGAGAGAACGTGTAGGTGTGACAGGGGGTTTAGCAAAGAAGGGGAAGGGAAATACTAATTTGTAACATTGTAATTCATTAATGGTTTCTTCAAAAACATGAACGAGTTTTTGGTTTCATTATGTGAACGTCATACATGTAAAAGTGATCTCTTTCTATTTAGGTAACGACATTATTCATCAACTAACTTCTTTGGGATCAACCTCGCTCTTAGTACAGCTCCATGATCACTATGGGGAGTTTAAAGATGCGCACTACGATAACTTTAAAGTTGAAAGCGAAAGTAACGAGTTCCGGCTTTACATTTCAGGATATAATTCGGGAATAGCAGGTAAGTATCTCAAAACCTATTGCAGCACCCACAGCAAAATCCCAAAAACACAGAACGAGACACAGAAGGGCAAGGGTAACTAACTCAGACCATAGAATCATGAACCACAAAATTCCCCACACAAACCAATGAGACAAACTCACACCATAGAGACATAGAACACAAAATACTACACATAAACCAGCGAGAAGAAAGAGCAACCGGTGCCGATATAGTCTTAACTAGTCAGTGGCAGTGAAAATCCTAATCTAATAGTAACTAGTCAGTGGCAGTGAAAATCCTAATCTAATAAGTTCTTGGTAATTTGTAAATTTCTAATATTACAATCAAAAACATTAGTACATGATCTAGCATACCGAATGAGCTGCAAAATGTAGATACCGTATGACGGTCATCTAGGAACATCACCATCAAGCCAGGGAAAGTTTACTTTATTGAAACCAAAATCATCTTTTTTGTCATACACACTTGTATGAATATCTCCATTAACAATTTTTATATTAAGGTCCAAAAATGGTGTTTCTGTGTGTGTAACGTTTGCCTGTTAAACCTCTTCAAATCAATAGCATCATTTAAGAACAGATAAATTTGCAGCATGGACCAGACATGCATTTTTCGTGTACTTAACTCTCGTCAGTGATCCTCAATCTAAACAATGCAATATGGCCAAAGAAAGTGAAAGTTATTATGTCTTAAATTGTACGAAAGACGTAGCAGGATGGATGGTATATGATGCTACAGGACTCATGTTTTAGAAATTCTAAAATATGTTGATTACAGAAATTTTCCAATGCGTTGAAGAAACGATCAACTGATGTTGATCGAACTTCGCTACATGTGCCCTGGGGGACTCGTGGTCCACTGGCAGTGACACTCACCAAATGGTACAAATGTTAAGCGTCTTCAAATCAATAGCATCATTTAAGAACAAATATATTTACAGCATAGAAGAGACATTCACGTTTCGGGTACTTAACCCTCGTCAGTGACCTTCAATCTTAACAATGTTATATGGCCAACGACAGCGAAAGTTATTATGTCCAAAATGTACCGAAAGACGTAGCAGGCTGGGTGGGATATGACGCTTCAGGACCCACGTTTTATAAAATCCAAGTATTTCATACATTGTCGATAGTAATTTTATTATCCAGGTACCTAGAAGTACCAATGAAACATTTCAAATCACCACGTTTTCTTTGCTTTTGAATATTTTGGATATATTCTTTTTCATACATGTATAGAAATAAATCAGCAACAAGAGGCGCATAATGAGTATCCATTGGGATCCATACAACCTGCCTGCAGAGATTCTCACAAAATCTTAAATAAATGTTGTCCAAAAGGAGAACAAGGCAATACACAGGTCTCTACATCTCCATGATCTGTATTCTGTAGCGGAAAAAATCCTTTGATTCAGATCTACAAATACAGTAAACTTCACCTATAACGAACAGGTTTATAGCGAAATTATGCTTGTAACGAAGTAAAAAGAATGTCCCTGCAGAAATTATATTACCCTCCATTGATTTTTGTACGACTGTAACGAATTTGTATGTAACGAATTATCGGCTGTTACGAAGCCATCTCGTGGTCCCATGGTCATAATTTCTTCACTATTTTCACCCGATGTAACGAAATGCCCTCCAGGTATTCCCAATTAACACACCTGGCGGACAGATAATTACTAATTATCATATAATTGCTCTCCCCATCTTTTGTCCCCGTGCTGATTACCTATTAGGAGACTTGTTGTATACACATGAGGAAATGGTTGCCAATCATTCAATACTCTTCTGGCATGCCAATTGTAAAGAATGCTCACTTAATAAATCACAAAATAGCTATTGAATACTGTTCTTAACTTTTCTTTCATTAGAACGGCCACACCAAGGAATCATACTTAGCATCAAAATGCATGTAACGAAATATGGCTATAACGAATTTGGACGAATGGTCCCCTGGCCTTCGTTATATACGAAGTTTACTGTATTTGATTTCCCCTCTCGATCAGAACTGATGAGTTTGGACAAACTATCATAAATTTTGTCGTCAGCAAGCTTGGCTTACATATTAGAAAATTTGTATGAAGAAATCGTATTGACTTGAAAATTTCTAGATTTCATTTTATCAATTACATCCCCTGATGTTGTAGAAGACCAAAAAAGTTTACATCATTACTATTTAGAACTGTGAAACAATATTCTGTTACGTGCCCCTTTATCGCTGATCACAAGAGAGCTTACACAAAAGCAAAAGCGACAAATTGGCAACCAGCACCGACTTAGGAGTTAAAGAAGATCCTGACGATAATCTCAACAGCACTCACAATAGAGTACCAAATTGAGCATCGACGGACCTCTAGCAAGCTAGAGGTAGGACCAGTTGCCCGGGAGGAGTAAGCATCCCCTGTTGGCTAGCCGCACCCGCCGTCGATATTCACGCACGAAAATGAAAAGAATATATAAAATTCATGCACTGTGTGAGGCCACGTCTATATAGAAAGTGCTATGGCGACAATGTCAGGGAACAATATTCAAAACACTTACTGTTAAACCCCTCGCGGAGAACTTTTTTACGAGCTCCACACGACAAAGGGCATAAGTGTGACATAAATGAGTTAAAGAAGATCTGCCATCTACAGCATAAGTAAAAAAAGTGGTAGTTATCCGGATTACTGGTACTGGTGCAATATCCCAAAACAGTACTCTTAGTTAAGCAGCAATAGATATATGCAAATATTAATCAATGTTTTCATCGTAATGCTTTTGTGCGGACTTACTCCTTTACTAATGCGAGGCTGATCTGAATCAATCTTTGATTTCTCAGGGGAAAAACAATTAAATCTCGGATTCAAAGTCAAATTTCGACACACTCATAATTTATTATTCATTGCTTATCCTACGTTTATTCATCCATGTAAGTCAATAATAAAGCAGAGAAACTACATATATGAATAAGTTGTTTCATTCATGGATAGAATATATATAAATCATATGTAATCATAATACACAATTATATAAACGATCTATTTAGTAATATACGTTTTTTTCATATTAAATAATGAAGTAGATGGTCACCAGGAAGACTCTTTTGACACTTAAGAGTTAAAGAAGATCCTGACGATAATCTCAACGGCACTCACAATAGGGTGCAAAATTGAGCATCGACGGACCCCTAGAAAGCTAGATGTGCCTGGGAATGGTCCCTTTCTGTGTAACGATGTAGCAACAGGCATTACTGTAGCATCATATCCCACCCATCCTGCTACGTCTTTAGGTACACTTTTTCGACATAGTAACTTTCATACTTTTTGGCATATTACATTGTTTAGGTTTAGGATCACTGATGAGGGTTAAGTACCCGAAACGTGCATGTCTGGTCCACGTTGCCAATTTATCTGTTCTTAAATGATGCTATTCAATTTGAAGACGTTTACATTCATGTTACCTTAATGCTGACTTGAGGGATTTGTTAACGATAGATGTGCATTTTTAACCTTTATCCTCATCAGCAACGCCATAACATTGAATGTAGATAAGAGCCCTACAACAATGAAATTTAACCTTACTTAACTCTTGCAAGTGTAATATCTTAATACGTAAAATGATCAAGAATACCTTTTCTTGAGATTTCGAAATAAGAAGAATAAAACTTGTTTTGTAATAATTATAGTTCAATAGTACTTGATCTGCTAAGTAATAAAACATTTAATAAAGGATATCAAGATGTGGGCTTTATATCAGATATTTGCTATAAAAAATACCCCTGTTCAATTACCTCAGAAATTAGCGAAAAAATATTCATAAAATGTAAAAGATATAATTATTATTTATATTCTTACCGAATTTTTGAATTAGATTACTTAAATATATTAGAATATATTTCTTTACTACTGTTATAAGGGATGACAAAAGGGATGATTTTGGATTCAACATAGTTTATTTACCCTGGCTTGACGGTGATGTTCCAATACTACCGTCATACGGTATTTACATATCACAGCTCATCCGGTACGCTAGAGAAATTTTCAAATCACCAAAAAACTTTTAGGTCAAGGTTTCCGCTTTCATAAACTATTTAAGACTTTCTGGAAATTTGAAAAAAAAATTACAGTCAACTTCTTTTAAATTTCGGATCTATACATGCAACAGAGAACATTACTATGGGTATTACACAGCCTGTCTTTTATGGTGATATGATAAACAAAATAAAAAAGGATCAAGGGTAGGCAGCATAACCATCGGAAATGCGCCAGAATCATCAAACGCCTTTCATACTTGGATATGATCCTAATGTCACCAGACGGACACTAGACTTGGTACTTGACCAATCTACAGTCTTGTACAAGCGCATCCTTGCGACTTGCACTCTGACTGACTGTGACGACGGGACTCCATGACAGGCCCTGTCCAAACCTATTTAGAGAAGACAGGGTCCGACCACCTGTCCTCTATGAATGTCAGTCTGACTCCTCGGGTTATTACACACATGAGCTCGCTACAGCCCGCAGAGCACGGACTGTATTACGCATGCCCTCTTGTTATATCCATTTCCATATTCATTTGTGTCTCTGGGGCCTCTACGTTTCGCGGTCTTGTTTGTGTGATGTCATCTTACAGTGAGGAGGTTGTTTTACACCACAATTGTAGTTCTTTGAGACCTCTGGGTAATTGGAGAAGTGAGAGGGTAGTGCGCACGTTATCCAGGATATCCACACCATTTGCTACTTGCGTGACAAATGGCCGTCCAAAGTCGGCACCGGTTGCCCATTGGTCTCGTCAGTTTATGTGTACTCTTTTGTGTTTGATGTTTACATGTCGTGTGTCTCTTTTCCGTCTCGTGCTCTACTCGTCTTTTGTGTTTTTGCATCGGTTGTTTTGGTGTTTTGCTGTTGATGCTGGAGATCTCCTCCCTTCTGTTAAATACGAGTTAAATGACATAAGATGTATTGGAATGAAATTATTAGAAAATTCTTTCATCATATGATATTTATTTAAGGTAACGTATGATACAGATTTTTGGTATTAAAATGCTGGTAATAATATGACTTGATCAAACTTTTTTAAAGAAAACTTCACACAGTGTATCTAGGGACATAATAGCATGTTCTTATAAAAAAGGTAGGGGGTGTTGTGCTTTGGGAAAAAGTTTAAGTACATCCCCCTCCTTCAAAATGATACAGGAAATAGAAAAACCCACCGTATTGTCAAAAGTACATACATATTTTATGATTATGTTTGGTGTAATATAGTTGTTCCAAGTACTTTCATGTAAATATTTTTATACTCATCTCGTGAAGATGAGGATTGATGTTACCCAGGATTTTGTCCTTATCCCTAAAGTGATAACCCACTTGGTGCAGCTTGGTGCGCTATTAGGTAACGTAGAAACGATGACTATGAGGAGGCTTGTGTGTGCTCCTAGGATGTGGCTGTCCGAAAGATGCTGTAAGGTGATGACGATGACAATGGCGTACATACGAATGGACAGGAAAACGATAAATATGGATTTAACAAATTTAATGTAAGTCCGAAATGTAGATTGGTACTACTAGGTCGAGTGTATAGTTCCAATTGACGATACAAGGCATCTAGAATAATAAAAATAACAAATTAAATAAAAAGAGCAAATAACAGTTCAATGAGGATCAATAAAGGTTAATTTACATTTTCTCAGTATTAAAGTAAATAATTCATTTGACATTAACCTATTCTGGCCTCTAGCGGACAATGACGTAAAATACCCGACCAAAACAAGGAAAATTTCAATTTATTATCTCTATATAGCTATTTTAAATCAACTAAAAGCCTTTCGTGGGGCTCAATGTCAATAGAGAGTTTCGTTGGCTAGAGTCTTAAAATAGTACTAAAGGTGACCAAAGAAACCATCTTGCGAAATTCGCTTAAACAAAGTACTGACACAAAAAACACCCGATTTCTTTACCTCAATTAAAGTGTCAGCTTAACAACATTTAGGGGTTAACTGACCGCTCTCTGATAAAATGATAAACTTATTTACCATGATAAAAGATAATTTAGACTAGAAATTTGTCTTAAAATTTGCATAATAATTAAGCTTGACATTTTGGAATAGAGAATTTGGCAAAACTCTAAATATCACGAAGATGGAAAACACTTCATGATGATATTATGACCAGGGAAATTGTGTATACTTTTCCTCTCGGTCATACAAGTTTTAGAAAATTATTTTCGTAAATTAGGACTTTTGATTTCTTATAATTTGAATCATTTCTTTAATTTTATCATCGTATTCCTTGACTTTAGCGACGTCAGAATTTCTCATTAATATTAATTGTACATGTTGTGTTTTATTCTGTTTTTTTTCATCAGTTATCTAAGTTAAAGATTTCGGACGTTTCAATTGATCTCAATCAGCATTCCAATTAACTCATCTCTTTCATGTCTCACTTCAAGCTTCTTAGGGTCCGTCGATGTTCAGTTTGGTACTCTATTGTGGGTGCTGTTGAGATTGTCGTCACGATCTTCTTTATCTTATTGACGCATAAATATATTTTACGACCCTACGGCATCAACTTTCATATCCAGCGTAATCCATGTTAAAAGTCCTCAAATTCAATAGCATCATTTATGAACAGGTAAACATTTATGAACATGTATTGTTCTTTTATTCTCTTTAGTCCCTAATGTAAACTTTTCTTTACCATGTTTACGTCTTGTGTAATTGTTATTCGGTCGATCTTTTCATGTCGTTTGTAATTTATATCTTTGTTTACATTTTTATACTTTATATCGTCAGTTGTAGATGGACGTGCAAACCAACAACACCACTCTAGTCTCGAAATTAAAACTTAAAACTCCACTTACATTTTGTCTATTTTATGATCACGCTATCGTCATCATCATAGATCAGATTTGTTCTTTTAAACTCTGGAATACGGTATTCTTCGTCTTCAAATTCACTAATATTAAACGTCTTTGAATTCAATAGATCATTTCAAACCTGATAGATTTAAAACATGGACCAGACATGCACGTTTCGGGTACTAAACCCTCGTCAGTGATCCTCAGTCTAAACAAGGTAATATGGCTAAAAAGTATGAAAATTATTATGTCCAAAAATGTACCAAAAGACGTAGGAGAATTGGTGGGATATGATGCTATAGGACCCACGTGTTAGGGCTTTCAAGAATTTTTGTAACAGAAAATTTAAAATTCGTTGACGAGACAGACGATCAACCGAAATTGATCGAACTTGGCTACATGTGCCCTCGGGGACTCTTGGTCCACCAGCAGTGACACTCACCAAGTAGTTCAAATGTTAAACGTCTTTAAATTCAATAGCATCATTTAAAACCTGATAAATTTACAGCATGGACCAGACATGCACGTTTCGGGTCCTAAATCCTCGTCAGCGATTCTCAGTCTAAACAATGTAATACGGCCAAAAAGTATGAAACTTATTATGTCCAAAAATGTACCAAAAGACGTAGCAGAATGGCTGGGATATGATGCTACAGGACCCACGTTTTAGAAATTTCAAGAAATTTTCGAATGCGCTGAAGAAACGATCAACCGCAGTTGGGACTTTTGTTACTTACAATGTCTAATTACTGTGAAAATATACTGAAACAGATAAAAATCTGTTTACATCATAATTTTGCTGTGATTTTAGGTCTCAGGATTCCATAAATGGGTGGCCCATTTACCTCTTATTACCCAATGAATACATTAAGCTAAGGGCAAAGTATAGTAGCATGGCATGCAATATTTTGAATTTATGTTAACGGATTTTTATGAAATTTATACACTGTGAGAAAATGTAGAGAGGACACCGTCTTTCGATTTCCAAGCTTATTCTATTTGTCGTTACGGAGTTATGGTGCTTCGAAATTTTGATATCGTGAAAATAAGTGCCGACGTGCGTACTTTGCTGTCTTAGCGTAGACTTTATTATCTTCATTATAACATATTGGCCTGAAGTAAAGGTAAACCAACTGATGTTTTACGTACGCATGTCATTCGTTCCATTGTTGCATCATATGAAGAAGTATCAAAAGCGAAAATAATACGGAAGGGTTCCAACTCTATACCTTTTTGCATAAAATTTCAAACTAACCTTAACCGTAACATCCTGCTACGTCTTTCGGTATACCTTTTCGACATAGTAACTTTCATACTTTTTTGGCATATTACATTGTTTAGATTTAGGATCACTGATGAGGGTTAAGTACCCGAAACGTGCATGTCTGGTCCACGTTGCCAATTTATCTGTTCTTAAATGATGCTATTCAATTTGAAGACGTTTACCTTCATGCACCAGCCACGTGTTTCGAATAATAAATTCTCCTCAGTGATGCTTCCAGCCAGAGTGTTTTCCATAAGCCGCCCACATTCATTTCACTAGAGCCCTCTGGTTTTAGCTTTAGAATTTAAATTTTCGCATTTACTTTACAGAGAGAGCACAACTTCAAATTCCCTGTAGGGTCGATTCAGTAGCATATCAAAATAACAACCATTTGCGACCATTCCTATAGAAACTCTAATTATTTTGCCTTGCCTTCTCGACTTTGAGACTGAATAATATGTTTATAATAAATTCTATGTTCAAAATAGAATTAGAGGGATTGTGCTAAGATGTTAACCTCCTTTAATTTCGATAATGGTTTTCGATGAAATGGCAAGTTTCCTAACTAGCTAAACCCCCCCCCCCCCCGAAATATATGATGTCAAATTGAGAAAAGGCCAAAGCTTCTATCAGGCGACAGAGCTGGAAAAAAGAAATTAAAACACTTAACAAACATCATGTCACGGGGAACAATTTTAACTGATCCACACTGCAACAAGAAATAAGTGTTTATATTAATGATACGGAAGTATTCCAACTCTATACCTTCTAAGAATTTCCTTATAAAAACGTAATTTCAGTCGAAAAGCAGCTGAGATTGCAACAGCTCATGCGGCTTGGAATCTTGTTTCATTATTTACCTTGGAAGGAAATCTAATAAGGAGGATAGTGGGGTCTTTTATGATTCTTGAACAATGAAAGATGACAATAAATTTTCTGTTTTGCTATGACCTTTAATCTTAAAGAAGGGAGGAGATCTCCAACAAGACCCCGCTGCAGCATCAACAGCAAAACGCCAAAACACCCCGATGCAAAAACACAAAAGACGAGCACAGCACGAGACGGCAAAAGAGTATTGTTGAATAATATCCATTTTCTTGTTTAGAATTCTCTGATGTTTAATGGAAGAACACTCGGATGTAGGACCGATATTTGTCCTTATCTAGAGTACTTATTTTATTCAAAGGACCTATATTTATTTTGGTAATTGCTTTATTTTTATCCTTTTTTGTAAGATTCCCTATTTTTTTTCTTTTTTAATGTTTCTGAGAATAATTCGACTGATATATTGTTTCGTCCATATACAGGAGACTCCTTGACAACAGGTTCAGGTAGAAAGTTTAGCACGATCGATAATGATAATGATCGTTCTAAGGGCAGCTGCGCAAAAATATTTGGAGAAGGGGGTTGGTGGTACAACCATTGTGGTCGTAGTTCGCTTAATGGTCAATATTGCACTATAGGAGAAGATGGATTTCCATGCAATCGTTGGTATACATTTGAGAATGACCATAGAGGAATGGCTAAAACGTTGATGCTCGTTAGAAGGAATGGGTGACCCTTTTACAGTGTATAGTGGAAAAAAATTCGAAAACATCAACAAATGTCCTCTACATATGCATTTATTCTACATGTTGAAGATGAACGAAAGAACACATGGGCACGTAACGAGCGTTAGCTTTGGAATCACTATCTGGTTTATGAGGGTAGATCTATATAAAGAGAATAACATTCTTTCAGAATATTTTCAATGATTCATTTCTTTGTTATGGCATTGGTACCGCCTATATTTCTTTCTTTTTTATTTAAGACATGACTGTCTTACTTTTTTGTTCATTGGTGTATAACTATGGTTGGTCACGTGCATATTCCGTGAATCGCGAAGCGATCACGTATCCAACAAGAATTATACACCAATGATAAACATGATAGTCATTTCTTATATTTACATTTGTTCCAAATGTTGGTCATTTTTATTTGCATGCACATCGCACATTTTGCTTGTAACAGCATCAAATGTATTACAATGTTGGTAAATTCTCCCTACATGCAAAACTTGAACGTGAGATCACAAAAGCAACTGGAATATAATTGTAGTTGGCTAATGGGCATCTAACATGGGGAATATACTAGTAATGTAAATATTTTATTCTAATATGTTAATGGTTTGTGTCATTCTTTTTTTGATTGATGTTTTTCCCCATTTGGTTTTATGAATAACAATTTGGATCATGAATTGTCTTACTTTCAGAACTTTGAATTGCTAGTTAGTAAACAAATTGACGTAATGATGTAACATTGTTATTTTAACATCATAACATTATGTCACTGTTGACGGAGTTTTTAAGATGCTTGTGATATATCGATATTTTCATTAAAGAATATTTCAATTAAAGAATATCTGAAAATAATTCTAATTCTAATTCATTCTGTTTGTTTCACGCATTCTGATTGGTTCACATGATTTCTACAAGCATGTATAACGACGATATACATGCCGCAAACCGACTAACTTGACATACTGTAAAATGTATTCCTACGTAAATTTGCACGTTACAAGTATTATCGTGCTCGTGTTGCAAGGTGTAGAAATAAATCAAACGAACTGAATCGACTTTCAATATCATTTATTATTTGTAAACGAAATATACTATCTGTAAATATAAAACAAGTCCAAAATCAAATAAAGTGATAACTAACTGAGACACGGTTTCTAATAGACTAAAAGAAGGGAGAGGATCTCCACAAAGACCCTGTTGCAGCACCAACAGCAAAACACCAAAACACCCGATGCGAAAACACAAAAGACGAGAATAGTATGAGACAAAAAAGAGACATACGACATGTAAACATCAAACACAAAAGACTACACATAAACCGATGAGACCAATGGGCAACCGGTGCCGACTTTGGACGACCATTTGCCACGCAAGTAGCAAATGGTGTGGTTATCCTGGATTACGTGCGCACAACCGTCTCACTTCTCCAATTACCCAGAGGTCTCGAAGAACGTACAATTGTGGTGTAAAACAACCTCCTCTCTGTAAGATGACATCACACAAACAAGACTGCAAAACGTAGAGGCCCCAGCAACACAGATGAATATGTAAATGGATATAAAAAGATGGCGTGCGTAATACAGTCCCTGCTCTGCCGGCTGTAGCGAGTTCATGAATGTAATCACCCGAGGAGTCCGACTGACATTCAGAGAAGACAGGTGGTCGGGGCCCTGTCTTCTCTAAAGAGGTTTGGACAGGAGTCCCGTCGTCACAGTCAGTTAGAGTGCAAGTCTCAAGGATGCGCTGGTACAAGACCTAGTGTCCGTCTGGTGACATTAGGATCATATCCACGGTATAAAAGGCGTTTGATGATTCTGACGCATTTTCGATGGTTATGCTGCCTATCTTTGATCCTTCTAATTTTGTTTATCATATCACCATAAAAGACAGGTTGTGTAATACCCAAAGTAATGTACTCTGTTGCGTGTATAGATCCGAATCTTAAAAGAAGTTGACTGTATTTTTTGTAAAATTTCCAGAAAGTCTTAACTAATTTATGAAAGCGAAAACCTTGACCTAAAAGTTTTTTGGTAATTTGTAAATGTCTACTGTGAAAATCCAAAATATCAGTACATGCTCTAGCGTACCGGATGAGCTGTGATATGTAAATGTCGTATGACGGTAATATTGGAACATCACCGTCAAGCCAGGGGAAATTTACTATGTTGAATCCAAAATCATCCCCTTTGTCATATACACTTGTATGAATCTTTCCGTTAACAATTTTGATATTTAGGTCGAAAAGTGGTATTTCTGTATTTGAAACGTTTGCCTTGTTAAGTGTTAATTCTTGTGGATAAATTTTAATTCTTATATAATTCAAAAGCAGGATTGTCAATAGTTAGAACGTCATCCAGATACCTTGAAGTATTATTGAAACATTTCAGATTAATATCAAATTTTCTTTGCTTTTGAAGATTTTGGATAAATTCTTTTTCATAAGTGTATAGAAATAAATCTGCAACACGAGGCGCACAGTTAGTACCCATAGGAATTCCTGCAACCTGCTTGTATAGATCCTCACCAAATCTAACATAAATATTGTCCAAGAGGAAGGACAAGGCATTACACAGGTCACTACATGTCCATAATTTGTATGATTTGTAGTCTGTCGAGGAAAAGAAACCCTTCGGTTCAGATGTACAAATGTAAGTTTTCCGCTCTCGATCAAAACACCATTTAATGAGATTAGATAATCGTACATTAATTTTGTCATGAGGAAGTGTTGTGTACATATTAGAGAAGTCGTATAAAGAAATCGTATCGGCTTGGAAATTTCCAGATTTCATTTTGTCAATCACATTCCCTGAATTCAAAACAAATTTACATTGTTCCTGTTTAGAACCGTTTCACAATATCTAGTTCAGGAATCGTGCCCGGTTAGCTCAGTCGGTAAGAGCGTCTGCCCTGTAAGCAAAAGGTCTCGGGTTCGATTCCCGGACCGGCCACATTTTCCATTCCGCCTGTCACAGTATTTGGTGCCGTGAGAGTGAACCTCATGAGTTGCTCGTGGTTTAAGGCAACTATGGGGAAGAACCAGGGATTTATTTGTCTTTCTTTGTGAGGTTTCCGATTAGCAACTTTGGGAAACCTCAAAATTTGGCGGGGTGGAGTGTGACGGTTCAGGAATCGTGCCCGATTAGCTCAGTCGGTAAGAGCGTCTGCCCTGTAAGCAGAAGGTCTCGGGTTCGATTCCCGGACCGGCCACATTTTCCATTCCGCCTGTCACAATAGATCTCCTTTTTTACCGTATGTACCTTGTGTTATAAAGTGCTGTGTTTTCACACAAATGTTACGCCATCTAAATATAAACGAGAGAGAAGATACATACGAATGTCTATTCCTGCATTTAGGTACGACTACAATTTTTTATCTGATTGGGTTGGAATGAAAATTTGTTCCGATTAAAGACAACTTCAGTTTTTTTTTTGTTTTTTTTTTGTTGGTAAAGAATAATCTCGTAGGACTCTTATTTATATTTCATGATTGGTTATTACGACACGTAGACACTCATGATCTACCTAGTACAAATGTACATGTAAATCACGGCGCGTGTACTATCATTATCTACCCAAGCGCTAGCGTTAATCCAATTATCTAATTAGCTATAAAAACAACGAGCAATTCAGATTCAGATTCAGATTCTTTATTACTTTGTACCATGCGATACATCAGCATAACATATATACAATATATATACAATATATACAATACACACACAATTCAGAGAGTGACCCTATAAATAATTATGATATAATTAAAACATGTTCTTTTCTCAATTTTTCTGCATGATATAAATATTTACCCAAATTACGCAATTCTTAGACATTTTGAACACTGAGCAACTGAATTAATTTGAATACACTAGGTCTTATGTAATAATACTTTTTGATAAATTTTCTTCTAATTTCAATATATAAAGGACAGTGTAAAATAAAATGAAACTCATCCTCAATTTCGTTAAGTGCACACAATTGACATAATCGGTTTCTTCTTTGAATATTTCTATGTCTACCTACTTCTATATTTAAGTTATATGCTGATACTCTAAATTTTGTAATTAATAATGCTGGATAGACCATGCCGTGGACACGGTGTAATGCACTTTGAATAAAATGTCGAATAATTTCTTATTGAAATTTGATGTTGCATCTGAGAATTTTAGCGCACTACTTAATTTAGCGCAACCATGCCTTTGCGCTAATGGCGCTAAAATAAATCGAGCGCTAAATATTCTCGTTTTACAGTAGATTAATGTCACATAATTGATAATGATGTTTATATGATAGACGTAAAATAAGTTCATATTAAGTACATTTAGACGGTATTTACCTAGTTTAATTAAGGTGATATCACACGTTTCGTGTTATTCAATACTTATTTTCAGAAAAAGAGCATAATTCTGATTTCCTAATTTAATTCAGATGTAAGGGACAATATTAGGAGGTCACCATCCAAAATTTTGAGATTTTGAAATTGATCAGACTTTTTAGCCATCCATTAATTGTAATGGAAATGCTCAATTTTTGGCTATATTATTTTTTCAGCCCAAGATTTTCAAATGAAACTTCAGATATGATTCCCTCAACATATTGTGCAAATTCTTATAGAAAGAAATCATTCCATGACCACGTCATATGTTGCAAAATCTGACTGAATGTGTAAAGTATCATTTAAAAAATTAAAAGTGCAATTCGAGTTATCTTTCTTTACTATGTGGCTAAAGACAAAACCATCCGAATTTATATAATCATCTTTTTGAAATACCACAGCAGTGTTCCTTAACTCACAAAGATGTCAATATGTAAATAAATAGAGCCGAATACAGATTTTGTGTGATAACACGACAGTTTGTGAACATGTGAAATGATATTACATGTACCATATGGGTAACTATATTATAAGTTTCACTACTTTCAAACACTTTACTGACACCTGACTTATTTCTGAATAGATACGACATATGTATGTAGGTAAAAAAGTCTTAACAAAATTTTCAAATATATTTGTAAGTTCAATTTCAGCAAAAAATTGACTATTGTTAGTCACTCTAGGCTTACCATCACTTTGCAAAGAAAAAAAAAAAATTCGTATTTACATACGAATAACAATTTATTTATTACCACTACGCTCAAGCTCGAACCGAGGTCTTTTCGCATGATGGGCAAGAGCTCTACCTCTGAGCTATTGGATCGACTTGCCGATTGAGCAATTATAACAACGCCAGAACATCAAGACATTTTAAGTTACGAAAATCGGAAATCTTCAGCGTGGAGATTTCTTAAGAATTCTCGTCTAAGGGAGGCTACTGAAACGCGTGTTATATCTCGTTAAATAGGATTTTCATGGAACATATTATATGCGTATCACGTGATATGAGACACTTAAAAGTTATCTAGTATACATCTGATGAGCAATGAATGTTTATGGCTAAGAATACGTTTGACTGGAAAATTTCTTAGTCTTAGAGGTAACTCTTTCTCTATAATTGGGACGTCAATTTACGATATGAATGTTTCATCGTCGTTGTACAAATGTAAGCATTAAGATGATTCTACATTACAGTTGCCTCGTTTAGCGCATTAAGTTTGTAAATGTCTGTTGTGTTTTGTATTTTGGGTTTTACATGGTTAATAATTCCATACATCTTTGAGGCGGAATAATTACATGACTCTGTTATAAGCGTTAATCAATTTTCGTTTTTGCTTTTTCTTATTTCAATATTTCTTATGATAGCTTAAAGACGATGACATCTTTACGTACTTAAGTAAGCATGAAATAGTCTCACATAAAAATGTTAAGCTTCATGAACAGTGTTTACAACTAGATGCTTCAATTCTTCAAGATGTATCGAAAGGAAGATACACTAAATCAGTGTTTCCTTTTCATTTTGTTTTCCACTATTCTGATACAGCTAAGAGCAGATGAGAGACAAATTTTAGATACACTGTATTTCATGACTCCAAAGTTGTGTCAAAGAGAGTGTTCACATCATCACTCCTGCAATGAAATCGTGTATGATAAAGCTCAATTAATGTGTACACTTGTTGGTACTA
Organism: Pinctada imbricata; assembly: GCA_033119305.1. Classification (NCBI taxonomy): domain Eukaryota; kingdom Metazoa; phylum Mollusca; class Bivalvia; order Pterioida; family Pteriidae; genus Pinctada; species Pinctada imbricata. The sequence continues at coordinate 42,835,644 of VSWD01000003.1, read as the reverse complement.
ACAATGAAGATGTGACGTATACGACCAATACCGACACATTACCTACGGTAAGTTGAATTATGTATAACTCGATAGATATTTAGAAAGTATAATCTATAGAGCTATTCATACTACATAAAAATTGAATTGTTTTGATTTTTTATTTAACATGAACACTCTGATATTTGAAATGCGCATCATTTTTTAAGCCTCACCGCTCATGAAAATTTCTGTTTAACATCGGCATCTGTGTATTTTGTTAATATCGTTTTTCACGTTTCTATGATGTTGTTGTCTCCGTCCCCTTGAGCCTTCTCCGGATTGGTCACTACAGGTTGGACTTAATGGATAATTATGTTTTCAAAATTGTTTTAACGTCAGTGTTTAAATGCCTGCTGTTAATTTTGTCATTTTGTCTGTAGTTAATTTTAATCCTGCGGGTTTGTTCCGCTGTGGTCAGCGCAACATAGTCTTGCTGGATATCGTCTCCATATTCTCTACAAGTATTTCTTTACAGCATCATGCAAAACGAGGAATAAAGAGTAAAGTTCGACATGTCTTTTGTGACGTCATAATCGATCTTCAGCGATTAAACTATGCACAATGCTTCAAAGTGTTATGTTACCTGTGTCATAACACAAAAGTTATTTATGGCATGTTGCAATCGATCATAGGTATGAGGGCTGATTGATACATGTATGTTGTGAGCCTCGTATTGTTGGATCTGAAGTTTATCAGACATTTTACATTTTTTTTTCTACATAATCCCCTTCAGTTTCTACATGTATACACTTTTGCCACTGGCGTTTAAGGGTCTCTTTTAAAGAACTCCTATTTTGACTGGTCTAAAACGATCCATTGCAAGTATGACGTCATCGTCAGACTAAAAGTGGGTGCCAGAAATAGCTGCTTTCAGATTTGGGAAAAGATGAAAGTCTGATGGAGCAAGAGCATGTGAATAAGTCGAATATTCAATCAAATTAAAGCCACTCCCATATCGGGAGTTCGCTTCTTTTCATATGGTGGAGGTTTTTGTTTGTTTGCTTTGGTTCCTGTTTTGTCCTGATTTTGTATGCCTTCGGTTTCTGATTTTTGAATTATCGATTTTGTGATGTATACAGGGATATGGTCATTATCCATATTTGTCATTCAATCAAATTAAAGCCAAAATCATGAATAGCAGCCTTGTATACAGGAGAATTGTCCTGATAGAAAAACACGTCTTGCGGCGCTTATGTTTAATATCTTCCCGTAACTGTGTCAGAAGTCACGCATAAACTTCTAAGAATAAGTACATTGAAGCAGATATTATTCAAATGTTAAACTTCTGATCGACAACATTTTTGTGGTGTTTGGAGGAAAGGTCTTTCAAGAAATTGTCAGAATTCCGATGGAAACCAATTGTGCCCCGCCGACATTTTTCTTCATTCTTACGAAGCTGAATTCATTCAATCGTTGGTCTCTGAAGGGACAGATACGTAGCTTCTAACTTTAACTTCATTTACAGATACATAGACGATGTGCTGTCCATCAATAATCCAAAATTCGCGGATTACCTCAGCAGAATGTATCCTTCGGAACTTGAAGCCAAAGAAACAACAGAGACAAATAACTCAGCATCCTATCTGGACATAATGTTGTCCTACGACACTGATGGTTACATGAACATCTCACTCTACGACAAACTTGACGACTTTAATTTCAACATCATAAACTTTCCTTTTCTGAGTAGCAACATCCCTTCATCGCCTGCTTATGGCGTGTTCCTATCTTAGTTTATACTCCAGAGCAAATACCAAAGTATACAGATTTTGTTCTGAGAGCTAGGCGTCTTTCAGTAAAGCTTCTAAGTCAGGGAAACGTTTGTGACCGACTAACCTCGTCACTGAGGAAGTTCTACGGTCGATATTAGGAACTCGTCATACATTATGATGTCTAATTTTCCAGAATGGTGGACGATATTCTGTCGTAGAGCATTTGAACCATCTAACCACCGAATATACTTGTATCTTCCGAAATGGAAGTAACTGGATGTGACAATTCTACCGAATTGAAGTGACGGGTGTTGCATGCAAGGAGATGCTGACTCTTCCTGGACACCTGGTCTTGCTCCCATATTTGGGGTTCGCTTCTTTTTATATGGTGGCTTTTGGCTTGGAAATGAGGAAAAAATGAAGTGACACTCCTTGCCAACGCCACACACGAACTTGACGTGTGAAATGTCATCTCATTATCGACTGTCAGCTTAAAGACATCATACTTATCAAGCAAAACAAACATTATGATTCAATAAAGTGAATTTTACCTTTTTAAATGTCGCGGAATGGTTTTCCCGTTATTTTTGATGGGTCGTGTGCAGCAAGATTATACTGATATGTGAAGCAAATATGGCGTCTTCTCGCTTCACCGACTTCACATTTCGTCTGGGACAATGCACGCATGCTTCGGTGGATATGCAAATCATGACGGAAAACACCGAAGTATACGGTATTACCGAAAGGAAGTTTCACGTTTCGCTGGTTCGGAAGTTGTTTTTCCTTCTCAGGCTAATTGATTACCAATATTTTCAATATTCTGATGCATGTGGAGGTTTTTGTTTCTTTGCTTTGGTTCCTGTTTTATCCTGGTATTGTATGCCTTCCGTTTAGGGTCCCTGTTAAAAGCGAAACGAAACAAAAAGGACACGAAACGAAAGAAATCGAAACGAAACGAAACGAATCGAAACGAAACAAAACAAAACATTAACTTGCGGGAAAAAACACAAACATGAATCATTGCTGAGAACAAACATTTAAAGACAATATCTGCATGCCCATAAGTTCTAGTGGCTAGAGGGTATCTTTGTATAGTCGAAGTTGACCTTATGAAACATAAATGTTAAATGCCATAGATGTATTCTAGTGGACTAAGGGGGCAGGGCTAATGACCTCGCTAGAAAAGAAAATATTTCAGTGGAGCACATTTCAGGAAATAAATGTCATCCCTTTTCAAGCAAAATATGCTGTTTCGTTTCGTTTCGATTTGTTTTGTTTCGTTTCGTTTTTGTTTCGTTTGCACTTTACAGGGACCCTTCGGTTTAAGATTTTCTGAATTATCGATTTTGTACTATGCATCCGGATATGTTCATTATCCATATTTGTCATAGTGCCATTGATTGTGTGTCCTGTTTGAATACCTTCTGCATCGAGAATACTGAGGCTTATGACATTTTAATCAGCCCTCAAATCATGTGATAAAATGAAGTTTTGCTCTACTGTGAGTGCTGTTCATATTGAAGTCAGGATCTCCTATATCTAATTTGTGTCACACTTATGCCCGTGATCGTAACAAAGTTCCTCGCGAGGGGTTTGACAGTAAGTAGTTTAAATGTTTTACCCTGGCATGGTTGCCATAGCACCTTCTATAAAGACATTAAAGCGCAGACAGTGCATGTTTTGTAGATATTGTTTTCAATTTCGTGCGTGAACATCGACGGCGGCTGGGGCTAGACAAACATGGAATGCTTAATCCTCCCAAGTACCTGGTCCAATCTCTAGCTTGCTATGGGTCCATCTATGCTCAATCTGGGTTTTGTTGTGAGTGCTGTTGAGATTCTCGTCAGAATCTCTTTTGTATAGCAGAATATCAAGACAATCAAGCTACTCTTTATTAATGTAAATCATAGCATATTAGTCATGATAGAGTAGAATTACAATTTTCTATTTTTTTTTCAGAATTCAAATGCGGAGTGCAAGACAACAATTTGCATCGCATTTGAAACTTGTGTACAGTTGAGAACTAGAGCTGTTTGCGTACGTGAAGGTAATTGAAACATATAACTTAGTAAGACGTTGTAATTAGCACATACTTTCAAAACTAAATTACTTTAGTATCTTTGAATTATGATGGCTTGGAAAGGATTGGATCACCCATAACACTCGGTTTCAGCATCCACAGCAAAACAAAGAAAACACGAAATGCGAAAACACAGAGTAGACAAACACAACAAGAGACGCAATAGGTACATGGAACACCAAATACGACATCAAAACCCAGAGTAGACAAACACAGCAAGAGACGCAATAGGAACAAGGAACACCAAATACGACATCAAAACACAGAGTAGACAAACACAACAAAAGACGCAATAAGAACAAGGAACACCAGATACGACATCAAAACACAGAGTAAACAAACACAACAAGAGACGCAATAAGAACAAGGAACACCAAAGACGACATCAAAACACAGAGTAGACAAACACAACAAGAGACGCAATAGGTACACGGAACACCAGATACGACATCTAAACACAGAGTAGACAAACACAACAAGAGAAACAATAGGTACAAGGTACACCAAATACCAAATCAAAACACAGAGTAGACAAACACAACAAGGGCCGTAAAAGGTACAAGGAACACCAAATACGACATCAAAACACAGAGTAGACAAACAGAACAAGAGACGCAATAGGTACAAGGTACAGCAAATGCGATAATCACAAACACTTGACACAAATGTGTGTAAATAAACCAACGAGACAAATGGCGAACCGGTGTCACTGAAGTATTACTGATGAGGATTTATTATCCAAAGCATGAGTGCCTTTTTGCACGGTATTTCGACGTCTGCTCTTTTGCAATAGAATTGTCAGTTATTTTATTCTAGATCTCAATTAAGGATAATTGCTTTGTTTCTTTGGATTTGGACATTTTAAAATGTTCCTTTGCTCACAGATACACCACGAGATTGTAAGGATGTACTGAAGACTGGTACACGAAACAGTGGACAGGCAGTGATATTTCCATATCCAACATTAGATCGCGTTCTCGTGTTATGCGACATGGATACAAACAATGGAGGTTATACGGTAGGAATAGTAAAATTCTATGTATATTGGACTGTGGTACTCATATATGTATGAATTATGTTAGAGTGACCACAGCGGAACGCTTTACAGAAGAACTAAGGGATACCTATAATAACCAAACACAAGAAAGCTAAGAAGCAATTGTTTCGCAACGGCGGCAATTATATGTTTTTTTCCGTTTAACTCGGAATTCTTACGATGTTTACAGAATAATATATTTAAGCATTTATTGACATACCCAATAGGCTCGTATTGTTTAATGAATGAAAGTTAAACACAAATCCCGAAATCAGAATCCTCACAGCAAAAGGCTAACAAACATTCAAAAAATATAAAACAGACTTTTCTTACTGCAAAAAGAAAAAAAAAAATACAAACGGGGACAATTACACAGCTCCATAGAAACACGGAGAAGAAATTAGTGCGAGTAAGGGAAGTATTGTAAGTGGATCTGATGTGACAGTTCAACCGACTTGAAGCGGCGGGTGTTGCATGCAAGCAGGAGATGCTTACTCTTCCTGGGCACCTGGTCTCACTCCCATATCGGGAGTTCGCTTCTTTTCATATGGTGGAGGTTTTTGTTTGTTTGCTTTGGTTCCTCTTTTATCCTGATTTTGTATGCCTTCGGTATCTGATTTTCTGAATTATCGATTTTGTGCTGTATACAGGTCATTATCCATATTTGTCATCTGTTATAGCGCGCCATTCCAATGAGCAAAAATCAAACAAATTCAAGAAAGTAGGGGAAACATATTCAATGATCACATGAATCGAGTTACATAGGGTTAGGTATGTATTTTCCTGTGGTCACTACAAAGCTTTGTCGTTGTAGATTTCCTCCTTATTTGATAATGCGTTGTACATGATTCATCAACTAGTCGTACATTTTTCTGCATGAAATAACTGTTGGATGGTTTATTCAACTGTTGTTTGATTTGTGTGCGTGTTAGGGATATCTTCTTTTCATTGTTTGTGTCGATAGTTCCTATCTTGGATGTGTGTACCTTAGTGGTCCTTGCAACGTGGCTAAGTTAAAGATATTTTGCTCTTTTGAATTAGGGATAATTAGCGTTGGTGAATTTTGATACTGTCTATATGCTTTTCCATTATCATTGGTTTTTAAAAAGGCAGTTATTTTAAAAACCATTCTGATTTTACTTTATTTTCTTCATTTTTGATACCAGTAGCCTTGATAGCAGTAGTCTATTTGATAATAAACATCAAAGAAGTACCTAACTGTTATTCAGTCGAGAAGGCAAGGCAAAATCGTGAGAATTCCCATCGAAACGGTTGCGAACACCAGATTGAACAACATTCCGAAGTGAGAACAGGTGCCCGGGGAGAGTCAGCGTCTCCTGATTGCATGCAACACCCGTCGCAACAGCTCCATGAAAACCTGTCAAATTCGGTAATTGTCTCGACGTACATTTTGATGTACAGATCATGTAAGTATGTCTTGTTTGGTGATGACGACAGCCATTCAATCACAATGTAGAATGTCACTGATCATTCTTGAAAGGGGGATCTGATTTGTTTTATAATATCCCCGTAGCGACCGAAGAACTTCCGCAATGATGATTTCAGCCGTTGTGTTATATAACCCTGAACAAGTAGCTTACTTGCAAGCCGTCTGACTCTAATGATGAAATCTTCATATTTGGAACATGCCCTGGCGTACCGTATCATCTGATAAACAAAAACGCCATAAGCAGGAGAAGATGGAATGTTGCTACTCATGAAACGGAAGTTAGTTATGTGGAAGCTGAAATCGTCACGCTTGTCATACAGTGAGGTGTTCAAATGGCCGTTTGTGTCAAAAGATAGAAGTTTATCCAAGTACGAAGCGGATCTGTCGCTCTCTGTTGTTTCCTTGATCTCTAGTTCATAAGGATAGATTTCATGTAGATTGTCCTTAAATTTCGGATTTTTGATGGACAACACGTCATCTATGTATCTGAAGGTAAAATTGAACTGAGATGCGAGATACTTTCGCCCAGTCGAGAGCAAGGTCTGGATGAAGTCTGGATGAAGTCAGCTTCGTATGAATATAAAATAAGTCCGCAAGCAGTGGGGCGACAATTGGTACCCATGGGTATTTCGACTATCTGCTGGAATACGGTTCCTCCAAACACCACAAAAATGTTGTCAATCAAAAATAAAATACATGATAGCACCAACTCAACAACTTGGGTTTGTTGTTTTAATAATCTTAACACACAGGTTATACAGCGGAGATATGATGGATCCATCGATTTCGCACAAGATTGGAACAGTTATACACATGGATTTGGTTTCTTGGACACTGAGTTTTGGATTGGTAAGTTTGAATCATGAAGATATCAGCAGTATGAAAGCCTTACAAGACCGCATATTTCCTTTTAATATAACATTGTCAAGAACTTTAAATCCATGTTATAGTCATACCCGTGATTCATTAAAACCGGATGACTTGAAAGCAACTAAGTTCTTTGTAATCTTAGAGGACATCGACAGCGGGTGCGCTTGTCAACAGGGGATGCTTACCCCTCCCGGGCAACTGGTCCAACCTCTAGCTTTCTAGGGGTCCGTCGATGCTAAATTTGGCGCCCTATTGTGAGTCTTGTTGAGATTATCGTCAGAATCTTCTTTAATTCATTAATACTCTGGAAGCAAAATTTCGCCGTCTTTATTTTTATCTCGTCTTTGCCTGTTATTCTCTTTATATTAAATAAAACATTGAGTAGATACGTTGAAAGACTTGCAATGTCTAATCTGAGAGACAAATTTGAATATAAAATGAAATTTTAATGGCTTGACCTGAAATTGTTTCCTCTACTTATAAGTTCACCTCGCACCATGGCTGATAGGATTACGTATATAAGAACAGATAATTACGTATATAATATATCTATATATTTAATGTGCTAATCAAGCTTTTAACATATATTTGCAATGAGTTAAAGAAGATCCTGACGATAATCTCAACAGCACTCACAATAGAGCACCAACTTGAGCATCGACGGACCCCTAGCAAGCTAATACATCTCCTCTGGAAACCTTTTAAATTGGATAGAAAAATGTTGTGACAGTCTCTGTTCTAAAATGCGAAAGGTTGATTTTTATTCAGCGAATACTATGAAAGATATTGAAAACAAATATTTCAGATCTCCAATGTTATATATAGTAAGGCTAAATACCCACTGTGATCTGCTATTAAAGTTCAATTTAACTGAAATGTCAAATTCAAAAGGCTAAGAATATCTTAAAAGCAATTAAGTCTAGCAATTTAGGCACATGGGGAAATGCTACAAATTGAAATAGTCGTTTATTAAAGTATTATGAAACACGAACTCTCTTCTTGTTTTACATATGAGAACTTCATTAAAGTGATCAATTTCTATTTAGGTAACGACATAATTCATCAACTAACTTCTTTGGGACCAACATCCCTCTTGGTGCATCTCTATGATCACTATGGGACGTTTAAATATGCGCTCTACGATAACTTTGAAGTTGAAAGCGAAAGTAGGAAGTTCCAGCTTCACATTTCAGGGTATTCAGGAACAGCAGGTAACCATTTTATTGACTTAGATAATCTTGCATTGCGTATAAGTAAAATGTTTTAAAGAGAATGAGCTTGTTAGACCAGTATTACAGATAAATATTCATAATGTAAAACAATTTTAATGTTTATTTTAATTTTATTATGACAGTCATGCAATAAGGTATTTTGCAGCATACTAGCACAACAGTTGTTCCCTTTCTCTTTTGTATACACGAAAACAAAACTCGATTGCAACACTCCCAACAAAACACCTGAATGCGAAAACACAGATTGTACAAGCACAACAAGACACGCCAAATGGACGAGAGGGACAAAAAACGTTAGGACACACTATGACAAGAGGGCATACACAAAATCTAACGAGACAAATCGTCATCCGGTATCGATTTAGGACGGCCATCCTTCATGAAATAGCATTTTGTGTGGTTATCCTGAATGTGTGCACAAAACCCTCCCGCTTGTCCAGTTATCCAGCGGTCTCGAAGAATGACTTCTGGTCTCTGATTTTCTGAATTATCGATTTTGTGCTGTATACAGGGATATGGTCATTATCCATATTTGTCATCTTTACCACTGTTCATGTGTCACTGCTGGTGGACTAATTGTCCCCGAAGGCACTTGTCGGGCAGTCTTAATCTTCAATGAATAGTACTCAGGAGACCTACAAAGTGGCTGGGGCGTCGCCCACTATATAAAGGCCCTTACCTGTTGAGTCTACGGTCACATAAGCAACAGGTAATTTAGGTGTCCTTAGAATTAGTTTACATGACATTAGAGATGAAACATTTGTAGTAAGTAGCAACCATGAGTTTTGGTATAAACATGCAGCTGGGTATATTACAATCAAGCCCTGTAAGATTGAAGTGGTCGATATACTAAAAGAGCACCAATTTTCACCAAGCGATTGCTCAATTTCTAAGTGAGGCACGAAGAACTTTAACATCCTCATAACAGTCACTTCATTCTCAAGTTATCTCACAAAACAAACATTTAACACGCAAAGTTTTGAAAATCTAAACTGTAAGACATCAAATGTTGTCTATGGAATAGAGTGCTCGCTTTGTGGATTGATTTATGTGGGTGAAACCAAAGGTCAGCTCCTAACCAGAATGTCAGGACATCGGTCAAAAATGGATAACAAAGCAAGTCAACTTCTTTATCGGCATTTTGACCAGGCCGATCATTCTGTTTTATCTATGAGAGTCAGGGGTTTGACAGTAAGTGTTTTGAATGTACTTCCCTGACATTGTCGCCATAGCACTTTCTATATAGACATAACGTCAGACAGTTCATGAATTTTATATATTTTCATTTCCATGCTTCATTAACATCGACGGCGGGTGCGGCTAGCCAACAGGGGATGCTTACTCCTCCCGGGCACCTGGTCCCACCTCTAGCATGCTGGGGGTTCGTCGATGTTTAATTTTGTGCTCCATTGTAAGTGCTGTTGAGATTATCGTCAGGATCTTCTTTAACTCATTTGTGTCACACTTATGCCCTTTGCCGTGTGGAGCTCGTAAAAAAGTTCCCCGCGAGGGGTTTGACAGTAAGTGTTTTGAATGTACTTCCCTGATCGAATCATCACCGTCAAGCCAGGGAAATTTACTATGTTAAATCCAAAATCATCTCTTTTGTCATGCACACTTGTATGAATTTCTCCATTAACAATTTTGATAATGGTGTTTCCGTGTTTGTAGAGTTTTCCTTTTTAGAATGAATTCTTGTGGATAAATTACATTTTTATACTTTTCAAACATAGGATTGTCGATAGTAAGAATATCATCCAGGTATCTAGAAGTACCAATGAAACAATTCACATCACCTTTTTTTTATTTGCTTTTGAAGAATTTGGATAAATCCCTTTTCATACGTGTATAGAAATAAATCTGCAACAAGAGGCGCATAATTAGTACCCATAGGAATCCCTACAACCTGCTTTTAGATTTCTCACCAAATCTTACATATTAAATATTGTCCAAAAGGAAGGACAATGCAATACACAGGTCACCACATGTCCATGATTTGTTAAATTGTTAAAATCGTTCCCCGTGACCTGATGTTTGTCAAGTGTATTTATTACTTCTTTCCAGATCTGATATCTGAAAGAAGCTTTGTTTTGGCCTTTTATCAATGTGACATCAGATGTATTTCTTTTTGCTATTTCGGAAACTAGCCATTTCACTGATAAAGATCATCGAAATTAAAGGAGTTTAACATCTTATCACCATCCTATCCTATTTTGAACATTTTATTTGGATATGCTACTGAATCGACCATACAGGAAATTTGGAGCCGCGCACTCTCTGTAATGTAAATGTGAAAATCTAACTTCAAAAAATTAAAGAGGGCGCTATTGAAATTGTTTTTGGTGGCTCCGCTGGAAGCATCACTGATGACAATTTAATATTCGAAACACGTGTCTGGTGCATGGAAATTAGTTTGAAATTTTCGTCAAGAAGGTAAAGAGTTGGAACCCTTCGACATTATTGTATGATTTGTAATCTGTGGCGGAAAAAACCCTTCGATTCAGATGTACAAATATACGTTTTCCCCTCTCGATCAAACCACCAATTAATGAGATTGATCATTTATTTTGTCGTGAGGAAGCGTGGTGTACATATTAGAAAAGTCGTATGAAGAAATCGTATTTGCTTCAAAAATTCTTGATGTCATTTTGTCAATCACATACCTTGAATTTTTAATAGACCGAATAAAGTTTACACAATTTCTGTTCATGACAGTTTCACAGTATTTGGCCACGTTTTCCTTTACAGCCGTCAAGTGCTGACGTCAGATTTCTAGACAAAATTGTAGTTGAGCAGTTGCTAGAATCAGCAAGGAGACTTGTGAAGTTTTGGTATGCAGACTATTGTAGGGAATTCCTTCCGCATCGCTGTCGGTCCGTTTTAATTGTAAACGTCTTCAAATTGAATAGCATCATTTAAGATCAGATAAATTGGCAACGTGGACCAGACATGCACGTTTCGGGTACTTAACCCTCATCAGTGATCCTAAATCTAAACAATGTAATATGCCAAAAAAGTATGAAAGTTACTATGTCGAAAAAGTGCACCGAAAGACGTAGCAGGATGGGTGGGATATGATGCTACAGGACCCACTTTTTAGAAATTTCAAGAAATTTTTGTAAAGCTTTTGCATTCTGCATTTGTGTATTCGAGTGTTAGTGTATTTATCCGTCTACAATATCGACTTTCAACTGTCTCTTGACAAAAAATGAGCTGCTCCAAATTTTGTGTATGGTGTATTCAGAAATCTATTCAAGTGAAAAATATGGCCATAAAATCGTTGGAGGGTATGCGTATGTAGCTTAATTCTAAACTTGACCACATTATTATGAAGAAACCCCAGATAAGGAAACAGCTATGTAGTGAGGGAGATACCCCTTAGTTTTAGAAACTAAAGTTAGGTCTAATTTGATGACAATAAATTTAGAATATATTTCAAAGCAGTGAGTAAACCTCCAAACTAGGCGAGCAATATCCTCGGGGACATACAGTCCACCAGAAGCGACACAAAACTATTGGTTAAAATTTTCAATATTGATACATATGTTCTATAGTACCAATTTTATTGCACTAGACACCTGTTTCGGACATCGAATCCTCGTCAGTAGTATATATGATATGAGTGTATATCCAACAGGACCCGAATGTCGCTTTGGTAGCGATGAGGTCAGAGGATGAGATCGATTACATCTGACTGTGAAATCGATTATTCTCGCACATTGGATAGGATGATTCCTCCCTTTCAGTAGTACTGGAAAATTCGATCCGGTACCCCTGATTTATCTCAACCCAGATACATTTGAGAATTTTCCTTCAAAAGTGGGAGAAAATATTCTTTTGCATATAAAGTTCCAAATTTTAGATTTAGATCTTTATATTTATATTTTCGTGATTTAATATCTTTCTAGAATAATCCGACTATTATCTCATTTCATTAAAATACAGGAGACTCCTTGAACACAGTTTCAGGAACAACATTTAGCACGAAAGATAAAGATAATGACGAACATAGAGGAAGTTGCGCGGAAATGAGAGGAAAAGGAGGTTGGTGGTTTAAACAATGTTCTCCTAGTGGTCTGAATGGTCAATATTGCAATATTGACCAAAACAGTGTTGACTGCAACCGATGGCGTACATTTGGAAATGACAGTAGAGGAATGGCTAAAACTTTGCTGCTCATCAGACGGAATGGCTAACCATTATACAGTCTATAGTGGGAAATATTTCGAAACAATCAACAAACATCCTCTACATGTGTGTTTATTCTGAATGTTGAAGATGAACAAACTACCAAATTGACACTAAACAGGCTTGTGATGAGTGTCTTAGCTTTGGAATTTCCTATTTATGAAGGTAGATTTGTATGAAGTTTCAATTATACATTTCTTTGTTATGACAGTGGCACCGCCCATATTTCTTCCATTTTGATCTGATTATGATATCACACCATGTAAGGTGTCCTGACGAGGGATGATTTTTTGTGTTATTTGTCCTGGATTTCTTGTGTACGTCCTGGATTTTTTGTGTCATAAAATTGATTGAAACTCCATAAAATGCTCAATTTCGCATTTTTTCAGTTTGTTTTCATGTATTTATGATGTCTAAGTCATCTGTTAGGGACCGCAATTAAAATTATACGAATATCACTAGATTTAAAAGAGTTGAGCATGTCCTGACTTTTTTGTGTACCTAGTCCTGGATTTTCTGTGTGATGACCTGGATTTTCTAGTTTTGGATTTTAGAAGAATTTTCAATAGATTTGAAAAGCAAGCAAATATTTCAATATAATCGACTCATATAACTCTTAACTTTTATAAAAAGGACCCATGCCTTAGTTTAAACGAAGAGAAAGCTTCGTTTTGTATGCAGACATCTTTTTGTTTTGTTTTGTTTTTTTTTCCTTCTTTACTACGGTGCCTCTAAGCGGACATGTTGGATTGTTTTTCATATCGTTCCAAAGGCAGGCGGGTAGCGAGAGTGCTTTTCAAGTGGAAGCACTTTCAGTCATGAGGTGTGGGGATCGCTTTGAGGCCCCAATTGGGTCCAGGGAGAAGCCCCTGTGGGTATCCAGGCCAAGGGGCAAAGCCACGGAATCTAATACATTTTACACATCTACAGAACAGTTTTCTACGTTAAAATGAACCATGGTACACTTTCTTTTAGTCTGCTTTGCAAAACGATGTGGATCATTCGGTACTTAAGTGCACCTGGCTATGCGTATGCCAACCCCCACCCCCATTCCGCTCTCTTTTCTCCTTTCCTTTAGATTATCAAACATTACGCACAAAAGGAGAGAGGTGGGGTCAATGTAAAAGAACTATGTAACTTGGGCAAATTTATTAAGAATGCTTTTGATATTAGAAAATCAATTATTTAATTAAGTTCACTTTCTTTCTACTTTGACCATTGCATTATTGTATATTTATTATATATATATTATACTTTGTCTATAAGCTGTATGTGCTTTTGACGAATAAACAATACATTCACCCAGCTCTTTTGTACGGTGGTATGTATACGCTATATATTCAAGGGCGTTTGTAAAGAATGATGAACGAATGGCCATACATCCTGTTTATTGAATTTTTGTTGTTTGTTTGTTTGTGTGAGGGTGTGTGTGGGGTTTTTTTATGTTTTCGGTGGGGGTTTTTGTGGGGGTTTTTGTGTTTTTATTTTTTTCATTTTTATTTCAATTTTTTTGGGGGGCTTTTGTTTGTTTGTTTTTTCTTTTGTTTTTGTTTTTGTTTTGTTTTTTTTTTTCGTGTTTTTGTTTTTGGTCAAATTAAATTTCCCCTCTTACCATTTCCATCAGAGGTATACCTTTGCATGCAAACAAGATAGCAAAATTACTTCCAATATTACATTATGACACACAATTGTGAATTGTAGATGACCAGTGGCGGATCTAGGATTTCAGAAAGGGTCGGGGGAGGACAAAGTCCAGTTTCAAAGACAATTTTTACGGAAAACAGACATGCGAACATAGAAATTATATTCTAATTCCTCCCACTGGGTTTTAATTGATGACTCTATACTTACTTCTACTATGCTTGAAAGACGATTGGCGAACTTCTTTTTTCAGAGTTAGATAGAAAGTGAAAGACAATTACTATCTATAACCTCTATCAATGTATTTTGAGTCTCAAACATAAAATTCAATGTCAATGCAAATTTTAAGTCTTGAAAACCGGCGAACAACAGCGAGCCAATGAATTTTTTTTTCAAATACATGCACTGACAGATAAATTCGTAATTATTTAGAATTTTCATAGCAAATTCAGAACATCTGAATAGGGAGAGAATAGGGACCCGCGCGACACCTCTAGATTCACTAGTGATCCATTCAAGCAGAGCAAAGAAAATATAATGATAGCAAGTAATCAAATATTAAATACGGTGATGGGGCGACCCCACTAATTGTCCTCCTCCTCTAAAGCAACCAACACTTATTCAAAACATTGAACTGTAAGACTACAGCGGGGGTTCCCTCTCGGAAAACTCGGAATTGAATAGAATCAATTTTGTAGTTGGGCCAATTTATCAACGTTTTAAGAAAAGAATGAAAATGAAAACGTAATTAAACGAAAAAGAAAACTCACAGATCAAATTCAAAATATGCAAAGTAAATCTGTCGTAACCCCCAACGCGGAAGGTTAGTTTCGCCCCAACGTCATCTTTTCATGATTATTTGATTATCAATAATTAGTTTGCAATATATAGTGGAAGAACATTGAACAGAATCCTTCTTTATTTTTCTTTGAATTTCAACGAAACAATTTCGTTATGGCTAATGCCACAGTTGCGGATTTAACGGGGGTGGGGAGCGAAGCCCCCCCCCCCCCCCCCCCCCCCGCAGAGCGCCCAAAAACTTTTTAACTTTGTTTTTCAAGTCAGTACATTTTACAAATGGATTTCAATGAAATTGATATCAGTGGAAATATCTCCTTATTACACTATTTTAAACATTTTTTTTTTCAAAACAAATTCCGAGGGAGGTCCTCTCGGACTACAATCTTCACAACAGGAGGCCTCCTGAACATCCTCTACTCGGCACTTCATGCCTAAACCATATGGGCCTAAACAACAACAACAACACAACAACAAAAAAAAAACAAGTCTTGAAACCAGAGTATTAATAGGAATTCTCTCTATTTGGGGGATTGGTACCCGTACCCCAGAGAGGGGACATTTACAACATTTAACTTAGATAGGGGAATTCTAAACTAATGTGGTAAAACAAAATTATTGAAATATTTGTTTCATTTACGTATAAAAACTTGTAAACATTGTAAGTATGAAGTCGTGTTAATCATTGAATATCAAACAAAACGAAGATCAAGCAAAGTTGTTCAAAAGTGGTCTCAGATTGCACCATTTGCGTCCATTATTCGCAAAAATTACCAGGGAGGCCCCCCGTACACCCCCGTGCCCCCATCTACCCCCTCGGCGCTTCGCTCCTCGACTTTGGTCCGCTTACCCCCCCCCCCCCCCCCCTCGACAATGGACCTTCTGGATCCGCCAGTGTGTCAAGAATGTGGGAAAATGATTTGCTCGATGTAATTTCCGGGTTGATACATTTTAGATATCAATTAGATATATTTTTATTTTTTATACATTCAGATACATGTCAGTATCTCTTTTCATACTTTAAAAAAGGCTCAAAGCATTAATTTTGTTCTCTGTCCACCCTTTAGATTTAAGTTGGTCTTGACCTTGATCTTGGTCTGTCTGCGTTTCAGCATTGCTCTAGCTGGCAACTTCGGACAGTCATCTGCTGCATTATTTACAACAAATGGTGTGTTTTCCGGAATGTATGAGCACGGCCCACTATTAACCTGATACATATTGGTATCTTTTAGTCTAACATGTATGAACAGATAACTTTTTTTTCATTCTGAGGTAACGATACAAAGAACATATTAGTGACTTAGTATGCTATACACTCGAAATCAATTATCACGGGAAGCCTGTGAAATAAGGACATATTTCATCTGAATACAGAAATCAGAACTAATATACAGTGATTTTTGTAACAAACAAGGGTTGCAAAATAAAATTTCACATAAAAGTGGAGCTACTGCCATGGCAAAAACCCCTAAAAATTAATTAAACACTATTAGATTGTTGAAGAAATATACAAAAGCCAGGACAGCAAACACAAAAAATCCAGTACAAAACACAAAAAATGTCAGGACATCTAACTTTTTTAAAATTTTGGTTTTCTGCCTTGTAATGCCGTTTTATTGCTCGAGAAAAAAATATGGTTAACACTGTTGAACTGGCACAAAATATTCATGTTAAAATATTTGAACCTAGTCTGTTTAAACGACTAGAACATGGATTTTTATAAAAAAAAGTCGAAATCTCTTGATTTAATGAAAAGCAGACAGCTCTAAGCATTGATTCGGTCTTATAATGCATTTACAATGTTTAATGCAAAGATACGTATCTCACGATGATATACATGTCCGTTAATTGTCTAAAAAATATGACATTTTGCCGATTTCGCTCGAAACGAACACAAATAATCCAGGACAAACACGAAAAATCCAGGACAATTAACACAAAAAATCACTCGTCGTCAGGACACTTTACATGGTGTGGATATGACAACTTTTTGTGTAATTGTTTTAAGTGATGTTTTTTCCACTGTTTTGTTTATTAGTTACAATTGAGCATATATTTATTCTATAACTTAAAGCATTTTGCATCGTAACGTTATGTTAACAAATTGACATGGTGATGTAACATCATTGTTTCACTGTTGACAGAAAATTTTTAAAATGTCGTGATACATCGATTTTTCAACATAGGATATTTCAAATAAGGAAAATGGGATGATCTCCAGCATGACCACCCTGCACTCACCCAGCGAAACAAACCCATAAGAAAGTGAGTAAATGACACCAGATAAAACTACAAACCACAAAAAAGTAGGACATCATACAAGACAATCGAAACAGAAACATAAAACAATGACAACACATAAAAGACAGGAGACCAATGTGTACCCGGCGGCGACTTTGGACGGCCTTCTGCTATTAGCCAATTGTGTGGTTAACCCTCCCACTTATCCGGATACACAGAGGCCTCCATCAACGCACACTTGTTGTATAAACATAAAACTTCTCACTGTTAAAAATATATTAAATCTAGGAAAAAAAAAACTTGTTGATTTATCTTACTACTTAAGCAACAGATCGTTTTTCTTAAGGTTGTATAACGCTACATTGTCTGAGATAAAGGTTTATCTTATATCTGTTCAAAATGTAATAAATGGCAGTTTTGACGTAGTTTTTCGTGAATTACAAGACTCTGTTTTTTCTATATAGCTCTGTATATTTTCTAGACTGACTTCAGATATCATCGGGTAAGGTATTTGTCTTATGTGTTCTCATAATTGTTCGAATCTGATTATGGCATGCTCATTTTTGTGTAATTGATTTAATTTATGTCTTTTCCCATTTATTATAATTTATTACAAATGAGCATGATTTTCATTACAGAAAAAAAAAATTTGATGTGGTGATGTAGCATCAATGTTTCACTGTTGACGGAGAACTTTGAAAGTGCACTTGATAAAATTAAATTTTCAATATAAGATTTTTCAATTATGAAATTTTTAAATTATCAAACTTGTTGATTTATCTGCAATACACATGAAAACAGTATATTGTACGCCCTCTATTGTAAATCCATTTTCATATCAATATGTGTGTTGCTTGGGCCCATGAGTCACGCTGTCTTGCTTGTATGGCCATCATTCAATGAGGGGGGTTCTCCCTACCATTGTACGTCGAGGAAACCGGAAAAGTTAGACTGCTGTGCACAGGTAATTTGGGTAATCACACCATTTGCAACTGGTGTAGCAGATGGCCATAGTAAGTCGGCTTCGATTGTTCATATGTCTCGCTGGTTTATGTGTAGTCTTTTGTGTATCATGTTTTTGCTGTTCATTGTCCATATTTCGCCTCTTGTTGTGCCTGTCATTTCGGTTTTTGCATGAGTTGAATTGGTGTTTCCTGTAGTGCACCCGAGTGTTGTTGGAGATCTCCTCCGTTCTTCTAGAATAACAAGCACAATTTATACCTGCATCAGCGGCTAAAAGGACGAACAGGGTCTCTATGCAATAAGAAATCAAAGTAATTGCATACTTTATCAAAATAGATCAAATTTACAGAGCGGACCAGACATCAGGTTCCATGTATAGGACCTCCATCAGTGATCCTTAAGCCAAAACTATGAATATCCATTTTTTTTTAAAATTCGGTTCATTTTATGATCAGTGATCGGGTCTATGCTACATTTGCCCTTGGGACCTTTGGTCCACCAACAGTGACCCTCACCAAGTGGTGCAAATGTAATAAGTCTTCAAAGTAATCGAATCATTTATCGAAACAGCTTCAATTTACAGAACAGACCAGACATGCAAGTTTCGGGTATATACCTGACAAATTCTCCTTGACCACATTGAGGAAATCATGAAAAATATGTCAAATCCTGCTGCCATAGAGCAGACATTTTCGTGCGTGAACATCGACGGCGGTTGCTGCTAGCCAACAGGGGATGCTTACTCCTCCCGGGCACCTTGTCCCACCTCTAGCTTGCTAGGGGTCCGTCGATGCTCAATATGGTGCTCTAGTATGAGTGCTGTTGAGGGTATCGTCAGGATCCTCTTTAACTCATTTGAGAAAGTGTAAATGCTACATGCTGGAGATCATCCCCTTTTCTTTTAAATACCTAGATATTTTTGATTTACGCTACTGAATGGATCCTACAGGAAATTTGAAGCCGCGCAATCTTTGCAAAATGCATGAGTGAATTAAAATTTAAATAAGTAAAACCGGAGGCGCTACTGAAATACATTTGGCTGTGTCGTATCAGTGATGTGGACCAACTAACCAAACAACGTGCCTGGTGCATTAAAATTGGTTTGAAGTTTTCTTCAAAAAGGTAAAGAACACTTCGAAGTCTTCATGTGCGATATATTAAGGTTGAAAATTGGCCGTGCTTTTACATGTATATTCAAAATGATATGAAAGAGATTTTAAGCAAGAATACTCTTAACTTATCACAGAGCAACGGGAAAAACAGCAAACCCCACACAGAACAGTCCAACAAACAACAGAGGACAACGTGACACACAACAAACCCCACACAGAACAGTCCAACAAACAACAGGGAAAACGAGACAAATAACAAACCCCACACAGAACAGTCCAACAAACAACAGGGACAACGAGACAAATAACAAACCCCACAAAGAACAGTCCAACAAACAACAGGGACAACGAGACAAATAACAAACCCCACACAGAACAGTCCAACAAACAACAGGGACAACGAGACAAATAACAAACCGCACACAGAACAGTCCAACAAACAACAGAGGACAACGTGACACACAACAAACCATACAAAGAACAGTCCAACAAACAACAGGGAAAACGAGACAAATAACAAACCCCACAAAGAACAGTCCAACAAACAACAGGGGACAAGTAGATGCACAACAAACCACACACAGAGCAGTCCAACAAACAACAGGGACAACGTGACAAATAACAAACCCAACACAGAACAGTCCAACAAACAACAGGGACAAGGAGACAAATAACAACCCCATACAGAACAGTCCAACAAACAACAGAGGACAACGTGATACACAACAAACCAAACACAGAACAGTCTAACAAACAACAGGGAAAACGAGACAAATAACAACCCCACATAGAACAGTCCAACAAACAACAGGGACAACGAGGCAAATAACAAACCCCACAAAGAACAGTCCAACAAACAACAGGGGACAAGGAGACACAACAAACCGCACACAGGACAGTCTAACAAACAGCAGGGGACAATGAGACAAATAACAACCCCACACAGAACAGTCCAACAAACAACAGGGGACAATGAGACACACAACAAACCACACGCAGAACAGTCATACAAAAACAGGGGACAATGAGGCACAGCAAACCCCACACAGTTTGTCAAACTAACAACACTGGACAACGTGACAATAACAAAAACACAGGTACCCTATCAAAATAGTGTTTTGAGCATTTTATCAAACTGTATTGATAAATAACATACATTTTTTTAGCTGTTCATGCAAATAAAACATTAGCATTCACATTGGAACGAAGTTTGTGTTCGTTGCTATGGCAAGATGAACTCAAACCGCAAAAATGAAAGCAATTTTTGACAATATTTGGAGTCCTTATTTTACTAGATCATTTAATTTTAATTCAAAGTGATAATAATGAAAGAATTCAAGTAGATATTTCATTACATGAATATTAAGGAAATAGCCCGTTGCAATGGAAAATGCACATAGGCCCTCTTTGAGTCCTTGGATACGGGCATCCAAAGTTAATGAGTCAAAGAAGATCCTGACGATAATCTCAACAGCACTCACAATAGAGCACCAAATTGAGAATCGACGGACCCCTAGCAAGCTAGAGGTGGGACCAGGTGCCCGGGAGGAGTAAGCATCCCCTGTTGGCTAGCCGCACCCGCCTCGATGTTCACGCACGAAAATGAAAAGAATATATAAAATGCATGCACTGTCTGAGGCCACGTCTATATAGAAAGTGCTATGGCGACAATGTCAGTAAAATCTGAAAGATTTGAAATCTAAAATAAAGGTTAGACTTTGCTTTTTCTTATATGTACAAAATAGTTATGTAAGCCTGTTTCGTTTTTGAGGAAAAGGCTTCGGAAAAAAAATTCTTTTTAGATTGTATGGGCAAATTACTATAGCGACCATTAATTGTTTGAAAGTGTTTTCTTGTATTTAGATAGAGGTTTACTTGATCTTTATTAATATTGAATTCGAACATCCGGGGATTAAAAATTAGTTTTATAAAAAATAATACAAATTGGTTGCTTGGTAACCTATGTTTCCAATAACTTTTTCGCGGTTTTTGAATGAGCTCTTTGTGTAAATTCTTCTTTAGGCACGGTCCATTTGATATTCTGGGGGGGGGGGGCTTGGGTTTTTTTTCGAAAAAAAAAATTTTGCTCTCAATTTTGATGAAAAAAATAAATTTGCTTATAGTGTGACAGAAAAAAATAATCTTGCTCTTACAAATAATCTGAATTTGAAGAATTACCATAAAATTTCGCTAAAATTCTTGAAAATTTTCCGGCTCGCTTCGCTCGCCGCAGTTTTCAAATTGTATCAAATATTTTTGGCTCGCTTCACTCGCCATAGTTTTCTATCAAAACATTATTCACTAATAGCATTTTAACTTCAGGTATTTGAAGATATCAAAAGTTATACATGTATGTGAATGAAAAAGGACTTCCTTAAAAGCTTAAATATATTATCAATATTTATGTATTGCTGTTAATACGTATACACGTTGCATGTATCCCATAGAGTCATGTTCTTGTAAGCTTGGAAGGAGAACTTCAGTTATTCATCAATTTACAATTCTTAGTAACATTTAAAAAATTGTCTAAGAGAAGTTCCCCTCAGACCCTCTTATACATGTACATGTTATATACATGTACCTTATATAAAACATTGAGAATTGTATTGTAAAAATCTTTTATCTCTCTGTTTAAAAGTGAATTGAATACTTGCATAAAAATAAACTAATATATTAATATTTAGAGTTTTGAGTAAAAATATAAATAATTTCTATTGATAAAACACAAACATTCTTAATATGCGCATCACTTTGTTAAAAAAATTTCCTTGCTCCAACTTTGCCAGAAAAAAATAATTTTGCCCTGGTCCGGGGCGAAAAAAATAATCTTGCTCCGACAAAAAACCCAAGCCCCCCCCCCTGAATATCAAATGGACCATGCCTTAACTCATTATATTCCAACAATTTTCATATGTTCATCATGATGCAAAAATCTCCATAGTTACCGTTGCCAAGGTAACTTATATACATAGGAACGGGTTTAGCTTGAAATTGCTCATTTTATAAAATAATTTCCATTTCCTTATCATATACTTATCAAGAAAGAAGGAGAATTTGAAAATACAAAGAGCGTTTTGAAATCAATATATTAAAGTTAGCTAATTAATATGTTGTCATGGTACATGTGGTAACCATCCTTTTTGACAATATAAGACACTATCAGAGAGCTTATTTAAGATCTTGAAGATGCATAAAAAATCTTCCATTAATGTCGTATATAGACCAATATAGACCTCGAATAAGCTCAATTTTGCCTATTTCTCAAATTTATAGGCCGTCGCCATGGTAACCAGATGACGAAGAAATAAACATTTTGTCAAATTTACCTTTTTCTCATTGGCCCCTACTAATATGTGAAATTTCATGAAAATTGGAGACCAGTGCGTGCCGAAATTGTTTAAATGGTTACAGAGAATTGCTACTAATCGTTTAATGCTTTATTTTATTCAGTATGAGGCCTACAGGTAGCAGCGTATATATTGCAAATATAATCTTTCTTTTCAAAAGCAAACATACCAACAAAGTCTTAATAAACATACAAATTCATTATACTCAATCATACATACAAATCATATAACAGTTTTTGGTTAACCGTGTAAAAGCTTTAAAGAAATCATCAATGATAACAGTGCTTTTGTAAATAAAAGCTGCAGTTTTTCTTCATAGAAATAATGTTCAAGAAACTAGAGAAAATAAGTAGACATGCTTTTTACTGTTGTCATCTCGCAATGAATATCTCGTTCTATAATAGATTGTTCCTTGAAGTGTCTCTAATAGTCTGAAATGAAATGAGAGTACTAGTGTATTTATAGCAAGCAGGAGACACGTACTCTTCCGGGCAACTTATCTTTCCTGAATAGGGATTCTTTAAGGAGTGTTTGGGTCTTTATATGTTTGGTTTTAATTTTTTACTGGGTTCGTATGCCCGTTAATTGTAGCAACATCCCTTCATCGCCTGCTTATGGCGTGTTCATATCTCAGTTGATACGCTATGCCAGAGCAAATACCAAATATATGGATTTTGTTCTGAGAGCTAGGCGTCTTTCAGATAAGCTTCTCAGTCAGGGATATGTTTGTGACCGACTAACATCGTCACTGAGGAAGTTCTACGGTCGATATGGGGAACTCGTCATACACTATGATGTTCCACTCTCAAGAATGGTGGATGATATTCTGTCATAGACCATTGAACCATCCAACCAAAGATTGTACTCTATATCTTCCAAAATGGAAGTAACCGGATGTGACAGTTCTACCGAATTGAAGCGACGGGTGTTGCATGCAAGCAGGAGATGCTTACTCTTCCTGGGCACCTGGTCTCACTCCCATATCGGGAGTTCGCTTCTTTTCATATGGTGGAGGTTTTTGTTTGTTTGCTTTGGTTCCTGTTTTGTCTTGATTTTGTATGCCTTCGGTTTCTGATTTTTTGAATTATCGATTTTGTGCTGTATACAGGGATATGGTCATTATCCATATTTGTCATTTGTATTAAAAAAAAGGGATTTGTGCTTGACTTTCAGGCAATGTTATGACACATTTGGAAATATCATGTAAGCGTGAATTAACAAAATCACAAGGAAAAAAAAAAAACAGCTAAAATTGCCGAATTTAATGTAACTGAGGGTTTATAGATTTCAGAAAAAAAGGTTTCTTAAACAACCCATTTGTATATAGATTATCCATGTTTTGGATAATATATTTAGCAATTTCTTTAATGAGATAGCTGCCCGCTCTTTGGTTAAAGAGCTGGGAACCTCCGTTTTTCTGACTATGAACAAATACGTTGACCAATTACAGTTGTTGTCTATTAGCCAACTACGTCATGACCAAGTTTCGTTCGAAAATATCATAAATCACTTTCAGTGTTTCTGATGTCTATTTTAGTTTTCTTTTATCAAAATGTTTATAATATTTATATTACTCACCTCATCTGTATTTTTAAAGATAAAAGAACCCCGAGCACAACACAAAGATCAATTCACGTACATGATATGGAGGCGGTCATTGCTCTAGTTGAGCGACATTCGGATCGTGCCTCTCTCAAACTTTTCGAATTGCTTCGATATCTATTTACTCCGCGAGAGAAAACATTCTTCGACCAGTCCGACTGCCATCTGATTGGTCGAATAATTATATGACAAGCTCTCCAATCGATCGTTGTTAGATATCTATGTAGCTTACGAAATAAAGAGATCTGACTTTTAATTAGATTGAGAATATTTATGACTGATGAATTTCATCTGGCATTAAAGATATTTGGGTTAGCAGCGGATGTCTTGGCACCTGGTCTCACTTTCTTATTGGTAGTACGCTTCTGTTTTTTGATTTTTTTTGGTTTGTTTGCTTTGATTCCTGTTTTATCATAATTTTCTATGCCCTTCGGTTAATGATTTTCGAATTTTCAATTTTGTTCTCTATATTGGGATATTGTTCTTTCCCATATTTGTCTTTTTTCGTAATTTTCGGATGCTTTAAGGTGATTCTACAGTTGTTTCGTAAAGCGCAAGTTTTTTAATCGCCTGCAAAGCATAGCGACACTTAGGGATCACTTTTTCCGTTGTCCGTCTGTCTGTTTGTCCGTCTGACTGTCACACTTGTATGTCACATCCTACAAAATGATTCCCGAGTGTCGTTATGTTTTGCAGGCAACACATGCATTACTAATAATGGTTTTAAAATGTTTTGAGTTTTACACGGTTAATAATCTAATACATCTTTGAACCGGAATAATTACATGATTCTGGTATAAGCGTTAATCAATTTTCCTTTTTGTTTTTGCTTTCTTCTTAGAAATTGATTAAAATGAGAGGTTAAAGACGACGACGTCATTACGTACTAAAGTAAGCATGAAACAGTCTCATATAAAATTATAAAGCTTCAAAAACAGTATCTCATAGCTTCTTATTTCAATACACCAAGATGTATGGAATGGAAGTTGGACGTAATCAATGTTTCTTTTTTCTTATGTTATCCGCTTTTCTGGTACAGCTAAGGGCAGATGAAAGGCAAATTTTAGATATACTGTATTTCATGACTCCAAAGTTGTGTCAAAGAGAGTGTTCACATCATCAATCCTGCATTGAAATCGAGTATGATAAAAATCAGTTAATGTGTACACTTGTTGGTACCAGTCCAAACAACGACGAAGACGTGATATATTGGACCGATTTCGGTGAATTACCTATGGTAAGTTATATCATTATAACTCGCTAAATATTCATAATTCATACAGCTATTTCATACGAATACAACAAGAAATTATTTAATTAAAGTATTGAATTTCGTGAAGACTGTGATATTTGGACGGCTAGACACTCTTTTAAGGAGGTCCAGGACAGCCAGAAATTAAATAAAGATCCTATCATTTCATTCTCCTAAAACTATAAATGTTAATATTAGAAACATACTTTTTCTACATGCAAAGTTACATCAAAATTTTCCCGTTAGCTTTGAAGCTATGAACATACATATATACCCATTGAAACCTCCACAATGGGCCGTAAATGTGACGTTAAAATTAACACACTTTAGGTAATGAAAAACAGTTACAAATCGTCTGTAGAGGCAGAATATTTTAAAACTAGTTCTGTATTTTTCATTTAGATATGATGTTGGCAATCAGATATGCATAGAATTATAAATGAGCACTAAGACTTTTAGAAAAATTGTCGAAAGGAGATAAATTTGAGTTGATAATTTTTGAAAATAAAGTCCGTTTATTTGAAACCCTATCATTTATTTTCCGTAAAAACTTGATATTATCTTCTTCATATGTAAAGTGAAACACCGATACGTTCCAATCGAAATTTGACCAACAGTGATTAATTTTTACGTTACGTAATGCTGACGTTCTTACGAAAAACGCGCCAATGTCGTCGTTTCTATTAGATGTATGACGTCATAATTGCTCTATTGCTGTCCTATCGGGTTCTTTCGGATAATGTTCTGGACCTCCTAAAGTGGCAACGCCTTTGAGATTTCGTTTTAACATGGGACATGTGCAGATTGTTCTTATCCATAACATCTGTATGAA
The DNA here is from genome assembly GCA_033119305.1 of Pinctada imbricata. Classification (NCBI taxonomy): domain Eukaryota; kingdom Metazoa; phylum Mollusca; class Bivalvia; order Pterioida; family Pteriidae; genus Pinctada; species Pinctada imbricata. Next base: position 42,809,267 of record VSWD01000003.1, on the reverse strand, counting down.
GGTGTCGTCGCCGTCCGTTTGTCATCTTTTTTCGTCCTGAGAGGTTTCATTTCGCTGTTTTCACTACTAAGTATTTGGGATCCCCACCACCTCTTTGTTTTGATTTTTCAGGTTTTGTATGCACATAGAAGAAAATGTTTGGTATGTGAATTTGATGAATTTGAAGACGTTTTATATTTTGGTTTTGTCTGATTTTCATTCACTTATCATTCAATAAACATTAAAGAGGTACCAATGACAACTCTTTGGTCCAAACAGACGAGACCAAATGGGCTTTCGATGGGACTTAGGACGGCCACTTGCCATTTCAGCAGCGTGTAGTGCATCCATCCGAAACCCATGCGCACCCCCAAACCTCGCTCTGCTATTTTGCAGTTTAGAAGAACGCACAACAATTTGCAAAATAGCCTCCCTTTTGTACGCCAACGTCCAAAAGAAGACAGGAAGTGTCAAAGTTCAATTTACATAAAAGTGATTTGAATTTGTGTTTTGACCCTAGCAACTGTTAAATTGCGTATCCCTGATGAGGATTTGCTATCCGAAACACGTGTCTGGTGCATTAAAGATGGTTTGAAATTTTCAAGAAGGCAAAGAATTGGTACATTTCCGTTATATTATTATTAACACTTATTTTCTCTTGCAGTGTGGAGATGTTAAACTTGATCCCCATGACTGGAGGTTTAAAGTGTAATAATTACTTCTTTCCAGCTTCATGTTTTGTGCTTTGGTTATTTGATATATTGTTTTGTGTGGGTGTTGTTGTATATTTCACTGTCCCCTGTTATCTGTTGATTGTTAGTATGCTATTCTTTTTCATAACAATCACGTTGGCCTGCTTCGGATTGGTCAGTACAGATTTGACTCACTGGATATCCTTAAAATAATTATACTTAAGTATCTTTTATGTATGCAGTTTTTTGTCATTTTGTCCGTTCTTGTTAGTTTATTGTTATCCTGCGAGTATGTTCTGCTGTGGTCAGCGCAACGTTGGCTTTTTGGATATCATCTCTATATTCTTCACAAAATATCAAATGTTATACAGTATCATGTAAAAAGCTTATTCTAGGAATAAAGAGTCAAGTTCGACATGTCTATTGTATAGTCATAATCGACCATCAGCGATTGACCAATGCATTATGCTTCGAAGTATTATGTTACATGTGTCAAGACTCAAAAGTAAGATAATTGCGTTACAATCGAATCAAGAATTCAGTTGAACTACATAGAGAGCTAACAAGAACCGACTGGAGGGCTTGTAACAGATACAAGGGTTGATTGATATGTTGTGGGCCTGCTATTGATGGATTTTATCAGACATTTCGCATTATTTTTCTAAATAACCCCTTTTAGTATCTATACACATTTGCCACCGGGCAGCCATGGCAATGACAGAATTGTGAACGGGAACATTGTCCTGATGGAACGACACACCTTTAACTAGTAAGCTTTCCATGGCGCTTAAGTTTAATATTTTCCCGTAATTGTATCAGAAGGGAAGTACATTGTATAGTATGTGCCATTGTTTGTCCTTTTCGAGAAAACATATCAGCAGAAAACCTTCTGCATACCAGAAAATCAATCAGCCTCGTATAGTTATTCGACCAATCGGATCGCAGTTGGCTCGGTCGACGAATGTTTCCCTCGCGGAGTGAATATTATTGAGGCATTCCGAAAATGTGATCCGAATGACGCATCATCTATAGCAATGACGGTCCCCATAACACACATGAATTGTTAATTTGTGTTGAGCTCGGGCTTCTTTTTTTCTGAAAATACGGATCAGGTGGGTAATATTAAAATTATTATTATTTCGATAAAAAAACTTAAATGAACACCAGAAAAACTCATAATGATTTATAATATTTTCGAACGAAACTGGGTCATGACGTAGTTGGCTAATTAACAACTACTGTGATTGGTTGATATATTTACGTGACAAATATGGAAAATGACCATATCCCTGTATACAGTACAAAATTAATTTAGAAAAGCATACAAAATTAGGATAAAACAGGAACAAAAGCACAAACAAACAAAAACCTCCACCACATGAAAAGAAGCGAACTTCCGATATGGGAGTAAAATCAGGAACCCAGAAAGAGTCAGCATCTCCTGCTTACATGCAACACCCGCAGCTTCAATTCCATAATAAAGCCTGTGTTTGTGAAACACGAATGCCCCCGGTGGCATCTTTGTTAGTATAAGTACTATTTTCTGTTAAGTACATGTATGTGAAAGGTCAAGGTCAGGGTCACTTGGCTAAAATTTTTTTGTATCGATGGAAAAATCTTGTGACAAGGAATACACATGTGAAATATCAAAGTCCTATCACTTACCATTTAAAAGTCATGCCCAATGTTGAAGTTTTTGAAAAGTAGGTCAAAGGTCATGGGGTCAAAAATGTTGGCATCATTGGAAAGGTCTTGTCACAACGAATACACATGTGAAATATTAAAGCCCTATTACTTACCATTCAAAAGTTATGCCAAATGTTAAAGTTTTTGAGAAGTAGGTCAAAGGTCACGGTCAAGGTCACAAATTTTTGTATCATTGGAAAGGTCTTGTCAAAAGGAATACACATGTGAAAAATGAAAGCCCTATCACCTCCCATTCAAAAGTTATGTCCAATGTTAAAGTTTTTCGGACAAACAGACAGACAAAGAGACGGACAGGCCAAAAACTATATGCCCCCGAATCTTTGATTCCGGGGGCATAAAAAATATCACATCCGGTTACTTTTGTTTCGAAAGATATAGAGTATATAATCTTTCGTTCAAATGGTCTATGACAGAAAATTATCCACCATTCTGGAGAGTGTGTTATCATAGTGCATGACGAGTTCCCCACATCGACCGTAAAACTTCCTCAGTGACGATGTTAGTCGGTAAAAAAGTATCTCTGACTGAGAAGCTTATCTGAAAGAAACCTAGCTCTCAGAATAAAATCTGTATATTTGGTACTTTCTCTGGCATAGCATATCAACTGAGAAATGACCACGTAATTTATAGAACACGACCTCCAATCGGTCGTTGTTAGATCTCTTATGTAGTTTACGAAATAAAGAGAGCTGAATATTTATTAGATTGATTGCGGTACGTATTCGATTATAGGTAAATCATGTTATGAAATGAAGTATTCAATAACATCATTTAAGAACAAATCAATTTGCAGCATCGAAAAGACATGCACATTCGGGTACCTAATCCTCGTCAGCGATCTTCAATCTTAACAATGTAATGTGACCAAACAGTGTGAAAATTATTATCTCCGAAAAGGAATCGGCGAATGTAGCAGGATGGGTTGGATATGATGCTACAGGACCCAAGTTTAAGAATTTTCAAGATTTTTTGATAACAGACATTTTTGAATGCGTTGGAGAGACAGACAATCAACCGTGTTGATCGAACTTGGCAACATGTGCCCTCGGGAACTCCTTTATATAGGCATACAGGCAACATGTGGAGATAATCCTTCTGCTCTTTATTAATGTAAATCATATCATATTAGTAATTATTTGAGTATAATTGTAAATTTCTAGGTTTTTTTTATTTTCAGATTTCAAATGCAAATGTGGAATGCAAGACGACAATTTGCATGGCCTTCGAAATTTGTGTACGGTTGAAAACTAAAGCTGTTTGCGTAAGTGAAGGTAAATGAAACATATAGCTAAGTACATGTATCTAGATTCCAAGAAATGCTTTCAGAACTAAATTTCTTTAGTGTCTTTTAAACATGATGGAATGAAAGGAGGGGATTTCTAATAACAATTGGTTTCAGCACCCACAACAACCAATCAAAAAGCTGAAATGCAACCCCCCCCCAAAAAAAACCCCCAAAAACAAAACAAAAGAGAAGACATGTAAAAGAGACGAAAAAGGTACAAGGAACACCAAATACGATATTCACAAACCCTTAAAACAAATGTGCGTAAATAAAACCAACGAGACCAAAAGGCAAACGGTGCCCCTGAAAAATGCGTGCCGTTTTGCACGATATTTCGACTTCTTCTCTCTTGCATTAGAAGATATATGGGATCTCAGATGAATTTTCATTTCATACGATGTATAATGAAACGAGTGGTGTTTTTGATATCCCAGAGCCATGGCGAGGGATTATAAAATGAAAACAAATTTCATAATACATGGACAGGTATGAAATGAAATGAATAAATTGAGATTCTATTTAAAACAAGATTCTACCAAAAAAAGTTTATTTCCAGCTTGAAGTCAGCGATTCTGAGAACAAGGGTGAACCACGCCATGACCAAAAGTCGTCCACAACGATATGAAAAGTATTCCTCAATCGCATAGATGTTCTTTGAGTAAAGAGAAAAATATTTTTACGTTGCTCAGTACTTTAATGCAATAAATAGATATTTCAACAACAGCAGTTTTTATTATGAATATTGAATTAATTTAACATATGACCGATATTTCAACGGTTACACTTGTCACAGTGTCGGTTATAAGGCTCCAAATTTGACCATTCGCATTTATGTTATCATAACATTTGATTATGAAATGGCTTTATGAAACTGCATAGCGGATGTACCGTGTGATAAATGCGATTTTTAAAATTCTTTATCACAATTAAGTACAATTGTTTTATTTCTTGGACCCTTCGTATTTGTTTTATTTTTTTAATTTTCCTTCTATCACAGATACACCACGAGATTGTAAGGATGTACTGAAGACTGGTAAACAAAACAGTGGACAGGCAGTGATATTTCCATTATATCCAATATTAGATCGTGTACTTGTCCTATGCGACATGGAAACAAACAATGGAGGTTATACGGTATGAATAGTAGTGCTGTATATTGGTATTGGAATATTGAAGAGTATCGATACTTTAAGTTTTTCAATACGTATCGATACATAAATGCTGAATATCGATACTTTCAATACTTTTGATAAGAAAATAAAATCCTAAACTTTTAATTGTTTTTGGCTTATTTTCATATATTTATTCTCAATCTTTTCTGATCACATCAACGTTCAGACATGCGAGTTCAAATAAAGTTTCTATCGTAATAATATATCGATAAATCGGGTTACCAATGTCACGTAGCGTCCAACTTTTGAACTTGGGAAGAATTTGCCAACGTTAGAATACTTTTGACATTGTTATTCGCTGTGTTTGCGATGTTCGTGCAAAAGAAGGGTGTCTAATATTTAGAGAAATATAAATAAATATTAGAAATGACTGTCTCAGTTTTGGTGTTCATGGGTGTATCATTCGCGATTCATGGAAGTTGCACGTGACCATCACCAACCAGAACTCTTTGGTAGATAACTAACACTTTCCATACCTGCTACTTTTTCTTTTTATTCCGTTTTTGCTTTTGAAATAATCGTAACATCAATTTGTTGGTTTTTTTTGTTCTGTTTTATAAAGTTTTCATTGATTAAAACATAAAAAATCCATTTATCGATTCATTATTATGATTTATCTGAGAAAAATGTTGAAAATATTGAGTATTAAAGCAAAATGTTTTGTATTGTATTCGACTTTGAGACTGAATAACTGTTAGGTACTTCTTTGATGCTTATTGAAAAAAAAATATTTCAATATACAGCACTAATAACATGAATAAATAGTAACATTCTATGTTTATTATTCTGTGTAACTCTTACGTCTCGTGCTGTACTCGTCTTTTGTGTTTTTGCATCGGGTGTTTTGGTGTTTTACTATTGATGCTGCAACGGGGTTTTGTTGGAGATCTCCTCCCTTCTTCTTAAATGTATGGATTATGAAGCAATGGTCTTCTTTTCACAACGGTGGCAATTATTCTTTCCTTTTAAGTCGGAATTCTTACGATGTTTACATAATAATATATTTAAGCATCTATAGGCATACCCATAAGGCTCGTTGGGTCATGCGTAGTACTTGTTTAATGAATGAAAGTCAAACACAAATCCCGAAATCAGTGTCCAAAAATCACAACCAAAAGGCTATCAAACAATCAAAAAATATAAAACAGACTTTTCTCACGTGAAATGAAAAATTAAAAAACAAAAAAAAAAACAAAACAAAAAAAAAAAAAAAAAAACAGACGGGGACAATAACACAACTCCACAGAAACACGACGAAGACATTTATCTAATGAATAATGCGAGAAAGGAAAGTATTGTAAGTGGCGCTCTTAAAACGAGTCATGACAATGAGTAAAATTTAAACATACGAAAGGAGGGGAAACATATAATTTCAATTTATCACTTGTATCGTGTGACATAGGGTTAGGTATGTATTTTGCTGTGCTCACTGTAAGACTTTGTCGTTGCAGATTTACTCCTTATTTGATGAACGCGTTGTATATGATTCATTTAGTTGTATATCATTTCGTATGGAATAATTGTTGATATTTTTTCTTTAATGGCTTGTTCAACTGTCGGTTGATTTGATCCTCTTTGTCCATATTACATTGTTTAGATTGAGGATCACTGGCGAGGGTTGAGTACCCGAAACGTGCATGTCTGGTCTATGCTGCAAATTTATCCGTTTATAAATGATGCTATTGAATTTGAAGACGTTTAACATTGTTGTGCATGTTAAGGAGATACTCACCCTTCCTCTCTCACTCCTACGTAGGGAGTTCTCCTCTCCTCATATGGTAGATTTTTTTTTCATTTCTATTCCTTTGCCTTACATAGTTCTGGTTTCATCCTGGTTTTGTATGCCCTTGGTTAGATGCATTTTCGATTAATGATTTTGTACTTCTTGATAGGGATATGTTTTTTTTTTCATATTTGTCATTGTCTCCATTGTAAGTGTGGATAGTTCCTATCTTGGATGTGTGTACTTTAGTGGTCCTAGCAACGCGGCAAAGTTTGAGATATTTTGCTCTTTTGAATAAGGGATGATCAGCGTTGGTGGGAATATAAAAATAACTGCCTTTTAAAAAACAAATGTTAATGGAAAAACACATAGACAGTAGTTTTCTATAAACATTTGTTCTTTAAAAGGCAGTTATTTTTAAAACCATTCTGATTTTACTTCATTTTCTTCATTTTTGATACCAGTAGTATCTATTTGATAAAATACGTGATAGCACCAATTCAACAACTTGGGTTTGTTGTTTCAATAATAATTTTAACACACAGGTTATACAGCGGAGATATGATGGATCCGTGGATTTCGGACAAGATTGGAACAAATATAAACATAGATTTGGTTCCTTCGAAACTGAGTTTTGGATTGGTAAGTTTGAATCAAAAAGATACCAGCAGTATGAAAGCCTTACAAGACCGCATATTTCCTTTTAAGATAACTTTAAATACATGTCATTGTCATAACTGTGCTTCATTGCAACCGGATGACTTGGAAGGCAATAAGTTCTTAGTAATCTTACGAGATATCGACGGCAGGTGCGACTAGCCAATAGGGGATGCTTACCCCTCCCGGGCATCTGGTCCCACCTCTAGCTCGCTAGGGGTCTGTCGATGCTCATTTTGGTGCTCTATTATGAGAGCTAGTGAGATTTTCGTCAGGATCTTCTTCAACTCATTGATACTCTGGAAGCAGAATTTCGTCGCCGTCTTTATTTTTATCTAGTCTTTGCCTGTTATTCTCTATATATTAAATAAAACATTGAGTAGATACGTTGAAAGGCCTGCGATGTCTCATCTGAGAGACAAAGTTGAAGATGAAAATGAAATTTCAATGGCTTGACATAGAATTGTTTCCTCTACTTGTAAGTTTTCCTCGCACCATGGCTGATATGATTACGTATAAAAGAACAGATAATTACGTATATATTCTATATATTTAATGTGCTTATCAAATTTTTAACATATATCTGCAATGAGTTAAACAAGATCCTGACGATAATCTCAACAGTACTCACAATAGAGTACCAACTTGAGCATCGACGGAACCCTAGCAAGCTAATACATCTCCTCTGGAAACCTTTTTAATTGGATAGAAAAAAATTGTGACAGTCTCTGTTCTAAAATGCGAAAGTGTTGATTTTTATTCAGCGAATACTATGAACCATATTGAAAACAAATATTTCAGATCTCCAATGTTATATACAGTAAGGCTAAATACCTACTGTGGTCTGCTATGAAAGATCAATTTAACTGAAATTCAAAAGGCATGAATATCTTAAAAGCAATTAAGTCTAGCAATTAAGGCGCATGGGAAATCTTAAAATCTAAAATGGTCGTTTATCAAAGTACTATGAAACACGAACTCTCTTCTTGTTTTTCATATGTGAACTTCATAAAAGTTATAAATTTCTATTTAGGTAACGACATAATTCATCAACTAACTTCTTTGGGACCAACATCCCTCTTGGTGCATCTATATGATCACTCTGGGACGTTTAAATATGCGAACTACGGTAACTTTAAAGTTGAAAGCGAAAGTAACAAGTTCAAGCTTCATATTTCAGGGTATTCAGGAACAGCAGGTAACCGTTTCATTGACTTAGATAATCTTGCATTGCGTATAAGTAAAATGTTTTAAAGAGAATGAGCTTGTTAGACCAGTATTACAGATAAATATTCATAATGTGAAACAATTTTAATGTCTATTTTAATCTTATTATGACAGTCTTGCAATAAGGTATTTTGCAGCATACTAGCACACCAGTTGTTCCCTTTCTCTTTTGTATACACGAAGGAAGGGTATCTCCAACATATCTCGGTTGCAAAACCCACACCAAAACACCTACATGCGAAAACACAGATTGCAAAAGCACAAAAAGGGACGAGTGGGACACAAAACCGTTACAACACACTATGGCAGAGGGCATACACAAAAACTAATGCGGGCGTGATAGATATGAAAATGTACCGTCTAGGAATAAATATCAAATGTCTTTATTGAATATTACTTAATAGTACCATCTTTATTCTTTCAGAATTTCATTATTTTAATTGAAAATGTTTGAATAGTTTTTTTCCTTTCACATGTCTGATATCCGGTATTGAGACAATATTCTATTTTCATGTTTTCATTTTGATAAATCGGAAAATTGAATTCAAACATTGTTTGTTTATGGACGTCCATGAAGTAAATATATCAAAAACCTTTCTATAGCTATTCAGCAATAGATGCACGCAAAATCGACATCTAAATATAATCATTTTTTTGGCTCCTTCATGATGTTACAACTCTACCGAATTGTAGCGACGGGTGTTGTATGCAAGCAGAAGATTCTGACTCTTCCTGGGAACCTGGTCTCACTCCCATATTTGGAGTTCGCTTCTGTTCATGTGATGGACGTTTTTGCTTGTTTGTTTTGATTCCTGTTTTACCTTGATTTTGTATGCCTTCGGTTTGTGATTTTCTGAATAATCGATCTGAGCTGTAGATTGGGATATGATTATTATCCATATTTTTCTTGTTTACTTTGTTCTCTCGGGAAAATTTTTGATTCTATACATTGCTGATTTGTTATTCATCACAATATACTTATCCAACGTTACATCATCCGTTTAATTGAATAAAACCTTAGAAACTACAAAACAATTATTATTTTGTATGCCTTCGGTTTTTGATTTTCTGAATTATCGATTTTGTGCTGTATACAGGGTCATTATCCATATTTGTCATTAATCTGCATCATGCACTAATGTCATGCTAGATTACAACGTGAATGATCACCTGAACAACTCACTTTTCAACAATTCTAATACAATCATTTCTACATTTCTACATGAGTAATACAATCCTTTCTATCTTAATATACCGACAGGTTATTCAGGGGAACTAATATTTACTCACTAGTATAAATAACTTCCATTTCAATGTTGCCGCAAACAATATTTTTTGTCTCCTCTGTATATCATTATGTTTCGTGTGTGCATTTCATTTTATGAAATTACTATCATCCTCTTCCAAACAAGACGTCTAACTATGTGAGGATCTATTGAAAAAAGATGATACTTGCCGATAGTCTTTTGTGTTTAACGTTTCTATGTTGTATGGCTCTTTTCGTATCTTACTGTACTCGTCTTCTCTGTGTTTTCACATCGTGTGTTTCGGTGTTTTGCTAATGGTTCTGAAGCCGGGTCTGGTTGGAGATCCCCTCCCTTCTAGTTCCAAAGCTTCGTATCTCTGATTGACAGAGTATCATGAATAAGTCTGCAGCACTATATTAGATAGTATGAGAATATTAAACAAAGCGTATTGTAATAGGAAGGTTGTCGATAAACTGCAACCGGTATCGATTGTAAGAGTCATTGTTGATTATGCACACAAACGTGCGACGAAGGCTGTTAAGTAGGTATCCTAAATCGCTACTTTTCCTTAACCATGAACGTTGTAGGTTGTAATAGATGTATAACGTCTTCAAATTCCCTTGCATCATTTTAGAAATAACATCGATTCTATTTGAAATGTAAAATATGGGTGTCAGATATCAGGGAAATATTTACTGTTTATGATGTTGCGTAGTTCTAAATAAATAACGACTTTCAGACTGAAACGATTTCTGTAATTTAACCTAGAGAGAAATATTATAAGAAAGACATTACGGTGTACACGATTCTTGATTAATGAAGATGGCATTCGCATTTCGCTATGAATTTTGCAACGAAGGCGTGCTGAATATCAGTTGTGTCTATGTAAACACTCACTTTACATTTAATATAATAACAGGAAGATGGCGAAGCGATATAGGCCACCATTTCGTTCGTATGCATTACATTGTCAATATTGAAATATATGTTCTATAGTACCAATTTTATTGTACTAGACAAGTGTTTGGATATTGAATCCTCGTAAGTAGTACTTCACATTTAACATGTTGAATAAAGCCAAAGGGAATTTTCCTGGAGTCGCCTACAATATACAAATAAAAATAGCAATCCAAGAAAAGCTTGTGTCGCCTTCTAAGCGACTTATTTCTAGAAAAGTGGATCAAATATGTAGGTCAATGTCACTTGGTTCAAAATTATTTGTATGAGTTGGAAAGCCTTGTCAAATGAAATTCACATGTTAAGTATCATTCTACCCTCTTACTTACCAAATAAAACATATGGTCAATCCTAAATTTTCAAAAAAAGAAGGTAAATTATCTAAGTCAAGGTCAATAGGTAAACCTTTTTGGTAACAAAAGAAAGGACTTATCATAAGAAATACACGTGTAAAATATTAAAGCCTAATCACTTAGCAATAAAAAAAATATAGCCAATCTTAATTATTTTTCCTAAGTAGGTCAAATGTGTAAGTCAAGGTCACTACTAGGTCTAACATAATGGTATGTGTAGAAAGCCATATCACTTACCAATCAAAAGATATAGCCAATAATTTTTAAATCTTAATGTTTTTGAAACAGATAAAATATTAAGGTCACAGTTAATTGGTCAAAGATTATGGTATATGCAGAAAGGTCTTATACATGTACACATATGAAATATCAAAGCCATATCACTTACCAATCAAAAGATATAGCCAATCTTAATTTTTTGAAAAGTAGGTCAAATATCTTGGTCAAGGTAACTGGGTGAAAAATTATTGTATGTTTTGGTTTTGTCACAAGGAATACACTTGTGAAATATCAAAGCGATATCACTTACCAATCAAAAGTTATGGGGTGTGACGCCCAAAGTGTGACAGACAGACGGACGCGAAACTTACAAAGTTTTTGTGATATGACAGTCTAGAAAAAGATGGTTTGAAAGAACTGGATTGGAACTTTCTCGTCTTCCTTTGTTTTGCATTTTATCGTAGTTTTTTGTACCGTCATGTTTAGACTTATCTTCATATGCAGAACTTTCTCTTGGCTTTTATGAATTTTATCTATACATGTATTTGTTTTCAGTTTTGTAGCTCATATTTTTCTCCGAATTCTATTTAGATTTTGCTAACGCTGTTTTAGTTCCTTTGTGTACTCTTTCATTTTACTGTCTGTCTGAACTATGGGCACCATCAGGGTCTCATCGGGAGTATCCCTGCCAGTCCGTTTCATAGCTTCTGTGTCATGCATTTGTGTATTCGAGTGTTTGTGTTTTATTCGTCTACAATATAGACTTTCAACTGTCTCTTGACAAAAAAAAAAAAATGAGCGGCTCCAAATTTTGTGTATGGTGTTTTCAGAAGCGTATTTAAGTGAAAAATATGGGCATAAAATCGTTGGAGAGTATGCGCATGGAGCTTAATTCTAAAATTGACCACATCATTAAGAAGAAACCCCAGCTACGGAAAGAGCTATGTAGTGAGGGAGATACCCTTAGTTTTAGAAAAAAAACCAGGTCTAATTTGATGACAGAAAATTTAGAATACATTTTAATGCATTGCGTAAACACCAAAACTAGGCGAGAGATTTCCTCGGGGACTTACAGTGCACAAGCAGCGACACCAAACTAGTGGTTAAAATTAAAAATATTGACACATATGTTATATAGTACCAATTTTACTGCACTAGACACGAGTTTCGTACATTAATCCTCGTCAGTATTATATATGATAAGTGGATATCCAACAGAACCCGGATGTCGGTTTGGTAGCGATGACAGAGGATGAGATCGATTACATCAAAGGATGAGATCAATTTTTTTTAGCACATTGGATAGGCTGATTCCCACCTTTCGGTAGTACTGGAAAATTCGATCCTGCACCCCTGATTTATCATACCCAAGGAAAATTTGATAATTTTCCGTCTAAAAAGGGAGAAAATATTCTTTTGCATGTTCGAGTATAGTTCCAAATTTTATGATATCTCTATATTTATATTTTCGTGTTATTGATATCTTTCTAGAATCATCCTACTTTTATTTCTCTTCATTATTATACAGGGGACTCCTTGAACACAGTTTCAGGAACAAAATTTACCACGAAAGATAAAGATAATGACGAGAATATAAAAAATTGCGCGGACATTAGAGGAAAAGGAGGTTGGTGGTTTAAACACTGTTCTCTTAGTGGTCTGAATGGTCAATATTGCAATATTGACCAAAACAGTGTCCATTGCAACCGATGGCATACATTTGAGAATGACAATAGAGGAATGGCTAAAACTTTGCTGCTCGTCAGAAGAAATGACTAACCATTATATAGTCTGCACTGGAAAATGATTCGAAACAATCGACAAATATCCTTTACCTGTGCGTTTATTCTGCTTTTTGAAGATGAACAAAAGAACACATTGACACTAAGCAGGCTTTTGACGAGCGTCTTAGCTTAGAAATTACTTATATATGAAGGTAGATTTATAGGAATAAAGAACAAATTTCGTGCAGTGTATTTTCAATAATACATATCTTTGTTATGACAGTGCACCGCCCATATGTCTATTTTTTCTGATTATAATATGTCAACTTTTTGTGCAATTGTTTAAAGTGATGTTTCCCAATTATTTTTATCAATTACAATTGAGCATATATTATTAGTTTACGGGGGGGGGGGGGGGGTTACAGAAATATATATTTGGTCGATGACAAAAGTTGTATTCGGCGAGTCGAAGACCCAATATATTTTTGTATCCCCCTGTAAAAAATTGTATAACGAATTTATCCCACCGATTGCTTTTGGCTTGTGTATGTAATGTTAGTATATTTTAAAGCATCTCGGTGACGTCAATATCGTAAAGCGTCTTAGAAGAAGAAGGATATTAAAATAATATCCTGACAGTAAAATGATACAACATAATATTCGGTTCTTCTCGACAAATCAGATTGCAAGAAATTTGCTAGAGGTGAGATTATTAGTTTTATTATGTTAAGAATTTTGCATCGTAACATTATGTCAGCAAATTGACGAGATTATGTGACATCATTGTTTCACTGCTGACAGAATTTTTTTAAAATGTGATACATCGATTTTTCAATATAGGATATTTCAAATAAAAAAAAGGGGATGATCTCCAGCATGACCACCTTAGGCTCACCCAGAGAAATTGTTAAACGCCTTCAAATTCAATAGCATAATTAAAGAACAGATCAACAAACCCACAAGAAAGTGATACGTAAATGACAACAGACAAAACTACAAACCACAAACAATATTCACTAGAACATCATACAAGACAATCGCAACTGACGTACAGAAACATCAAACATTAATGACAACACATAAAAGGCAGGAGACCAATGTGTACCCGGTGCCGACTTTGGACGACCATCTGGTATTAGCTAATGGTGTGGTTATCCGGACGATGTGTACACAACCCTTCTAGATTCACAGATGTCTCCATAGACACACAATTGTTGTATAAACATAAAACTTCTTACCGTGAAGAATATATCAAATTTATAAAAAAAAAACTTTGTTGATTTATCTTGCTACTTAAGACAACAGATCGTTTTTCTTAAGGACATATATTGTTCATTCAGTTTTAGGATAGATATCCTTTAAAGGGGTAGGGCCACGAAGCCCGATATTGGCCCTAGTTTTGAACATTGTACTACCTAGAATTTTTAACTGTTATTTGACATTTTGAAACATTCTCTACTGAATCACGAAATTATCTTTTGTAAACATTGCGTTAATCAATACCTTTAAGCCCTTTGAAAACACCAAAATAGGTCTAATTCCGCGAAATTGGTGCAAAAACTGCATATTTCTATTCAACTAGCAATGGCCACATGCAACTAAGACTGAAAATTTATATCTGAAAGATTATAATTATATCCTTTTGTTATAAACGTTTTGTCTCAGTTAACGCATGCGGCCACAGTTCTTCAATAAAAGACAAAATTTCCGGCAATTTTCGCCACATTTTGTCAATGACGTCAAAATGACGTCACTCCATGACGTCATTACAGTTAAATGGCACTTTGTTGGGTGATATTTTTCTTTTCATGAAAAGCGGTATACATTCGTGTATTTTTATGAGAGATATCAAGTATTTCTCATGAAATTTATTTCTAGAGAAAAATCCAGGGCCGATTTAGGGGTCTCGTGGCCCTACCCCTTTGAATAAGTTCTATCTTTTTGTATGTAAAAGTGATAAGTAATGACACTTGGTGTGGTTACCATAGGAAAAATTGAAGTTCTGAATTCTTCCCAAGTTGACTGCTGCAGAATGTTCCATTGCCAATTATGGTAAATTCAAAATATTTCTCAATATCTTTTTTATCGTTGTATGATTTTCCTTCTTATTTGGAATACAATACATTGAATACACTACAAATTGATTGAAGCGAACAAATTGAAACCTACCCGCATATACCTTTGTGTGAAATGACATAAAAATTTTCGTTTTCAAATATTTTCCAATTACATTCATAATGCAAACTCTCTCTTGTAAGTCAGAAATACAGAATATTTCCAATTGATAGCTGCTTATTAGACATTATTTATCATTTCAAAAGAAAACTCAGTACTTATATGTAATATAATTAAAGAATAATTTGACTTTATCAATATTTTAAACAAAAACAAAACTTGCAAAAAACAATGCACTGTCATCAGGTAGGAATAAACAGGTACGACATGTCCAGTCGGTAATATAATACAAATGAGTTAAAGAAGATCCTGACGATAATCTCAACAGCACTCACAATAGAGCACCAAATTGAGCATCGACGGACCCCCAGCAAGCTAGAGGTGGGACCAGGTGCCCGGGAGGAGTAAGCATCCCATGTTGGCTAGCCGCATCCGCCGTTGATGTTCATGCAAGAAAATGAAAACAATATCTGAAATACATGCACTGTCTGAGGTAAGTCTATGTAGAAAGTACTATAATGACCATGTCAGGGAACTAACATGATTTCTGTATGATTTTAGATGTAAATGAGATTAAGGAACTCTTTGATGTGAACACTCAAAATTTTGAGTGCCGGATATGTCCTTAAATGTTTAACGTCTTCTAATTCATTAGCATCATTTAGAGCAGATGAATTTACAGCATGGACCAGACATGCACGTTTCGGGTACTTAACCCTCGTTAGTGATCCTCAATCTAAACGATGTAATATGATCAAAATCTGTGAAAATTATGTCCTAAAAATACCGAAAGACGTAGCAACAAACCACACACAGAACAGTCCAACAAACCACAGGCGATAACGACAAAATAGCTAACCCCACATAGAAAATTAAATTAAGAGCACTGGACAACGTGACAATAGCAACAATACAGGTACCCTATACACATATTATTTTAAACGTTTTATCCAAATTCATTGATAAATTACATACATTTTTGAGCTGCTCATTCAAATAAAAAAATTAGCAGTCATATTGGAACAAAGTTTGTGTTCGTTACTATGGCAACATGAACTCAAACTGCAAAATGAAAGCAATTTCAGACAATATTAAGAGTCCGTTTTTACTAGATCAATGAATTTAAAATTAAAGAGATCATTATGAATGAATGTATTTAAGTAGATCTTTCATTACATGAAATTAAAAAAAAATATTTAGGAAATAGCCCGTTGCTATGAGAGCGATTGTGTAAAATAGCACATAGACCCACTTTGAGTTCTTCGATGCGTGAATCCAAAACTAAGTAATCTGAAAGATTTTAAATCTAAAATAAAGTTCAGACTTAGCTTTATCTTATATGCTCATAATACAAAATGAAATAGTTGTGTGAGCCTGTTTCGTTTTTGAGGAAAAGGCTTCGAAAAACAACAAAAAATGTTTCTTTTTAGATTGTATGGCCATCTTACTATAGTAACCATTAATTATTTGAAAAGTTTAACGTCATCAAATTGAATAGCATCATTTAAGAACAGATAAATTGGCAGCATGGACCAGACATGCACGTTTCGGGTACTTAACCCTCGTCAGTGACAAGTTTGTTCCTGTGTTTTGATAGAGGCTTAGTTGATCGTTATTAATATTGAGTTCGAACTTCCTTGGATTAAAAATTACTGTTTTATCAAAATGATACAAAATGCTTACCATGGTTACACATGTTCCCAATATTTTTTCGTGGTTTTTGAAAGAGCTCTTTGTATAAGATATATTCCAACAAGTTTCATATGTTCATCATGATGCAAAAATTAAAAAAAAAAAAAAAAACTCTGAAGTTGCAAAATTAGTTTTATTATAGACCATAGTTACCGTTGCCAAGGTAACTCGACGGCGGGTGTGGCCAGCCAACAGGGGATGCTTACTCTTCCAGGGCACCTGGTCCCACCTCTAGCTTGCTAGGGGCCCGTCGATGTTTAATTTTGTGCTCTATTGTGAGTGCTGTTGAGATTATCGTCAGGATCTTCTTTAACTCATTTGTATCACACTTATGCCCTTTACCGTGTGGAGCTCGTACAAAAGTTCCCCGCGAGGGATTTGACAGTAAGTGTTTTGAATATACTTCCCTGACATAGTCACCATTGCTGTTTCTGTATAGGCATAACGTCAGACAGTGCATGAATATTATATATAATTTCATTTCCATGCTTCGTAAACATCGAAGGCGGGTGCGGCTAGCCAACAGGGAATGCTTACTCCTCCCGGGCACCTGGTCCCACCTCTAGCTTGCTAGGGGTCCGTCTATGTTTAATTTTGTGCTCTATTGTGAGTGCTTTTGAGATTATCGTCAGGGTCTTCTTTAACTCATTTATGTACATAGGAACCATTGGGTTAAGCTTGAAATTACTCATTTTATACAATAAATTCCATTTCCTTATCATATTAACATCAAGAGAGAAGGAAATACGAAAATACAAAGAGCATTTTGAAATCAATATATTAAAATTAGCCAAATATGTCGTCATGGTAAGCAGTCTTTTTGACAATTTCAGACTTTATCAGAGAGTCTTATTTAAATTTTATATCCTAATCTTTAGGATGCATAAAAATCTTCCATTAATGTCGTATATAGATCAAATGATAGACCTTTAGATTATCGCAATTTTGCCAATTTCTCAAATTTATAGGCTGTTGCCATGGTATATGTAACCAGATGACGAAGAAATAAAATTTTGGTCAAATTAACCTTTCTTCATTGGTCCCTACTAATATGTGAAATTTCATGAAAATCGGATTCCATGCATGCCGAAATTGTTTAAATGGTTACAGAGAATTGCTACTAAATGTTTAATGGTATGAGGCCTATAGGCCCAGAGTATAAATTGCAAATATAATCTTTCTTTTCAAAAGCAAACATATCAACAAAGTCGTAATAAACATACAAATTCATTATACTCAATCATTCATACAAATCATATACCGTATAACCAGAAATTTTCGCGAGATAGTAATTTTCCCTATATTCACGAGTGATTTTGAATCGCGAAAAATTGTATTTGATAAGGTTGATCATAATTGGTAATTCCGTTGCATTTGTCCATATTGTACATGTGCCATTGTTCATTTTTCCTGATTAGACGTAAAGAGAAGTGAATTGAGTGTATTCTCATTATAGAAATTACTAATACTTCAATAATAAAAGGTACAAAACAGTAACATCATATGTACATATTTGTTTCTAATTTAGGAATCGCGAAAAATTGTACTCGCGAAAATAAAAACACCCTATTTTACCATTAAATCGCGAAATTTGATACTCGCGAAAAATTCTGGTTTTACGGTAACAGTATTTAGTTCACCGTGTAAAAGCTTTAAAGAAATCATGAATAATAACAGTGTTTTTGTAAATAAAAGCTTCAGTGTTTCTTCATAGAAAGAATTTTCAAGAGACTAGAGAACATAAACAGACAATTATGCTTTTTACTGTTGTCATCTCGCAATGTATATCTCGTTCTATTAGATCGTTCCATGAAGTGTCTCTAATATTCTGAAATGAAATGAGAGTGTATTTATAGCAAGCAGGAGAAACTTACTCTTCAGGGCAACTTATCTTTTCTTAATAGGGATTTGATTCTTTTTATGTTTGGGTTGAATTTTTTACTGGGTTCATATGCCCGTTGATTGTGATGTTTGTATTAAAAAAAGGGATTTGTGCTTGACTTTCAGGCAATGGGATGACACATTTGAAAATATCATGTGAGCGTGAATTAATAAAATAACAAGAAGAAAAAAGCTATTGACGAAATTAAGGTAACTGAGGGTTTATGAATATAAGAAAAAAGTTTCTTAAACTACCCATTTTGGGTATAGATTATCCACGTTTTGGATACTATATTGGAAAATTTCTTAGTTGAGATAACTGCTCGCTCTTCTTGGAAAGAGTTCGGAACCTCCGTTTTTCTTACTATGAATGAATACGAATAGTTCGTTAAATCTGACGAGCAATGAACGCTTGAGGCTCAGAAATTTTCAATCTACTAGTATTTAAAGTTCAGCTCTCTTTTTTTCGTAAACTACATAGGGAGCTAACAACGACGGATTGAAGGTCGTGTTTAATGAACATTCTCATTTGCAGAGATACGTAAATATATCAACCAGTCATAGTTGTTGTTTGTTGGCCAACTACGTCATGACCCAGTTTCGTTCGAAAATATTATAAATCACTATTAGTGTTCCTGATGTTACCGGATGTGACAGTTCTACCGAAATGAAGCGGCGGGTGTTGCATGCAAGCAGGAGATGCTTACTCTTCCTGGGCACCTGGTCTCACTTCCATATCGGGAGTTCGTTTCTTTTCATATGGTGGAGATTTTTGTTTGTTTGCTTTGGCTCCTGTTTTGTCCTGATTTTGTATGCCTTCGGTTTCTGATTTTCTGAATTATCGATTTTGTGCTGTATACAGGGATATGGTCATTATCCATATTTGCCATTCATTAAAGTTTTCTTTTATCAGAATCTATCAGATGTGGATCCTAAAGAATTCTAAGGAACTTTCGGAAAATCTAAAAGCCTCAAATTTCAATCATATTACCAGCATAAAATCTTTCGACTTCTCTACGCTCTACATTACCATTCCACACCAAAAGCTCAAAACAGACTGACCAATATTATTCGCAACATCTTTCTTTAACATAAATGGTAATAGAAGATACAAATACCTCGTAATTGGGTGGGAGGATACTTATTTCGTGAAGGAACACTCTGATTCAAACAAAAAGTATACAGAAGACGATATCATCCGAATGCTTGAGTTTTTTTTATTGACAACATTTTTGTTGTGTTTGGAGGGACCGTATTCCAACAGATAGTCGGCATCCCCATGGGTACCAGTTGCGCCCAATTGCTTGCGGACGTATTTTCATATTCATACGAAGATGACTTCATCCATGACAGATCTGCTTCGTACTTGCATATACTCCTATCTTTCGACGCAATCGGCCATTTGAACTTCTCATTGTTTGACAAGCGTGACGATTGCAGCTTCCAAATTACTAACTTCCCTTTCATGAGTAGCAACATTCCGTCTTCTCCTGCTTATGGTGTTTTTGTTCCTCAACTGATACGGTACGCCAGGTCATGTTCCAAATATGACGATTTCATCATTAGAGGCTTGCAAGTAAGTTACTTGTTCAGGGTTATGTTACATAACTGCTGAAATCACCATTGAGGAAGTTCTTCGGTCTCTACGGGGATGTAATAAAAGCATACGAGATCCCCTTTCCAGAATGATCAGTGACATTCTACATTGTTATTGCATGGCTGTCATCATCACCAAACAAGACATACTTACCTGATATGTACATCAAAATGTACATCGTGACAATCACCGAATTTGACAGGTTTCCATGGAGCTGTTGCGACGG
This sequence comes from Pinctada imbricata, assembly GCA_033119305.1. Lineage (NCBI taxonomy): Eukaryota > Metazoa > Mollusca > Bivalvia > Pterioida > Pteriidae > Pinctada > Pinctada imbricata. The sequence continues at coordinate 42,788,754 of VSWD01000003.1, read as the reverse complement.
GCATTGCATGCAATCAGGAGACGCTGACTCTCCCCGGGCACCTGGTCTCACTTCGGAATTTTGTTCATTCCGAGGTTCGTAACCGTTCCTGTGGAAAATCTAATGACTTTGCCTTGCCTTCTCGACTATGAGACTCACTAACGGATGGGTAATTCTGTAATGTTTATTATAATACTGATTATTACCCACCTCATCCGTATTTTCAAAGATAAAAGATCCCCGAGCACAACACAAAGAACAATTTACGTACATGATATGGAGGCGGTCATTGCTCTAGTTGAGCGACATTCGGATCGTGCTTTTCTCAAAACTTTCGAAATGCTTCGATATCTATTTACTCAGTGAGAAAGAAACATTCTTCGACCAAGCCCGCTGCTATCTGATTGGTCGAATAGTTATATGACAAGCTCTCAAATCGATCGTTGTTAGATACATGTTTCTATGAAGCTTACTAGATAAGGAGATCTGAATTTTAATCAGATTGAGAATATTTATGACTGATGAATTTCATCTGGCATTAAAAATATTGGGGTTATCAGCGGATGTCTTGGCACATGGTCTCACTTTCTTATTGGTAGTACGCTTCTGTTTTTAACATGGAATTTTTTGGTTTGTTTGCTTTGATTCCTGTTTTATCATGATTTTGTATGCCCTTCGATTAATTTTTTTCAAATATTCAATTTTGTTCTCTATATTGGGATGTGGTTCTTTCCCATATTTTTTTTCTCTCGTAATTTTCGGACGTTAATTAACGATTTGAGTGTTTCATCATCCTTGCATGCATCAAAGTGATTCTACCGTTGTTTCGTGAAGCGCAAGTTTTTAAATGTTTTGGGTTTTGGGTTTTACAAGGTAGATAATTTCATATATCTTTCAAGCGGAATAATTACATTATTCTGTTATAAGCAATCATCAATTTTCGTTTTTGTTTTTGCTTTTTCTTATAAATTGATTAAAATGAGAGGTTAAAGACGATGACGTCTGTACGTACTAAAGTAAGCATGAAATAGTCTCACATAAAAATTGAAAGCTTCAAAAGCAGTATTCAACACCTTTATAATTCAATACACCAAGATGTATGGAATGGAACTTAATCAGTGTTTCTTTTTTCTTTTGTTATCCGCTTTTCTGGTACAGCTAAGAGCAGATGAAAGGCAAATTATAGATATACTGTATTACATGACTCCAAAGTTGTGTCAAAGGGAGTGTTCACATCATCACTCCTGCAATGAAATCGTGTATGATAAAGCTCAATTAATGTGTACACTTGTTGGTACCAACGACGAAGATGTGATGTATACAACCAATACCGACACATTACCTACGGTAAGTTGTATTATTTATAACTCGATAAATATTAAGAAAGTATAATTTATAGAGCTTTTGATACAACGAATTTTTTTGTTTTGTTTTTGAAGTTATTTTTAACACTTTGATGTTTGTACGGAGCCGCATTAATTTGAGTCACATCGCTCGTGAGAATTTCGGTTTAACATTGGACTCTGTGTAGATTGTTAGTCCCCTACCGAAGACGCATAGGGGGACCCTTATTGTCTCTCTGTGTGTCTGTCTTTGTGTCTGTCTGTGGGTGTCTCTTTCTGTGGGTGTCTGTTCTGTGTTTTTGCATGGGTGTTTTGGGATTTTGCTGTGGGTGATGCAACCTGGTGTTGTTGGAGATCCCCTCCTTTCTCTCTGTCTGTGTGTCCGTCCGTCCGATTGTTAGTTTTCCGGACTTTTTCTGCAATGGATAGATTTGATATACAGCTTGATCTTGGGAAGTTAAAGAGCAAGCTCGACTTTCGTCACGCTTGACCTATTTTCCAGGAGTTATGCCCCTCTATCCCTTGCAAAATGCCGTTTTTGTCAGTTTTTCGGACTTTTTTTCTGCAACAAATAGTAATATTCCGATGATACACAGCTTTGTCTTGGATAGTTACAGAGAGAGTTTGACCGTCGTCACACTTGACCTATTTTTCAAGGTGTTCTGCCCCTTGATAACTTTTACAATTCATTTTTTGTCAGTTTTCCGGACTTTTGTCAGCAACAAAAAGTTCTATTCATGCGAAACTTGATACAATGCTCTTGGTCATATTACATTGTTTAGATTGAGGATCACTGACGAGGGTTAAATACCCGAAACGTACAGGTCTGGTCCATGCTGTAAATTTATCTGCCCTAAAATGATGCTAATAAATTTAAAGACGTTTAACATTGTACCATTTGGCGAGTGTCACTGCTGGTGGACCAGGAGTCTCCGAGGGCACATCTAGCCAAGTTCGATCAATTTCGTTTGGTCATTTCTTCAAACGCTTTTCAAAATTTCTGTTTATAACATTTCTTCAAATTTCTAAAACCTGGGCCCTGTAGCATTATGTCCCAGCCATCTTGCTACGTCTTTTGGTATAATTAGGACATAAATTCACAGAATTTGGTCATATAACATTGTTACATTGACGATGGTTAAATGCCCGAAACGTGCATGTCTGGTCCATGCTGTAAATTTAACTGCCCTAAAATGATGCTTATGAATTTGAAGACGTTAAACATTAGTCTTGGATAGTTACAGAGTAAGTATGATTTTCGTCTTGCATAATTCATGACTCGCAAAATTCAGTTTTCCGGACATTTGTTCTGCAAGAAATAACATATGCCGGTGAAATTTGATGCAAACCTTGGTCTTGGTTAGTCACAGAGTAAGTTTGACTTTGGGTCAAGGGTGACCTTTTTCAAGGAGTTATGCCCCTTGATACAAAAATAAAATCAGTATTCCAGACTTCTTTCTGCGTCACATAGAGTTGGATAGATAGCTTGACCTTGGATAGTTACAGAGCAAGTTCGACTTATGAAGAACATCAACTACGTTAAGCTGAAATTAGCATAGAATACTCCCAATCTGAAACAATTTTCTTTGACTGTCAGTGTACTATTGATACTATGGATATATAACTCACACCATTATCTACGAGAATTCGAGATCTATCTACTATATGATTATTATTTTTCGGAGAAAATGCGAAAAAGGAGATAAATCTAAGTTTTTTTTTCTTAAGTGAGCGGACAGTAAATTTGAGTTTATGTTTAATTGAAGAGCTCTAGCCAGTAGGGGACATAAATAGCTCTCCGATCATAATTCTATTTATATTGATATTATTGTTTTTGGTGTTGTCTTCTCAGCCTGTTTGTCCACCTTTTTCGTCTCGAGAGAGTATGTTTCCCTCTTTTCACTGTATGCACATTTAAAAGAATGTTTAGAATGTGAATTTGAGTTGTTTGTGTGACTTTCATTCATTTCAGAGTCGGGAAGGAATGTGGATTGTAGTCTTGGCATGACAAAACACAAACCCCACAATCATCAACGCGCCATTGTCATTTAAGGATTTAGGGATTTTTTTCTAATATAGTGCCACTGACATTTTTACATTCTGTAGAAGTTTAAAACAAAGGAGGGGATCTCCAACAACACCAGGTTGCAGCACCCACAGCAAAACCCCAAAACACCCAATGCAAAAACACAAAGCAGACAAGCACAGAAAGAGACACATAAGAGACAAGGAACTTCAACGCACAACACAGAAAGATTATAAAACTCTCATAGCATAAAGTCCTATGACAAATTTGAAATATTTAAAAGAGATTAAATTTGCATAATTATTTCGAATTATGCATTATCTTATATAGGTAAAGTATGCTTAATACTACAGTGTACTGCTTCTGACAAATCGTTCACACATGTGGTCAGCAGCGATAAGACGTTCGACGATCTTCCACAGCAGGTGTAAATGGACACTAAAGTAATTTTTTTCAGAGGCTATGCGCAAGAACTTTTTTGCAAAAAGATTGCGCAATTTTATGCAGGATCAAAAATATTCTGAGATGTTATTGCACTTTAAAGTGATGATATAAGGAGCACAACTCTAAACATAATACACATGTATAACAATTTTGCCAATGAGCTAGCTTACTGAAGATCACTGACGATGGTTAAGTACCCGAAACGTGCATGTCTGGTCCATGCTGTAAATTTTAACTGGTCTTAAACTATGCTATTGAATTTAAAGAGGTTTACCATTTGATGGAAAATCCTGATTTCATATAGTATGTGAGGGACGGAGAGGTTCTCCAATAGGATTCGGTTGCAGCGCCTATAGCAAAGCACACAAACGAAATACCTTAATACATATGTACAGAATAGAGAAGCACAGAGAAGACAGGCACAGAATTGCAAGCATAGAATAGACAAGCACAGAGTACACAGAGTAGACATGCACAGAGTAGACATGCACAGAGCAGACAAGCACAGAGTAAACAAACACAGAGTACACAGAGTACACAAGCACAGAGTACACAAGCACATAGTAGACAAGTACAGAGCAGACAAGCACAGAGTAGACAAGCACAGAGTAGACATGCATGCACAGAGTAGACAAGCACAGAGTAGACAAGCACTCAGTAGACAAACAGAGTAGACAAGCACATAGAAGACTTGCACAGAGTAGACAAGCACAGAGTACACAAGCACAGAGTAGGCAAGTACAGAGTAGACAATTACAGAGTAGACAAGCACAGAGTAGACATGCACAGAGTAGACAAGCACAGAGTAAACAAGCACTCAGTAGACAAGCACATAATAGAAAAGCACTCAGTAGACAAACACAGAGTAGAAAAGCACAGAGTAAACAAGCACATAGTACACAAGCACAGAGTAGACAAACACAGAGTAGATATGCACATAGTAGACAAGCACAGAGTAGACAATCACTCAGGAGACAAGAACAGAGTAGACATGCACAGACTAGACAAGCACTCAGCAGTCAAACACAGAGTAGACAAGCACGGAGTAGACAAGCACAGAGTAGACAAGTACAGAGTAGACAAGCACTCAGTAGACAAGTACAGAGTAGACAAGCACTCAGTAGATCAACACAGAATAGACAAGTACAGAGTAGACAAGCACTCAGTAGACAAACACAGATTAGACAAGCACAGTGTAGACAAGCACAAAGTAGAGAAGCACAGAATAGACAAGCACAGAGTAGACAAGCACAGAGTAGACAAACACAGAGTACACAAGTACAGAGTAGACAAGCACAGAGTAGACAAACACAGAGTAGGCAAGCACAGAGTAGACAAGCGCAGAGTAGACAAGCACAACCAGCGACACAGAAGGGACAAGGGAGATCAATCACCAATGTCGACATCAAAACACTTAAGACAAAACGGACGAGACAAATGGGCTTTCAGTGTGACTTAGGACGGCCATCTGACATTTAAGCCACAAGAACTACATGCGCATCCCCTCACCCTCGTTCTGCTATTTTGCTATTCAGAAGAACGCACAACTGTTTTGCACAATAACCTTCCCAATTGAGTTAAAGAAGATCCTGACGATAATCTCAACAGCACTCACAATAGAGCACCAAATTGAGCATCGACGGACCCCTAGCAAGCTAGAGGTGGGATCAGGTGCCCGGGAGGAGTAAGCATCCCCTGTTGGCTAGCCGCACCCGCCGTCGATGTTCATGCACGAATTCAAAATGAAAATATATAAAATGCATGCGCTGTCTGAGGCCGTCTATATAGAAAGTGCTATGGCGACAATGTCAGGGAAAAATATTCAAAACACTTACTGTCAAACCCCTCGCGGGGAACTTTTTTACGAGCTCCACACGGCAAAGGGCATAAGTGTGACACAAATGAGTTAAAGAAGATCCTGACGATAATCTCAACAGCACTCACAATAGAGCACCAAATTGAGCATCGACGGACCCCTAGCAAGCTAGAGGTGGGATCAGGTGCCCGGGAGGAGTAAGCATCCCCTGTTGGCTAGCCGCACCCGCCGTCGATGTTCATGCACGAATTCAAAATGAAAATATATAAAATGCATGCACTGTCTGAGGCCGTCTATATAGAAAGTGCTATGGCGACAATGTCAGGGAAAAATATTCAAAACACTTACTGTCAAACCCCTCGCGGGGAACTTTTTTACGAGCTCCACACGGCAAAGGGCATAAGTGTGACACAAATGAGTTAAAGAAGATCCTGACGATAATCTCAACAGCACTCACAATAGAGCACCAAATTGAGCATCGACGGACCCCTAGCAAGCTAGAGGTGGGATCAGGTGCCCGGGAGGAGTAAGCATCCCCTGTTGGCTAGCCGCACCCGCCGTCGATGTTCATGCACGAATTCAAAATGAAAATATATAAAATGCATGCGCTGTCTGAGGCCGTCTATATAGAAAGTGCTATGGCGATATATACAGGAAAGACAAGAAGGGCCGAATTACATGTACATTTCATATAAAAGAGATTTAAATTTTATGTTTGGACCGAGCAACTGTTAAATTGTGTATCACTCATAAGGATTAACGTTCCGAAACACATTGCTGGTGCATAACAGTTGGTTGCTGGTGCATAACAGTTGGTTGTTGGTGCATAACAGTTGGTTGCTGGTTCATAACAGTTGGTTTGAAATTTGTTCAAGAAGGTAAATAGTTAGTACACTACTGTATTATCATTATAAACTCGTGCTTTGGTTGTTTGACTTTCTGTTTTTGTGGGTGTTGTTGTATATTTCATTGTTATACGTTTTCTATTAATCTTTTTGTGTGATATTTGTTTTTATAACAATCCCATTGGCCTGATCCGGTTTGGTCAGTACAGGTTTGACTCTGTTGATATGTTTTCAATAATTAAACGTACGTATTGAAATGTCTGCTGTTATGTTTGTCATTTTGAATATTGCTTGCGGTTTTCTTTTGTAATCGTGCGGATGTGTTCCGTTGTGGTCTTGTTTAATAGCTTTTCCATATTCTTGAAAATATCAAATGTGTTTACTGCATAATGCAAAGGAAGGAAAATAATCCCCGTTATTTCTAGGAATAAAGAGTCAAGTTCGACATGTTTATTGTAAAGTCATAATCGATCATCAGCGATTGACCAATACACAATGCTTCGAAGTGCTATATTACCTGTGTCAACACTCAAAAGATAGATAAGTGCGTTACAAATGAATTAAAATTCAGCTCTCTTTATTTCGTAAACCACATAAAGATCTAACAACGACCGACTGGAGGTCGCCAGTGATACGAGGGCTGATTGGAGGTCGCCAGTGATACGAGGGCTGATTGGAGGTCGCCAGTGATACGAGGGCTGATTGATACATGTATGTTATGAGCCTCCTACTGATGGATTTGAATTTTATCAGACGCTTAAGTTTAATATTTTCGCGTAAGTTTGTCAGAAGTGAAGAATAGTATGTACCATTCATTTTTTTGTCCTTTTTCGAGATAATCTATAAGCAGGATACTCATTTATCCCAGAAAACCGAGACTCATCAATATAATTCAGTCCTCGTATAATTATTCGACCCATCAGATCTCAACTGTCTCTGTCGAAGAATGTTTTCCTCGCGGAGTGAATAATACTGAGGCATTCCGAAAATTTACGATCCAAATGACGATTAACTACAGCAATGGCGGCCTTCATAACATACGTGAATTGTTCATTTGTGTTGTGCCCGTGGTTTCTATTTGGTGACACTCTATACAGGCAAAGTTATTGGAATTCCTATGGGTACTTATTGTGGGCCTCTGGTTGCGGATTTGTTTTTGTACACATACGGAAAAGAATTTATGCAAAATCTGCAAAAACTCAAGAAATTTGACGACTTGAAATATTTCAACGGCACCTCTAGGTATGTTGATGATATTTTGAATATCGATAACCCACATTTTGACCATTACAAAAATCAAATTTATCCTCCAGAGTTAAAATTGAACAAAGCTAACACAAATGATAAAGCTACACCATTTTTTGGATCTTGATATCACGGAGAAATTCAAACAAAGATATACGACAAAAGAGAAGACTTTGGCTTCAACAAAGTTACTTTTCCTTGGCTTGATGGCAATGTTCCGAGATTGCCATCGTATGACATCAACATCTCTCAACTCATCAGATACCACAGAGCTTGCTTCCATGTTTCGGACTTCCATGACAAAAATACACAAATATAAAAAAAGCCGTCTCAGCCAAAGATTTAGATATCATAAACTTGTTAAATCTTTTTGGAAATTCTACAATAACTATTCTGAACTTCTTTCAAAATTTGGGACGACTCCGGCATCAGGGTATGTATCATTGGGAATTTCATTGCCTTCATTTTGCGGTGACCTTTTAAACAAAATCAAAGGGGTCAAAGGCAGATCAAACTTCAACCAAAAATGTAAGAAAATAGTCGGTCGCCTGCTTTACCGAGGATATGATTCTTAAGTCATCACAAAAACACTGAGCATTGTACTGGAACAATCTACAGTTTTGCCCCAGTGTCTTTTCCAACGTTGCACACTTGTCAACCGTGACGATGGAACTCCATGATGGGCCTTGTTCAAATCTCATCATTGAAGACTTGGTCTTGATTTATGTCCTATCCGAAAGTTGGTCAGACTTCTCGTGTAATTGATCTTGAGCTCGCTTTAGCCAGCACAGCACAGACTGTTACACGCATGCCATAGAATTTTTTAGATCCATTTACATAGAATCTGTGTTACAAGAGGCCGCTGCGTTGAACTATCTTGTTTGTGATGTCATCTTACAGTGAGGAATTTTATGTTTATACAACAATTGTGTGTCTATGGAGACCTCTGTGCACACGTTATCCGGATAACCAAACCATTTGCTAAAAGCAGATGGCCGTCCAAAGTCTGCACCGGATGCACATTGGTCTCCTTTCTTTTATGTGCTGTCATCAATGTTTAATGTTTCTGTACGTCTGTTACGATTGTTTTGTATGATGTTCTAGTGAATATTGTTGTGTCTCTTTGCAATTTGAAGTTTGTATGATGTAATTTATGTGTCACTGTCTTGTGGGTTTATTTCGCTGGGTGAATGGGGGTAGTCATGCTGGAGATCTTTCCTTTTTTCTCTAGAAGCTAAATAAACAGATGAGATGGGTAATATAAAAATTATAAATATTTGGAAAAAAATAATTTAATTGAACATAAGAGACACTCATAGTGATTTATAATATTTTCGAATGTAACTAGGTAATGACGCACATGTATATGTAGTTGGCTAATAAAGAACAACTGTGATTGGTTGATATATTTACGTATCTGAGCAAATGAGAAAGTTCATGGAACACGACCTCCAACCAGTTGTTGTTGGGTCTCTATGTAGTTTACGAAATAAAGAGAGCTGAATTTTAATTAATATATTGATAGCATTACGTGACAAATATGGATAATAACAATATCCCTGTATACAGCACAAAATAAATAAAGGCATTCAAAATTAGGATAAAACAGGAACCAAAGCAAACAAACAAAAACCTCCACCATATAAAAAGAAGCGAATTCCTGGTATGGGAGTGAGACAAGATGCCCAGGAAGAGTAAGCATACCCTGCTTGTATGCAACACCCGCCGCTAGAATTCGGTAGAACTGTCACATCCAGTTACTTCCATTTCGGAAGACATAGAGTACAATCTTTGGTTGGATGGTTCAAATGGTCAATGACAGAATATCATCCATCATTCTGGAGAGTGGGACATCATAGTGTATGTGAGTTCCCAATATCGACCGCAGAACTTCCTCAGTGACGAAGGTAGTCGATCATAAATATTTCCCTGACTGAGAGCCAATCTGAAAGACGTCTAGCTCTCAGATCAAAATCCGTATATTTGGTACTTGCTCTGGCATAGCGTATCAACTGAAATATAAACACGCCATAAACAGGCGATGAAGGGATATTGCTACCCAGTTTGTAATTCTGAAACTGAAGTCGTCACGTTTGTCATAGAGTGAGGTGTTCATGTGACTATCAGTGTCGTAGGACAAAGTTATGTCCAAATACGATGCTGAATGATTTGTCTTGTATAGGAAATATACTATGGTAATCCATCTGCTCTTTATTAATCATCATATGATATTAGTAATAGAGTAGAATTGAACATTTTGATATTGTTTTATTTTTCAGAATTCAAATGCGGATGTTGAATGCATGACGACAATTTGTATGGCCTTCGAAATTTGTGTACGGTTGAAAACTAAAGCTGTTTGCGTAAGTGAAGGTAAATGAAACACTAAGTACATATATCTAGATTCCAAGAAATGCTTTCAGAACTAAGTTTCTTTAGTGTCTTTTAAACATGATGGAATGAAAGGAGGGGATTTCCCATAACAATTAGTTTCAGCACCCACAGCAACCAATCAAAAAGCTGAAATGCAACCCCCCCCTAAAAAAAACCAAAACAAAACAAAAGAGAAGACATGTAAAAGAGACGAAAAAGGTACAAGGAACTCCAAATACGATATTCACAAACCCTTAAAACAAATAAGTGTAAATAAAACCAACGAGACCAAAAGGCAAACGGCGACTTCTGCTCTCTTGCATTAGAAGATATATGGGATCTCAGATGAATTTTCATTTCATACGATGTATTATGAAACGAGTGGTGTTTTTGATATCCCAGAGCCATGGCGAGTGAATATAAAACGAAAACAAATTTTGAAATATAAACACGCCATAAACAGGCGATGAAGGGATATTGCTACCCAGTTTGTAATTCTGAAACTGAAGTCGTCACGTTTGTCATAGAGTGAGGTGTTCATGTGACTATCAGTGTCGTAGGACAAAGTTATGTCCAAATACGATGCTGAATGATTTGTCTTGTATAGGAAATATACTATGGTAATCCATCTGCTCTTTATTAATCATCATTTGATATTAGTAATAGAGTAGAATTGAACATTTTGATATTGTTTTATTTTTCAGAATTCAAATGCGGATGTTGAATGCATGACGACAATTTGTATGGCCTTCGAAATTTGTGTACGGTTGAAAACTAAAGCTGTTTGCGTAAGTGAAGGTAAATGAAACACTAAGTACATATATCTAGATTCCAAGAAATGCTTTCAGAACTAAGTTTCTTTAGTGTCTTTTAAACATGATGGAATGAAAGGAGGGGATTTCCCATAACAATTAGTTTCAGCACCCACAGCAACCAATCAAAAAGCTGAAATGCAACCCCCCCCCCTAAAAAAAACCAAAACAAAACAAAAGAGAAGACATGTAAAAGAGACGAAAAAGGTACAAGGAACTCCAAATACGATATTCACAAACTCTTAAAACAAATAAGTGTAAATAAAACCAACGAGACCAAAAGGCAAACGGCGACTTCTGCTCTCTTGCATTAGAAGATATATGGGATCTCAGATGAATTTTCATTTCATACGATGTATTATGAAACGAGTGGTGTTTTTGATATCCCAGAGCCATGGCGAGGGAATATAAAACGAAAACAAATTTCATAATATATGGACAGGTATGGAATGAAAATCCATTTGAGATTCTATTTAAAACAAGATTCTACCAAAAAAAAAAGTTTATTTCCAGCTTGAAATCAGCGATTCTGAGAACAAGGGTGAACCACGCCATGAACAAAAGTCGTCCACAACGATATGAAAAGTATTTCTCAATCGCATAGATGTTCTTTGCGTAAAGAGAAAAATATTTCTTCGTTGCTCAGTACTTTAATGCAATAAATAAATATTTCAACAACAGCAGTTTTTATTATGGATATTGAATTAATTTAACATATGACCGATATTTCAACGGTTACACTTGTCACAGTGTCGGTGATGAGGCTCCAAATTTGACCATTCGCATTTATGTTATCAAAACATTTGATTATGAAATGACTTTATGCAACTGCATAGCGGATGTATCGTGGGATAAATGCGATTTTTAAACTTCTTTATCACAATTAAGTACAATGGCTTTATTTCTTGGACCCTTCGTATTCGTTTTATTTTTTTTAATTTTCCTTCTATCACAGATACACCACGAGATTGTAAGGATGTACTGAAGACTGGTAAACAAAACAGTGGACAGGCAGTGATATTTCCATTCTATCCAATACTAGATCGTGTACTTGTCCTATGCGACATGGAAACAAACAATGGAGGTTATACGGTATGAATAGTAGTGCTGTATATTGGTTTTGGAATATTGAAGAGTATCGATACTTTGAGTTTTTCAATACGTATCGATACATAAATGCTGAATATCGATACTTTCAATCTTTTGATAAGAAAATAAAATTCTAAACTTTTAATGGTTTTTGGCTTCTTTTCATATATTTATTCTCAATCTTTTCTGATCACATCAACGTTCAGACATGCGAGTTCAAATAAAGTTTCTATCGTAATAATATATCGATAAATCGGGTTACCAATGTCACGTAGCGTCCAAATTTTGAACTTGGGAAGATTTTGGCAACGTTAGAATACTTTGGACATTGTTATTCGCTGTGTTTGCGATGTTCGTGCAAAAGAAGGGTGTCTGATATTTAGAGAAATATAAATAAATATTAGAAATGACTGTCTCAGTTTTTGTGTTCATGGGTGTATCATTCGCGATTAATGGAAGTTGCACGTGACCATCACCAACAAGAACTTTTGGTAGATAACTAACACTTTCCATACCTGCTATTTTTATCTTTTTATTCCGTTTTTGCTTTTGAAATAATCGTAACATCAATTTGTTGGGTTTTTTGTTCTGTTTTATAAAGTTTTCATTGATTTAAACATCAAAAATCCATTTATTGATTCATTACTATGATTTATCTGAGAAAAATGTTGAAAATATTGAGTATTAAAGCAAAATGTTTCGTATTGTATTCGAATTTGAGACTGAATAACTGTTAGGTACTTCTTTGATGCTTATTGAAAAAAAAATTCAATATACAGCACTAATAAATAGTAACATTCTATGTTTATTATTCTGTGTACTCACTCTTAGAGGAATGAATTATGAAGCAATGGTCTTCATTTCACAACGGCGGCAATTATTCTTTCCATTTTAACTCGGAATTCTTACGATGTTTACATAATGATATATTTTAGCATCTATAGGCATACCCATAAGGCTCGTTGGGTCATGCGTAGTACTTGTTTAATGAATAAAAGTTAAACACAAATCCCGAAATCAGGGTCCAAAAATCACAGCCAAAAGGCTAACAAACATTCAAAAAATTTAAAACAGGCTTTTCTTACGTCAAAAGAAAAATAAGAAAAACAGACGGGGACAATAACACAGTTTCATAGAAACACGACGAAGACATTTATCTAATGAACAATGCGAGAAAGGAAAGTATTGTAAGTGGCGCTCTTTAAACGAGTCATGCCAATGAGTAAAATTTAAACATACGAAAGGAGGGGAAACATATAATTTCAATTTATCATTTGTATCGTGTGACATAGGGTTAGGTATGTATTTTGCTGTGCTCACTGTAAGACTTTGTCGTTGCAGATTTACTCCTTATTTGATGAACGCGTTGTATATGATTCATTTAGTTTAAATCATTCCGTATGGAATAATTGTTGATATTTTTTCTTTAATGGCTTGTTCAGCTGTCGGTTGATTTGATCCTCTTTGTCCATATTACATTGTTTAGATTGAGGATCACTGGCGAGGGTTAAGTACCCGAAACGTGCATGTCTGGTCTATGCTGCAAATTTATCCGTTTATAAATGATGCTATTGAATTTGAAGACGTTTAACATTGTTGTGCATGTTAAGGAGATGCTCACCCTTCCTCTCTCACTCCTACGTAGGGAGTTCTCCTCTCTTCATATAGTAGATTTTTTTTTCATTTCTATTCCTTTGCCTTACATAGTTCTGGTTTCATCCTGGTTTTGTATGCCCTTGGTTAGATGCATTTTCGATTAATGATTGTGTACTTCTTGATAGGGATATGTTTTTTTTTCATATTTGTCATTGTCTCCATTGTAAGTGTGGATAGTTCCTATCTTGGATGTGTGTACTTTAGTGGTCCTAGCAACGCGGCAAAGTTTGAGATATTTTGCTCTTTTGAATAAGGGATGATCAGCGTTGGTGGGAATATAAAAATAACTGCCTTTTAAAAAACAAATGTTAATGGAAAAACACATAGACAGTAGTTTTTCTATTAACATTTGTTCTTTAAAAGGCAGTTACTTTTAAAACCATTCTGATTTTACTTCATTTTCTTCATTTTTGATACCAGTAGTATCTATTTGATAAAATACATGATAGCACCAATTCAACAACTTGGATTTGTTGTTTTAATGATAATCTTAACAAACAGGTTATACAGCGGAGATATGATGGATCCGTCGACTTCGCACAAGATTGGAACAATTACACGCATGGATTTGGTTTCTTGGACACTGAGTTTTGGATTGGTAAGTTTGAATCATGAAGATATCAGCAGTATGAAAGCCTTACAAGACCGCATATTTCCTTTTAGGATAACATTGTCTCGAACTTTAACTACATATCATAGTCATTACTGTGCTTGATTACAACCGGATGACTTGGAAGCAGGGATGGGGTAATTAGAAATGTAATTGTAATTAATTACAATTAATTACATTTGTTCAAGTAATTGAATGTAATGTGTAATTGAAGATTTTTTCAATTACATGTAATTGTAATTTAATTAATTACAAGGTAAAAATTGCATGTAATTCCAATTACATTTCAATTACTTTTCAATTACATTTGCAACTAAAAACAATGAATACACAGATTGATCTGAAAAAAAAAACTTGTTGTGTAATCAATTATCATTGAGGTTAGCCACAGATAATGGTTAAATAAACAGTTTTACCTGAATGACCACAAGACCTAATGTGACTTATAGTTATCAAAACAAAGTCTGGTTATGTGTTTCTGTTCTAATTAACTTGTTTGTGACTTCTGAAAGGACCTCCATTATATATTTGAAGTCTTAGAGATACATGTAATGCATTTTTACCTGGTTGTCCACAATAGAAAGAATGCATGAAGCATAAATAAAATTGTCAAAGGTCACTGTTTACAAAATTTAATGTGTTTTGATCCTAATGTAACAAAATTCAGGTGGAAAGTCTAACTTATCAAAACAAGGACAAAATGGCTTGTATTTTTAAGTGCCAAGAATTCTGGGGAAATTTCAAGGTAAAATGTGTGCATTGTTCATTAATGGTTTCTCAGTGAATCTTAAAATACATTGGACTGTTGAGCAAATTTTGTCCTGCACTTTCTTGCATTTTATCAGAGACTTGAAATTACCAATCTGGCATTGTTAAAAATTTGATATGATAAAAATAAATTCATTAAATAAAATGTAATGTGTAATTTAATTAATTACATTTGCAATGTAATTGTAATTTAATTAATTACATTGCCAAAAATTGGCAAAGTAATGTGTAATTTAATTAATTACATTTCAATGTAATTGACCCCATCCCTGCTTGGAAGGCAATAAGTTCTTAGTAATCTTACGGGATATCGATGGCGGGTGCAACTAGCCAACAGGGGATGCTTACCCCTCCCGGGCATCTGGTCCCAACTCTAGCTCGCGAGGGGTTTGTCGATGCTCAATTTGGTGCTCTTTTGTGAGAGCTAGTGAGATTATCGTCAGGATCTTCTTCAACTCATTGATACTCTGGAAGCAGAATTTCGTCGCCGTCTTAGTTTAATCTCGTCTTTGCCTGTTATTCTTTATATATTAAATAAAACCTTGAGTAGATACGTTGAAAAACCTGCAATGTCTAATCTGAGAGACAAATTTGAATATGAAAATGAAATTTCAATGGCTTGACCTAGAATTGTTTCCTCTATTTATAAGTTTTACTCGCACCATGCCTGATGATAACGTACATACATGTATAAGAACAGATTCTATTCTATCTATGACAAATATGGATAATGACCATATCCCTGTATACCGCACAAAATCGATAATTCAGAAAATCAGAAACCGAAGGCATACAAAATCAGGATAAAACAGAAACCTATCTTATGTGCTAATCCAGCTTTAACATATATCGGCAAATGGAACTTTTTAATTGGATAGAAAAATGTTGTGACAGTCTCTGTTCTAAAATGCGAAAGTGTTGATTTTTATTCAGCGAATACTATGAACGATATTGAAAACAAATATTTCAGATGTCCAATGTTATATACACGGCGGGTGCGGCTAGCCAACAGGGGATGCTTACTCCTCCCGGGCACCAGGTCCCACCTCTAGCTTGCTAGAGGTCCGTTGATGCTCAATTTGATGCTCTATTGTGAGTGCTGTTGAGATTATCGTCAGGATCTTCTTTAACTCATACAGTAAGGCTAAATAGCCACTGTGATCTGCTCTTAACGTTCAATTTAACAGAAATTTCAAATTCAAAAGGCATGAATATCTTAAAAGCAATTAAGTTTAGCAATTTAGGCACATGGAAATGCTAAAATCTAAAATAGTCGTTTATTAAAGTATTATGAAACACGAACTCTCTTCTTGTTTTACATATGAGAACGTCATTAAAGTGATCAATTTCTATTTAGGTAACGACATAATTCATCAACTAACTTCTTTGGGACGAACATCCCTCTTGGTGCATCTCCATGATCACTATGGGACGTTTAAATATGCACACTACGATAACTTTGAAGTTGAAAGCGAAAGTAGGAAGTTCCAGCTTCACATTTCAGGGTATTCAGGAACAGCAGGTAAGCATTTCATTGACTTAGATAATCTTGCATTGCGTGTACGTAAAACCTTTTATAGAGAATGAGCTTGTTAGACCAGCATTACAGGTAAATATTCATAATGCAAAATTATGACAGTCGTGCAATAAGGTATTTTGCAGCATACTAGCACCCCAGTTGTTACCTTCCTCTTTTGTATCGCGAAAAAGGGTATCTCTAGCAAAACTCGATTGAAGACGTTTAACATTGCTACTCTTCCCTTACCATGGGGTTGTAGGTATTAAGGATACACTCTTTATGTCTGATATGAAGAATAAGCGTGTTACATTCTAGTAGGCATCAGAGTTTGTTTAGAATATTGCGTTATCATAAAACAAAATAAAAACAAAACAAAACAAAACATATATTTTCAATATATGAAACATGGTTTTATTGGTTGAGCCCATCAGACTGTAACCATTCCTGTAATTCATCTTGGATGAATTGGTCCGTCGATGCTCCATTTGGTGCTCTATTGTGAGTGCGGTTGAGATTATCGTCAGGATCTTCTTTAAGTCATTTGTGTCACACTTATGCCCTTTGCCGTGTGGAGCTCGTAAAAAGTTCCCCGCGAGGGGTCTGACAGTAAGTGTTTTGAATATTGTTCCCTGACATTGTCGCCATAGCACTTTCTATATAGCCAGAACCATAGACAGTGCATGTATTTAATATATTTTCATTTTCGTGCGTGAACATCGACGGCGGGTGCGGCAAGCCAACAGGCGAAGCTTACTCCTCCCTGGCACCTGGTCCCACCTCTAGCTTGCTAGGGGTCCGTCGATGCTACATTTGGTGCTTTATTGTGAGTGCTGTTGAGATTATCGTCAGGATCTTCTATAACTCATTGGAGAGTACATGTAATATATTAAGAAGGACTTTACCATTGACGGCGTACAAGATTCTAGATTAATGAAGATGGCATTTGGGTAACGCTATTACCATGGTAACGAAGGCTTGTTGAATATCAAATTCGACTATTTGAACACGTTATATTTAATATAATGACAGTAGGATTGCGAAGCGATATAGACCGTCATTTAGAATTCTCATTTTGTTAGAATGCATTTCATATCTTATATGAGGGGATATCCCAGATGACTCGATTGCAGCAACCAGATATGATGCATAAGGGCCCACTTTTAAAGTTTTATGCAATTTAATATGATCAGTTTATTTTAAATGCTTATGAAAACACGATCAAATATATCGATCTGAACTTAGATATGTGCCCTCGATAACCTTGAGTCCGTCAGCACTGACGCTCAACAAGTGGTTTAAATATAATAAAAATTCAAAGCGATTGCCCATTGTTCTCTTTGGCTTATGTGCTCGTTGGTTTATGTGTGGTCATCTATGTTGAATGTTTTTAATGTGATTTGGCGTTCATTGTACCATTTCCGTCTCATTCTATGCGTGTCTACTTTGTGTTTTTGCAGTGAGTGTTTTGGGGGTTTGCTGATGGTGTTGGGATCGAGTGTTGTTGGAGATCCCCTCCTTTCTTTCAGTTTATTTAATTTCCATTGATATTCTTAAGAAACGACGAATCTGATTGGCAGAGAAATATTGTTGATACCTGCATCAACAGAAACCGAAAGTACGCGCTTAGCAACGTCATAAACAACGTCGTAATCAACGCAGTGTCAAAGCTGCAAGTGAACGTTGAAAAGCGACGAAATGAAATTCATCTGTTCTTATTATAAAATGATGCTATTCAATTTATCTGTTCTTAAATGATGCTATTCAATTTGAAGACGTTTAACATTTATACCACTTGGTGAGTGTCACTGCTGGTGGACCAGGAGACCCCGAGGGCACATGTAGACAAGTTCGATCAATTTCTATTGATCGTTTCTTCAACGCATTCTAAAATTTCTGTTAACAGTTATCAAAATTTCCTGAAATTTCTAAAACATGGATTCTGTAGCATCATATCCCACCCATCCTGCTACGTCTTTCGGTACGCTTTTTTCGACATAGTAACTTTCATACTTTTTTGGCATATTACATTGTTTAGATTTGAGGACCACTGACGAGGGTTAAGTACCCGAAACGTGCATGTCTGGTCTATGCTGCCAATTCATCTGTTCTTAATGATGCTATTCAATTTGAAGACGTTTAACATGATAAGTAGTCACTGTAGTATAATTTTGGTTGATCGAGGTATCAAAACCAAAAATTGAGGGAAAACTTTGAGGATACCTCGATCAGCCAAATAATATTACAGTGATACCTAAATGTTAAACGTCTTCAAATTGAATAGCATCATTGTAGAACAGATAAATTTGCAGAATGGACCAGACATGCACGTTTCGGGTACTTAACCCACGTCAGTGATCCTCAATCTAAATAATGTTATATGGTCAAAGAGTGTGAAAGATATTATGTCTGAAAATGTGCCGAAAGAAGTAGCAGGATGAGCGGGATATGAATGCTACAGGATCCACGTTTTAGAAATTGCAAGAAAGTTTGATAACAAATATATTCAAATGCGTTGAAGAAAAGATCAACCGAAGACGATCGAACTTGGCTTTATGTGTCTTCTGGTACTCCTTGTCCACTACACGGACAGGAACACGTTGTGTCGCCTTACAGTACCGTTGACAGAGGCATTTAAAGTTCTGGACTTAAAACGGTTCGTTGACATTATGCCACAGGTGAGGATATGAAGGAAACCATCCGTTGTCGCGACAATGAGCATGTGTGGAAAGTATGATTTTATATAAAGTGCAATTATTATTTATATAATTTATGTAATATAAGTATGATTTTATATTCTATATTTTATTATTATTATTTTATCATATATTATATTTTATATAAAATGCCCAATAACCCATCTGCTGGTAAAATCTTATTTTTATATATGACTTCAAAATCCTTTTAACGATTATTGTTCAATTGATCCATGTATATATTCATGAACTCATCCTACAACTCTTCAAATTAAACAATCATACTTTCAAATTTAAATCTTTTCTATGTGTTCTATGTTCATGTTACATAAATGTTATTATATCCCGCTTAACAAAAGGAAAAAAAAAAAAAGAGCTGGATACTTTTAGAATTTACTAAGCTAATTTAATTGCTCAACCTTTGATTCCAAATAAAGATTCAATTTTCCATTCATGCTCATATACAATGTATCGTTAAAGGACCATATCTTCTTGTCTTGTCATAACAACGGACATACTTTATTAAATAATAAATAATAAAAGTATACAATAAATATACAATGTAAACAACGGCTATTCACATATGTTGTTTGGAAAATGTTGTCGATAATTTTCTACATAAAATTTGTATATGAAATCAAATAATTAAGAGACACGATAGTTGTCCTTTTCTAATAACATGAACAGAGTTTAATTTATTTCATGGTAATAATGTATTATTGGATTTTTAAAAGAAATCATCGGTTACCTAATGATTTATTTGTGATTTTACTGAATTTTTGTCGATAATTTTTATGACAACGGATGGTTTCCAACATATCCTCACCTGTGGCATAATGTTACCGGACCGTTTTAAGTGCAGAACTTTAAATGCCTCTGACAACGGTACTGTTAGCCGACATAAAGTGTTGTTCCTGCCCGTGCACCAGCAATGACACTCACCAAGTGGTACAAATGTTAAACATCTTCAAATTGAATAGCATTATTTAAGAACAACTAAATTTGCAGAATGGACCAGACATGCACGTTTCGGGTACCTAAACCTCGTCAGTAATCATTTATCTAAATAATGTAATATGGCGAAAGAGTGTGAAAGATATTATGTACATGAAAGAGGTGGTGGGATTGTGTTGGATATCATGTAACAGGACCCATGTTTTAGAAATTTTAAGAGATTTTGATAACATAAATGTTTGAATGCGTTGAAGAAACGATCAACCGAAGATGATCGAAAGTCAGATGACGACATAAAGAAGAAAGCAAAGGCGGGACCCGAGTGCAAAAAGTAAGATGATTATGGTAATAAATATCAGGCCAATACCGCTCTGACTAGCTTTGGACAGGGTCTTTGAGGGCGCCCGCATTGTCATATTTAGAGAAGAGAGACCAACCAGACCCTGTTGCAGCATTAACAGCAATGAGTTAAAGAAGATCCTGACGATAATCTCAACAACACTCACAATAGAGCACCAAATTGATCATCGACGGACCCCTAGCAAGCCAGAGGCGGGACGAGGTGCCCGGGAGGAGTAAGCATCCCCTGTTGGCTAGCCGCACCCGCCGTACGATGATCATGCACGAAAATGAAAACATATGAAAAACATGAACTGCACTGTCTGAGGCCTTTTCTATGTATAAAGTGCTATGGCGACTATGTCAGGGAAAGTATTTACGTGCATGTCTGGTCCATGCTGAAAATTCGTCTGTTCTTGGATGATGCTATAGAATTTGAAGACGTTTATCATTCAAAACACTTACTGTCAAACCCCTTCTCGGGGAACTATTATACGAGCTCCACACGGCAAATGGCATAAGTGTGACACAAATGAGTTAAAGAAGATCCTGACGATAACCTCAACAGCACTCACAATAGAGCACTAAAGTGATCATCGACGGACCCCTAGCAAGCCAGAGGTGGGACCAGGTGCCCGGAAGGAGTAAGCATCCCCTGTTGGCTAGCCGCACCCGCCGTCGATGATCATGCGAAAATGAAAACATATGAAAATCATGAACTGTACTGTCTGAAGCCATTTCTATGTCGAAAGTGCTATGGCGACCATGTCAGGGAAAGTATTCAAAGCACTTACTTTCAACCCCCTCGCGGGGAACTTTTGTATGAGCTCCACACGGCAAAGGGCATAAGTGTGACACAAATGAGTTAAAGAAGATCCTGACGATAATCTCGACAGCACTCACAATAGAGCAACAAATTGATCATCGACGGACCCCTAGCAAGCCAGAGGTTGGACCAGGTGCCCGGGAAGAGTAAGCATCCCCTGTTGGCTAGCCGCACCCGCCGTCGATGATCTTGCACGAAAATGAAAACATATGAAAAACATGAACTGCACTGTAGTAGGCCATTTCTATGTAGAAAGTGCTATGGCGACCATGTCAGGGAAAGTATTCAAAGCACTTACTGTCAACCCCCTCGCGGGGAACTTTTGTATGAGCTCCACACGGCAAAGGGCAGTAAGTGTGACACAAATGAGTTAAAGAAGATCCTGACGATAATCTCGACAGCACTCACAATAGAGCAACAAATTGATCATCGACGGACCCCTAGCAAGTCAGAGGTGGGACCAGGTGCCCGGGAGGAGTAAGCACGAAAACACCCTACACGAAATCACAAATGACGAGACCAATGGGCAACCCGTGCCGACGTAGGACGGCAATTTGTCACACAAGTAGCAAATGGTGTGGAGTACGCAACTCAAAAAATGTGCTATTACAAGGCTGCATATGAAAAGAAAGAATGAGATATCTAACAAGACCCGGTTGCAGCACCAACAGCAAAACACCACAAGTGAAAACCCAGGGAAGACATAAACGACAAGACACACATAAGGACAGGAACACGACACCAAAACACCATGTACAAACGAGAACATATAAACCAACAAGACCAATGGGCAATCGGTTCCTACTTAGGACGGCCATCAGCTAAGTTAGTAGCAAATGATGTAGTTATACAAATTATGTGCGCACAACCTTCGGGTTACCCAAAGGTCGGACAATTTCAGTGTAAAAACATCATCACTGTATGTTGACCACACAAACAAGACAGCAAAACACAGGGGCACAAGTAATACAGATGAATATTTCATTAGCTACAAAGGGGTTGGGGTGGGTTACAACTGTACTCTGCTGGCTGGAGAGAGCTCATTCATGGTATCACCAGGAGTTCGATCTACACTTTGAAAGGATAGGTGGTCGGGCATGGTAGAAAGTCAGAGTGCAAGCATTAAGAATGCGCTGCTACAAGGCTGTAGATTTTTCAAGGAAAGGAGAAGATCTCGAACAACACCCGGTTTCAGCACCAACAGCAAAACTCAAAAATATCCACTGCAAAAACACAAAGCAGATACGCACAGAAAGAGACGCATATGGTACAAGGAACGCAAATTCACGTAGAAACATCAAATACAAATGACTACACATAAACCAACAAGACAAAATGGTAACCGGCGTAGGACGGCAATCTGCCACGTCTGTAGCAGACGGTGTGGTTATCTGGATTACGAGCGCACAACCCTTCCACTTTTCGGATTACCAAAAGGTCTCGAGGAACCTACAATTGTGGTGTAAAATAACCTCATTCCTGTAGGATGACCATACAAACAGACAGCATGACGCAGGGACCCAAGAAACACACAGATGGTCATGTAAATGGATATAAAAACATAAGGCATACAAAATACAGTCCGTCAGGTATCATACCGAGTGTCCGTCTAGTGACTTATGAGGATCATATCAACGGTATAAAGATCAAATTAAGGGTATAAAAGGCGACTAATAACTTTACGTATTTTCGTTGGAAATTCAGTCTACCTTGTTACTTCTTTGGTTTAAAAAGGTGACCATAAAAGTGTGCTTCAGAAACTTCTAAGATAATATATTCTGATGCATCTATAGTTCCGGATTTTATCTTCCATATTTGTGTTTTTTATGTTTCTAGAATTATCCGACTGATATCTCGTTTCATTATCACATCAGGGGACTCCTTAGGCATAGCTTCAGACACAAACTTTAGCACAATAGATCAAGATAACGACCAATATATAAAAGGGAATTGCGTGGCAATGAAAGGAAAAGGAGGATGGTGGTTCAAAAATTGTACTCCTAGCGCTCTGAATGGTCAGTATTGCAATATTGGCATACAGGGTCATCAGTGCAACCGATGGCATAAGTTTGAGGAAGACGATAGAGGAATGGCTAAAACTTTGCTGCTCATCAGAAGGAATGACTAAGCATTGTAACTGTGTATAGTAAAAAAGAATTCGAGAACCTCAACAAATATCGTGGACATGTGCATTTATTCTAGAAGATGAACGAATAGGGTTACCAGCACTCTTGATGAACAAAATTACATGTTTTTCGATGACAAGTTCATGTTTTTCATTGATCAAAGCCACCAAACATTCAAACGGCCTCCTGACATCCTGATTAGCCGTCCAGTCCGCCCATTCTTTTTTCTGATTCTTTTATCTTTATTTTTCAATATTTTCTAGTACGGAAGGACAGTAGTGGATAAACAATCATGAAATATCTTTTCATTGTTGACTATTTTCAGGAGTAATATTCGCGGACAATATCTTCCCGTATATTTGTTTTCAGCTAGGTGTAATGCAACATCGATGTGTTATATTTCCGATCATGCGCCGAGTCTCTGTTTCTCTTCCCTAAGGTGAATAATGACGGGCTTAGCTTCACTTTAGTTTATTTTACAGTTTCTATTACATCGCTTAAGCATACTTGTATTAATTGAGAACACAAACTGCACGAAAATCATGCAACATGTTCAACTGAATTCAAGTAGACCCCCATTCTATGTAGGCATGCGATGTTTTTCATCAAATTCTGTTGTGGAGTTTCTGTCGGTCAAGGTTTATAATCTGTATTTTAATTTAGATTAGTCGAGGAAGTCGTTGCACATTGGTGAACGTGCTCGCTGCTAGTGCCCTAGGACGCGGGTTTGAATCTCGTCATCGTATTTTTTTCAAATGGCTTTGTTTTTATTAATCAAAATATTCATTGAATTTCTTGGAAAGTTCATTGTTACATGGTAAGAGTGAAATGTAGTCCCTACTTATTTAAATTTTACGTATTCAACTGAGGTCAAGGAAATTTCACTCTATGTAGATAATCGATGTTTTTATCATTGATTTCATCAAAATATTTCTTTGTTGTGTGGTTTTTATTTAAGGTTGCATAAAACTTTCATAGTTACATAATTAATGTAGAAATTAAGCAGTCCGGCATTCCAGCTATAATAATATGAATTATGACAAAGCCCTTGAATGCGAAGCGAAGAAGGTGCATGAAAATTCCGGCAAAAATTGCATAGGCCGATGCATGCTGCAGTGTTTATATAGGATACGAAACTAAGGATAAAAAATCCATCTAGCAAACGAAACTAAGGATGCAAAAAATTTAATATAGGATAAGAAACTTAGGATTCAAAGATTTTCAGTCTCCTGTTGCGGACATCATAAGCTAACACTTTTCAACTATTTCACCACTTTTCATCCTAGCTTTATATAACGCACTGTAAAGCAGAATCTTACCATATTGCTACAAAAATTGGGATTCATCTACAAATATTTTCTTATAAAACTGACTAAAATGGTGGCGCCCATTTTGATTGAAGAAAAATAAATCGGTCAGTATGTAACTTTTCTTCCTTATTTTCGTTCATTTTTCTACTTGTTTCGTATATATGTGTTATCCACATCACTTGCTCAGAGCTAGCGGGCCCGCTTGCTCGCTTCGCTTCGCTATTAATGTTATAATTTATCTTGTTATATGTCTTATTTTCTTGTGATAAATGCTACATGGTGGATAAGTTAAGCAAATTTCCATATCAATTACTTAGCATTAAAAACTCTATGTTATAAAGATTTCTAAATTCACAGAAAGTTTGCTCTTTACCATATGAAGTTATATTCTATAATGAGACTATCATTAGTTACAACAAAAGCAAAATCTCTTTAATGATGTCAGTTTGAATTCATTCAAAGACAGGGTATAGAAAAATAATGATTTTTCAATTTTGTAAGTCAACGGTGGGGATATTCACAAAAACAAAACACCAGGCTGGAGGGCCTATAAGTACAACACAAAAATAAAAACATTAAATGTTTGCATGGTGGTATAAAAAGGTTGTGGAGTACACATGCAGTTAACATTATTGATACTCATAGGACCCACTTACCTTTCTTATAATTACAATTAAGTTGAACCAAAAGTGTTGCGTCAGCTCTGGAGGAAAGGGTCGCAAAGCCTTTCAATCTTCAAGCAAAACCATGTTTTAAGAAAATTTTATGCATGTCATCATTTGAGACATCTTAAGAGGCCATGTCATTTACAATCCCCCCCATCCGTCCAGGATTACAATCGTCTTCAAACTTCACGATTTACACATTTTATTCGCACGTCATGTCACTCGAAATGAAAAACACTATATTTACCATATTGTACGCAACGTTTACTTAATAAAATTTTTTTATTGCCCAATCCACCTTTTCTTCCTAAAAATAGACTAAGTAAATTTGAATGACCCACGCCCTATATCCTTTTCATTTTGGATACTTGTTGATTTCTTATTAATAGTGTTGATTGATATTAGCTCTAGGTAAACAACCGTTTGCTCTAGGTCGGTAAAAATATCCTAGTATCATGGTACCTTTTTCTAACATGGTTAACAAGGCTGCGAACGTATTACAGAGCTGAACCATTTGATACATATGGGAGGGGGTAGGAAAAGTTCCTTCTCTAATTTGAAAAAAATGCATCTGTTGTGGATTTGAAATAAAACAAATTTGGTTAAAAGAGCCGTTTTCTCGTGGTCTGCAAAATGCTGAGAAAGGGCCAGGGGCGGTAAGGGGGTCTCTAGGCCCAAAATCGTTGCTAATTCCAAAGATTAAAAAAAAATTGAAATTGATACAAAAATTGGTAAAAAGAAGTTTGTCTTTAATAGAATCAACATGAAAAATGTTTGATTTCATTTTTTCGTTAGAGTTATCCCCCTTGGAAATCACCTATGAAACCGGAAATGAATAAAAATCAATATATTTTCACATGTGATAGCAAAATAAGACTTGGCCACATCAAAACAACAAGTTAATATTTTTTCTGTATAATTTTTTGTAAATGCTGTGAAAGTATGAATCTGTTGTTTTCATGTGACCACATAGAAAACGGAAGGAAATCAATGACTGTTGCAATACGAACGGGTCATTTTGGAAACAGAAAAAAAAACACATTTTAACTTCTATAATACAAGAATCATTTGAGTAAAATCAATACAATTTAACAGATTTTGTTCTGTTGTTATTGAAAATATTGATTATTTTTTCCCACATGCACGTATTCAAATGATACAGACAAAAATGTCTTTCAAATGTTTGTTATCCTCCTAACGTTACGGATATTCAGGACGACAGAGTGACGTGATACTGAATATATGACGTCATATATGTTCTCGGCTTTTATTTTGCTTGTATTTTGCGAGAAAAAAATTGTGTCAAAGTGATCATTTCATATGCATATTGAATCGAAACGACAGGGTATCCAAAAGGGTACAGTCGGCATCTAGAAAATATGTCAAACTTTAAGCCAGAATCAACGAATTAAAATATTAATTAAAAAAAAACCCTGAACAAACGAACAAGAATCATAAAAAACAGAAAAAAACTAAACAAACAACATCGCCCCCTCCAGCACACACAAAAATAAAAGTTCAAACAAACTATAATATTAAGATGTGAAATACAACCCTCCGTTAAAAAAAAAACTAAAATATTAAATGAAGGAGTGAAATACAACCCTCCGTTTAAAAAAAATCAAATATCAAATTGTGAAATGAAGGCCATGTAAATTAGCTACCACCGCGTATCATTTGCCGTCCACGAGATGTACTTATTTTTGCAAATTTAGAGACAAAAAATATCTGCCGTGTCTAATTTTCGACTGGGAAAAATCTTTTTATTTCATTGAACAACTCCTATAGTAATTATGTTGTCAGTGTCCAAATGGATACAGCGCGTCATTTCGCGGTAACGGACATTCTGCGAGTATTGTGTACATACATGTATATATATCGATATTGTTCACGCCTTATAGTTGTACATAAATCATTTAAAGTAGCACATTCTGTATATTCATAATTTTTTCAATGATGTCAATTTAAATCATTAAAAGTGCAATCCAATATTTTTTTATTTTTAATTTTATACATAAGAAAGAATCATGATCTTAATTCTGGGAGTTATTTTCACATATATTGATAATTTCAGTCAGCATAAAATCAGTGCGTTTAGATAGTAGGAAATATCGGTACTAATCTGGTATTCATACCCCTCTAAATTAGCAATTCAAACGCATTAGCAAAGACACCAGAATGCAAAGTAAGCTGAAAAAAGATAAAAAAAAAAAAATAGTGCCAAACAGTTCAGAATTAATGACTTTGTGCAAAGGGGGGGGGGGCTTCGTTTTTCCACTTCATCTGGCCTGGTCTCGAACGAGAAAAAAAAATTGAGCCGGAAAAGCGGGGGGGGGGGGGGGGGGTTAAAATAGGTTCTGTTGGGTTACCGGAAATACACATACTTTTAAAGCCTTGGTGAAAAGTATCATATAACATTACTATGTCACTAAAGATTTCCACAAGTCAACAAAGGGGTGTCCCGATTACCCCTCATTACATTATAGTGAAACCTATCATGTACATATACTAGTATTATATCGTGATATTGATAGTATATCTACACAATTAATAGCATAAATAGTTTTAGGATATAGCAGACAACAGACAACGTTATATTACCATGTGATCGTAACGTCGTATGACGTCAATATCAGTGTAAAATATAGCTGACCATACTGTTTTCAAATTAGTGTAGAATCGCACGGGATGTCCGATTCTCAAAATTTAAAGTGATTTATACGCTGTAAATTCTGTATTTCCAATGTTCAATGTTTGTCCCAGTTTTAAAATTGGGCTGATTTTGGCCCTTACCGCCCCTTGCCCTTTATCGGCGGGCAAAAGTTTTTATGCCACGCCCATCCGTCCCTAAAATCAAACATTTCTTTCCTTAAAGATAATAATGATAGATTCGGAATATATTTTTTGCCTATTTTCAGTTCTGATTCACCTTATTTTCAATAGTCTGTATTGGCAAAAAGTTTCAAAAAAGTGTCAGACTGTATAGTTGCTAGACAATTATTATATAATTCAGCATCTTTGTACAAAAATAGTCTCGATTTTGTCTAATTTAGTAGACCATTTTCGAGTTACCGATCACGTTCAGATATTATACTCCGCTTCGACGTTTTGTCAAGATGTCTTACTTCCGGTTTACATTTGAGTCTAAAAATAACGTGATCACGATTAAGAAATAAACTATTTACGCTACAAAATGGCGTTGTAGCGTCATAAATGTGCACCATTTACATGACTTGGGGTTAAAAATTCAAGCAAAAGGTATAAGTCAAAGGGGATGCTCTATGTAAAAGTTGAATGGGCAGGAAGGGGGGGGGGGGTTACGAGGAGACATAACAAGAGACTCTGGACACGTGTCCAGGTGTATGTGACTGAATTGATTGTTTGTGACAGTTTAGATGGGGAAAGGCATTTGACACGACAGGAAGGGGGAGGGGGGAGGTAAGGGAAGGGAGGGGGAGAGAGGTACCCCCTCCCCCGAAGGTGTACCCTGCTGACGATCAAATATCATGATTGTATTGATATACACAGTGACATTGTATCTGTGACTCTGTAATCGGAAAAAGATCATGCAGAATCTTAAAGAATGAAGAATGAAAAAAAATGTCTGAAATGATTATCTTCTCGGTCTCAGGACTGATATATTTTCCTTACCTGACTGAACCCCCCCCCCCTTCCTCCTATCGGCTTTCCATTCCTCGTTTGTAAAATATTGATCAGGCTATGAGCGTGACTGGGGTGAACTCCGTCCCCTAGAGATTTACGGGAACAATTTTCATTTTAAAGTTTGCAGGCCAGATGTATTTATTGAAATGTATGTTCAAGGGTCATGACTAAATAGATACAAGAAGGTCTATCTGTGAATACGGCGAATAAAAAGCTTAGTTGAACTTTGAGTCTCATAGGATTTACATTTTATTTTGCGTGAAGTTTACACCCGCGCGGGTGTTGAGGCTCTGAACTCCCCTCCCCCTCAAGATGTCAGTTATTATTCTATTTCTACGCTCCCAATTTCTCAACTTAAGAGCCAGGATGAACCCCATCCTTGGAAAAATTATTAAGATCCACGCATTATTTTTTTTATTTATATACAATTTGTTTTTTTTTTTCATTATTCCAAGGTACCGTTTTTCAGATTTTTTTTCAATTTTGAATATTTTTTAATGCTTTCGTCAGGTGTACAGGGAAATATCTTTCGTATCTTTCTTATTTTCTCAAGCTACCAATATCACACGCTGCCATTTATCAAAATAGTTTTACTCCCCCCCCCCCCAAAAAAAACAACCTCTGTTAATACTGATTTTCATACCGAATTGATGCATTCAGAAGAAGAGAAAGCGCCTTATATTACTTCAGAAATACTTAATATTATTTAAATTTTAGAACCTTTTATTTACTGACAATTTCTTAGGGATATATTTGCACAAAAAGGCAATGGCGTTAAAAGGGGGAGGGGGGGGGGTTAAATCACAATTATTGTTATGTTTTAAAAAAGAAATCAGTTACCATTTTCTAAATTTTTTATGTAAGACTTTTAAATTTTCCGTTCAAAGAATTTCCTGTTTTCCACTTTTTCAATATTTATAAGAATAATTATCTCTATATGATATTACTGAAAAAAAAGTAAAATCCGATGACTTTTAATTTACATTGTCATTGATGACATAAACAAATTAATAGTCAATACAAACAAAAGCAGCGATTATAATAATTTCCATATTCAAAGAAAAGTAGTTTTTCAAATTTGAGTTGATTAGATCGATTTTACACCGTTGATGTCACAATATATGACGTTGCTAAGGTAGACCGGAAGTAACCCCACTTGACGTAACTAAGCAGGTGCGTCATAGCAGTGACTAAACTGAAGGTTTATAACGGTAATTAGTTGTAACTCGAAAATGGTCTATTTCAACTCATAATGTATTTCAGAAGAATTGTTGAATTATGAATATATTTGAAGTATAATGATACAATTAGGACACAATTTAGAGTGTAAAATAATATCCCAGAAAATGATTTTTTTATAGAAATATGGCAATTTTGTATATGCAATGCTACGCAATTTTATTGGAACCACGATTATGATTCAACGGAAATTAATCTTTGCCTATTTTCAGTTTTGATTTACTTTTTTTAACGTTCTGAACAGGAATAAAAGGTTTAAAAAGTGATATTTTGTTTAGTTGCTAAGGGCATTTTACGGTTGCTTTGCAATACAATTTAGCTTTTTTGTACAAGAATAGATTCGAATTTATTTAATTTGAAATCATATTGTTATGACAAATATCGATAAAAGAAAGGAGATGATCTCCAACAACACCTAGCTGCAGTACCAACAGCAAAACCCCGAAACACCCACTGTAAAAGAAAGGAGATTTGGAATATCATTCAGATTAAGAACATGCATTTTCAAAAAAGATGAGGATTTTTGTGTAAGTTATCTATTTGAATATCAGTTATATCCAAAATAAGGATTAATGACCATATCCCTATACAAAGTACAGAATCGACAACTCAGAAAACCACAGACCGAAGGCATCAAAATCAGGATAAACAGGGACCAAAGCAAACAAACAAAACCTCCACTACATGAAAAGAACGAATTCCCGATATGGGAGCGAGACCAGGTGGCCAGGAAGAGTCAGCATTTCCTGCTTGCATGCAACACCCGTCGCTTCAGTTTGGTAGAATTTTGTCACATCCGCTTTCTTCCTTGCCGGACGAAACAAATACCTGTACATTCTGTGATCGGATGGTTCAAATGGTCTAAGACAATTATTTTTAAATGATGTTGTTGCATTTGCGTTTAACAGAATATCATCCACCATTCTGGACAGTGGGACACCATAGTGTATGACGAGTTCCCATTCAGAAGAAGTGTTAAATCAAAAATATGAAATGGTATATGATACATTTAAAGGTGTAATATAAATAAATGACTTGTTTTTATATCCATTTACATAATTATTTATCTCTGTGTATCTTTGGCCCCTGTGTCATGCTTTTTGTTTGTACGTTCATCTTACAGTGATGAGGTTATTTTACGGCACAACTGTACATATACGTTCTTCGAGACCTCTGAATAATCCGAAAAGTGAGAAGTTTTGCGCACGTAATTCATGATAACTACACTGTCTACTGTTTACGTGAGAGATGGCCTTCCATCGTGAGAGATGGCCTTCCATCGGTTGTCCATTGGTCTCGTTGGTTTACGTGTGGTCTTTTCTGTTTCATGTTTCGATGATGTGAGTTGGTATCGTTGGTGAATGTGTGGTCTTACATGTACGTGTTTCATGTTTCTATAGTGTCAGTTGGTGTTCCTTGATTTTTTTGCTTCTCTTTCTGTGGGTCTGTTCTGTGGTTTTTTTTTTGTCATGAGGTGACAAATA
This sequence comes from Pinctada imbricata, assembly GCA_033119305.1. NCBI lineage: Eukaryota > Metazoa > Mollusca > Bivalvia > Pterioida > Pteriidae > Pinctada > Pinctada imbricata. The sequence continues at coordinate 42,756,930 of VSWD01000003.1, read as the reverse complement.
TGGATAATGACCATACACCTGTGTACTGCACAAAATCGATAAATTCAGAAAATCAGACCCGAAGGCATACAAATTAGGATAAAACAGAAACCAAAGCAAACAAACAAAAACCTCCATCACATGAAAAGAAGCGGACTCCCGATATGAGAGGTGTTACGCATTGACGTAATGATGTAACATCATTGTTTCATTGTTGGCGGAGAAAGGAGAAGGGGCAAAATTAACTGTTTTTGGCCACATTTTTTGTGATTAAAAAAAAATGTTTTCATATTGATTACCACATTTCAAATAATTGTTGAGATACTTATGTTTACTGAATTAGTGTCGAAAATAGATATTCTAAATTCATATGAGTGACGAATATGGATAATGACCATATCCCTGTATACAGCACAAAATCCATCATTCAGAAATTCAGAAACCGAAGGCATACAAAATCAGGATAAAACAGAAATCAAAGCAAACAAACAAAAACCTCCACCACATGAAAAGAAGCGGACTCCCGATATGAGAGTTAGACCAGGTGCCCAGGAAGAGTAAGCAGCTCCTGCTTGCATGCAACAACCGCCGCTTCGGTAGAACTGTCACATCCGGTAACTTCCATTTCGGAAGACATAGAGTACAATCTTTGGCTGGATGGTTCAAATGGTCTATGACAGACAATTATCCACCATTCTTGAGAGTGGGACATCATAGTGTAAGACGAGTTCCCCATATCGACCGTAGAACTTCATTAGTGACGATGTTAATCGGTCACAACATACCCTGACTGAGAAGCGTATCTAAAAGACGCCTAGCTCTCACAAAGAAAAACCGTATATTTGGTACTTGCTCTGACATAGCGTATCAACTGAGATATGAACACGCCATAAGCAGGCGATGAAGGGATGTTGCTACTCAGAAAAGGAAGGTTTGTAACGCTGAAATTGAAGTCGTCACGTTTGTCTTAGAGTGAGGTGTTCATGTGACCATCAGTGTCGTAGGACAACATTATGTCCAAATAGGATGTTGAATTATTTGTCTCTGTAGTTTCTTTGACTTCAAGCTCCGAAGGATAGATACTGCTGAGGTAATCCGCGAAATGTGCATTATTGATGGACAACACATCGTCTATGTATCATATGATACATTTGGAATGTGAATAGGAATGTCCCATAAAAGTTTGGTTTTGTTAAATACGCTTGCTCTGGGACATTCAATTGAAGGTTTGTTTGTCTATTGGCAGAAAATCTTAATTTCTATTCTGAAGTAATAGAGCTGAATTTTCAATGTTTTTGTCCCAAAAATTAGGATTGTCAAGAAGTAATATAGAATATGTTACAAGAAGCATATTGAATAAGAAGAAAAAAAAAAATGCTTTTTGAAAAATTCGGATTGGGACCACCTACGGTTACTTTTGCCCCTGTCCCTTTTAAGATGTACGTGATACATCGATATTTTCAATATAGAATATTTCAATAATAGATTATTTTAAAATTATCAAATACTTGTGGATTTATCGGTTCCTTTTACGAAAACCGATTGTATTTCTTCCGGCCAGTCTATCACTGCATTGTCTTAGATAAAGGTTTATTTTATATCTGATCAAAATGTAATCAATGCCAGCTTTGACGGAGTTTTTCATGTATTTCCAAACTGTGTTTTATTGTGTCGCCTGCGAAGCACAGCGACACTTAAGGATCACTTTGTCCGTTGTCCGTCTGTCCGTCGGTCAGTCAGTCAGTCAGTCAGCCCTTCCGTCCGTCTGTCTGTCTGTCACACTTTGGGTGTCACACCCCATAACTTTTCATTGGTAAGTGAAAGGGCTTTGATATTTCGCATTTGTATTCCTTGTGATGAAACCATAATTTTTGACCTAGTGACCTTGTCCTAGATATTTGACCTACTCTTCCAAAAAATTAAGATTTGCTATATCTTTTGATTGGTAAGTGATAGGGCTTTGATATTTCACATGTGTATTCCTTGTGATAAAACCTTATTATACATGCCATGATTTTTGACCTAGTGACCTTGACCTAGATATTTGACCTACTTAAAAAAACTAAGAATGGCTATACCTTTTGATTGGTAAGTGATAGGGCTTTGATATTTCACATGGGTATTACCTTGTGATAAAACCTTACTATACATGCCATAATGTTTTACCTAGTGACCTTGACCTAGATACAAAATGTATTTGATCTACTTTTCAAAAAAAAAGATTGGCTATATCTTTTGATTGGTAAGTGATAGGGCTTTGATATGTCACATGTGTTTCTCTTGTGACATAACCTTACTACACATACCATAAATTTTGACCTAGTGACCTTGACCTAGATATTTGACCTTCTTTTCCAAAAATATTAAGATGGCTATATCTTTTGATTGCTAAGTGATAGGAATTTGATATTTCACATGTGTATTTCTCATGATAAAACCCCACTATACATGCCATGATTTTTGACCTAGTGACCATGACCTAGATATTTGACCTACTTAAAAAAAAACTACGATTGGCTATATCTTTTGATTGCTAAGTGATAGGGCTTTGATATTTCACATGTGTATTCCTTGTGATAGAACCTTACTATACATGCCGTAATTTTTGACCTAGTGACCTTGACCTAGCTATTTGACCTACATTTAAAGAAAATAGATTGGCTATATCTTTTGATTGATAAGTGATATGGCTTTAATATTTCACATATAATTCTTTTGATGAGTCCTTTCTTTTGTTGCCAAAAATTTGTACCTAATGGTCTTCGACTAGATGATTGACCTTTTCTGAAAGACCATATCTTTTAATTTGTAAGTAAGAGGTTTAATAATTCACATAAGAGTTCATTTGACAAGACTTTCCCACTGATACATGTACACATATTAACTGAGTGACCTTGACCTACATATTTGGCTGGGACATGATACTACAGGACCCAAATTATAGAAACTTGAGAACATTTTATAAACAGAAATTTTCAAATGCGTTTGAAGAAACGATCAACCGAAATTGATCAAACTTGGCTACATATGATTTCTGACAATTTGTTTAATTCCTTGACCACATTAGGCAAATCAAGGAAAAAACGTGTTTAACTCCGCTGCCAAAAGGCAACCTTCTGGACAGAAATTGAAAATACAACCTATTCTATTATAATATTCCAATACACCGATTTATAAAATTAAAAACATGAAACACAAATTAAACCCAAAATCATATCCCAGAAATCTTAATATTTTTTCAAAAGATATAAACAAAAATAAAACAAATTCAATAGGATGAATTGTCAGCATGGACCAGACATGCACGTTTCGGTTACTTAACCCTCGTCAGTGATCCTCAATCTAAACGATGTAATATTGCCAAAGAGTGTGAAAACTATTATGTCCAAAAAAATCACCGATAGACGTAGCTGGATGGGTGGGATATGATACTACATGACCCATGTTTTAAAAATTTCAAGAAATTTTGATAACAGAAATTTTCGAATGCTTTTAAGACGTACATTCAGAGAACACTTAAACAGAAAATCTGTGCGTGCACCAAGCCATAACATGTGGTGAACATCGAAAACTTTCTGTTCTCTGAATATTACTCTATTCTATAATAAACATCGGAAAAGTACCTAACAGTTATTCAGTCTCAAAGTCTAATAAAGATTCTATCGTATAAATAGAAATTTATGCAAGTATCAAATTTCGCGATTTTAAGTTAAAAAGGGTGTCTTTATTTTCGCGTGTACAGTTTTTCACTATACGGATTTTGTATAGTCACCAGTATAGTCACCAGATTTCACGATTTTAAGGTAAAATACGGTGTCTTCATTTTCGCAAGTACGATTTTTTTGCGATTCCTAAATTAAAATAAATATGAACACACGATGTAACTGTTCTGTACCTTTCATTATTAAATTTTCAGTTTGTTCTATCACAATAAAACACTCACACTTCTTTTAACGTTTGATCAGAGAAAAAAGTGAAGAATGGCATATGTTCAATGAGAAGAAAATTTGACTGATATAAAATTCATGATATAAATGTAACTTATCCATCATAGTGTTTCGCGAAAATATATTATTGCGATTCCAAATCACTCGCGAGTAAAGCGCAAATAGTACCGGGCGAAAATTTTTGGTTATACGGTTATACGGAATATACATTGTAGTCATGTCAGTCTTTCATTTGACTTGAAAAAATACTGTAAATGTCAGGCGTGTTCATCAATTTTTATGTAATCACTGCAACTGATACATGATGCTTATATTTAAGGGGACTCCCTACTCGAACCGTTATAGGTTTTCCTTATATGCAGCAGTCTGCGTATAACGTTTTACAATGGCTGGTGAGGGACGAGCCAGCGCATTGAAAAACACGACAGAAGATCTTAAATGCCAAAAGAAGCAAAAGATGGTGCAATCTATCAATGTCCACACCAATCATATAGTATAATTTCTTAGTTGAAAATGTGATGAAATTATAAGGGGGTACCCTTATGTTTTTAGCCATATCTTGATCATTTATAAAATTGTATACCTGTATGCGATTTGTTCACCATCTATATACATTATCGTATAAAATTATCCAATTTGAAGAAATTCCATCAGTTGTTTTTTTGCACAAAAATGTGATATACTATATATTATTTGTCGAATATAACAAAATAAGGGGTACCCCTATGTTTGGAGCCATTCCTTGATAATTTCAAAATCTGTGTACCTGTATGTGATTTTTTCTTCATCTACATACATAATTTTATGGAATATTACAAAATGAAAAAAATTCATCTGTTTTTTTTTATGCAAAAAGTTGGATTTAGTACATATTCTTGGTAACAAATGTTATGAAATTATAAGGGGGTACCCTAATGTTTGGAGATATATCATACTAAGATTTATGTCACAATTTCATTTTATGTGTTGTATTTCTTCTATATGACTTGTTATCATAAAATAAATCAAAACAAATAAACATATTTGTATCATCACAGAATTTGGAGGGTTCAAAAGCATATGATAGATATTTGATATTTCTCAATTTTTAAGTGTTACGGTACCTTTCTTTAATGTACAGTATCTTTAATGAAAACAAAATTACCTATCTATGTCTGTGTTCATTCTGTCATTTTGACTATCATGTATAGAAAATAACCTTAAAATACAAAATTCATCTGATAAATTCACGAGTAGGGGCCCACCTTAATTTGGTTTTGAAATGTCAAATTTGATCTAAAATACTTTATCATCAAAAATTGTAGTTTACAGCAATAAAGTGAATATCTGAACAAATAAAATATAATTTATATTCAATTTCCATCTTTTCATTCAGTGTCATTCTTATAATTTTGTTTTTGAGTATGACGATATGGACAATGGAAAGGGGTCGTCAATTTGTAAACATTTTGATTGTTATTTCTGGATTCTGATTTCGGGTTATGTGTTTCACTTTTAGTCGCTGACCTGCAATCGATCATCCGCCTGTTTTATGTTTTGTTATTGCTATTGTATTGTATATATATTTTCTCAATATGTTGATGATGAGAAACAAAATAAACTTGTAAACTTGTAAACTTGTAACTTGCTATCGATTTTTTTTCGGTTTTCTCAACTTTGGACAACGTTTTTACATTTGATTTGAATATCTGTGCAATGGACGTCAATCTATTTATTATTTTGAATGTTTTCATATTTCATGGGAAAATAGTTTAAGAATTCCCATTAGACATTTTTCATCGAGATGAACTTCGCACTTCGAACTTCGTACTTCGCACTTCGAACATTGAAGAAAAAATGGCGTAGCTGCCGTTCGCGTATAAACTCAGAAGCGGAGTAATTTTCATTTTGATTAGTATACTCAATGGAATGGTATATTGGACTGGCACGCTTTTTACGGCAAACGACTCATGAAATTAAAGTGCGAATGTTAAACGTCTTTCAATTCAATAGCATCATTTAAAACCTGATAAATTTACAACATGGACCAGACATGCACGTTTCGGGTACTAAACAGTTCGAAGTGCGAAGTGTGAAGTTCGTCAGGGTGGAAAAAGTCTAATAATTAAGAGATATTGATGACGAAGTTTGCAATGACGTCTATTTCACACATAAGGTAAAAAGTACATCTTTGTGTAAGTTTGTTCACAGAGATTAATTATTAGGCTAAAATATTTTAAGTTGTTATAGAAAAAGAGTTATTTCTTTTTCTAAAAGTCTTTAACGTCGGATGCCCGTCCTCAGTTGCATCAAGTGGGTAAATATCCTTTGATGTAATGCTTTATCTTCCAAAACAATCATACATCTGGTAATGCGAGTATCAAAATGAGATGATTTTGGAAATTTCTTTCTATCTCTTCAAATTAGGAATTGATCTAAAAAAATGTCAATTGCGCTTTGCTAAAAATCATGCTAAATTGTGTCCTATCGTCATTCAGATCTTATTTGATTCTCAATTTCTATAAACACCAAAAACAGTAGCGATTTGATAAATTACAGGAAGTTATTATTATTCATAATCCAAGGATGTCTATATAAATTGCATTGCAACGAATTAAGAGCACTATGATAGCAAACAAAGGAGGGGATCTGTTCTACAAGAACTGTTCTTCAGGATGTTTTTCGTTATACTTTTAGCATGCATTTACTTTACGGAAGCGTTCATTGCACATGGAATCAACGGTAAGAATTTAATTTTAAAATTAGGAAATCCAATCAAACGGATGTTAATTTTTATCTAGATATAGATTTTGAAGAAAATATAATGTACAAATACATACAATAATGAAATGAAAACGGAAGCATATTAAAGTTTAAAATAGATGTATCATGAGCCCTATAAAGTATGTGCATATATAATTTAAGACAAACAAAAGAAATCGACATGAAACTAGACCCTTGCCTCATACTTACATTTTCTGAGTTGTTACTTGCAAAAGTGCGAATCTTTGTGTTTTCGCATCTGGTGTTTTGGTGTTTTGCTGTTTGTACAGCAACCGGGTCTGCTTGGAAATCCCCTTCCTTCTCGTAAAGAGGGAGGTAAAGGTATTTCATATCTTTAAAGATAAATTCAAGAATTTCAATTCGTACATGAAATTCTTGCAATGTCTCATCGAACCCTTTTAAGTGAAGGCCATGTGCGAGATAGATATGTTTACTCTAGACTCCTAATTAAGTTACTAAATCACGACGAATTTCTTCTGTTATGACCGTAGAACGAGACAATAATAGCAGGTAAAGTAGATTACGTCACACTTCGCCTAATATGCGAAGTAAAAAAGATTGTATCAGAATGGGCATGACCTCCTTCTGACGTAATTTGTACATCCGGCAAAGTCTGATTTTACATAAGTATCATCCGTTTTTTTCTTGCTCATGTCCAGATCAGATCAGTTTACAAAATCAGTATTTACCAGCAACAAACATGACGTCAAAAGCTAGCCCGAAGTAATTCACAACATACATGACAAATATTGATAATGACCATATCCCAATACATAGTACAAAATCGATGATTCAGAAAATCATAATCCGAAGGCAATAAGACAAGAACTAAAGCAAACAAAGAAAAACATTCAACATGTGAAAAGAAGCGAACTCCCAAAATTGGAGTGAGACCAGGTGCTCAGGAAGAGTAAGCATCTCCTGCTTGCATGCAACACCCTTGCATGTCAATTGCGCTGTGCTAGAAATCAAGCTAGATTTGGTCCTACCGTCAATGAGACTTAATTTGTGTCTCAGTTTCTATAAATACCAAACCAGTAGCGATTGCAGTGCAAAACAAAGCTATTAGCATTGCAATGCAATACATAGCTATTAAAAGAAACACAATAAATAGTATACATACGTTTAAAAAATTCAGCTTTCTCTTTATGGAGATTAATTAAAGGACTGGTATATCTATGACAAATATGAATGGAATAGAGTGCTCACTTTGTGGATTGCTTTATGTGGGTGAAACCAAAGGTAAGCTCCGAACCAGAATGTCAGGACACCGGTCAAAAATAAATAATGAAGGAAGTCAACTCCTTAATCGACATTTTGACCAGGCGGATCATTCTGTTTTATCTATGAGAGTCAGAATCCTGGAGAAAATATATCACCCAACAAACAATCCCAATTTGAGCACATCTTTCCGTCGCAACAGAGAAGAGTTCTGGATAAAAAAGCTTAACATTGCAGCGCAGTATGGATGCAACGATAATATCAGCAGCATAGGAAACATAACAAGACAGAGTCCCGGTTGTCAATCGGTAAATGTGACTAGCTTATTCAACAGACCCCAATGAAGACCTCGAAGTCATGGCATTCGAAAATATAATAGGCCTGAGATACATAGTTTCTCCTTCGATGACTTGGTTCCATTTTTGAATGAGCCTATAGGCCTGCATTATATTCGTACCAAATTATACTATGTTCCTTTACGGAAGTTACACGAAATTTACGAATATACAAAGGACCTCACATTTACCGATATACGTTCCCCAGAATAAGACTACAAGGAGTCATCTTGGACATCTCTACTTTTCGTTTATTTCAAGCAGTTAGATCAGATAAATCAGAAGAGAAAACTGACCATCCTTTCATGAAAGTAAGATTTGCAAACAAAGGTATTGATAAATTGAATCTTGGTCAAATTTTGAATCACAAAACTGTCACAGAAAAAATCCCACCTTATTTCAAAAGAAAAGAAACTACTTGTATTTCTTATATGCTACACACCAACAGTTGCATCTAAAATTTACAATTACAAACGATTCCTGTTGTGTATTGATTTAAGTAATCCCTCACTACATCCACTTTCTTGCAAATGTTCTTCATCGGATTTCATCTACTCTTCTTGTGGACACGTCTTTCTGCCCCTGAAATAATAGATAACCACAAATCAGCTCTTGCTACCGTTGGCTTCGACACTTAAAATTTAGATTTAGATTTGCCATACTTATACTGCATACCTAAAATAAATAAGAATCCGTACAAACAACGTTTCATAGCTGGTTCCTCAAAATGTTCTACCAAATCTGTATCGATCTTACTCACCAAAGTTTTATCTGAAATCAAATCTGGGCTTCAAAAATATTGTTCGACAGTATATTCTCGCAGTGGTATCAACCAGATGTTGATTTTAAAGAATTCGAAGGAACTCTTAGAACATCTGAAATCCTCTCATTTTAGTAGAGTCCATTCGATCAAAGCCTTTGATTTTTCGACACTTTACACAACAATTCCTCATTTTAAATTGAAAGAAAGACTCGCAAAAATTATAAGTAATGCGTTTACAAGTAAGAACGGTATATAAAAAAATATTGTTATTAACTATGACAAAACCTACTTTGTAAAAGAAAGGTCCGATTCTGAAAATAAGTACACTGAAACTGATATTATTACAGATGTTAAACTTTCTGATAGACAACATTTTTGTGGTGTTTGGAGTAAAGGTCTTTCAGCAAATTGTCGGAATTCCGAGGGGGAACAATTGTGCCCCACTCCTTGCCGACATTTTCCTTTACTCGTACGAAGCTGAATTCGTTCAATTTCTGGTCTCTGAAGGGAAAAGATACTTAGCTTCTGACTTCAACTTCATTTAGAGATACATAGACGATGTGTTGTCCATCAATTAATCCAAAATTCGCGGATTACCTGAGCAGTATCTATCCTTCGGAGCTTGAAGTCAAAGAAACTACAGAGACAAATAATTCAGCATCCTATTTGGACATCATGTTGTCCTACGACACTGATGGTCACATGAACACCTCAATCTATGACAAACATGACGACTTCAATTTCAGCATTACAAACTTTCCTTTTCTGAGTAGCAACATCGCTTCATCTCCTGCTTATGGCGTGTTCATATCTCAGTTGATACGCTATGCCAGAGCAAGTACGAAATACACGGATTTTGTTCTGAGAGCTACATGTAGGTGTCTTTCAGATGTGACCGACTAACATCGTCACTGAGGAAGTTCTACGGTCGATATGGGGAACTCGTCATACACTATGATGTCCCTCTCTCCAGAATGGTGGATGCTATTCTGTCATAGACCATTTGAACCATCCAACCAAAGATTGTATTCTATGTCTTCCAAAATGGAAGTTACCGGATGTGACAGTTCTACCGAATTGAAGCGGCGGGTATTGCATGCAAGCAGGAGATGCTTACTCTTCGTGGGCACCTGGTTCACTCCCATTTCGGGAGTTCGCTTCTTTCTTATTGTGGAGGTTTTTGTTTGTTTGCTTTGGTTCCTTCGGTTTCTGATTTTCTGAAATATCGATTTTGTGCTGTATACAGGGATATGGTCATTATCCATATTTGTCATGGATAATGATCATATCCAAATACATAGTACAAAATCGATAATCTAGAAAATCATCAAAAAAGTCATATACTTCGTTCCCTAATGCCTACATCGTTGGATGTTCAGACTCAGCTGCATGGCGTTAACATCCCGTGGGTCATAACTTCTGGACCTTAGCTTGAATAAACACCAAAGAAGTACCTAATAATCATTCAGTCTCAAAGTCGAGAAGGCAAGGCAGAATCGTGAGAATACCCATCGAAACGGTTGCGAACCCCGGAATGAACAACATTCCGATGTGAGAATGCATTAGAAAAGACTATAAGCTGTAGTGGCCACTAGAATGTGCATTCATGTAAACTTGCAAATCAGTATTTACCAGTCTTAAACATAACGTCAGAAGCTTGCCACAAATAATTCACAAACTACACATTTTTTTTCGATAAGTAGTATTTACGCGTGGATTCATGTTATTACGGAATCATAGATTGTTTTCTTTCTCTTTCAGATCGATTCGAGAGCAACGGTCTCCGACATCTTTGTATTCAAGGACTCGAACGATGTAATATTCAAGAACCAAATATTTTCATATTAGATGAAGATAGAGTATTCTACAATTTGACAACAGCCATAAATGATGAATTATGTCGGTTAGTATTGTTAATGTTATAGTATTTCATATTCAAAATCTAGAATGATGCAATGAATAATACAGCACAAAATCGATAATTCAGAAAATCATAAACCGAAAGCATACAAAATCAGGATAAAACAGGAACCAAGCAAAGAAACAAAGATATTAACCACATGAACAGAAGCAAACTCTTAATATGGGAATGAGACCAGTGCCCAGGAAGTGTCAGCATCGCCTGCTTGCATATAACACCCGCCGCTTCAAGTCAGTAGAATTGTCACATCCGGTTACTTCCATTTCGGAAGATACAAGTGCATTCAGTAGAATATATATACATTTATAGCACTATTGTGCTGGCTATATATTATACATGGTATACATATAATATATAAGATCCATTTGAATATTTTCATCGTAGACAAAGACACTGTAATGTTTTAAGTTTACTTTTCTAACGTAAGATAAATTATTAATATGCCATTAAGTATTTTTAATAGAATTTTGTACAAATCATGTATCATCTGTAACTATGAGGCAGCACTGCGGATCTTTAAAAAGAAATTGCTTTAAAGATAAAACCAGTAACACGACAATTTCAGTTATTCTTTTAAATAAAAATATTGAACCGACACATAATAATTTTATTGCATTTATGACACATATTTGACTGTGCAAGGTGCAAGGAAATACAAACTTGAAGTAGGAATTAGACTATGAATACAAAATAATAACTTTCTCAGTGGCACAATCATTGTGTCACCATGCATAAAGCAGGATATGCTGAATCCTTCATCGTAGCTAGTCTCGTTTTTCAACTCGGTTTTCGGTTTATTATCAAATGGGATATTTTCATGTTTGCTCATCTCTTTGTTTTTGATATATTACATATTCATTTGTGTGTTACTTGGACCCCTGCGATTTGCTGTCTTGTTTATGTAGCCATCTCACAGTAAGGGTGGTTTTTTACAGAACAATTGTGCCTTCTTCGAGACAATGGGTAACCGGACAAGAGGGGAATTGTGCGCACGTAATCCGGATAACTGCAAAATGTGCTCCTTACGTAGAACATAGCCATTATTAGTTGGCAACAATTGCCTGTCGGTCTCCTTTGTTTATATCCATTCTCTTGTTCTTAGTGTTTTGATAAATTACAATGTCTGATGCATTTATTTAGTGTAATGCGCGTTAGCGTATTTTATCAAACAAATACATTAGACATTGCGATTTATTTTTGCATAAAAACACAAAATAAGACACTTATTCGATGATACAACCTCATACAATAATGATTTATTTTTGCATAAAAACACCAAATTGTCCACTTTATCTGTATATATGCGATCTTTAAGCCAGTATTGTAATGAAGGAGGTTATGTCTATCATAAAGCGAATCCGTTCGTCTTGAATTTTTGGTGTAAAAATATTTTAGAATGGGACAGTTGGAGTTTTCCTATGGTAACTCTAAGCTGATTGAGTATGAATATAACGTCATAAATTAATGCGTTGTAATATAACCAGTAACTCATTAGACATTTAAGAATGAAATAGTTATATTTAACTTATTTTGCAAGGATTTGTAACTATTTCATTCATTTCTAGTTTTGATTGCTGAATGTTTACCCATTGCCTTTATCCGGTGAATCAGAGTTGCAGCGCTGTGAAATCATTTTAGGAAATATGCATTTTCAAAGGATGTGTACTGTTTTTACGGATTCATTTTCGAATTATCATGAAGAAAGTAAAGAATATAAAAATCTGAATGGCATTGCCCAATCTTCAATGGTAATAATCTGCTGTGTTTAGGATATGAGATCAAACGAAAGAGAGCTGTTATAGCTGCTCTCACAGGAATATGACTCATTATTCGATTACCCCCCCCCCCCCCCGAGTCAAACATCCCGAACGGTAGATATGTGTTTGATTGTGGAGGGGAATTTGAATTGGGGGATGGGGTTTGTACTCCTGATCCATTCGTTCGTGGTTGATGTCGAATTCTGTTGTAGCAAATTTGAAAATATAGTCACTGAGAGAGGTAAGTGATTCATGGGGGAAAAAAATTAAGTATTGATTGGTATTTCTATAACATTGTTTTTCTTCTTTTTATTCGTAAAGGGGAGAATTTTAAATTTGTCGACATTCAAATATTTACGCTACATCGTTATTTATAAGGAAATAAAGCACGACAGTCCTGAAAACTTTATCTCGGACAATGACAGTGGCTGTGCATATATTAACTGGAATCCCTAGATTATCATATCATCATTTTAGATAAATAACCATTTCAGGCTTGCTAAGCCAGATGATAATTTGTATGAGGTCAATTTCTGATATACCTGGATGTTTGCAATCTGTCGAACAAGTGACTCTACCGTCCGATGTGATTAATAGTATCCAGTCCAATTTGTGTCATGGTTTCGGAAGGGATGGTGAGTAAAGCTATCAATTCTACAAAGGAACTCTGTGGAAACTATTCATACATATAGTGTTGAATTTAATGTATAAATACATGTAATTGAATTGTACTCATATCAAGGATTTTGATTGGTCGTTGGAAGCTTACGCCAACTTCCGCTTGCCGTTTGTCGGAAATGCTTGCCGGAACTACTTTCGAAACTGAAAATACCATCGTATGTAGTTGTATTTTCACTAATTTCCCATACTAGCCGACGTTTGCGTGACGTTAAACCTATTGTGACGTCAATATCTTCAAACGATATTCAAATATTATATATGGTTGATGCACGGCTAAAATCCAAAAGACAACACAATACAATCCGCAATGTTATGGGCACAGAACATAATATTACCCACCGCGCACCATTTCAAATCTGAAAACTTTGATTGCCCCTTTGGAATACTTAGTCAAATTTCACAACACCAATCCATTATATATGAACATATGCAATGGACACTTATTTCTTTGAAACTTTACATTATTTCCTCTATTAAAATTGTTGTATTAGGGAACATTGTTTAAATGTTTAGAATGATTCATTCCTTAAAGCGACGTTGCGATGCGATTCATGGAAATTGCACGTGACCAACCAGAATTATACACCTAAGAACACCAAAAGTAAGATCGCATAAACAACGTGTTACAGCAGCAGAAGTATTCGAACGTTGATAAATTCTCCCTACGTTTAATACTTGACACCACAAAAGACGACCAGACTTATTGTAATATAAATATAAAATTTTGAATCGTATGGAAGTGGAGTTAAACAAGTATAAAACTACTGTGAAATCAGTTATTTTCATGGGACCCAATTTTCGTTGATTCATGAAATCAACTTCGGTTGATCGTCTGTCTCTTAAACGCATTTGAAATTTTCTGTAACAATTCTTTTTTGAAATTTCTAAAACGTTGGTCCTGTAGCATCATATCCAACCCATTCTGCTACGTCTTTTGGTACATTTTATGGACATAATATTTTTCATACTTTTTGGCCATTTTACATTGTTTAGACTGAGGATCACTGACGAGGGTTTAGTACCAGTAACGTGCAGGTCTGGTCCATGAAGTAAATTTATCAGGTCTTAAATGATGCTATTGAATTTGAAGACGTTTAACATTCAATATTTTCGTGGGGATGTGATTTCGTGGATTTCATTAATTTCATAAATGGTACTGAGCCCAAGTTTTTGAAGGGCTTGACAAGTCCGAATGTGGCGTTAATTAAAGTTCCTCCACGTCAACTGGCTTATTGCCAATTATGCTAAGATGTCGATGAAATGTGACATTATTAAAAGCGAATTTTCAAGGTTGGCTTGTGACGAACAGTTGTAAAACAGTGTTGACAAACATTGCAATTAAAAGCAATTAACGCATGTGCCCATCTTATTGAAAGCTGTAAACATTTATACATGTACGTCAGTCGATAGGTAGGGCTACAACTTTGTTCCTATGGGATTGCAAACATTCCAATTATAGTGTCAGTTCAAATGGTTTGTTAACGCCCTTCCATTCTTATAAAAGGTGCCATCATGTAAGACATGAAGACACATGCACACAAACACATCATCAATTAAGGTAATTGAATTTATTCTATCGGAAGAATTAAGACATAAAATGTAAGAAAAATACCAACCAAAAAAAAACCCTATTTCTAGAGAGACAGATATCTCTCACTTTATGTAAGAATATTCAGTCTATTCGATCCTGATATTGATGATATAGGCGTTTGAACAGGTCTTTTGGATCATTTGCATAAATTTGAATTTGTTTGAAATGAATTTCTATATACATGTATGTTTGAGGTGGCAAAATGATTGTTCGTGTATGCTTTTTCTGTAAAATGTACATAAAATAATACCGGAAAAAATCCAATTACTATGACGTTACGCGTCCAAACCTATTAACGCTTTTGTAAACATAGGTTTTATAACTAATGTTTACAAACACTCGTTAAAACAAGAAAATTTCAAACTATGGGTGAATATTGATTAAAACTGACAATTTTTTTCTTCGAATGACGTTTAGTCATAAGCCATAATATGCCAAAGACGTCTCTTTTTTTTGCATACGGGACATTTCACTGGACGCGCAATAATTCTCATATATTTACATTCGCGTATATAATTCATGAAAATGTGGTACAATTATAGAGTTAAAGAAATGTACAAGTTTTTGGTGTTGAAAATTATGCAACATTTATCAATCTCCAAAGTAATTTATATTGCCAGCAAAATCTATGTTTTCGTGTTTGGGACACCCCATATCTCAAATATGTACAATTTTTCGGTTTTAAATTATATATATTATATATATTGACATACTCGTAATCAGTCATGCATTAGTTACTTTTTTGCTCTATGACAAATATGAATAATGACCATATCCCGATTCATAGTACAAAATCGATAATTTAGAAAATAATAAAACGAAGGCATAAAAAACCAGGATAAAACAAGAACCGAAGCAAACAAAGAAAAACCTCCATCATATGAAAAGGAGCGAACTCCCAATATGGGAGTGAGACCAGATGCCAAGGAAGAGTCAGCATCTCTTGCTTGCATGCAACACCCATCACTTCTATTCGTTGGAATTGTCACATCCGGTAACTTCCATTTCGGAAAATACAACAAAGGAGGGAATCTCCAACAACACCAGGTTGCAGCAACCACAGCAAAACCCCAAAACACCCAATGCAAAAACACAAAGCAGACAAAAACAGAATGAGACGCATATGGGACAAGGAACGTCAACGCACAACACAGAAACATCAAACACAAAGGACTACACATACCAACGAGACCAATGGGCAACCGGTGCCGACTTTGGACGGCCATCTGCAACGGAAATAGCAGAAGGTGTGGTTATCCTGGATTACGTAAGCACAACCATCCCACTTTTTCGATTACCCAGAGGTCTCGAAGAACGTACAATTGTGTTGTAAAACAACCTTCTCATTGTCAGATGACCACACTCAAACAAGACCGAAAAACACAGGGGCCCAAGCAACACAGATGGATATGTAAATGGATATAAAAAGAGGGCGTACGTAATACAAGTATATTCGGTGGTTGGATGATTCAAATGGTCTAAGATACAATATCGTCCACCATTTAGGAGATTTGGACATTATTATTTATGACAAGTTCCCCATATCGACCGTAGAACTTCCTCAGTGACAAAATTAGTCGGCCACAAACGTATCCCTGACCGAGAAGCTTATATGAAAGACGCCTAGCTCTCAGAACAAAATCTGTATATTTCGAGATCCCCTACTTTCTTTGGTACTTGCTGTGGCATAGCATAATTCAGCGCCATAAGCAGGTGATGAAGGGATGTTGCTACTCAGAAAAGGAAAGTTTGTGATGTTGAAATTGACGTCGTCAAGTTTGTCATATAGTGAGGTGTTCATGTGACCAGCAGTGTCGTATGTCCAGATAGGATGCTGAATTATTTGTCTCTGTGGTTTGCCGGACAAATGACTTTAACGATTGGACATAATCTTGCATCACCGTTTTCTTGTCGCTGATTTTTTTCAACTCCTCTGCTTTTGCTTTGAAACGTCTATGAGGTCATGCTAAATCTATGATGTTTCCTCTACTGTCCAGTGTTATCAATTTTTGCACCAAGAATGACTGGAGACCTCCAGCTTTTCCTTTTTTATACAACGCTATTTCGTAACGTGGGACACCCTGAAAATAACGTGTCTACCTATTTAAAACATCTCTATCTCAAAGGTGACATCATTAAGCTGTATAAATTTTTCATGTCTAAAATATGTTTTAAAATTATCTTTCCAATGGTATCAAATATATTGCTTTTAACGAAGAAACGACATATAAAGACGGCGTTTAAACAGCTAGTACGCGCTTTCGTAAAATAAGCACAAGTATCGTGCGTCACGTCTATGGATTAAGAGACATCTGTGCTGTCGCACATATGATGATTTCATTGTAATCTTATTTCAGACCTCGATTCCGTCGTTAGATGTGCCAACAACAAATTCATCCAACGTGAGTTTTATGGGAAAGTATCAGAAACAACGGGTCATTTAAGTGAAGTGACTCAGTGCAGTTTGGAACCGGGATTTGAAAGATTACTTGCCAGAAAAAAGGAGAGAGATCAATATATATGCAGGTTACATAATTTCGTTTTTTAGTCTATTTGCTTTTGTTTTTATCAGTTGAATATCTGATATATCTGTATTATGTCACTACATGTATGTTCTAATTATCCTCGTTTACATTAAATGACATCATTTTAAGACGTTTCAATATAAATTATTTACTAACTAAAAATCATTTGTATCTTTGAAATTTTTGTTAAATTATTCATGGTCTGCAATATTTGATATGATATATACCATCAATCAGATATGACATTTCCCAAACTAGAGTGTGTAGAGACTTTCATACTAATGAGGCATATCTCTAAAACATTTAGTTATTTGTCATTGCGGACCTTCATGCGTTAAGTTATATTTTTTGCCAACGTGCATGAAATGTATAATTCCTCATTAATTGACGTCAATGTCCGGATACGTCATTAATACATATGAACCGGTATAGGTCTTTTAAAATATGTATAATTTGGTTGTCAGCCATAGTGTAATTTGCTACTTTTTCATCAGGTCAATCTGTAAGATCTGTAACTCGTAAAACGTCCACGTGAGTAATGTTAGAATCTTAAAGATTGTTAGAAAAGTGATCAAAGAAAGTTTGATCAATGTTAAGCGTTGGAATTTCCAAAGAACGCACTACTCATTCTCTTGGTAAGCGTAGAGTGCCGTTTACATTTCCATAACTTTAGGCTTCCCGACACACAATGACATCATTTGATTAAATATTTCATAGAGTCATGGCGTCACAAGTGCAATTTTATATTATACCTGTTACTCAATATGCCTACTAATAGTCAGTATTAACTATCAGAAAAAACAATATTTCATGAAAATGCAGACATAAGATAAATATTAAATCCAAAGCGTACACCGTTGTGCAATTTCATGCATAAGACTATAAAGTACATACGTTGATATATTCATGGGTTTAGACCAATGTTCTACATAGCATTAGTCAAGGGTGTAGATATCAAGCAGCAAATCCATGAGTCTTACCGGGCACCTGATCTAATCGAACACGCGGGATCACTTTTCCTCCATTGTAAATATATGTCAGTTGTTTGGCACGGTTTTTATTATTCATGATCCTGTTTTCACACTACTTATGATTTTTGCATTATGATCCCGGGTTTCTTATTTGACTTACATTCAATGATAAATACCAGAAAGTAAAAGGAGTATTTACAAGATTAGTGAATGAATTTTGTTTTCATTCTTACAGCTTCATTCAAGACATCTTCAGAGCACTTCCACGGTTAGCATCAAGGTACTGCAGTCCGGGAACTTCAGAAGCAGTCAAACGAGTTCTCATGGTTTTGCAGTATCTACAAACCGACTTAATGCGGATTCTTCCTTTTCATCTGCCTGGTGAATGTCAATATATAAACATTCAGTGAAAGTTTATTTAAATTAATGAAGGACAAGAAAGGATAATGAAAAATTGTACACTTGTCAATATACTTAATTTTGGTATTTCAGTTGTAATGTTTCACAAGTGTAAGTTCTTATGATCTTTGAAAATTCTCTGATGCGTCGAGGTTTTATAATAATATGTGGTATATTACGATTTCGAAAATGAGGAATTTCTCTTATTTTAAGTGATTTGCCTTTGTTTTCCTTTCCAAAGCTTTGCTATGCATCACGATTTCCTTAAACTTTTCATGATCCGAAATATAAAAAAAAACCGCAGCAGTTTTGCCTTGTTTTCTTCTATAAGGCATCAATGCGCCTCGACTTGATAAATAACATAGAATGACGAATACCGCGAAAGCAAGTCTACCATTTCTTGACTACATTTGGCCTCATAAAGCCTCAAACATCAGAAACCAGAATGTCAGCTTCAAAAAGCAATAGGGGTATTGAGAGACAATGTGACGCCCGAGTAAATGAGTTTGTTTGACATTAAGTGTTTTGAATATATTTCCCTGACATTGTCGCCATAGCACTTTCTATATAGACATAACGTCAGACTAGTGCATGAATTTTATAAATTGTTTTCAGTTTCGTGCTTGAACATCGACGGCGGGTGCGGCTAGCCAACAGGGGATGCTTACTCCTCCTGTGCACCTGGTCCCACCTCTAGCTTTTTGTTTGCTTTGGTTCCTTTTTTATCCTGATTTTGCATGCCTCCGGTTTCTGATTTTCTGAATTATCGATTTTGTGCTGTATACAGGGATATGGTCATTATCCATATTTGTCATTGCTAGGGGTCCGTCGATGCTAGTTTTGTGTTTGTGCTCTTTTGTGAGTGTTGTTGATGTTATCATCAGGATCTTATTTCACTCATTAACATTTTATTCTATTCGATTAATGCAGATGTTGTCCCCTAAAAATGTACTTTAAATATAATGTAAACTATCCAACCAAACATTGTACTTTATGTCTTCCGAAACGGAAGTGACCAAATGTGACAGTTCTACCGAATCGACGCGGTGGATTTTGCATGTAATCAGGGGATGCTTACTCTTCCTGGGCACCTGGTCTCACTCCCATATCGGGAGTTCGCTTCTTTTCATGTGGTGAAGGTTTTTGATTGTTTGCTTTGGTTCCTGTTTTATCCTGATTTTGCATGCCTTCGGTTTCTGATTTTCTGAATTATCGATTTTGTGCTGTATACATGGATATGGTCATTATCCATATTTGTCATTATACAATAGTAAGATCAATTGGCCCGTAACAAATACACATCCCCTCCTTTCTTGCTTATAAATACACAATGGTGACAAATATTGATAATGACGATATCCCTTGTTACAGCACAAAATCGATAATTCATAAAATCGACCGTAGAACTTCCTCAGTGACGATGTTAGTCGGTTACAAACATATCCCTCACTGAGAAGCTTATCTAAAAGACGCCTAGCTCTCAGAACAAAATCTGTATATTTGGTACTTGCTCTGGCATAGCGTATCAACTAAGATATGAACAAACCATAAGCTGGCGATGAGGGGAAGTTGCTACTCAGAAAAGGAAAGTTTGTAATGCTGAAATTGAAGTCGTCACGTTTGTCATAGAGTGAGGTGTTCATGTGACCATCAGTGTCGTAGGACAACATTATTTCCAAATAGGATGCTGAATTATTTGTCTCTGTAGTTTCTTTGACTTCAAGCTCCGAAGGATAGATACTGCTCAGGTAATCCGCAACTTTGGATTATTGAAGTCAGAAGCTAAGACCCTTTTCCCATCAGAGACCAAAGATTGAATGAATTCAGCATCGTGAGAGTAAAGGAAAATGTCGGCAAGGGTTGGGGCACAATTGGTCCCCATTGGAATTCCGACAATTTGCTGGAAGCTCTTTCCTCCAAACACCACAAAAATGTTGTCAATCAGAAAGTTTAACATCTGAATAATATCTGTTTCAGTGTACTTATTTTCAGAATCGGACTTTTCTTTTACAAAGTAGGTTTTGTTATAGTTAACAACAATAAATTTGTATTTGCGATTACCATTCTTACTTTAAACGCATTACTTATAATATTTGCGAGTCTTTCTTTTGTTGTGCAAAGTGTCGAAAAATCAAACGCTTTGATCGAATGGACTCTACTAAAATGAGTGGATTTAAAATGCTCTAAAAGTTCCTTCGAATTCTTTAAAATCCACATCTGGTTGATACCACTGCGAGAATATACTGTCGAACAATATTTTTGAAGCCCAGATTTTATTTCAGATAAAACTTTGGTGAGTAAGATTGATACAGATTTGGTAGAACATTTTGAGGAACAAGCTGATTTGTGGTTATCTACTATTTTAGAGACAGAAAGGTTTGTTGGGGTGTAAGTGGGATTTCAAGGTGTCGAATTTAAACCCAACTCTTTAACTAATCTAACAAAACATGTTAGATTACGGTATACACAACATCCGGTGAAGAAGAAATATAGTTTGCTCTATAATAACAGTCATAGAATTGTCCATGGACACATCTATTTCAATGGAATGCTTTCGCAATACATAGGTCGTCTATCTCTTACATATGTTCTGTAACCGCTTTTCTGAATATGTACATGTAAAAAACACATTTTATGTCCTTTTTTAATGTATAACTTAATCACTTACATTAAATCGGCAACTATTTGATCGAAATATCAAGACGTGTAAAGATTTTTTGTCCTTACACATATTTCCCAACATGAAGTCAGAATTTGGCAATTAACCCAACTGTCACTGTGTTCAAAGACCGTTCATTTTCTAGTTTTAACAGAGAACATTTTCTATGCAATCATGATCTTTCTCAAAAGTGACTCTGATTTGCTGAAACTTGTTTTACATAACTTTATTCCAAGATAAATCTAATTCAAGTTATATTATCATTTTTAGTAATATCACTGTTTTCAGTATTCTCTTGGACTGTTATTATAGAACACATAGAACATGTTTTGTTCGCTTATTTCGGTCCTTATCAAACTTCCATTTGATTCAATTAGTCTTTTTAATCCAGCGTCAATCCTTCTTCAAGTTTTTTCAATCCTGCATCATTTTCCTTTGACCGCTGTGTTTGCTGTCTTGTTCGTGTCATCATTTTTCAATGAGGAGGATGTTATACAAAAAGATGCGTTTTTCAAGATTGAACAGAAGCAGTGTTTTGAATATTGATCCCTGACATAGTCGCCATAACACTTTCTATATAGACATAACCTCAGAAAATTCATGCATTTTATATATTGTGTTCATTTTCGTGCATGAACATCGACGGCGGTTGCGGCTAGGCAACAGGGGATGCTTACTCCTCCCGGGCAACTAGTCCCTATTCTAGCTTAGCCATCCCACCTCATGATGGTCACATGAACACCTCACTCTATGACAAACGTGACGACTTCAATTTCAGCATTACAAACTTTCCTTTTCTGAGTAGCAACATCCCTTCATCGCCTGCTTATGGCGTGTTCATATCTCAGTTGATACGCTATGCCAGAGCAAGTACCAAATATAGGGATTTTGTTCTGAGAGCTAGGCGTCTTTCAGATAAGCTTCTCAGTCAGGGATATGATTGTGACCGACTAGCATCGTCACTGAGGAAGTTCTACGGTCGATATGGGGAACTCGTCATACACTATGATGTTCCACTCTCACGAATGGTGGATGATATTCTGTCATAGACCATTTGAACCATCCAACCAAAGATTGTACTCTATATCTTCCAAAATGGAAGTAACCGGATGTGACAGTTCTACCGAATTGAGGCGACGGGTGTTGCATGCAAGCAGGAGATGCTTACTCTTCCTGGGCACCTGGTCTCACTCCCATATCGGGAGTTCGCTTCTTTTCATATGGTGGAGGTTTTTGTTTGTTTGCTTTGGTTCCTGTTTTGTCCTGATTTCGTATGCCTTCGGTTTCTGATTTTTGAATTATCGGTTTTGTGCTGTATACAGGGATATGGTCATTATCCATATTTGTCATTGCTAAGGGTCCGTCAAAAGCTCTATTTTGTGCTCTATTGTGAGTGCTTGTGAGATTATCGTCAGAATCTTCTTTACCTCAATTGTACTCACATTTGCTAAGAAAATGACAGATAATGTCATATGTAGACATCAGTCACTTTATCTTGTGAATTTATTGTATTCGTCGTGTTAAGTGTTTAATGTCGTCTTTGGTTGATGGTAATTGCATTGAATGGCTGTCAATATCACAAAACAAGACATATTTCTCTAATATGTAAATCAATATGCAAGTCGAGACAATCGCCGACATTGAAAGTTTTCGTGGAGTTCTTGCGACGGGTGTTTCATACAAGCATGAGACGCTGATTCTTCTTGGACACCTTGTTCCACTTCTTAATATTCTTTATTCCATTCCGGGCTTCGCAACCGTTCCAATAGAAATTCTAATGATTTTGCCTTGCCTTTTCGACTTTTAGACTGAATAACTGATGATTTTATCTTTTTTGTTGATTGTATGGATTTCCATACTGTTCATTCACACTCTTTACTTTGCCGTTTGAGTATTCTGTAATTCCAATTGTGTGATTGCTTCGACCGAGTCTTGTCAGAGATCCAATCACCTTTTACCAACGGAGTTACAAGGGATTTAGAAATGCATAATTCGCCTTGTTAATACAGTTATTCATTGATAAATGACCTGAGACAAATACAATAAGATTAATATGAAATCATCATGAGATGAAATGACAAATATGGATGATGACGATATCCCTGTTTACACCTCAAAATCGATAATTTGGAAAATCAGAAACCGAAGGCATACAAAATCAGGATAAAACAGGAACCAAAGCAAACAAACAAAAACCTCCAACATATGAAAAGAAGCGAACTCCCGATATGAGAGTGAGCCCAGGTACCCAGGAAGAGTAAGCATCCCCTGCTTACATGCAACACCCGCCTCTTCAATTCGGTAGAACAGTCACATCCTGTTACTTCCATTTCGGGAGATATAGAGTATAATCTTTGGTTTGATGGTTCAAATGGTCTATGACAGAATATTTTCTGTTTTCCAATAAAACATATAGGCATAATGAAATAGATGTGCAAACGTCTCTCATTTGAGAATTAGAAAAGACATGATATAATCAAACGTCGTCATGTTTTAATGTAAAGATTAACAACAACATTTACAAAATATATGCTCGTGTCAGGATTTTCAAAAATTGCACAAGACCAAATTGATGAAAACATTTGCATTCATTCGTTGAAATTCTCTTAACGTTATTTTGTTTCATGTCCTCTTTATTGGGACACATGTACCTATGTATTGTTGTGCGAATGCCATTCGAATCACGACATGATTTTCTTTAAATTTAGCAGAATACCATACTAAGTTCTACAAGGTTGCAAAATGATTCTTGTTTGTTTGATCAAACATTTTTCATAATAAGATCTTGATAAGTTGTTACTGCAAAACAAAAATAAAATTAATAGTGTCTGTTTTTTTTCGAAAAACTTTGACAATTGAGCATTTTAACCTGCTTCTCAACGCGCATTTTTAACCTTACTGAAAAATCAAATGAGCATCATTCATGATCCTTTTATCCTCAGAACCCAGGCTCCATTGGATTACACTTATTCAGATAAGAAAAAAAAAAACGCAATTAAGCCTGGGTAAACGAGGATGTGATCATTTTGGCTTTTTTGATAACTGTTCTCTACCAGCATATTATTTTAATCAAATGTACTGTCTAATACTGGTGATTGGACTTCATAAAGGTAACTGAATAAGTATATTGAGAAAGACTTTGATAAGGTTTTTATAAAAGATCTTTGTAACAGACATCCACCAAGATACTGACGATTAAAAAGAAAATGTTCTACAAGATCACAGCGTGGGATCGAAACGTAAGATTCTCATCATCTAAGTGATACTGCTCTAAATTGGGGGAGAAGTTGCAGTAGGGCGATGCCTGAGAAGTTAGTCCATACGGTTGGTATATCTGAAAAGTCTATAGCTTTCGCTAGTTCGTCAAAAGGAAGTATTTTGTGTCGTCGACAAACTGAAGTGTTTGCGAAAACTAAAACTTATCATATACCTAGATATGGATTGATTGATTTTTTTTCTTACACCACAGACATGTAAACAATACACACGCAAGGACATTAAATTAGTATAACACAGAACATGGAATTGAATATGTCGGCCGACCCGTGGTCCTAGTGAGGCTCGAACCAACAACCTTTCGGTTACTGGCCCGACGACCTTACCACTGGACCACGGAGCTGACATGGATGATTGATTAGACATTGCCCAACTGCTTCGACTCATCAGTTTTGTAAAGTTAGAAAATGAAAAAAAATACTCCCCCCCAGAATATGTAAGGAATCAAAAGAAATCAAATCAAAACGATGAAGTTTATCAATATTAAAAAATATGAAAGGAGAAATGAAAAAGAGTGTCTTCTTTAGATCAATTTTGAGTATAATAATAACTTACTTACATGCATAATTGTGAGGTATCTTTGCCGTCGTGCTCGAATGACGATAGCACGCTTTTCTTACTTTCTATTCGGCGATTTATTAATGATCTGTTAAAGATCCGCTATTTTCTGCACAGTTTGGGTCAGTTACACACAATCATTGTTTACTGAATAAAAATATTGTAACAGTTTTAATTTTTTTTTTTACGAGAATAAGATACGGATTTCTTTGATTTGCGAAGCGTCATTTTAAGATGCCTGCAAACGACGCTTTTTATGATATTCTTCTACGGTTAATGCTCTTATGGTTTGTTTTAAGAGGTAACATTTGATAACTTTAACGTCAAAGGAAATTGACTATGACGCCTGTTTAACCTAATTATACCCCCCGCAAACGAAGTTTAGGGGGTTATATAGGAATCATCCTGTCCGTCCGTCTGTCTGTCTGTCCGTCTGTCTGTCTGTTCGGTTAAGAAGTTTTAAAAGCAGATTTTTTTCATACAATTTATGACAAATATGGATAATGACCATATCCCTATATACAGCACAAAATCGATAATTCAGAAAATCAGAAACCGAAGGCATACAAAATAAGGATAAAACAGGAACCAAAGCAAACAAACAAAAAACTCCACCATATGAAATGAAGCGAACTCCCGATATTGGAGTGAGACCAGGTGCCCAGGAAGAGTAAGCATCTCCTGCTTGCATGCAACATCCGCCGCTTCAATTCGGTAGAACTGTCATATCCGGTTACTTCCATTTCGGAAGACATAGAGTACAATCTTTGGTTGGATGGTTCAAATGGTCTATGACAGAATATCAGCCACCATTCTGGAGAGTGGGACATCATATTGTATTACGAGTTCCCCATATTGACCGTAGAACTTCCTCAGTGACGACGTTAGTCGGTCACAAACATATCCCTGACTGAGAAGCTTATCTGAAAGACGCCTAGCTCTCAGAACAAAATCCGTATATTTGATACTTTTTATGGCATAGCGTATCAACTGAGATATGAACACGCCATAAGCTGGCGATGAAGGTATGTTGCTACTCAGAAAAGGAAAGTTTGTAATGCTGAAATTGAAGTCGTCACGTTTGTCATAGAGTGAGGTGTTCATGTGACCATCAGTGTCGTAGGACAACATGATGTCCAAATAGGATGCTGAATTATTTGTCTTTGTAGTTTCTTTGACTTCAAGCTCTGAAGGATAGATACTGCTCAGGTAATCCGTGAATTTGGGATTATTGATGGACAACACATCGTCTATGTATCTGTAAGTGAAGTTGAAGTTAGAAGCTAAGTATCTTTTCCCATCAGAGACCAAAGATTGAATAAATTCAGCTTCGTACGAGTAAAGGAAAATGTCGGCAAGGAGACCAAAGATTGAATGAATTCAGCTTCGTACGAGTAAAGGAAAATGTCGGCAAGGAGTGGGGCACAATTGGTCCCCATTGGAATTCCGACAATTTGCTGGAAGATCTTTCCTCCAAACACCACAAAAATGTTGACGATAAAAAAGTTTAACATCTGAATAATATCTTTTTCATTGTACTTATTTTCAAAATCGGACTTTTCTTTTACAAAGTAAGTTTTGTTATAATTCACAACAATAAATTTGTATTTGCGATTACCGTTCTTACTTGTAAACGCATTACTTATAATTTTTGCGAGTCTTTCTTTCAATTTAGAATGTGGAATTGTAGTGTAAAGTGTCGAAAAATCAAACGCTTTGATCGAATGGACTCTTCTAAAATGAGTGGAATTCAGATATTCTAAAAGTTCCTTCGAATTCTTTAAAATCCACATCTGGTTGTTACCACTGCGAGAATATACTGTCGAACAATATTTTTGAAGCCCAAATTTTATTTCAGATAAAACTTTGGTGAGTAAGATCAATACAGATTTTGTAGAACATTTTGTTGAACCAGCGATGAAACGTTGTTTGTACGGATTCTTATGCATTCTAGGTATGCAGTATAAGTATGGTAAATCTAAATCTAAATTGTTAGTGTGGAAGCCAATGGAAGCAAGAGCTGATTTGTGGTTGTCTATTATTTCAGAGGCGGAAAGGTTTGTTGGGGTGTACGTGGGATTTCCAGATGTCGAATTTAAAGCCAACTCTTTAACTAGACTGTCGAAAGAGTACTTTTTGCAAGTAAATGTGTAATTATTTAAGGCTTTGTCCGCTGGTGTGATGACATAATGTTCTTGGAGGTAGGTAAACTCCGTGATAACATCAGGGTCTTTAGATATAGACTCGAATCTGGTGTTCACAGTTGATTTTAATCGGTTAATTCTAGATAAAAGTAACCCTCTGATGGATTTTATCCATTCGGAAAGGGTGTCGAGCTGTACATCCTCTTTCTTTGCCCAACGTCTTGCTTATTCCTCACAAGAGTCCGTGATAATTTTGAAATTTTGGTTCCATGTAAAGGAATACTTTCTCTGTATTCGGGACCATTTTTAACAATTCTCTCAACTTGTCGTTCTTGACTATACTAAGATCACCAGTAATAACGTGTCCACAAGGAGAGTAGTTGAAATCCGATGAAGAACATTCGCAAGGAAGTGGATGTAGTAAGGGATTACTTAAATCAATACGCTGAAAGAATCGTTTGTAATTGTAAATTTTAGATGCAACTGTTGATGTGAGCTATAGGAAATACAAGGAGTTTCTTTTCTCTTGAAATATGGTGGGATTTTTTCTGTGACAGTTTTGTGATTCAAAATTTGACCAAAATTCAATTTATCAACATCTTTGTTTGCAAATCTTACTTTAATGAAAGGACGGTTTGTTCTTTCCTCTGATTTATCTGATCTAACTGCTTGAAATAAACGAAAAGTAGAAATGTCCAAGATGACTCCTTGTAGTCTGTATTCTGGGGAACGTGTATATGTGAGGTCCTTCGTATATTCGTAGATTTTGTGTAACTTCCGTATAGGAACAGAATATAATTTGGTACGAATATAATGCAGGCCTAGAGGCTCATTCAAAAATGGAACCATGTCATCGAAGGAGAAACTATGTATCTCAGGCCTATTATATTTACGAATGCCATGACGTCGACGTCTTCTTTGTGGTCTGTTGAATAAGCTAGTCACATTTACCGATTGACCACCGGGACTTGTTTAGTTTTCCACGCTACTGATATTATCGTTGCACCCATCGGACGCTGAGGTGTTAAGATTTTTTATCCAGAACTCTTCTCTGTTGCGACGGAAAGGTGTGCTCAAATTGGGATTGTTTGTGGGGTGATATATTTTCTCCAGGATTCTGACTCTCATAGATAAAACAGAATGATCGGCCTGGTCAAAATGCCGATAAAGGAGTGGACCAGGAGTCTCCGAGGGCACATGTAGCCAAGTTCGACCAACTTCGGTTGATCGGTTCTTCAACGCATTCGAAAATTTCTGTCATTAAAATTTCTTGAAATTTCTAAAAAGTTGGTCCTGTAGCATCATATCACATCCATCCTGCTACGTCTTTCGGTACATTTTAAGGACATAATAACTTTCACACTCTTTTGTCATAGTACATTGTTTAGATTGAGGATCACTGACGAGGGTTAAGTACCCGAAACGTGCATGTCTGGTCCATGCTGCTAATTTACCTGTTCTTAAATGATTCTATTGAATTTGAAGACGTTTAACATCCGTATATTCGGTACTTGCTATGGCATAGCGTATCAACTGAGATATGAACACGTCATAAGCAGGCGATGAAGGGATGCTGCTACTCGAAAAGGAAAGTTTGTAATGCTGAAATTGAAGGCGTCATGTTTGTCATAGAGAGAGAGGTGTTCATGTGACCATCAGTGTCGTAGAACAACATTATGTCCAAATAGGATGCTGAATTATTTGTCTCTGTAGTTTCCTTGGCCTCCGTGGCCGCCGGCAACATAGTGTAAACAGGGGTCACCAATCAACAGGAGAGACGGAAATCTGTACATGTCTACTGAGCAGAAAAAAAAATCTCTGCTGTTTTGTCGGATCTCTTGAGAATGTGAATATGATCCGACTTTAGCCAGTACAACTCAGAATATTTTCGTTGGGAAAACTGTCAAATAATATATTACCTGGCCACATAGTTTAATATCGCTCACAGTGAGATGACTTCGCAAAATATATTGGAAAAAGGCTTTTATTGAATTCGAAGTAATGTAACATAAAACTCATATCAAGCATGTTTAATGTAGCTACAAAAACATGTACAAGAATGAAAGTAAGGGATCCCAAACATTATTCGGTTGCATCACCCAATGTAGAAAAACACAGAGCAGGCTCCAACAAAAAGAGACGCAAAAGGGACAAAGAACACCATTTCACACCATAGAAACATAATATGGAATAGTTCCGTCTCTATACCTTCATTAAGAAAATTTCAAACCAATCTTTCGGCACCAGACACGTGCTTCGAATATTTAATTCTTATCGGTGATGCTTCCAGCAGAACCGCCAATATTCATTTCAATAGCGGCCTTAAAACAAAGGACCACAAATAAAGATAGAAGACCAACTCACACCATAAAACACACGAAACACAAAAGACCAGTACACGTAAAGAAACAGTAAATACTATATCTTAGTAAATTTGATCAGTGCAAACGAGTTCTCATAGCAAATAACTTTTCAGCACACGAAGTACCATTTCGAGTAGTTTGATAACAAAGATACATAATGATAAAAATTTTGCAAGTTCGAGGTCTGATTTCAAGAACGAACCCTTAGATTCAAGGCTCTCGATACGTGTACAGTTGATAATTAGGGTACCTTGTGTTCCCTTTCTTTTCATTATCCCAAGAACTCTCTTGCAATTTCTATTAGGGTACAGATTGGAGATTTCAATTCTATCAAATGCTTCATAAAACTCATTGTTGACAATACCATATGCTGGAAGAGCTTTACAAGTGTGATTGGTGAAAGCGCAGACATCTTCCACTTGACCAATTGGCATGATCGAAATATTGAAAACTGAACTTCTTTCTGAATATTCAACATAGGATACAGTGTTTCCAAATAGCCATGTTTCTATCTCTAGATAGGTATCGTACGATTTCAAATCATTTTTTAACTGAAGATAGGTGTTTCCATATACTTTAGTCTTATTCGACTCTTTGTTTGTCAAAAACGAAAAGCTATGTACATAGCTGAAGATGGCTTCGAACTTTTCCAAAGCTTTTTCAATCAATAACTTGTAAAACATAAATGCCCTTGTCCATATAGGTATACCAATTTCTCCTTCTACTGATGCTATGCACAATTGTCTCAATATGGCGTTCCGAAGGCGTATTGTTGAAGTTGATTGTCTTACATCATTTCCATTATCCTGCAAAGAAACAGAAGATATTTATAAGTATTAAATTCCTTGTTTCGGTTAGTTGAACGTGCTGTGCGTTGTGTTGTGCGTTGACGTTCCTTGTCAATTATGCGTCTCTTTCTCTTTCTGTGCTTGTCTGCTTTGTGTACATGTATTTGCATTTGGGGTTTTGCTGTGGGTGCTGCGGCCTGGTGTTGTTGGGGTTCCCCTCCTTTGTTTTGCAATTGTTTCCTTAGACTTTCAAATACGTATGAGCCAGTCATCTTAGCAGTCGTCAGACCAAGGAGATTGACGAAAGCCTCAAATGATCTTTCCTAATCTGAATATCGCAATTTGTGTTTCATGTCGGATGCGTTCTCTCTTATGCTCTTTTTGTGTCTTCGTGAACACTAACGACGGGTGCGGCTAGCCAAACAGGGGATGCTCACTCATCCAGAGCACCTGACTCCACCTCTAGCTATCTAGGGGTCCGTCGATCTTCAAATTGGTGCTCTGTTGTGAGTGCTGTTGAAATTGTCGTCAGGATATTGCTTATCTCATTTGTTGTCTCCTGTAGTTTGATCAATTTTGTTTCTTCGTTGCATTACTCGGGTGCGTTTCGCACTTTCCATGTGGTAAGTAAACAGTAGTCTTCTTCGAGATTCCGTTCCCGTTCTTAAATTATTTCGTAAAAGTAACATAAATGTCCTGAACTCGCCCTAAATATGCATGTTCTTAAATGTGTTTGCCTTTTAAATATCTTAAGAGGCTCGATATTTTTATGATTACCTGTTTTTCCGTTGCTTCTTTAAACTGGATCATCGCAATCATTGAAGTTCCAAAGCGTGCGTTTAACTTGTTATACGTCGTTAACCCACTCGTATGGCATATACCGCATCTACCAGTAGCTGAATGCAGTTTACAGCATTCTTCGTTCAAGAATGTTCCCTCAATGTTGATAATGGGCAATCGTGTTTCTCCACTTGCATTGTCACAGTGCTCAAAAGAAATGCAAAATCTCGGCAAAACATCTTTTGGAGGAATGACTTGAAATGGGCAACCAAGTTCATAGTAATGCAATGCAATGTCTTCAACAGATAGCTTCAAAACATTTCTCATGCCAATGTTGTCAGAGCAAAACTGCAAATCAAAATTTATGTTCCAGTTTTCGAATTTTGTAATGTTGTTACACAATGCAGTGTGTTTATTTGCATATACTTTGCCATCGCTTCCAGTAACAACAATCTCATTTAGAAATGCTTCTTTTGTGGACTTCTCAAATATGCCATCCCCCTTTCTCCTATATGAGTCTGGGCATGATGTTACCATGTTCACACCAATATTTCTAGCATACAATATTTTGCATTCAAGATTCGAAATATCCACATTTCCTAGACCTGTTTCTGTGAATGGAAAAGGAAATACTGATGTCAAATAATACGAGTTTATCATAGAAATTATATTCTGATAGAATGAGGATCATTATTTTATTTTCTGTTACATGTAATACACAAGTACGAAATTTGAAGACTCAATTCATTGACAAAAGCATCGAAAACTGATATAAGCAAACAAGTAATGTGGGAATCTATAGAATGAAAAATATGGATAATGGCCGTATCCCTTTATCATGTTTATACAGCACAAAATCGATAATTCAGAAAATCAGAAATCGAAGGCATACAAAATCAGGATAAAACAGGAACCAAAGCAAACAAACAAAACCTCAAACATATGAAAAGAAGCGTAGTCCCCATATTGGAGTGAGACCAGGTGCCCATGAAGAGTAAGTATCTCCTACTTGCATGCAACACCCGCCGCTTCTATTCGGTAGAACTTTCGCACCCGGTTTCTTCCATTCGGAAGACATAGATTGCAATCTTTGGAAGCACATTGTCAGGTAAAATAATTTGAAATGTTTTCAAGGTCAATCCATATTCAAATGTCCATTATTTACACGCTCGTAAATTTTTTTTCTGCATGATTATTTCAAAACAATTAAAAATGGAGCAAAAATAAACTCCGTGTATGACAAATATGGATAATGACCATATCCCTGTATACAGCACAAAATCGATAATTAAGAAAATCAGGATAAAACAGGAACCAACGCCAACAACAAAAACATCTATCAGGTGCCCAGGAAGAGTAAGCATCCCCTGCTTGCATGCATGCCCGCCGCTTCAATTCGGTAGAACTGTCACATCCGGTTACTTCCATTTCGGAAGACATTGAGTACAATCTATGGTTGGATGGTTCAAAGACGATCCTGTCAATAATCTCAACAGCACTGACAATAGAGCACAATATTGAGCATCGACGGCCCCCTAGCAAGCTCGATTAACTTCGTCAATCGTTTCCTCAACGCATTCGAATATATCTGTAAACAAAATGTCTTGAAATTTCTAACTAACTTTATGGTATCATTACATTGAAATTATTTTGGTGGCTCCGCTGAAAATTTAATATTCGAAACACGTGTCTTGTGCATGGAAATTGGTTTGGAATTTTCTTCAAGAAGGTAAAGAGTTGGAACCCTTTGACATTATTGTTAAGATTGAGGATCACTGACGAGGGTTAAATACCCGAAACGTACATGTCTGGTCCTTGCTGCAAATTGATCTGTTCTTAAATGATGCTATTGAATTTGAAGACGTTTTACATTACTGTCTGACAATGGTCCTTCTTCTTGCATCCGTGTCTAGTTTGTTCTGCCCATTCGTCGGCAAATCTTTTGTTCCACTTACGTACAAATGCTCTGCGAAAATTTTCATACCTTTCTTTTCGTATCATTTCTTACTTTGTCCAAAAAAGGTCAATAAACGATCAACGCAATAGCGCAAGATCATTTTCTGCTCCGCTAATACAGATACAGTCGCCGTATTTTGAATGATTGATAAGGTGATCGCGTTATAAAATGCTTCATGATTTAATCATTTATTACGTCAATGACAAAAATACAGCATGAATATACCCATAAAAATCAGTACTTTCTGTCAATTTGATTTTGTATACTATTTGAATTTTGTATTGGATTGAATTGTGTATACTATTTGTATGGTATTTATGCATTGATAAGTTTTCAACTGGTTTTAACATTAATTCTTTTTTCGGCGCTTGAAAATTTCGTTATGCACTGGGAAGGTCCAACCGCTGTTCTAATAATTCAATAATCCATTGATAACATGGGCAGATTTCAATTTAATTAACATTTAATACTTCCCAGACAGTTAAATCCAAATCCTTGAAAATCTTGTGCAGATTTAACGCGAAATACAGGAATTGTGAGCAATGTCTAGGCTTTTCTGGGACATCCCTCGTATTATCTCCTCCGACTTTACCCTTTATCCTTGATCAAACATTATAAATGGGAAGCTATAGGGTTACTTATCTTAAACATGTACTCCATGCTTTGAGCTAGGCATCTATGCTGATTTATCATTTGACCCTTGACCTTTGCGTAATACGAAGGCAAAATCTCGGATATTCCTTGTTGTTTTTGAAAAATTAAACTCAATAGCTGTTAACAAGAGGCCACCTCTCTCATCTGAGAACACTGGAAATCTTAGTGTGAATATGATTTATACCTTTTTAATGCTTATCATGAGGATTATGAAACATAGGGCAATCAAAAATTACATAACTCACAATAAGGAGTGAGACATAACCAAAGAGTCAGTTTAACGCGGTTCAAAATCTCACAGTTCCATTTCAGAATCTTCAACTTGATTTTTAAACTCTTGACATTTTGACCTTGACCATATATAGCATTTTAGTGAATATTATACTTAAGTTATGAAAGCAGATATTTTTCATATTATCAATGGTAGGTCTTTTGAAATTCATACAAACTTTAAAGACAAAGGGTACTTCATTTTGATACCAAGACATACCGCCTATTAGCCTAAATCAATAGGTAAAATGTCGATCGTGAACATCGACAGCGGGGCCAACAGGGGATGCTTAATCTTCGAGCACCTGGTCCCACCTTTAGCTTGCTAGGGGTCCATCGATGCTCAATTTGGTGTTCTACTACTAGTAAAGACTTTCTGGAAATTTTACCAAACAATTGTCAACTTCCTCTGAAATTCGGACCAATACAGGCAACAGAGTATATTACTTTGGGTATTTCACAACCTGCATCTAATGGTGACATAATTAACAAGAGAAGAAGGATCAAAGACAGACAACATCACTATCGAAATTGTGTCAGAATCATCAAACGCCTTTTAAACCGTGGATATGATCCTAATGTCACCAGACGGACACTAGGCTTGGTACATGTACTTGACCAATCTACAGTCTGGTACATGTACAAGCGCATTCTTAAAACTTGCACTCTGACTGACTGTGACGACGGGACTCCATGACGGGCCCTGTCCCCAAAATGATACATTTTCCATCATAAACTGAAATATCTTTATAATTCAGGCTCAATGAGTGCTAAAACAGGAGATGCAAAAGAATGGTCTGAACTCGCGATCAATAATACACCTTAATGCACAGATTCAACTTAACAAGTGCATTTTGATAATAGATTTTGGACATAATAACCTTCACCACGAACTCTCACCTCATAATAGTACTTTGGTTATTGATATTTGAAAGTAGCAATCTAAGAAATAAATATTGGTACTGAAGATTTCAATTTTGAATGTTCCAGTTTCAAATTGAATAATTGAATGACATGTCATACATAGATAGTTTAGAGTTAATACAAATCTGTTCCGCAGGGGGAATGCTTTGTCACTTTTAGGGCATTTTTAGTTTATATCAATTTGATAAATGAAAATATGGATTCATTACCTTTTTGTAATTGTCGATTATATATATTTGTCTTAAATCATTTTACATTTCATGTAGGACACTGAACTATAAAAATATGTATTTAGCTCAATTTGGTGTTTGTATTTAGTGTGAAAACAATACCTTAGGCCTTTTGTCGTGTGGAGCTCGTAAAAAAGTTCCCCGCGAGGGGTTTGAAAGTAAGTGTTTTGGATATTTTTTCCCTGACATTGTCGCCATAGCACTTTCTATATAGACATTACCTAAGACATTGCATGCATTTTATATATTATTTTTATTTTCATATATGCTTACTCCTCCCGGGCACCTGTTCCCACCTCTAGCCTGCTAGAGGTCCGTCGATGCTCAATTTGATGCTCTATTTCTAATAATAGTAATTGTATTTAGTTTAAAAAACCTTCTTCGCCTCCAGTTTCAATTTTCGAACCATCGAATGAATGACTTTCATAATCAATACAGCAATCATTATAGAGGTGACAGAGTTCATCGCAGTAGCAATTCGGTATATATACAGATTTACTGTAAGCACAAGTATTCCATCGAGAACACGGAGTACTTTTAGGCACTGTTCTTTCATACGTCGCATTCGGATCTCTTGAGCCAAGATGTACATTGTCTGAAAAAAGATAAATACATTTGGAATAAGGTACATATTATAAATATATGTTGTATCAACATTTGTTTGGATACCTATGACGTTTTAGTGGACAACGGTTAAATGAAGAACATCCTTAACATATCTAAGCTAATCAAATATGCTACAGCATATTAAGCAAAATTTGTTCTGTAGAAATTTACAAATCGCCTAGGCAAATGAAGAGGGTAGTCTCAAGGTAAGGGACGCAACTCAAAATTAATTTCGTGAACGTTTGTTATAATACATGTTTGTAAACAGATGAAGTAAAAAGTAACCATCAGTTTTTTATTATCAAAGTCAAAGAGAAAGGTAAAATCTTTCTATATTGAATCAGATGCAAAATCTGGAATAAAAACAGCTCCGAAGCGAGACCAGGTTCCCGGGGAGAGTCAGCGTTTCTTTTTTTGCATGCCACAATCGTCGCAACGGTTCCATGAAAACTTGTGAAATTCGGTGATTGCTCGATGTACATGTTCAAATACAGTCTACTCTCGAGTCTCAAGGGACCATCAGAAAAAGTTCGACTTATCAGGAAGCAAGAAAGTGTAAATTATCTGTCCACCGATCTCCTTATAATTCAATGTAAAATTATTTATGGGACCTAAGAACAAGATCGACTAAACGAAAAGTTGGAGTTATCGGAATTCGAGTTATCAGGAGTACAAAATGTATAGAAACCAATGTGAGAAAAGCGGGACTTTTAAAAATAGTTCGAGTTAAGCGGAAATTCGAGTTATCCTAGTCAACGGTACATATCAGGTAAATATTTCTTGTTTGGTGATATTGACAGTCATTAAATCGCAATCAAGAATTTCTCTGCTCGTTTCGGGAAGGGGATCTCATATGCTTTTATAGCATCACCAAAGCGACCGAAAAATCCCTCAATGATGATTTCAGCCGTTGTATTATATACGATTGAAATGATGGATGATATTTTAGGTTAGAACCATCCAAAAACTCCAAATTTAACATTTTACTGGATATTATTTACTATCTGCTAAGACTAAGTGACGAATGTTTCAAGCAGAATATGCGTACTCTTTCCGGGCACCTCATCTCATCTCTATTGGGGAATCACTTTTGCGTTGTTGCAGGATGACAAATATGGATAATGACCATATCCCTGTCTACAGTACAAAATCGATAATTCAGAAAATCAGAAACCGAAGGCATACAAAATCAGGATAAAACAGGAACCAAAGCAAACAAAAACAAAAACCTCCACCATATGAAAAGAAGCGAACTCCCGATATGAGAGTGAGACCAGGTGCCCAGGAAGAGTAAGCATCTCCTGCTTGCATGCAACACCCGTCGCTTCAATTCGATAGAACTGTCACATCCGGTTACTTCCATTTTGGAAGATATAGAGTACAATCTTTGGTTGGATGGTTCAAATGGTCTATGACAGAATATCATCCACCATTCTGGATAGTGGGACATCATAGTGTATGACGAGTTCCCCATATCGACCGTAGAACTTCCTCAGTGACGATGTTAGTCGGTCACAAACATATCCCTGACTGAGAAGCTTATCTGAAAGACGCCTAGCTCTCAGAACAAAATCCGTATATTTGGTACTTGCTCTGGCATAGCGTATCAACTGAGATATGAACACGCCATAAGCAGGCGATGAAGGGATGTTGCTACTCAGAAAAGGAAAGTTCGTAATGCTGAAATTGAAGTCGTCAAGTTTGTCATAGAGTGAGGTGTTCATGTGACCATCAGTGTCGTAGGACAACATTATGTCCAAATAGGATGCTGAATTATTTGTCTCTGTAGTTTCTTTGACTTCAAGCTCCGAAGGATAGATACTGCTCAGGTAATCCGCGAATTTTGGATTATTGATGGACAACACATCGTCTATGTATCTGTAAGTGAAGTTGACGTCAGAAGCTAAGTATCTTTTCCCTTCAGAGACCAAAGATTGAATGAATTCAGCTTCGTACGAGTAAAGGAAAATGTCGGCAAGGAGTGGGGCACAATTGGTCCCCATTGGAATTCCGACAATTTGCTGGAAGACCTTTCCTCCAAACACCACAAAAATGTTGTCGATCAGAAAGTTTAACATCTGAATAATGTCTGTTTCAGTGTACTTATTTTCAGAATCTGACTTTTCTTTTACAAAGTAGGTTTTGTCATAGTTAACAACAATAAATTTGTATTTGCGATTACCGTTCTTACTTGTAAACGCGTTACTTATAATTTTTGCGAGTCTTTCTTTCAATTTAGAATGTGGAATTGTAGTGTAAAGTGTCGAAAAATCAAAGGCTTTGATCGAATGGGCTCTACTAAAATGAGTGGATTTCAGATGTTCTAAAAGTTCCTTCAAATTCTTTAAAATCCACATCTGGTTGATACCACTGCGAGAATATACTGTCGAACAATATTTTTGTAGCCCAGATTTGATTTCAGATAAAACTCTGGTGAGTAAGATCGATACAGATTTGGTAGAACATTTTGAGGAACCAGCGATGAAACGTTGTTTGTACGGATTCTTATGCATTTTAGGTATGCAGTATAAGTATGGTAAATCTAAATCTAAATTGGTAGTGTCGAAGCCAAAGGAAGCAAGAGCTGATTTGTGGTTATCTATTATTTCAGAGGCAGAAAGGTTTGTTGGGGTGTAAGTGGGATTTCCAGGTGTCGAATTTAAACCCAACTCTTTAACTAGACTGTCGAAATAGTACTTTTTGCAAGTAAATGTAAAATTATTTGAGGCTTTGTCCGCTGTTGTGATGACATAATGTTCTTGGAGGTAGGTAAGTTCTGTGATAACATCAGGGTCTTTAAATATAGACACGAATCTGGTGTTCACAGTTAATTTTAATCGGTTAATTCTAGATAAAAGTAACCCTCTGATTGATTTTATCCATTCGGAAAGGGTGTCGAGCTGTACATCCTCTTTCTTTGCCCAACGTCTTGCATATTCCTCACAAGAGTCCATGATTATTTTGACATTTTGGTTCCATGTAAAGGACATACTTTCTCTGTATTTGGGACCCTTTTTTAACAATTCTCTCAACTTGTCATTCTTGACTATACTAAGGTCACCAGTAATAACGTGTCCACAAGGAGAGTAGTTGAAATCCGATGAAGAACATTCGCAGGGAAGTGGATGTAGTGAGGGATTACTTAAATCAATACACTGCAGGAATCGTTTGTAATTGTAAATTTTAGATGCAACTGTTGGTGTGTAGCTATAGGAAATACAAGGAGTTTCTTTTTTTTTTAAATATGGTGGGATTTTTTTCTGTGACAGTTTTGTGATTCAAAATTTGACCAAGATTCAAGTTATCAATACCTTTGTTTGCAAATCTTACTTTAATGAAAGGGCGGTTTGTTTTCTCCTCTGATTTATCTGATCTAACTGCTTGAAATAAACGAAAAGTAGAAATGTCCAAGATGACTCCTTGTAGTCTGTATTCTGGGGAACGTGTATCGGTATATGCGAGGTCCTTCGTATAATCGTAGATTTCGTGTAACTTCCGTAAAGGAACAGAGTATAATTTGGTACGAATATAATGCAG
Source organism: Pinctada imbricata (assembly GCA_033119305.1). Classification (NCBI taxonomy): domain Eukaryota; kingdom Metazoa; phylum Mollusca; class Bivalvia; order Pterioida; family Pteriidae; genus Pinctada; species Pinctada imbricata. The sequence goes on along the minus strand of VSWD01000003.1, from coordinate 42,717,331 downwards.
GCCTAGAGGCTCATTCAAAAATGGAACCAAGTCATCGAAGGAGAAACTATGTATCTCAGGCCTATTATATTTTCGAATGCCATGACTTCGATGTCTTCTTTGTGATCTGTTGAATAAGCTAGTCACATTTACCGATTGACAACCGGGACTTGTTAAGTTTCCTATAGTGCTGATGTTATCGTTGCACCCATAGGGCGCTGCAGTGTTAAGATTTTTTATCCAGAACTCTTCTCTGTTGCGACGGATGTTTGATTTATCGTATTATTTGAATATTCGGGTTTTTGGGTTTTTTGTTGGACAAAGATTATTTTGTTCACCCTGGACTGGAGCAAAATAATTTATTTCTTGCCAAGTAGGAGCAAGAAACTGTTTTTAACAAATGATGTGCAATACATTATGAATGTTTGTGTTTTATCAGTAGAAATTCTTTATTTTCATTCAAAACTCTGAAATATTACTTTATTTTTATTGAAAATTTAATTCACTTCTAAATAGGGAGGTGGAAGTATTCAGTAAACAAAATCTATATTTAAGGTACAATTAAGAGTGTCTGAAGGGAGAATTTTCTAGACAAGTTTTTTAATTTAGAATTTTTAATGGGGGGGGGGGGGAAACTGACGTTCTCCATCAAAGCTCCATCATAAGACTCTATCGTGATACATGGATCTATTAATAGTAATGCATTATAAAATGAAATAATATATTTAAGCTTTATTATATATAAGGATCCCGGACGCCCTTTTTCATTAACATGAATTCTTTTGATATTTTCAAATATAAACTTTGCCATTGAAAATAAATGTTTTGATAGAAAAATTTTGCGAGCAAAAGCTAAGTTATATGTATTGAAAACTGCGGCGGGCGAAGCGAGCCGGAAAACATTCAGTAATTTTTTGCTTTTGCCAAATTTTATAGTAATTTTTCAAAATCCAGACTTCTTTTGAGAGCAAGATTATTTTTTTTGACACACCATTAGCAAATTATTTTTTTTATAACAATCAGAGCAAAATTATTTTATTTTTCGAAAAAATACCCCCAAGGAACCGTCCCCCCAGAATATCAAATGGACCGTGCCTAATTCTTTTTATAGAATCGAAATTTATGGAAAGTGGTGCTGTAAAAATCAATTTTTAATGTATATTTCGTAGTTCTTGATGTTTGAAAATTTAGTGACCTGCTTTGGCGGCAAGGTAAATCACCATGTGGCCGTCAAACTGAGACATCATTTGCTGACTTTAGTACGAGGCATGACAAAAGGCTAAGGTTTCCGGAGCTTCTTTTAAAAGAAACAAATGAGTAATCGTCGAATGCTATTTGAAATTATCAAGACTAATAGTTCAACCAAGTACATCAAGACAGCTCGAACTTCGAGGATTCAAATGATATCCCTGGAATCTATAATGTAAAATTTAAAAGAAAATCGGAAGAAAATCGTTTGTAATCGTATAATCATTTATGATCATTCTATATCACCTACTTATGGAAAACAGACTGTTTTCTTTGATCTTAAAACAATCAATCATCGCACTATTTTTCGTAAGTTCAGGGGATTGCGCAGTGATACAACTGCCTCCAAAGACGAAGGCAAGTTATGGCAGCCGCCATGATTTAAACAACGAACGATCGTCTCTCTATATCTATGGAATAAGGACCAGTTTGAGCAAATCCAGCGTGTACAGTTATTTTTTTAGTAAGTAGAAAATAATGGTACCTTTGAAATGTTGAGCAAACTTCATCAAATAGTATTTTTAACGACTCTCAATTTATTCTTGTTTGAGGAAATCCCCGGTTCTAAAAATAGTGCCTATAAATAAGTTTCGTTGATCTATGTATCAACAAAATTTCTTCTCCTAAAACCTCCACACTTCATATATCAAAACAAACACATTCATGAAGTGGAACATCACGGGGCAATGCTCGTTTATTTGAAAATGAGACAAACTGTGCAGCTACAACGGCAGGTTCCAAATCATTGTATCACCATCAGAACAATCTACATGTACCTCTGTACATCATATAGTATAGTAACATACGTTACATATAGAGTGCGATACCGCAAAATAAATGGCAAGCCTCTTCCCTTACAGCGATACCGCTTGGGAAATATCCATCTGTACACAAGATTTGTATTGATAAATGAAAAATAAGATCTTTCTGAATTACTTTATATACGACAGTATTTTCATAAAGGCATACGCCATTCAAAAATCGTACATATGATAATAGGCTTCTCCAAATGAAACATATATGTACAAAAACGATTTCATACAAATCAAATATAATATACAAAAATTTAATTACCCAGCCCTATCACACAAAAAATAAAAATAGTACGGAATTGATTTTTTTTTTTTAAGAAAAAAGACATTTAGGTGTATCCGCACGAGCAATGCCACGTCGAATGACCACTAGTGACCACTACATTCACGGCCTAGTGCACAAAACCTCGTCACACTTCGGATAACCAATCAGTGTTACGATAGGAGAAAATAATTTAATTTTAATTCCCTCCCGGTCAAACAAATTAAATTATATTTCTCCTAAAACCTCCACACTTCATATATCAAAACAAACACATTCATAAAGTGGAACATCACGGGGCAATGCTCGAGCCAAAGAACGGGCGATAAAGACAAAACTAGCTGTATTCAAATATTGAAAATTACGTTATAAAGAAAATCATCAAGAAATTCATTAAATTCAAAAATCTAGTTATAAATCAAAAACAGAACATATGTATGAAAAGAGACAATTTCAAAAACATTGTCTATAGCATTCTTAAATACAGAATAATAAATACATCAAAATTAAGTCAAATGCCCAAATTTTTGGAGACAAACAGTCGTTCATCAAATAAATCTTTAATATAGCCATCCTTGGCTGTCTCGGATCTCCAGCGACCATGTCGCTTAAACAGTCTATCGGGCACACCAGAATTCGCAGCACTTGTCGCGCCGCCTGCACGTAAACTGTGCAAACCATATTTAGCAATATCAGAAACAAAAGGTGAAAATGCACAAATGAATAACTCTCTCATTCTTGAATATGACATAGGACTATTGCTGGATCTAAAGATGTAACCTTTTGCATATTTAATAATATTTCTGAATAAATACAAATCCGAATGATCTAAATTCCCAAATTTAAAGTATTTTTCGAGATTCACAACAGGGCACAATTTTGTCCCTGTTCTAGCAATTAACACCCAATTACCGTCACGATAAATATCTGTCTTACTCTTTTCTATGAATATTGACATATGAGAATAATGAAAAATAATATCTGATGTTTTAAGGTTCAATAACTCAGAACAACGTAAAAAACCAGAGTATGATAATAAACATGCACAAATTATTCTTTGATTGTACAGATTATTCTCTACATATAATGAATCAAACATTTTTTCTAATAAAAGAGGTGTAATCGGTTCTTTTTTATGAACATAATGCGCTAATTTTCTCTTAGCGCCTTCGAAAACATTGCGCACTAATTCACTATCTGTTGGTGACGGTTCACTTATCAGCGAATGCGCCCATCGGATTCCGTAAAAAGCCTGTGTGATAGGGCTAGGTGTCTGTGAATTCTGCACTAAAGACGATAGATATATAGCTACATGAATAGCTTTAGCCGGAAGACACTGCCTCTCAGAAATTTGGTTGGAAGTAGCCCATTTTTTCCACCTCATAAAGGCTGAATAGTAACCTTTGGTAGTGTTCGAAGATTTCGAATGAGATATTAACGAGGCAACCAGACCGATCTTATCGGCTAAAGAATCAGGCAACTCCTGTATATCGTCTCTATATGCCTGCAAAAAGATATGTAAAATAAAAAATACTGGTCAGTAATTTTATCTATATAGAAGAAAAATCAATACGCATGGCAAACATAGCAAAATTTAAATCACTAAGTCCAAAGATACCCTTTACTTTATCGGGCAAATAATACTCTTTATCTCTTGGTAACTCTACAAACGCTTTCACAGCTCTAATGAATTGCTTCCCTTCCATGAGAAGGGGCCAAAAACTAGCAGACTCCCAGTACGGTAGCACAACAGTGCCATAAGCTCTACATTGCTTCATATACATGATAACTCTGGGTAAAATACAAACAGGAGGAACAAACCAACCGTTTACGCCATGCCAACTAGCGGTAAATGCATCTGAACCAATCGCTTTATCTGAAAAATACCTAGTATAAAAAATAGGCAATTTGGAGTTATGATCTGATGCAAAAAAGTCTATTTCATGAGGACCCCAAATTTGATCGAGAAAATCAAAAATAATATCCGAAACCGACCAATCGTCATAATCTACAATACGACTGATTTGATCCGCTCTAACGTTCTGATCACGGGGTACCCACTCTGCAACTAAAGAGATATTATGTGACAAACATAAATTGAAAACTTTCAAAGCATAATGTTGAAGTTCACAAACCATACTTCCTTTCTCTAAAATACTAACCACATTCTTGTTATCTGTATACCATTTAATGGTTTTGCCCTGCAAAGAAGAAACCATACATACGAACACTCGATAGACCGCTACAAGTTCTCTCCAAGTAGAACTTTTAGATTTCTCCTCGTCTGTCCACATACCATGTACAATATCATAAGGATTTTCTACACAATAACCCCCATAACCTGTCGAACTTGCATCTGAGTAAATGAACGAACTGATAGAAAAATCTTTGACAAAATTTCTGTGATAAATCTTATCAAGATTCTTTTCCCAAAATTGAAGTTGAGAGAAGCTCTCTGAAGATAAAGAGATATTGTCGTCCCATGAAGGAGCTTTAAGTACGTCTGCACTAAGGAATTTTGTCATTATGTATACAATGTTACCAGCAACATAAAACATGGAAATAATTTGACCTATAAGGCTGGCTATCAATCTAGCGCTTACACTTTCATAAATTGTCAAAATATGTGACAGGGTACCTTTTGCCTTTTGAATTCTTTTCGAAGAAATTTTGATAACACCCGTCTGTAAAACTATGTCAAAACCTAAAAATGTAACTTCTGATGCTGGTGACCACATTGATTTATCGACCTTGGGTACAAAACCGCTACTTATTAAATCTTGCTTGACCTCTGACGCAATCAACCGACACTGCTCAAGGTCATGATGGCAACCTAGTCCATCATCTAAATACATGAGAACTTGTTTTCCTTCACTCCTCCATTTTTTGATCAAAGGTCTCGTAATTTTGGTAAAAATATAGCAAGCAGAGGAAAGTCCAAATGGTAAGACTTTAAAACGAAAATACTTAACGTTACCACCAAAACGCCAAGAAAAACCAAGGTAAAAAGTGTGAGGTTCAAAAATCTCTATGTGATGATAGGCTGAGTGTAAATCAAACTTGTAACAAAAATCACCCTCATTCAAAAAATCCATGGCTACTTTGATATCATCGAATTTTACAGATGATTTCCAAAGATGCTTGTTAACGTGTCTTAAGTCTAAAATGAGGCGTTTTTTGCCACTGTTCTGAACAGAAACTGTAAGCGGATTTACTACAATAGGCATAGTCGAACATTCGACGGCCAGGCCTCTGATTAAAAGGTCATGTATGGCTGACTGAACAAATTCTACATGCATGAGTGCCGACCTATTATTGTTCAAGCAAACAGGTGGAGGCAATGTATACAAAGGCAACTTATGACCATTTTCAATAACGTCAAGTACAGATTCATACGCACCAATGGATTTCCAAAATTCTAAACTTTCTCTTAATCTGCCTTTAACAATTATGTCTGCAGTACCTTGTTCATACTCAAAATAATTTTGTGTAAGCAAGTCAGATTTTTCAGACAAATAATACTCATCTTTAACTGAGTCTTCAATCTGCCTTTCCTTTGGCTGCTGAGGCTGATGATGCTGTGGCTGAGGCCCTGTACCTTGGCGGATCCTGGATTGGACATTCACTCCTCCAGTGATGGGGCGATCCACAAGAGAAGCAGCAACCGTAGTTACCTTTCCTAAGGTTCGGAGTTGATCTCGGCCATCCAAACGAGGTAGGGTAGGGGGCGGTATAACGTTGGCCACGAAAAAGATAAGAATCACGTGACCTATCCATTCTGCCGGAAGATTGCTTTTGTTTTTGTTTTGCGACATCTGCGGCTTTCTTCTTCTTAAGAGCACGGGATTCAGCCCTGTTAATACGGCTCTCATCTTCCGAATCGTCGGCTAGAGGGTTGTTTTCGTACTGGCGCACGGTCTCCCACCCACCGTCGCTAGTATCAGCTATACGTATAAGTTTATTGCGACGCTCAATCTTAGAGGACAGATCTGATAAAAGTTCAGTGGCGTATTCTGCTTTACCGTATTTCAAGGCCCAGTCAATTTGATTTACTAAGTCTAACAACTCCTCGTTGAAGGAATACTGGAGTCTATTCCCTTCAAAACGCCATTTTACCGCCGCGTCTGATTTGAACTTTTTTAGTTGGGAATTTGACACTACCTCACGTTTCAGCTCGTCCAACGTATTTGCATACTCCTGCTGGTAGCGCTCAAAAGTCTCTCCCTGTTTTTTGACTACTTGAAGTATTTGGCTCAGGGAGACAGATTCTTCTTCGGAGGCCATAGAAGAAATTTAGGTGTATCCGCACGAGCAATGCCACGTCGAATGACCACTAGTGACCACTACATTCACGGCCTAGTGCACAAAACCTCGTCACACTTCGGATAACCAATCAGTGTTACGATAGGAGAAAATAATTTAATTTTAATTCCCTCCCGGTCAAACAAATTAAATTATATTTACCAATTTAAAATCATCGTTTTTTGAAAATAATAATAGAAATTAAATGGTATTTTTATGAACGTATAAAATGAAAAAAAAAGCACGGGCGGAAGTATCTACACTTATTGCAAGCAATATGAAAATGCAATCAACACAAATAATGTTAAAGGCATGTATGTTTCGAACCTTACATGTAACATACATAATAATATAATGATACTTACCCGACCCCCCCCCCCAAAAAAAAGAAAAAAAAGAAACGTACCAAATCATGTCTATTGTATAAAATGTAGGATAAATTTATAGATATTCTATTCCTTTCCGTTCCATCAAAATCGAGAGTAATTCTGTCAAATGCCAAATGGATCGATCTTTATGATCAAACACAGTGTCATGATAAAACACTTGGTTCAAAACGCAAGGTCATGACCTTTGAGAATTCCGTTCACTTTTTAAAACTCTTCCTGGGCGCCTGGTCCCACTCCCATATCGGGAGTTCGCTTCTTTTCATATGGAGCAGGTTTTTGTTTGTTTGCTTTGGTTCCTGATTTATCCTGATTTTGTATGCCTTCGGTTTCTGATTTTCTGAATTATCGATTTTGTGCTGTATGCGGGGATATGGTCATTATCCATATTTGTTATTACTAAAGCTTTAAAACCTTCCAAAATTAATCTATCAAGTATTCCGATTTGTTTTTCCAATAGTGATAAACAATTTTCTCAAAATAAATTGCATCAAAAAAAATTAACTTGATAAAACATCTGAAACATCAATTCCTTCAATAGTTTCCTCCCTCAATGAATTTGTGTTGGTTTGTTTGTTGATAACAGTTATCTCACTTTTGCCAGTAGAACACTGCTGTTTTGATTAGCCCTTTGTTTTTTTTTATACATGTATCCACCATTTTCTTCTTTGTGTTGCTTGGACCCCCTACGTTTTACTGGCTTTTTCGTGTGGTTATCTTATGGTTTGGAGGTTATCATACACTTCAATTGTGCGTAGTTCAAAACCTCATGGTAACCCTGAAAGTAGACGGGTGTCGCACGTAATTCGCACAAACAGAACCATTCGTTACTTACTTGGCAGATGGCCGTCGTTAGTTTGCACTTGGTGCCCATTTGTATTGGTGGATGCAAATGAAGTGTATGTCTGACAAATAAGGATAATGACCATATCCCTGTATACAGCACAAAATCGATGATTCAGAAAATCAAAGTCCGAATTCATACAAAATCAGGATAAAACAGGAACCACAGTAAACAAACAAAAACCTTCACCATGTAAAACGAAGCGAAACAAGGTGATTAGGAAGAGTAAGGTAAGCATCTCCTGCTTGCATGCAACACCCGCCGCTTTAATTCGTTGGAACTGTCACATCCGGTTACTTCCATTTCGGAAGACATATGGTACAATCTTTGGTTAGATGGTTCAAATTGTCTATGACAGAATATCATCCACCATTCTGGATAGTGGGACATCAAAATGTATTACGAGTTCCCCATATCAACTCAACCGTAGAACTTTCTCAGTGACGATATTAGTCAGTCAGAAACATATTCCTGACTGAGAAGCTTATCTGAAAGACGCCTAGCTCTCATAACAAAGTCCGTATATTTGGTACTTGCTCTGGCATAGCGTATTAACTGAGATATGAACACGCCATAAGCAAGCGATGAAGGGATGTTGCTACTCAGAAAAGGAAAGTTAGTAATGCTGAAATTGAATTCGTCACGTTTATCATAGAGTGAGGAGTTCATGTGACCATCAGTGTCGTAGGACAACATAATTCCCGAAAAGGATTCTCTATAGTTTCTTTGACTTCAAGCTCCGAAAGATAGATACTGCTGAGGTAATCAACGAATTTTTGATTATTGATGGACAACACATCGTCTGTCATGTACCTGTAAGTGTAAGTGAGTCTACAACGTTGCAGTGTGGAATGTATTTGTTGTGGTTGCTGCAACAGAATCATGTTGGATATTCCAAAGTATGTTATATATGCACAACAATGTCAATGTTGGAATTCCACAACTTGTTTTGGATATATTTGTGACGTCATTATCATTGGTCAGAGGTCTGACTTAGTATTGTTTAAAAGGCCCTAGAGAATTACGATGGAATGTTAAAGCCACGAGGTTACTCAATCTTTCAAATAGTGGAGGAAAATCAATTTTCTGTGAACAAAAATCATTAGTATACCTCATATTATTAATATGACGGATAAAGAAATCTGATTAGTCGTGGGAGGATGACAAAACTTCCTGTCTCCCTGTAGAGACGTCAAATTATCCTCCTGAGACATCATGTCTCGCTTAACCGCTATTTCTACGTTGGTTTAAGGTCATACAGTGGTGATCGTAGTAGTTTACACACTGTTTTTCGGAAACTTCGGGCACACCTCGGAAAATTCGTTAGGAAAAACTGGTAATTCGGAAACTTCGGGCAAAATTCCGCCCTAAATTTACCGATGTTACCTAAAATTCCTAACTTTCCGAATTTCACCGGAATAACCTAAATAATTGTATTTACCCGAAATCCAAAACGAGGCTGCGTTTATATTTATTATTATTGTTTATTTCTTTTAATAAATATATTATTTCGAAATTGTTCATCATTTGAAGGCATCAAATGTATAACTGATTCAATTTGATCGTCTAACGAGCATCATTTGCACCATAAAGTGACGATAAAATTCATTTTCGTTTTCTATCATTGCAAACCACGGATCTGTAATTTTTTGACGATAAATCGAGGTTAATTTCCTCAAATATTAGAAAATAAGATATATTCTAGGATAATTTTAATATAAAATTAGACAAGTGATCCCTCTCCTTTGCCTTTAGACGTGATCTGCCCCCCCCCCCCCCCCCGCCTCCAATCAAACACAGACATACATGTACATTTTTTTCACTCCCTACCGAGAAATTACATATTGCATAATTAACTCCCTACCGAGAAATTACATATTGCATAATTATGATAATAAAACAGCTTTATCTCTCTCTCTTTTTTTTTTATTTAAATTTTCCCCCTTTTTTATATGAATAGCTCAGCATTTTGTCGGATTCGGAATGTTCTAGGTCTACTTTCGGTTTCAAAACATTACTACGTTTGAATTTTTGTAGCAGTAAAACTTGATGTTTTATATTTCTCCCTTTATGAAATGCACGAAATAGTCAGGAATTTGATGAAGAATGATCATAGCCGTGTTACATATTGAAGAACAGACTGGTAAAATGTCTGTACTGACAGCAAGGTATCCAAGAATCTGCAAGATGTGCATGGTTGAACTGTTGAATTGTTGCATGCATGTACATGTACTGATGAATGGTACCAGGGACGTATATAGTACATATCAAAACAACAACAAACATGGTCCAAACATAATGAAGGAATCGTAAACTACTGTCAGAGCCACTGCATTCAATCCAATAATCAACGATCGACGTATGGATTGCACTGGCCCGGTATTCTGGAAATTCAACGGTAGGTTAGTACACGTAGTACATGTAAAGTGATCTGATGATGTATAATATTTATTTCATTTTGTGATTCGGGCTCAGACCATTTTATTAATATGCTGCTGTTGACTAATAATCCTTACTCGGGAAGTCAACGGCAGTGTAATATAATGGTTATTATGCTACCGTTGACCGATAGTCCTTACCTGAGTAAGTCGACGGCAGTATAATAATTGACTGATAGATCGATCCTTACTCGGGTTAGGACTATCAGTAAATAGTAGCATATTCAGGGCTTGAAATTCCCACTCGCCTGTTCGCCAATGGCGAGTGAAAGTGTCGCCAGGCGATTAGATTTTCGTCTGAACTCGCTTGTTTGGCGAGTAGAAAAAATGACCAGTGTTCTCCCCATGCCGTTTCATCGACCGCCATGCGTTTTTTTCCAAAAATGTGTACGCCTTGGCGTTAATTTGCCACACATCCAGTTAATTGACCTTTCCGAGCGCGGGAAAAATTTTAGAAATTCCATGACGTCACAATGCAATTTCGATGTTTGACCGAGGTTCGAAGCTTGTTTGTCCGAGGTAAACACATGGTAAAAGCATTGTGATGTCACGAAATTTTGCAATTTTTTCCCGCAATCGGAAGGGTCATTTAGCCTCCTCTATATTAGACCTGTCGAAATTCGTCGGACTTGTCGGACAATCGGACATTTTTTCAAAATGTCCGACAAAAAACGCCCGAGTGCCGGACCAAATGTCCGACAAAAATTTTCCGACCGAGAAAAAAATATATCGAGATCGGTAAATGAAATAACTCGTAACCCGCCCAAAATGGCCGCGGCCTGGCCAATTAGTTGGCAAAACAAAAACAAAAACAAACGTAAAGCAGATTCGGGGGTGGAACAAACTCAAAACAAAGCAAAATATGAAGCGAACCGCACAGAGCGGTCATTCCAATTCGATTCAGAGGGTGATTCAGAGGATGAGATGGAACAGTCTGAGGAGGTCAATGACCTCCTCATTCAGAAATACTCATAATGTATACTCAGAAGAAATTGAAATTGAAAGAGAGTATGAATAAAATCCAGAAACTGTTATATTATTTATGTTATTGTGCACGTGTCACTTAAGTTAGAATCATTTCTTCCATCATCTGTCCGTCCGTCCATCCCTCCGTCATGCTTTGCTTTTGCTGGCACCACAACGCGACAAGTTACACTTGAAAAATAATAACATTGAATTTTACTGGAATTATTTTGTCCATTGTCTTTGAACAATATATGCATATATTTAGACCTAAAATCATTATATGACCAAAATTATATGCTAAATATGAAAAAAAAAGTTCGGTCTGACAAAATTTTGTTCGGTCTGACAAAATCTTGAATTCTGTCAGACCGATGTCTGACAAAACTCTGGAGTATTTCGACAGCACTGCTATATTCAACACGAGACGTAAAACATCACGTTACTTTAAGCCCCCCCCCCCCCCCCCCTCAAGCTTTAAATTTAACTGAGATGAAAACGTTTATGGCTTCTACGGCGCACGTCAATCTATAGTGCATTTATAGCACGCGTTGAGTTGACTGTATATATCGAGTGACCAACAAACGTAACATGAAAACGTTCATATGCATTTCATACATGTAATTGCTAGATCGCGTGGACCAGCACGTGTCATACAGGTATAAGTTTCAGCGTGACAGGAAATCGGAAATAGAAATACATGTACGCTGTATCAGATTTCATTACCTCGCAGTCTTTGACATAACATATTGTTATACCCTTGTCAGTATCTCTATATAAAATCCCCATAGGAAAAATGCCTATAAATTCGAATATTTGACCAAGCGGTCAATATTTACATCAATATTGGCCCTAGGGCAATATTTCAAAAAATATTGACCGATAAACGGTACATCGTTTGTGACGTCACGTCATTGATGACGCTATTAGCTCCATTTATTTTTCCGCGCTCTTTCTCTTATAGAAGAAAATGAACGTAAACATGCCGGGTTAATCGGTTCGTTGCTGCAGTATTCATGTAAGGTATAACAAAACAATTATTGACTGGGAATTCGGGCAATATATGATTTGTTGGACCTTCAGACAAAATATAGCCCTCGGCCTTCGGCCTCGGGCAATATTTTGTCTTCAGGTCCAACAAATCATATATTGCCCTCATTCCCAGTCAATAATTGTATAATAATTGTCGTTTTTTTCAAGATAAGAAAGAGGATGTCTCGCTCACGCAAATGAATAAATAACAAATTGGTCAATGTTCATGTTTTTAATATGGTTGAATATAGTACTAGTGATGGATCTTAATCAACAAACACACAACATATTGCACGGACCATCGTTTTATTGACGAGTCGGATGGCTATATAGAAAGCTTCTTATTCAGGTTTTTTGGGAGGGGGAGGCGCTCATATATTTTAGGCTACATATATATATATAATGTAAGTAAAACATTGTCAGCTTTTTTTGGACCCAAATGATTTACTTCAATGTTGTGTTTAAACTGCTGTCAAAGATGGTCTTTCACAATAAATGCTTTCAACAAATATCTTATGTAATTAATAGAAAAGAAACTTAAATATTTACGGGCTCCTTGATTTTTGGTACGGGCTCCTTGAATTCCAGAACTAGGAGCCCGTATGGCTCCTTTGGAATTTCTATGAATTTCAAGCCCTGATATTAGAACCGTTTGTGCCTGAATAACAAAATTAAGAGATTATGATTTAAATCACTGTCCACCAGTCTTTACAAAAAAAAAAATTCAACCACTGGCCCGAAGACAAGCTAGACATTGAAAATGTCCCCATCTAAAAAGTATTTGGCTTGATTGCTAAGCAATTCCAGTCTATAGATTGACGATGTCCGCCTGTCTGTCTATCCGTCTGTCTGTCATCCATTGTCAACATTTTGGTTAAAGTTTCTGGTTAAAGCAAAATCTAAGAAACTTTACCTTGACCTTGGACTTTGATGTAGTTAAAGAATTTGGTTGAAGTTTCTGGTTAGAGCAAAATCTAAGGAACTTTATGCAGTAGAAACTTTATGTTATACAAGTAGGTTGCCTTTGACAAGACCTTTCATTTTCTCTCGCAACATTTGACCTAGTGACCTTGACCTAGGGCTTTGACCTAGTTAATGATTTTGCTGAAGTTTCTGATTGAATCAATTTCTCAGGAGCTATATACATAGTAGAAACATAATATTATACTTATTGGTTGCCTCTGACAAATCCTTTCAATTTATGCCGTAAAATTTGACCTGACCTTGACTCAGTTAGTGACGAAAACTTACTTTGCAATCTGGCCTTACTGTCTTTAGCAGTGTTTTATTTGTTTATAAAATATAATTGCATTATTGCATTCCTCTACCATATAACCATATAATTTACAACTAAGTGAGAACTATACAATGATATCTATTTGGTAATGATAGGAATTTACCTTTATGATTTATTGTTAGATGATGTGATTTAGATGTTTGTTATCATCACATTTTTTTCTATTTCATTTAAAAGTTGTACTTGTTTTATTTCAGGATAATGAGAGTCAACACATACAACATGGTCAAACAGAAGTGAGTGATCATGGATTGGTGCGGCATAGCTTCCTTCCTTCATAATTTGTGTATCTTGGACACCAGAATCAAGACAATTAAGATGAAGAAAAATTAACAGATTTATATGGCATGTAATACATGAAAGTGGAATGGCAAAAACATGTGGTTTCTGATTTACTCAGATTGAGAAATTTAATGTCGCCATATAAAAATCACTTTGTTAGGCTGTTTGTTCATCTGTCTCTGACTGTCTGTCTGTTTGTCAGTCTGTCACATATTTGTCTGTAACTTACTTGATATACATCAAACATTTTTTTTAAACTTGCAGAGATAGTAAAGCATGATGAGACTCAGCAGGTCAAGGTCACTTTCAAGGTCAAAGACCATTATGAAGCATTTTTAGTTAAAAATTTAAAAATTTCATTTATTTTTCATCAAAATGTTTTGAAACATTGTATAACTCAAGAAATCGGCATGTGATATATATTTGGGCAGGGACATTACTGCACCCAGCCGATCTGATACGTATCATGATACCTGATATCGGATATAATATGTATCGCAATACTAAGTAAATTGATAAAACCTTCTCAAAATCCTATTTGATACTATTTATATTCATCATATATAAGTAGCTTTTTTTCATTCAACAGGTTATATGTATTCAGTACTAGCTTTTTGACCAGAATTTTCCCCGATTCCTATAACATGAACTTCATAAACCAGGAAACCAAATGTTTATCACACCAATCTTGTGCTGTACTTGGCATTTCTAACTTAATCCACTTCCCCGTAGCCATATTTCACTTTCTCCGAATGTTACATGTACTTTCATCTTCTCTGAAAGTTATTTTTGTTTTTGGCGTTAGGGACAAAAATCCAGAAAATTCAATAAATATTTTTTTGTAAATTTTAACTCTGGTGTGTTTGGATATATCGATTCTTGGATCGCAAAAAAAAAAAAAAAATACTGTGATGCATTGATGAATCAGAGTATTGTACCAGCCCTGTATGATATATGTCTCAGGTTTTTAGATCATGTGTCACATAGTTGTGAACTAAAGTGAAACGGGAGGGGGATGTTCATTTACAATACATGATCATATATATATGGCTACAGTATCTATAGCTAATTGATATGCATCAGAGTGAAGTATGTTTAGAGGCTATAGTCTAGCTCAAGGTCATTTTCAAGGTCAAGGCAATGTTTTAGGGTCAAACATGTGACAGGTGACATACCTGTTCTTGAACAGTGTTATTCCTGTACTCAAATGTAGACAGTAATTTACCATCTACTGTCATTCACACTTGCTGTCTTTTGACAGTTTCAGTTGTAAATTTCTTATTGTCAGATTGATAGTATTCTACATGTACTTCATCAGTTGCAAGAAAGGAAATAAATTGTAAAACAACTGGGTTTTGGTATCTAATATCAATTTATTTAGCTATACCTTCTTGACCTAGAAGGTGTTGATTATTAACCCACATTATACTTGAGCTGAATAAGCTATAATAATTACAATTACAATGAAATTGAAAGGGTTAAAAATCTTTGCAAAAATGTATATACACAAACATGTCAGCACAAAATGCTAAAAAATTACCAAGCACTAACAGAAGTTGGATCAGCCAAAGGTCTATAGATCATGTTTACACATGTAAATTTATATTTATGATGTGATTAGAATCATTAGATCACTTATTTGAATATCAGTTTATACATGGTCATGCTCATCAGTTCATTATGTTACACTTCCTTTTGATTTCTACTCTACTCACTGCAAAGCAAATATTATTACACCATGCATATATGCGGAAAACTTTATTCAATGTCTGTTATTCAGTATCTGTCAATGTTAACTTCAAAATCAAAGTCACATATTGAGGGTCAATCTGCAACGAGCAACTTGCCCTTTCCTTGAACAAATCAGTTTCCGGTCCTCCTGGTTATCAATTTTATTGTGTTGTTTGCAGAATTGTTACGTGTACGTAGCTTTCGAGGGTTTTTTAATGACCTGAATCTAGATCAGAGGTCAAGGTAACAATAGACTTTCTTGGCAATACTTTGTGACAAAACTTTTTCCCCTCTACAGGGTTTTCAAAAACATTTAACATAATTATCTCTTAGGACCCAAGGGTGTATTATGCTCTTGAATAAAGGTAAGAGGTCAAGGTCATATATACATTTTTATGAAACTGTGTAGAAGATTCAGTATGAATACAGTCATATTTTAGTAGATCGGAGATATCCCACTCCCCACCGAAAGGGTGGAATTCGAGTGGGGAATTTTAGCATCTTCACTCAGTCAGTGGCAATCCACTCCCCACTCACCACGGTGTCACCCAGCTCACCTGTACAGGTGTTAAACAATCTCTTTGATCCTAACCGCGCACAGGTAACATCGCCAGTCTACTTTTGTTGTTCACCACCTTTGTTTATTGAATATTCCTGGCAGTGAATCGGATATAAAAGTTAAATGTTTTTCTAAGTTAGTATCAAAAGTTTTCAGAATGAACTAGGCCAAGAAAAAAAAAAAGAATTGGTTCTCAGGCCCCACCGCATACGCATTCGATTTTTTTTTTCAACCGAAAAAAACGTAAGAAAGTAATCGTTAATTCCGAAATTCGGCAAGGTACCAAATCGAAACATAGGTAAAAAAAAAATATCCCGTTTTCCAGCTAATTACCGTCTGGCTTCACCTTTTCACCTGTCAATCATTGTAAGGGAAATAGTATGGAGTGTTATTTTAACACTACCGTGGATACCCCTGTGTAGAATTTATGCAACGATATTGATTTTTTAAAACTAACATAGATAGTCCGAAGTAGGTGTATTCCATGTCGTGGCATTAAACGATCGATTTGACCAACACGTTTTAATTAGGCCTCTCGAAAACATCGAATTTAAAAATCATTTTGTTGGTTTCGTCATCATTTTTTAATGACCGGTCGTTGGTAAAACGGTTGTACGACTCAAAATTATCAAATGATGAGCCGATCAAACATTGATGAAAAACGGAGGCTTGGCATAGAATTTTATGCCAATAAAAACGACCGTTTACTTCCCATCCGTATCATTCAGCCCCGATCCAAAGGTTGAAAAGAAAAAGAAGAGACATATCGTGGCCGACAAGTACAAAGCAGTGAAGCTCCCGGAACAGAGGACCCCCCCCCCCTTCCCAATATATAGATTGCCAAGAAATTCGCAGTCCCAAATATCCAACATCTTCAAGAAAATAACATGGGATAACATCGAATTCAAGAGAATTTACGGAATAAGGACGCCGATGACGGAGCAGGCACTACGTTGAAAACATAGCTAACGTAAAATATTGATTTTCTCTATGACATTCTTTTGTATTCTTGTTCTGTGCCTGAGATTTAAATCTCTAACGTCCACTTTATCTTATCTAAATGTACATGTACTTGTGTATGCGTTCGTCCGTAAAATTTTCATGTCATTTCAAGTGGTCATTCATTGAATACAAATTGAAGTAATAAATCTGGGCAGAAACATCAATCACACGCCTAGAAAATAAATTACCGGCATCAAAGATGTCAACAGATTCCAATTTGCAGTTGTTCTGAAAATGTTTAATGAAAAAACAAAAAAAAAACTTGCATGCCGCATATGATTTGAAAAAATTAGGCCTGAGAACCAACTTTTTTTTGCTTGGCCTTATTCTTCTGCCCTTTTTTTTCGGGTGAATTACAATGAACACCAGTAATCATGGTAATTGAGATTTTACATTTTTTTTATTTGACTTTTATTAAGATTATTTGTGCGATGTTTCCTCTGTTTGCAATAGTCTTTTAAATGCTAATAAACTTTATTTACTTTATTTTGGCCAGACGACTCAGATTTATTTTGGCCAGACTGACAACTAAAATTTTCAAACTGAGAGTGTGCATGAATAAATGGTACTGGCACGACCGGTCAGTAAAATTGAAGTCAAAAAGGTGTTGTTCCCGTATTGGCTTTTGATGTGCAACACACTGACAAGTTTTTAAAATGGAATCGGAATCGCACTCTGTGAATTTTGCACAATAAAAGCAGAAATGTTATTTTTATTTATTTATTTTATTTTTTTCATTTCTTTTCTCTCTCTTTGAAAATAACAATAATTGTTAGATAAGCCGGGAAATACAACAGTTATAAATCATGATGACAATTTTCTGCAAAAGAAAAAAAAATCAGGTGTAAACTTACGGATTTATGAAGAAGTCTACAGTGGTCATATTGGTCCTATTACAGCCCCCCCCCCCCCCTCTCGTCTATTAGAAATATATCGGTGACGTGCTTACTCTGTTGAAATCACACCTGTTGCCCGCTCGGGCAGTTCACCTCGTTTTACCTGGCGGCTTGTCGATAGCATATCGGAGAGAAGCCACGATTACTTTACCCCTAACATGCTTAGTCCTCTGCAGATTTAAAAGAAAGGAGAGGGATCAATTTTAAAGATGTGAAGATTATAAAAACTGCAAGGAATCATTCTGTGATAAATGTTGCGCTCATTAATTTTTATATGAAGCTTTTGTTAATAATAAACGATCCTAGATATACATTAATCATTAACGAATTTTTTTTACGTACATTCAAATTACTCACTCTTATATATGAAATAGAAATATTCTTTTTTCATACCCCAAACGAATGAAACGATGATTCTTTTTCATTTATTGACAGCTGATCTCTTTCCTGAGTTTCCTCCGTCTCAATTCGGACGACCAAATGATAATTATATTACCTTTAAATCGAAAATATGTTCCCTCTCTCTTTCTCATATTTTTCATGCATTTTGTTTTTGGGGTAGGGTCCACTTAAAAAAAAAGTTAACTTGTGATTGCAGTTCGTTAGATCGTCAATGAAGAAATACATACTTTGATTTTTTTGGGGGGGGGGGGACTCCAAATATAACATTCGAGCGATTATGAAACTTGATTTTGGAAGGGGAGGAGGCCAGAAGGGGGCTCTTGAATTTTCCATCTCTCTATTTTTTGCTTGCTTCGAATAGCAGAAAACCAAGGGAGCCCGGAGGTGGACCGGGGAGTTGGGAAATGAAAATACGAGATCTATAAAAATGTGCGATTATTGTATTTCTTTAAGTCGTACAAATATGATCGTTTCCAATATTCTCTTCTTTTTTTTTCCTTGTGCAGATCGAATCATGTTACATGTATAATTTCCATTTAGCATTGTGTTATGGATTTGATACTAAAATATTTCCATTCGTCCTCCCGTCACTTTTAATCTACATGTACATGTAGATAGACTTCTCTAGTTACAGTTTTTTGGCATTTGACAGGTATGATATACGCACTGTTTAAATATGGAATTACAAATGCAAAAGGAAGATGGCCATAAAAAGAATGCTATCATGCGCGGATATACACGCAGACGGGGTAAGGACCACCCCCCCCCCCCTCCTTTCGCTCTCTCCCTTCAACAATCACCATCTTTATCTGTGGTCCGATTCATATTAAAAGGGAGTAACGACCAAATGAAAAGCAGAGATAAAGCGAGAAAGTTTTCTAAAGATTTACTGATATATCGGGAGGGGGCAGGGGATCGATTTAAATTCTTCATTAATTTTGGTACCATATCTGAAAAAAAAGTATACTACCAGCAATGCGTGTTTTCGAAAAAAAAAAAATTAAAGCTTTACAATAAATACGCAAAAATAAGATTTTTAATATACATGAATTTATTCCTTAAAAATGATCTTTAATCCCCCTTTCCCTCTATTCTATCTGTAGATAATACCCGGCGATGTTTTTACGCTCGGGTGAATTCACACCTGTTAATGCGGTACCTTTTGGGTACTTTGCATGTCTTATTGACAGGTGTGTATTCTTGTCAAATCACCTTTGTTAATTGGGTAATAACCGTACATGTATGAAAGCGTAGGCATAGAAAACTCCATAATCAAACGCATCAAAATCCAGCCAATTTTTTGACCGATAAAAAATGAATATATTTCTAAATGCTCTTAAAGAATTATATAAAATTTATTAAAACAAGATTTTATACATTGCAATCATTCATTATTGAAGATGTATAATGAAATGAATTGTCTTTGAACGAGTTACACTCTGATTTTATAGAGTTTTAAAAAAAGACAAGGTCGTCTTTTTTCCGTTATTAGAAAAGTTAGTGTTGGCCCTTCTGTTGGAAGCGAACATTCCCCTCGCACGGCAGAAATAATAAGTCATTGTTTCAATATATAGAGACTTCTATACATTCGAGATGAATTGTGAAAAATCCCGGCCAGTGAATTATGAAATATATCGGCCAGCGTATTGTTTCCTGATGTCTACTGGTCGCTGACAAGTTCCCGTTTAAGAAAATAAGACAAACGTACGTCCATAATTTATACAAAAGTCACATATTTTGAAAATTTCCATCGGTCATAAAAGAAAAACACATTCGGAAAAAAACAGAGCAAAGTGTCGAAAAAAAAAAATTAAAACGATCACAAACAACAGATTTTGAATGAAATTCGCACAGAAATATATTCATATGAAAACTTTTATTTATTTCGTGAATTTTTAGTACATATCTACATGTCGTTAATGCCGCCCTTTTTATTTCATGCATATTTGAAATACTCGGAAAACGATTGTTTAAGCAATGGAACGTGAAATATAACATGACTTTCTTTAAAATTCTGTACATGTATAAATGACTCAATGAGCTCACATACAAGCAAACTCTCAATTTAATCAGAAAGAGTTTTTGATCCATAAAATATTGCTATAATGCTATTGCAAGTTTAATCTGTTGCTTAGAACTATTTTCCCATTCATTTTCCTTCAATGTGTCTAGAATCAACCTGGGCGTTATATCAGGTGAGATCAATTGTGTATTCACAATAAACAATGATATACATGTACGCTTGTACAGGTGCAAATCCAGGTGAGTGGGGAATCCTGGTGGGGAGTGGGGAGTGGGAGTTAACTCAGGTAAACGGGTGGATTTCGAGTGGGAGTCATTTCAGTGGGGAGTGGGATATCTCCAATCTGCTAAATTACCACTGTACTTTGAATGAATCGTTGGGTATAATTCATTCCTTTATGACAGATCTTGCATAGGAGTTTTTACCTCAAGATTGCAGACAATCACAGGTTTTCGGACAGAGTCTGGCAACATGTTTGTATCTCGTGACTTGTAAAAAAAAACATAAATAGTTTGCGACAGTACGGTTATCGTGCCCGGTTAGCTCAGTTGCTAAGAGCGTCTGCCTCCACAGCAGAAGGTCTCGGGTTTGATTCCCGGACCGGCCATATTTGTCATTCTGCCTATCACAATTAATTAGTGCAAAGGGCTGTCATAAGACTGAGAACACCTTGGAAAGGATTTGTTAGATATAGAGTTGTACATGTAATGGTAGTTTGAAAAGAATTTTAACAGATTGGTCTAACAAATTATAAAATATTGAGGAGGACAAAGGAACCCCATATGATCTTTATGAGGGGAGGGGCAGGAAGACTGCACCCCTCCCCAAGAAAATGTCCAGAAAGTTTGCACCTCTACAAAAAGAATCTAGCCCGAAGTGTCTGCTGAATTATCTTTGGTCATGCATCCGCTAAAGAACAGGAAAAAACATCGGGCCCTGATCGAGGGTCTCCAAAAAAAAAAAAAACCAACAACAACAACCCCCCCCCCCCCACGCCTCTCCATTGTACAAAATGCTGTTATTTTTAAAAGCCACGACAGGGACGTATTATATATACGCCCCCGGCTAAGGACAGCTGAAATTCTAGAAAATAAAAACAAAACAAAACAAAACACACACAAACACACGATGAGGAATTATTTAAAACAAAAACACACACAGAACTTGCCTGAAATTGCAAACAAGTTCGATCATTAGCTCGGTTTATAGTCCGTTTATAAGTCCATGTCGGTACACAGTGTAAAATCGGCTTTTTATGTAGGAAAATAATATATTACTTATTGTCTTTTGAAATTACATTAGTTTTCTCAATTTGAAATTAAAAAATCTCTAAGAATTTTAGAAAATGCCGAAGTGTTTCCACTGCGAAAAGTACAACTTCGTCGATCAGAGGAAATTCGAATTGTTTATATTTAACGATCTTTTCTTAGATAAGGTCTTTTCTTTAGTTCAACGATCTTTTCTTAATACTTTTCTAATATCGGATCTTTTCTGTTTTTTTTATTTATTGTACGCAGGGGGCCGAAGCAAGGGTTTTTTTTTTTTTAAATATTTCAATGACTGACGTGTCCCTCTTTCCATTTAATCAGCTACGTAACGTACAGCGATTTTCCGCAGATTCCATATCTTTCATATAGAATCTGTGGGAAATCGTTGTACATAGCTGATTAAATGTAGCGAGGGAAGGGGGGGGGGGGTTGATTGCAGAATGATTTCATGGAAATAAAAAAAATCTGGCTACGACCCCTGTGATTTATTCAATACCAAATTTGACCTGTATGTGCGACTCTAGACAATCAGGGGAGGGGAAGAGTTATAACAGCGTGAGCGTATTTATTTAAGAAAAAAAATCCCTAGTATTGCAAATTGCCAATAAAATAGTATATGACTATGTTCGGAAAATTTCAACATGTTCAAGGGATATACCCCCCTTCTCAATTACACCCCAGCATACACATGCATTCCCGAACACATGTTGCATTCCTTTTGTTTACATAATGGAAATTTCGTTTTGTTGAAATCAATCTTAAAACTACCATTACCCCGAAAAACCCGAAATATTACGCTTTTTCCTAAA
Organism: Pinctada imbricata; assembly: GCA_033119305.1. Classification (NCBI taxonomy): domain Eukaryota; kingdom Metazoa; phylum Mollusca; class Bivalvia; order Pterioida; family Pteriidae; genus Pinctada; species Pinctada imbricata. The sequence continues at coordinate 42,694,796 of VSWD01000003.1, read as the reverse complement.
AAACCTAACTAAAATACCTAACTTTCACGGTTTACCCTAAATTTCCTACCGAATTTTAATAATTCGGAAACTTCGGTCAAAGCGGTAATTTTCGTAAAGTTAGGATTCGGAAACTTAGGTAGGATTTTTCCGAAATTCGGAAACTTAGGTTAAGCCTCGGAAACTTCGGTAAAAGTGTGTAATCTCCCGCGATCACCACTGTAGCTGGGTAATTAGAAAAACAGGATCGACATCTGCAAAATTGTGCACAAAAGCAACCTTCACATATAAAACATTCTGGAAGTAAGTAAAATGTACGATTGGAATGGTTATTTTCACTAAACCAGCGTGATGAAAATGAAAAGATTCAATATTTAATCTTCAGTTGAATATGTTAGTAATGGGCGAGAGAGGGAAAAACGAGCAGTTGACAGGGTTCGAACTGCAGACATTCAAGTTTCAAGGAATCACCTTTGCCGACTGAGCTGTCGAAGCTTTCAGATATTTTGTGTTATATATTTCTATATCCCTCTGTTAAAAAAAAAAACTCTTCAGTGTGGGAGGCAACATCAAAGTATCACCCGTGTATATCTTTGAACAATATCTATTCAAGCAATAAGTTCAGATCAGACTTAACATATAGAAAAGTTAATGATTCAGCAAATATTAGCTTTCTCCTGTATACTCTACCTTGTGTAAGCATTGTATTGAAAAACGAGTTGCCTCTCTAATTAAGGTGACTACTTCAGAAGTGCCGTCCATCAGCTTTCGAGTAAAGGTCTCTTTGTAGAGTGTGAAAGAGACCTTTAAACACTGCTAGATATCTTAGACCGATGGTGTCGTAGATGGCGATTATTAGTAAATTCCGATAAAACAAAAACAGTGCATTTCTGGCCTTCTACCGTTCAACGCACAACAACGGAGTTCACATGTGGCGAACGTAACAATTCCTATGGTTATAAATACAAGTACTTAGGCTTGTGATTTAATGGACACCTCAATACAAAGTTTACAGTTTCAGAGCTTGCGAAATCCGCAAAATTCTCATATGCCGGCGGCATGTCTACGATAAATTGTGTAAAACATTAGTGCAACCTGTTATGAACTACGGTAGCGCAATATCGGGAACTTCTAATATCCGAAACTTGACTCGCTTCAGGCCAGAGCTTGTCGATTTTACCTTGGAGTTCGTAAACATACCTCAAACACTGATGTTTGAGGAGAGATGGGCTGACTCTCTAACACTGCAAATATGCGCTTAGATGTGATTCTGGTCCTGTAGCATCATATCCCGCCCATTCTGCTACGTCTTTTGGTACATTTTTGGACATAATAATTTTCATACTTTTTGGCCATATTACATTGTTTAGACTGAGGATCACTGAAGAGGGTTTAGTACCCGAAACGTGCATGTCTGGTACATGTTGTAAATTTATCAGATTTTAAATGATGCTATTGAATTTAAAGACGTTTAACATTTGAACTACTTGGTGAGTGTCACTGCTGGTGGACCAAGAGTCCCCGAGGGCACATGTAGCTAAGTTCGATCAACTTTGGTTGATCGTCTGTCTTTTCAACACTTTTGAAATTGTCTGTTACAAAATTTCTTGAAATTTCTAAAACGTGGATCCTATAACCTGATAACATCATATCCCGCTCATTCTGCTACGTCTTTTGGTACATTTTTGGACATAATAATTTTCATACTTTTTGGCCATGTTACATTGTTTAGACTGAGGATCACTGACGAGGGTTTAGTACCCGAAACGTGCATGTCTGGTCCATGCTGTAAATTTATCAGGTTTTTAAATGATGCTATTGAATTTGAAGACGTTTAACATCGCTACTGGAACAAACTGTGTGATTCTGACGATGGTCGTCTCATCTCCAAAATACATCGATGGTTGTTCGATAAAAACCGCACATCGGAATGCCGTTTAAGAAATGTACTTAATGAACTCGGTCTTACATAATTTAATTCCGATGGAAGTGCAGTGAACATTTCGAGTGCTTGCGAATCTCTCCAACTGATGGACGAAGAGGACTTTTTAGCTAGATTATGAGATGACTCAAAAGCTACTTCTAATGGAAATGAATTGCGCACTTATCGTCTGTACAAAAATGACGTTACAGCAGAATCTTACGTAACTAATCGTTTTATTACGCGATCACAGGGACACGCACTAGCATCACTCCATTGGGGAAGCGTGTTACTTTGCAAAGAGACGTCGACATCGTTTTACAAAACCTTCCACACCATTACCTGACAGAACTTGTTTACACTGTAACGATGGATCGATGGAACTTTCTTTTAAAATGTGATCTTTATAACGATATCGGACTAAATTTGTTTTCATCTGCAATTCAATTAAATACAGAATTTGTTGACTTTGATGATATTGAAAAATTAATATTTTTAATGTCTGATGATCGATTATCAACTCTTTTAAGTAAAACTGAAAACATGTTTTTAAATAAACATCAAAGAAGTACCTAACAGTTATTCAGTCTCAAAGTTGAGAAGGCAAGGCCAAATCGTGAGCTCGATAATTCCCATCGTAACAAAATTCCGAAGAGAGACCAGGTGCCCAGGGAGACTCAGCGTCTCCTGATGGCACGCTTCGAAGCAGCTTTATGGAAACCTGTCAAATTCGGTGATTGTCTTGATGTACAATTTGATGTACAGATCAGGTAAGTATGTCTTGTTTGATGATGACGACTTAATTAATCGAGTTAATTAAGTTTAATTGATAGTTTACTTTTTCTTTTTTAAAGATATGATCTGCAAAATGTTTTAAAGGTAAAAGTGTTTCATAGGTTAAATTTCGCCGGATTTTGATACATGTGCTTTTATTGCAAATGAAAGGTTTCAAAGTGTTTCGTGATATCAAAATAGGACACTATAATAAACTAATAAATTGATTGATTAATGATAATATTTAATTTAAACTTATGATGCTCTAAGAATTCTGTCAAAGATCTGAGAGATTAAACTAAAAGGATTACATAAAAAGCGCAATAACTTGTATTTTGTAAAAATGTTCAACAATTTGCAGTGGCATTTATCGGATTAAGTGAACGTATTCGTTATTAGCATTCAATATTAACTACAATTACACTTTCCATATGGTTGATACAAATACCTGAACACAGAGCAAGACCATCATTCTATGAAAGATCAAAATAACTGAAATATTACTAGTAAAAGACCACTTGCACTCTAAAAGTTGAAGTTATGAAAAAGAGAAATATCACACTTACCAGTCAGTTTGAACACCTGACCTAAGCTGAGAATGCAGAAGCTGAAAATAATGGCTTTCTTCATTTCCGAAACCGTAGTAACCAACATCCGTTTTTTCAACAAATTTATATCCCCTTATTTGCCCTGAAAACAAATTACGTAAATTAGACAAAGTAGCTTAAGAGTCTATTTCTTCCACCTGAACATAAAATGGAATGTCTTTTTACCTAGGTTTGTGATGATCACTTTGTGTTACAGAAACTCTCGGGTTCTGATATCATGTATGATATTAGCGCACAAATTACAACGTACAAAAAGAGGAAAACTAATGCACACTCTGCATAGACATCGTCTATTATCCCTTTATTGAGCAGTGAATGGTGTAGTTATCCGGATAAAGTTTATAACCTTTCATTTTTCCGAATACACAGATGTATATAAAAGCTTCGTAGATTCGTTACGTTTTCATAGAAGACGAATAAGTGTACCCTTTCAGTACCCTTGCAAATGTATCCGAACATTTCGGTACGTATTAATTTTGTAATTCGGGTTGATATCAATCCTATTTCTAGTAGATTAAAATTATGATAATCACTGATGAGAATTTAACATTCGAAACAAGTGTCTAGTGGAGAAAAATTGGTTTGGAATTTTCTTCATGAAGGTACAGAGTTGGAACACTTCGGTATTATTTTATATCTTTGATAAGATTAAATATAACCAGAATATTTGTATAAATGGGAACGAGCAGTAAATGTCGACTCTTACTGGGATTCAGTCCTATAATGACGGATGTTTGGATTCTTATGCTTTGATTTACGTTAGTCTAAGATTTGAATTCCCATTAAATTCAACTGGGCCAGTGCGTTTTGTTGTCTTGTTTGTGTGAAGTCATCTGACAGTGAGTGAAGTTGTTTTACGCCACAATTGTACGTTCTTCGAGACCTCTTGGTAATCGGATAAGTGGGAGGGTTGTGCGCACGTAATCCAGGATGACAACACCATCTGCTATTTCCGTGGCAGATGGTCGACCTTAGTCGGCATCGGTTGCCCATTGGTCTCGTTGGTTTATGTGTAGTCCTTGAAGTTTGATGTTTCTGTGTTGTGCATTGACGTTCCTTGTCCCTTTTGCGTCTCTTTCTGTGCTTGTGTGCTCTGTGTTTTTGCATGGGGTGTTCTGGGGTGTTGTTAAAGATCCACTCCTTCGTTGAATTTACCCTTCTCTCACTTCTTCAAAGAACGGAGATAAAAATGGTGGACATAACATTAAAAATAAACACAAAGAATGGAATCAACCTAAACACAAAACATCATACTACAAACAAAACACAACAATCATTGAATGGAAGTAAAATACAAAATATCAATAAATCGCAATCAAAAGCCTTCAATCAATTTATATGCACAACCAATGCAATTCCTTGAGATGGTACTATTGAAAGGAAATTGCTGTAATCCGTGTGATAACACTCGTGATGTCACAATGCATAAGATCTAAAGAAACATGCCGCGACGGCTGTTCTAACCTGCAAACTGAACCCGCGGTGAGATAGATTTTAACGTCACTCTTTTACCTAGAATAAGCAATTTCAGAAAACAAGAATGAAACAGACAACTATGGTGAATATATATAGAATGATGTTATAATTTGTGTTTTGCTAGGGGAATGCAACACACAGCAAGTGCATTTATCGCATGAAATCCGCTGACGCGCATTACATGCACGATGAATGCACTTGCTGTGTGTTGCATACCCGTAACAAAACAAAAATTCAGACACTTATTCTCTATGTAAAGCTGAACAATGTTTACAATACAAGTAAAATTGGACAAATAAATAGAGCCAATTACAAAATATCAACAAATTAAACACAAATCATACAAAACACAGTAAATATCAATTATCAAAATAAATATAAAATACTAAAGACATAAGACAAGAAACTAATCATTAAACACAAAACAAATTAAACTAATAAAAAAACAGATAACACGCACATGTTACACGAAAGACTACAATCAATAAACAGCCAAATATAACAATGATCATTTTGTCCATCTACAACGCTACCAAATAATCGAGACAAGATTCAACGATACAAAAGGGACCAGAAAAAAAAAAAAGATTATACAAATTCAATAACAGCGACAAAGAAGATCATGACAGCCATCTCAACAGCACTCACAATAGCGCACCAAATTGATTACCGACGGACCCCTAGCAAGCCAAAGGTGGGATCAGGTGACCCGGAAGATTACGCATCCCCTGTTTGGCTATCCGCATCCGCCGTTGATGTTCATGCACGAAAATGAAAACAAAAAGAACAAAACATAAAAGTCACATTTATAGGAAATAGTGAAGCCCATGTTACTTCCCTTTGCATTTATTTTTCAATCTGTGCGGTAACCTGAAATCAAGGCAATACAGGCAAGCTAAGTCATTATACGAAGAAACCAGTCTCATTCCCAAATGATAAAAAGAAAACTCAACGATAAATTTGATTGTCTCGCAAGGCTTTTTTTTTTTCTTTCATAACGTTTTTGATTATAGAAAATGAACTGAAAAATGTAATCATATATGTAATCATAAAAACACTGTTTTTTTCTGAGTTTTTCTCATATTTTTAAAGCATATATCTCTATCTAGTAATCTCGATTAATATGATAAAAAACAATAAAAAAATAATTTTTACAAGGGAGGTTCGCTCATTGGCTCCTTGATCCGAATATAGGAAAGGAAAATTAACAACAAATTATTGCGATTGGTGTCGTCTTGAAAACTTCTATAAAGAAGTATGATGTACTCTTTAATTCAAAAATGGAATTCCATCCGTTCCTAAGACAACCAAACATTATATCTACTGGTGGAATCTGCTAGTGGTATTATGAATAGAAGTATAGCGAATAGCGAATACCACAAAACCAGTCAAAGAGTAAGAAACATAGAAAATATTTTCACAAGAATTTATACAAACAACTTTAACATTCTACAAAGAAGCAAGATGTCAATCTCCATTCGATAAGATCAAGTGTCCGGGAAGAGAAGCGTCTCCTGTTTGCTAGAAAGATCTGTCACTTAGGTCATGCAAAATATGTAATGTCAGATAAATGATTCTAATCATTTTTCCATATTCTAATCTAATTCTATTTATCTTCCAACAAGGAGAGATTTTATGATGCATGGATATTTTTACAGTATCTTACAAAAACAATTGAAGTCAGTCCATACAAAATATATCCTTCAGTAGTTTTTCGGTGAGACTCCTGCCATGGAAACGATGTAATTGCAGTTTGCTCTGGAGTATAAAGTACGATATGATTACACCATAGGAAGGCTGCAAAAGAATGTTACTCGGATGTTAACATCGGTCGGGTTAGCGCAGGTTCCCGGGTTCGAATCCCAGATTCGGCGAAGGGTCTTTTGTGGGAGGGTAGGTGGTCCCCCACCCAGGACTCTGCAGGAGGTTTTTCTCCGGGTACTCCGGTTTCCTACTGCTCATTGGACCCCCTCACGCCAACATCTGAGCCAACGTGAGACATTTCAATAAGTTGTGTAATCTTGTTTGTTAAACGTAATAAAATAAATAAAGTTTAAATTTAAAAGGAATGTTACTGCTGACTGAGGAAAAGGAACTTTGCAATTTTGAAGTTGGAGTCGTCATGATTGTTATAAATTGAAGTATTCAGGCGCCAACTTCAAGGGAACACGATATCTAGATATGAAGCAAAGAGTATTATTTCTATGGTGTTTTTCACCACTTGTTCACGCGGATAGATTTATCTGCAAACTTTGGAATATTGCTTGAGAGCACGTCATTGATGTTTCTGTATGAAAATTAACGTAAATGATGTTATGGTCATCGAAGGTAGAAAACTTTGTGTTTCTTGCATTACAATCAGAATGTTTAAATTTTGGTGTCACTGAAATTTTGTCTGTTGCCATTCAATACGGAAAACATACGTGCTCTATTTCTTATAACGTGTAACCATTATCAAACCAGTATCAAACTTCGCCATTTAATGGGAAAATAGGGTGTCTTTATTTTCGCGAGTACACTATTTCGCGATTCCCAATCCACAAACAAATTTGTAGATAATTATGATGTAACTGTTTTGCACCTTTTATTGTTGAAGTTTTAGTAAATTCTACCATACGAATACATTCAATTTAATTTCTCTTTACGTTTAATTGAAGAAAGTAAAAAATGATACGTGTACAGTAAGAATAAAATGTACCTGATATGACATTCCATGCATATGTCGTATCAAACACAATTTTTCGCTAGATTTTTTTTTCGCAATTCCAAATCACTCGTGAATATAGCGAAAATTAATATCTCGCGAAAATGTCTGGTTATACGGTATACCCTTACTTATCCATATCTGTGTTGCTCGGATCCCTGTGTTATGCTTTCTTGTTTGTATGGTCATCTTACAGTGAACAGGACTGGTTCTTAATTCCCTACCGGCTCGCCGAATGGGATTTATAGTTTCCACCCCGTGTGTCTGTCCATCTGTCCGTCACGCTTTAGTTTTCTTTACTTTTTTTCGCTGTCGTAGCAGATATTGATCTCATTTTGGTTTGTAAGTTAATCTTAATGTGATACAGATCAAGTTTGAGTTTTGTTCCGATTACCCTATTTTTACAAGCGTTATGGCTCCCTGGCCTTAACAAACTTCATGACATTCTAAGTTTTCTAGGACTTTTCTTCCAAGGTATTGCAGATATTGAAATCATTTTTGGTATGTTGATATATCTCAAGTTCGTGTTTCAATTTGATTGACCCATTTCTACAGAAGGTATGGCCCCTGGACTTGGCAAATTTCATGAACTTCTCAGTTTCCAGTCTTTTCATGCCTGTTCTTGTAGATATTGCGCTGATTTTTGGTATGCAGGTATATCATAGTCTGATAAATAATAAGTTGAAGGTGGGTTTGGTTAATTTGTTCTTATAAAAGGTATGGCCTCATAGCAAATTTCATTAAATTTTCCTGTTTTCCAGACCTTTTTCTAAAACACATATTGAACTTATTTTGACGTTGGACTCATCTTTTGGTGTAAGTACAGGTCAAGGCAGAGTTGAAGGACATGGATTAATGCCGGTACGGGACTTATATCGCTTGCGATTCATAATTTTTTTACACCAATATTGTGGGTTTTTCAAGACCTCTTTGGAGGGTCACATGTATGTGCACGTAATCCGGATAACCACACCATTTTCTACTGATATAGCAGATGACCGTTCTGTATCGGCACCGATTGCCAACGGGTTTTGTTGATTTATGTGTGGTCTTTACAAAAAAAGTTTTATGTTTATGTCTTGTTTTTGGTGTTCCTTGTCCCTTTTGCGTCTATTGTTATGCATGCAAACTGTGCTTTTTTGCATGGGTTATTTTTTGTGTTTTGTTGTGGACGCTGCAATCGGATGTTGTCCCTTCATGAGATCACCTCCTTTATTTTACATAGCACAAGCATAACATTACACAAACTACGCTAGGGTGATCTCAGTGAACCGCCTATAAGGAAAGGGGGACAACCATACAGGGACGCTAATAGCAATTGCACTGCATCACTGAAACATGAATGGCATTATTAGAAACAGAAATGAACGATTTCTATACAGTATTAGAATATTATAGTGTAACTATGAAAGGATATAATTATATGGTTTAAATAGTAAAATGGCCCCCCGAAATCGACTTCTCCGAAATTAGATTTTCCTGTCATTTTAGAGGTTAATATCTATGTTTTGAGAAAACTAGTTATAAAAACAGCCCCTCGCTTTCTAAGACTTGTAAATTTTGCATAAATATCATGGGACAAGACCCGACTGCGTTTCCAAAAGTATATCCAACATAAACCTGTCGGAACCACAAGAAAGGAGGGGATCTCCAACAACACCTAGTTGCAGCACCAACAGCAACCTCCCAAAACACCCACTGTAAAACACAAAAAAGACACGCACAGAAAGAGACGCAGTAGTACAAGGAATGCCAAATCACAGAAAAACATAAAACACAAATGACTACACATAAACCAACGAGACCAATGGGTAAACGGTGCCGACTTAGGACGGCCATCTGCCACGTCAGTAGCAGACGGTGTGGTTATCCTGGATTACGTGCGCACAACCCTCCCACTATTCCGATTACTCAGAGGTCTCGAAGAACGTACAATTGTTGTGTAAAACAACCTCCTCACTGTCAGATGACCACACACAAACAAGACCGCAAAACGCAGGGGCCCAAGCAACACAGATGAATATTTAAATGGATATAAAAAGAGGGCATGCGTAATACAACCTGTGCTCTGCCGGCTGTAGCGAGCTAATGTATGTTATCACCCGGGGAGTCCGACTGACATTCAGAGAGGACAGGTGGTCGGGGCCCTGTCTTCTCTAAAGAGGTTTGGACAGGGCCCGTCATGGAGTCCCGTCGTCACAGTCAGTCAGCGTGCAAGTATTAAGGATGCGCTAGTACAAGACGGTAGATTGGTCAAGTATCAAGCCCAGTGTCCGTTTGGTGACATTAGGATCATATCCACGGTATAAGAGGCGTTTGATTATTCGGACGCATTTTCGATGGTAATTTTGTCTACCTTTGATCCTTCTAATTTTGTTGATCATGTCACCATAAAATGCAGGTTGCGAAATACCCAAAGTAATATACTCTGTTGCTTGTATGGGTCCGAATTTCAAAAGTAGTTGACAATAATTTTTGTAAAATTTCCAGAATGTCTTTACAAGTTTGTGAAAGCGAAAACCTTGACCTAAAAGTTTCTTGGTAATTTGTAAATTTCTATCATGAAAATCCAAAACATCAGCACATGCTCTAGCATACCGGATGAGCTGCGTAATGTAGATACCATAAGACGGCAATCTAGGAACATCACCATCAAGGGAAAATTTACTATGTTGAATCCAAAGTCATCTCTTTTGTCATACACACTTGTATGAATCTCTCCATTAACAATTTTGATATTCAGGTCCAAAAAAGGTGTTTCTGTGTTTTTAACGTTCGCCTTGTTTAGAGTCAGTTCCTGTGGATAAATAACATTTTTATACTTTTCAAAAACAGGATTGTCGATAGTAAGAATATCATCCAGGTACCTAGAAGTACCATTGAAACATTTCACATCATCATGTTTTTGAAGATTTTGGATAAACTCTTTTTCATACGTGTATTAAAATAAATCTGCAACAAGAGGCGCACAATTAGTACCCATAGGGATCCCTACAACCTGCTTGTAGAGATTCTCACCAAATCTTACATAAATGTTGTCCAAAAGAAAGGACAAGGCAATACAAAGGTCACTACATGTCCATGATTTATATGATTTGTATTCTGTATTGGAGAAGAAACCCTTTGATTCAGATGTACAAATATAAGTTTTCCCCTCTCGGTTAAAGCACCATTTAATGAGTTTGGACAATTGATAATTAATCTTATCGTGAAGAAGCGTGGTGTACATATTTGAAAAGTCGTATGAAGAAATCGAATTGGCTTGAAAATTTCTATATTTCATTTTGTCAATCACATCCCCTGAATTTTTAATAGACCAAAATAAGTTTACATCATTCCTGTATAGAACAGTTTCACAATATTTAGCTACGTGTTCCTTTATAACCGTGAGTGCTGACGTCAGATTTCTAGACAAAATTGTTGTTGAGCAGTTGCTAGAATTAGCAATGTATCGAAATTTGTAAGGAGACTTGTGCAGTTTTGGTATGCAGTATAGTATAGGAAGATCCAGTTTAGAAATAGTGATGTTGAATGAAGAAATTTCACTGTTGTGTTTGTTCAAAATGTTAGGAACACTTTCATTGCTTTTGATATAAGTATTTGTAGACGAAAGTTCCGAAACCAAAGTTGATATGTAGTAACGTTTTCAAATGATTATGGTGTTGTTGGCTGCTTTGTCTGCAGGAGCGAAGACATATTTTTCGTGTAAATTGCGTAATTTGGATTTAAAATATCTTTCAGATTTAGAACTTGGATTTTCGAAAAGATGAGGATTTTTGTGGAAGTTATCTATTCGAATATCGGTAATATCCAATATGAGGTTCTTCCAGTCATTCAGAGAATGTGATTCGACCCCTTCCGATTTACACCATCTTTTTGTATAGTTATCTAAGGCTTCCTTTAGTTCTTCGCGACATTTGATAAAATCTATCTTGGATGGAATTCTGTACTTAGGTCCTTTCTTGAGAAGATTGCGGAGCTGCCTGTCCCGTATAATTGAAAAGTCACCTGTAACAATATGGCCAGCTGGTTTATATAGGTATTCAGAAGTTGCACATTCTCAAGAAGTAGGACTTGATTCAAGAATTTTAGGATCTGATGTTACTTTATTGTAGTTAAATACGAAATTTCGAATACACTGTACGTTTATCCCCTAAATATAAACGTTGTTCAGAAGCCTGCTCGATACTAAATGTTACGCAATTTGTCGAAAATAAGCCCTAAAATGACGATTTTTCAGATATTTGGCGATGTAGCAACGCTGCCATGTGTAGGTATATAGGGTTGTTTCAAGTGTGTATATCTGGATTCTCTAAAGAACATATACGACAAAACAAACAACGTAGAAAGTTTAAACTTTCCTCCAATGTGACCATGGTGATGGAAGAGGATGAAGCTTATTGATTGTCAAGAGTATAAGGTTATGGTTCAAGTGGCACATTCCCAAAATCATTGTAAACAGCAAATAAAACAACGTTACCGCAATCATCACCAATACTTAAACAAGAGGCCCAAGGGGGCCACATCGCTCACCTGAGTTGCAGACAAAGGGTTAAAAGTCACAAAAATACTTCTACAGATCAAAGCCCTTGACAGCCATATTTGTTGACCTATCGACAAGAAAAACACAAACTTGGCAGAGGACCTTGAGTACTTAGCTTGCTGCAAGGTTTCGTGAAATTCTGTGCAATGGTTGCAGAGGAGATGTCGAAAATGTGTCAGCCAATCAGAGCCCTCGGCGGCCATATTTGTTGACCGATCGGCACGAAAAACACAAACTTGGTAGAGGACCTTGAGTACTTCCTTCCTGTAAAGTTTCATGAAATTCTGTGCAGCGGTTGCAGAGGAGATGTCGAAAATGTATCAGCCAATCAGAGCCCTTGGCAGCTATATTTGTTGACCAATCAGCACGAAAAAACACAAAAGCGTTGGAGGATCTTGAATACTTCCTTCCTGTAAAGTTTCATGAAATTCTGTGCAGCGGTTGCAGAGGAGATGTCGAAAATGTGTCGGCCAATCAGAGCCCTCGGCGGCCATATTTGTTGACCGATCGGCACGAAAAACACAAACTTGGTAGAGGACCTTAAGTACTTCCTTCCTGTAAAGTTTCATGAAATTCTGTGCAGCGGTTGCAGAGGAGATGTCGAAAATGTGTCAGCCAATCAGAGCCCTCAGCGGCCATATTTGTTGACCGATCCGCACGAAAAACACAAACTTGGTAGAGGACCTTGAGTACTACCTTCCTGTAAAGTTTCATGAAATTCTGTGCAGCGGTTGCAGAGGAGATGTCGAAAATGTGTCAGCCAATCAGAGCCCTCTGTGGCCATATTTGTTGACCGATCGGCACGAAAAACACAAACTTGGTAGAGGACCTTCAGTACGTCCTTCCTGTAAAGTTTCATGAAATTCTGTGCAGCAGTTGCAGAGGAGATGTCGAAAATGTGTCAGCCAATCAGAGCCCTCTGTGGCCATATTTGTTGACCGATCGGCACGAAAAACACAAACTTGGTAGAGGACCTTGAGTACTTCCTTCCTGTAAAGTTTCATGAAATTCTGTGTAGCGATTGCAGAGGAGATGTCGAAAATGTGTCAGCCAATCAGAGCCCTCGGCGGCAATATTTGTTGACCAATCGGCAAGAAAAACACAAACTTGGTAAAGGACCATGAGTAGTTCCTTCCTGTAAAGTTTCATGAAATTCTGTGCAGCGGTTGCAGAGGAGATGTCGAAAATGTGTCAGCCAATCAGAGCCCTCGGCGGCCATATTTGTTGACCAATCGGCAAGAAAAACACAAACTTGGTAGAGGACCTTAAGTACTTCCTTCCTGTAAAGTTTCATGAAATTCTGTGCAGCGGTTGCAGAGGAGATGTCGAAAATGTGTCAGCCAATCAGAGCCCTCGGTGGCCATATTTGTTGACCGATCGGCACGAAAAACACAAACTTGGTAGAGGACCTTAAGTACTTCCTTCCTATTAAGTTTCATGAAATTCTGTGCAGCGGTTGCAGAGGAGATGTCGAAAATGTTAAAAGTTTACGCCAGACGGACGACGACGACGACGACGACGACGGACGGACGACGGACGGACGACGGACGGCGCGCTATGACAATAGCTCACTTGAGCTTCGCTCAGGTGAGCTAAAAAGGTTACGTTGAAGAGGATGAACCTTATTGATTTTTAAGGTCAGGAGTCAAAGGTCATAGTGGATTTAGGATTTAAAATCATCGTGAATATTTGTAGTAAAGAATACATTTAACCTTCCATGGATATTCACATTTGAAAAGAGCCATTAAATTCCAAGGCTAATGGTCAAAAGTCAAGTTCAAAATTTTCCAAAATCCTTTTGCTATCATCAACAGTATTTGCAGTCGCAAGAGGAGGATAGAAAAGGGTGCTGCATGCAAGCAGGAGATGCTTACTCTTCCTGGGCACCTGGTCTCACTCCCATATCGGGAGTTCGCTTCTTTTCATGTGGTGGAGGTTTTTGTTTATTTGCTTTGGTTCCTGTTTTATCCTGATTTTGTATGCCTTCGGTTTCTGATTTTCTGAATATTCGATTGTGTGCTGTATACAGGGATATATATATGGTCATTATCCATATTTGTCATCCTGACTAATGCAATTATATGTATATCTAAGAGTACCAAAATGGCGTAAATGTAGCAGATGGTGTATCTCATTACAAGATGAAATTTTCTTTACTTATATTTTTACTAGAACACACACAGATCCTTTACAAAAATAAAGATAGGAATTCTTTTTATCGGTACTCTTGTAGCATCTGAAACCATAATGAAAAAACCGAGGAGGAATCGAGTAAATGTATCGTTATTGTTTCTCGGATTTATTTGTCCTCTCTCAAAAAAAAGACGATTCGTCTAAGGACAATTGGCATTTTGTGTTGAACTGAACACTAGGTAGACACATATCATTATAAAAAGTTGTGAACTTGACAACTTTGATTCTACGCAAGAAGCTCTTGAATGAAGTCTTTCAGTCGCTAGACACTGTACATGTAAGTTGTAGCCCTTGTGGGTTTTCTTGAAAATTCCTTGAACATGTTTACATTTTCGTTGAGGGTATTGGTCCGATGTCTTGATTTTACTCAATTCGTCAGATTGGTCATCTTCAACACCATATAATTTTAGAAGTTTACAATCTGGACTTCCACGGTTGCAGTTGTATTTTTTATCATCAGCAATCGTTTGTAGGAAAATGTTAAAAACTGTTGTTCCATTGTCATTAGCGTCTATGTAGGTTACATTAAATTCATATAACCAGGCTTCTATCTGAAGGTAAGCGTTTAATGATACCAAGTCTTTGTTTAACTCTACATTCGTGTATCCAGATACTTTACCTTTATTCGAATCTGTAGACTTTAAAAACAAAAAGCTGTGCACATATTTTAAAACTGCATCGTATTGTTTCAGGGAATTCTCAAGTGATAATTTGTAAAACATATAGGCTCTGAGCCACATGGGGAGGTCAATTTCTCCCTCAACAGATGCTATGCACGTTTTCCTGAATACTGTGTTTCGTATGCGCACATTTGTTGGTTCTGAGGGTGAGGGTTCTGGCATTTCTACTTGTCCGTTTTCCTGCAAAACAGATACACACAATTATAATAATACGGAAGTATTAAAAACCATGCAAATAATTTTGTTTGAGACCTTAACATGTTTTGACTATTTTGTGAAGAGTTGAAGTTATAGTTATTGATGCTGCCACTGGGTCTTGTGGGAGATCCCTTCTTTTCTTTTAAGGTTGCTCATAAAAGGCAGCGCATGCTTACAATTTAGGACAACTGATTTAATGTGCAGTAGGAATCACTTTGCAGTTTACATATCAGAAAAAATGTTTACTTACTTGGACCTTCAATCACTGCTATAAAATAGCGTTTATGTTTTAAATCACATCATTGAAAATCCAAAAATTCAAAATTTCGTTGTCTTATTTTTATCATTTCAAATAGAAAATATAACTGTCTAGTCAACAGGGGATGCTTACTCCTCTCGGGCACCTGGTCCCACATCTGGCTTGCTGGGGGTCCGTCGATGTTCAATTTTGTGCTCTACTGTGAGTGTTATTGAGATTATCGTCGGGATCTTCTTTAACTCATTTGTGTCACACTTACACCTTTTTCCGTGTGGAGCTCGTAAAAAAGATACCCGCGAAGGGTTTGACAGTAAGTGTTTTGAATATTTTTCTCTGACACCTCAACCAGTGCATGCATTTTATATATTGTTATCATTTTCGTGCATGAACATCGACGGCTGGTGCGGCTAGCCAACAAGGGATGCTTACTCCTCCCGGGCACCTGGTCCCACCTCTGGCTTGCTGGGGGTCCGTCGATGCTCATTTTAATAGTTTTGACCAACTGATTTCACGAAAACGTGTCATTTATAATTTGAAGACAAGAGTACACTGTGAAGATGTTATTTTATGCTTCAGTGTACGAGTAGTACGAATAGCAATATAATTGTAAATTGAATATTCGTTATCAAGATATCGAAACCATATGCTTTTTTATTTCAAAGAATTGTCTGATGTATGTCCTGAGGCTTTTTTGTATTCTTACTTTAACGTGTCGAAAAATACGCACGATCGCAACTACAGCGTGTGCAACATGTCCGTTCAGATTTGCATTTAGTCACCTACTTAATGCTAGGTTTACACTTAGCCACGATCGCCCCGATTGCCCCGATTGAGGTGAATCGTAGAGATCGTAAGAGAGCGTGGGGTTGAATCGTGACGATCGTAAGAGAGCGTGGTTGAATCGTAATGATCGTAGGAGATCACAGAGATCGTGGCAAAATTTGTGATTCTCAAAAACTTGGCTACGATTGTCCCGATTGATCCTTACATCGTGAGAGAGCGTAGTGGAGCGTAGTGAAAGTAATGGAGCGTAGGAGAGCGTAACAGATCTTGACAAAGCGCAACATATCGTAATATGCGATCGTAGGAGATCTTGGTGAAACACGTTCTCCTACGATCCACTACGATTTCACTCACGCGCTTTGACGATTTGTTACGGTTTCCACGACTCAGTCCACGATCTACAAGATTCGTTGCGATTCCAATATAATTCCTATAATGAAAATTATGATACATTTGTAAGACAACCAGTTTTTGGATGGATTACAAGAGTTTTTAACATCCGCAACAATTTTAACATATGAAAAAGACTAAGAAAAGAAGTCTTGATAATCAGTGAGTTGCTGCATTAATTGTCTTCGAACGAGTTAAATATATACACGCAATCAAAGATTTGAATCGCTCAACAAAAAATGTTACCTTTGATAATCGAAAAAAAGAAAGATCAAATAAGGTTCATCAATGCCATTTCCAGTGTTTTGCTTAATCTTGTTCGGATATTGCAAGTGGTATTGAAACTGGTTGTCTATTTCATATCAAATCGTGTTAAATCGCGGCAAATCGTAGACCTGCATCGAACAGATCGCAACAAAACTTGATAAGCGTAGGGAACCGTGATAGAGCGTGGCAAAGCGTGATAGCTCATCGTGGTAATCGTACTGGAACGTAACGAAGCTTGAGAGAACGGGATGCAAATCTTAACAGATCTTATCTACAATCGTAACAAATCGCTACAACGCGTATCAGAGGGTGATGGAGCATCGGAGAGCGTGTGAAGAACAATTTTATTTACAGAATCGTGAAGCTCCACGATTTTGCTCAATCGTGGACATCGTAGGGCATCATGGCTAAGTGTAAACCTAGCCTAAATGTTAAAAGTCTTCAAATTCATTAGCAACATGGGCAATTATTCAAAACTGGCGCAACTTTTGTACCAAAATAAATTGGTGACGTCAAAACAATGGAGAACAACCAGAGGCAGAGAGTGCGCGACAACATTCGAAAAAATTTGGTTAGAAGTATTTGCGATCTTCCTTATTGGTCCGTAGTTATTTTGCATTATTCAAGTTATTGGGCAATGCTGGTCTGACCGCTCTCTTTTTTGTATTTTTGTTATTGGATTGATATCGAGTTTCATTGATTAACACGATGTCTGTTATTTTTTTTGCATTTTTTGTATGAATGTTGTGCTATTGTCACTTTATATGACTGTTTTTTTTTCTTCTTTGGATATTAACATCAGTATCAGAATATAAAATCAGAATATAATTGCATAAATTCAGAACATAATTGCATAGTATAGAAATAATTCCTATACACACATGTCTGACAGCAATTTCTGTGTGTTTTTTTTTTGCAACATTTCACGTCATTTCGGTTTTTGCTAGAAATAATAGTTTTTGTATTGTATCTTTGGATATTTCAAACAAGAGGTCTGTTTGAAATCCTATGCCCAAGTCGACAGCTTTTCCTAAAGAACAGAGTGGTATACCTATCAGGCATATGTCATCGTGTGAAAGTTTACGACATGGAATGAAAGGTAATGTCACTATGATAGGCTGTATGAAACAAGAATTTTCTATCTGAAATAACACTGCTAAATATAAAAGAGGTCATTTCTACTTATATTTTTAGATATTTGCAGTAGCCTGTTTTATGTCATGAACAAAGTTGCATTTAGAAATAATTATGATCTTTTCTAAATATCTGTGTCGAACACGTGAAACGTAACACAAGATTAAATACAATCCCCTCCTTTGTTTTGTAAGCCGTGTACGGCGTATGTATTATTGTAGAAGAAGGGATGCGATCTCCAACGAGACCTTGTTGCAGCACCAACGATTCAAAAAACGAAGATTATAAATTGGTAAGAAATTTTGTTGATACATCGATCAACGAAACTTATTACGGAAGTATATTTATAGGCACTTTTGAAGAGCCGGCGATTTCCTCAAACAAGAATAAACTGAGTGTCATTAAACATACTATTTGATGAAAGGAGGGAGGAGATCGCCAACAAGACCCCGTTGCAGCATCAACAGCAAAACACCAAAACACCCGATGCAAAAACACAAAAGATGAGTACAGCACGAGACGGAAAAGAGACACACGACATGTAAACATCAAACACAAAAGACTGCACATAAACAAACGAGACCAATGGGTAACCGGTGCCGACTTTGGACGGCAATTTGCCACGCAAGAAGCAAATGTAGTGGTTATCCTGGATTACATGCGCACAACCAACTCTCACTTCTCCAATTACACAGAGGTCTTGAAGAACGTACAAGTGTGGTGTAAAACAACCTCCTCACTGTTAGATGACTACACACAAACACGACCGCAAAACGCAAGGGCCCAACAGCACAGATAAATATGTAAATGGAAATAAAAAGAGGGTATACGTAATACAGTCCGTGCTCTGCCGGCTGTAGCGAGCTCATGTGTATAATAACCCGAGGAGTCCGACTGACATTTAGAAAGGACAGATGGTCAGGGCCCTGTCTCCTCTAAAAAGTTTTGGGCAGGGCGCGTCATTGAGTCCCGTCGTCACAGTCAGTCAGAATGCAAGTCTAAAGGCTGCGCTGGTACAAGACTGTAGATGGGTCAAGTACCAATCCTAGTGTCCCTCTGGTGATATAAGGATCATGTCCACGGTATAAAAGGCGTTTAATGATTCTGACGCATTTTCGATGGTTATGCTGTGTACCTTTGATCCTACTAATTTTGTTTAGCATATCACCTTAAAAGACAGATTATGTAATACCAAAAGTAATGTACTCTGTTGCGTGTATAGATCCGAATTTTGACTGTAATTATTGTAAAATTTCCAGAAAGTATGACCTAGTTTAGGAAGCGGAAACCTTGACCTAAAAGTTTCTTGGTAATTTGTAAATTTCTACTGTGAAGATCAATATCCATGTGAAAGTACATGCTCTAGCGTATCGGACTAGTTTCGATATGTACATGCCGTTGACGGCAGTCTTGGAACATCACCGTCAAGCCAGGGGATATTTACTATGCTGAATCCAAAATCATCTTTTTTGTCATATACACTTGTATGAATCTTTCCGTTTACAATTTAAATACTTTTAAAGTCCAAAAATGGTGTTTCTGTATTTGTAACGTTTGCCTTGATAAGTGTTTATTATTGTTGATAAATTTCATTCTTATATAATTCAAAAGCAGGATCGTCAATAGTTAGAATATCATCAAGATACCTAGAAGTATTACTGAAACATTTTAGATCATCATTTTTTGTATATTTTTTTTTTTTTTTTTTTTTGCTTTTGAAAATTTTTTGATAAATTCTTTCTCGTAATTGTACAAAAATAAATCTGCAATAAGAGGCGCACAGTACCCATAGGAATCATTACAACCTGTGTGTATAGATCCTCACCAAATCTAACATAAATATTGTCCAAGAGGAAAGACGAGGTATTGCACAGGTCACTACATGTCATCAATTTGTACGATTTGTAGTCTGTCGAGGAAAAAAATTATAACCCCTTTGATCCAACAACAAAACACCCTGAGCGCAAACACAGAGAAGGCAAGTACAGCAGAGACGAAAAAGAGAACACGATATAAAAGAATGAACAAAAAAACTACACATAAACCAACGAGACCAATGGGCAACCGATGACGACTTAGGACGGCCATCTACCACGCAGGTAACAAATGGTGTAGTTATCCTGGATTACGTACTCACGGCCCTCCCACTATTCCGATTTCCCAGAGGTCTTGATGCACAAATACAAGTTTTCCGCTCTCGATCGAAACACCATTTAAGAAGATTAGATGACAAATATGGATAATGACCATATCCCCGTATACAGCACAAAATCGACAATTCAGAAAATCAGAAACCAAAGCAAACAAACAAAAACCTCCACCACATGAAAAGAAGCGGACTGCCGATATGAGACCAGGTGCCCAGGAAGAGTAAGCATCTCCTACTTGCATGCAACACCCGCCGCTTCAATTTGGTAGAACTGTCACATCCAATAACTACCATTTCGGAAGACATAGAGTACGATCTTTGGTTGGATGGTTCAAATGGTCTATGACAGAATATCATCCACCATTCTGGAGAGTGGGGCATCATAGTGTATGACGCGTTCCCTATATCGACCGTAGAACTTCCTCAGTGACGATTTTAGTCGGTCACAATCATATCCCTGACTGAGAAGCTTATCTGAAAGACGCCTAGCTCTCAGAACAAAATCCGTATATTTGGTACTTGCTCTGGCATAGCGTATCAACTGAGATAGTCGATCATAAATTTTGTCATTAGGAAGTGTGGTGTTTATATGAGAGAAGTCGTATGACGAAATCGTATTGTCTTGGAAATTCTAGATTTCATTTTGTCAATCACTTCCCTTTAATTCGTCATAGACCAAAATAAATTTACATCGTTCCTGTTTAGAACAGTTTCACAATATCTAATTTAGTGTTCTTTAATAGCAGTAAATGCTGACGTCAGATTTCTAGACAAAATAGTAGTGGAACAGTTACTAGAATAAGCATTTTGTAAGGAGACTTCTGCAGTTTCGGTATGTAATATCACTCTATCATATCACGTGACAGGCAAATAATCTCTAGCCCGGGAATTCCCTCCGATTAAACAAGGCAAATACTGTCTAAATCTACGTTATATGAAATCATTTTATGTCTATCATATGAGTATCATTATCATTTATATAATCATGATAATGGTTATCCATTCTGGTGAAGAATAGAATTATATTAATAGAACACTTCAACAGAAAAGTTTGTTTATTTACGTCTACCATATCATAACATGTAAACAAAATTAAAAAAAAGTTGTTGAAGTGTTCTCTGAATATACCTTTATTTTGACCAGAAAAGATTACCAGCACACAGATGAAAGTGATGCTCATATGACAGGCTTAAAATGGTTTCCTATAAAGTAGATTTAGACTGTATTTACCATACATAATCGAAGGGGATTGCCGGGCTAGAGATTATTCGCATATCACGTGATACGCTACTGTAAATATAGTGTTGGGAGATCCAATATAGAAATAGAGATACTGAATGAAGACAGTTCACTGAAGTTATGCTTGCTCAAAATGTTAGATACACTTTTATTGCTTTTGATATACGTATTAGTAGACAAAAGTTCCGAAACTAAAGTTGACATGTAGTAACGTTTTCAAATGATAACGGTGTTGTTGGCTGCTTAATCAGCTGGTGCAAAGACATATTTTTCATGTAAGTTACTTAACTTGGATTTGAAATACCTTTCTGATTTGGAACGTGTATTATGTTACGGCCTTGCTAACCAGCGAAAGGGAAAAATACAGTCCAGCGATCTTTTTTGGGGAATGCGGACAGTTGCATTTAAAGAAATACATTTTACATTATTTAAAGTGCATAAGCATTCTTTTTTTTAAAGTCACATTGCCAAAAACAAAATTTTGAATGAAAAATGAAATGTAACTTTGTTCCTAAGTATTCTAACAATTATCAAAATGTCGAAAAATAACGACATTGCGTCGTCCTTCCTATGATTTTCGTCACACTTTACACTGACAACAATTTAAACTTTCAAATAATCTTTACACAAAATCTGTACCTGATCAATCTTTGCATTGTCAATATTGAAATACATATATATGTTCTATTATCAATTTTCAGCGCACCATATGCGCATTTAACGATCAATTAAGATATACATCCAGACAAAAGTTAAGCAACAGCGAAATTGTTTTTAATGCAAAATGTTGGTTTGATTAAAGATATTTGAAAATAATGTATTTTCATATAGATCTGACCTTTGGCGAAGACAATATTACTTTATTTAACAGAATTGTATTATGCAATTTATTTTAAATCGGGATCGAAATGAGGACGGGTATGATTTTAAACAATTCAATTTAGACATTAAGTAAAAGGAATTCATTTATCTTGTAGAATTACGCTGTTCAGTATGGTTGCAATGAATTAAATTGTTAATCTGATGGAATTCAAAACTGAATATGTATTAAAAATGCTGAGATAATGTTAATTATCACTTAAGAATTGGGGGTAAATGTCTTTGAAAAATATCGTGTCAAAAATCATGTTCATGAAACCGGAAGTGAAGTTCGTCGCCTACGTACACGAAGAACGATCACACAGACATAATGACCATGAATAAGATATCTTGGGGTTGTATTTTTATAAGTATCGTTTTTATCAAAGAAATAAA
The DNA here is from genome assembly GCA_033119305.1 of Pinctada imbricata. Lineage (NCBI taxonomy): Eukaryota > Metazoa > Mollusca > Bivalvia > Pterioida > Pteriidae > Pinctada > Pinctada imbricata. Next base: position 42,672,245 of record VSWD01000003.1, on the reverse strand, counting down.
GTTTGACAACGATATCTTTATGGATGTTTTTTCTGCATTTTCTTTAAGATAACACCTTTGCGACCACTATTTTCTGGAATATTTTACTCAATCCTAGTTCGACCAAAATCAATCTTCATGTAGGACAACCACCTGCCAAATTGTCACTTCCGGTTAGGAGATGAATCCGTCGAATCGTAAAGTTTCTCTTTTTATTTCAAAATTAAAAACCGGATGTGCATCCCGTTCGACCAAATTGCGTAATCATTTGGCTGAAAGTCATCATTAACATCGTTGAACATGGAATATAGAGCAAATATGAGTAACAAATGTCTTTAACGGGAATTATCGGAAATTTATTAACAAGAGCTATTGAAAGAGGGTAGTTGGGATAAACCTCAACCGGAAGTCGACTGAAAGAATATAATACTAATTTTTTGAAAGAATACCGTATTAGATTTGTAAATCTTGAGCCTAATCTGGTTTATCTCTTTTTCAAGTACCTGTTGCCTTATTTTTTCAATACCTTTCTTCAAACTTTATTCTAAATTGTTTTCCCTCAAAAATACCTTCTTTTCATTTGAGGCTCTATCCAAGCCAAATGTTTCAAGTTCGATATCATTTTAGTGTTATATGTTAGCAAAAGGTGTAAGGTCATCTACAAAAGAATTGGTATTTGATATATTTTACAAAAACTTCTCGGTGCTATCGTTTAAAGTATAATGATTCCGAAATATTGGGGTGTTGCTTAACTTTTGTCTGGGTGTATATATGGAATTGCTTATATATACTCTTATTTCACGGGAAGAAAGTACCATTACTTTGAAAGTATCTATACTTTTTAACCACCTAACTTTATAATTAAGAGTAATTGTATAAAAGTGTACATTATAAAAATGCAATTTTCTGCTAAAGTATACGAGGTTTACGCATAAGATAAGAATTGTGAATACCTGAGTTTAGATATTCACACCATTTGCTTTTTATCTCAAATGGTCGTCCAAAGTTGGTTGGTTCTGGTGCAGTTTTGTATTCCTACTTAAAGTGGAAGGGAAATACGCTTTTTCAGTTTTCATTTTTTCAAACACATTCAATATTTTGAATCAAAAACTGTTTTTTTCTTTAAAGAAAACGATCAGATTCAGCATAAAGAGATGGGAAATGGGCTCAGGTATTTCACATCGACCTCGGTGACCTTCGCAACAATCCGTGATCGACTTCATATTAACCGAAGGCAAAAATGTAAACAAACAAGCATGTCGTTGGTTAATTACACCTTAAAGACTTCTTATAGACTTTTTTGTTAGTCCAAAATTAAGTCGATACACATATGAAGCAGAGATGTGCGCTTGCAATATATTAACAGCAATTCTCTGTAAATGTCAACCTTTCTATAATAGGGGTGTGGCACGCATGGTCTCAGAATATGACTAATTTGTGCAAGTACCTTTGTTTTAAAAGACAATTAAAGAAAATGATGTCCCTTGATGTCCATGCTCACCGGTTGCCATGGCAACGGCTCAAGTAAATTTCCCTCCAAAATCAATGTTCTGAACCATCAGAATTAGTTCATTTTGAGGCAATTATAAATATTGAAATATAATTATTTTTTAAAATTTGATTTTATATAATAGCTAGGTTACTTAAAGAGAATTATTCAGTGTATTACAATATTTCAACTGATGAGTAGTTTTCTGCCCACCGGCATACTTAAAGAGGGTCCTAAAGGAGGTCTCAAAAATGTTAAAACAATGCATGTTTTGAAGCGATTTTGTTCTCTTTTGCAGCCATACTGTTAATGGGCATTATGTTGCCTTTAAAGAAGACACCTTATAGTATTAATATATACAATAAAATTTTTGGGGCTATTGAGTATAATAGTAGTAACCATGGAAACAAAACCGCTGATTTTCGATAATTTCATAGACAAAATCATCAAAAATGGTTAATAATCATCATTAAATTTCTTTAATTATTATCAATTATTATTCTCAGTGACCAGTTATTCAAATTATATGTTAAACACTACATTTTGATTTATAAAAGTGTGGTTGCCATGGCAACATAAGTCAATTATGGCTAATTTTTTCAAAAAAATAATACTAAAAAGCCGTCGGTTTCCTGATTGAAATACATTAAAAGACCTTGACCTTTTTTAAAATGGCATTGACCTTTACATATTTTCATCAAGAAGTATGATTATCGATGAATGTTGTGTTAATTTTTGAATAATGATAATAATATGACATAATTATTAAACACTAATTCAGTCAGATGACAACGATGTGCTTTATCCCAAGTCTTGTCCATTATTTCCTCACTTTCTGTGAGTTTTTTGTTAAGATGAAAATATATGATGATTTTCATTTTTTTATGCTTGAAAAAACATCAAACATGATAAGAATAAAACTAGATGTTTTCCCCTTAAGAAGAAGATACCATAATGGTAGTTGCCAGAGGTCAAGTTAAAGGTCACATGGACAAATGTCTTGATCTCAGACATAGTACATGTACTATAAAAGGTGAACGGACGCCAGAAAAGTTATCCCTATATGTAGCTCTTGCATTGCAGGCTACATAAAAACTGTACAGTGATATTACAGTGATACTGATATATTTAAAGCACCATGTATATGTTAAGAGTTCATGGTCAAATAGGAATAAGCTCTATGTTTGTGAAACATAAATTAATGCCCCGGATAGCAGCTTTGAGTATCATAAGTCAAAGTCACAATGTCAAACTGTTGGTACTTTCAAAAGGAATGCAAAGGCCATAGCACTTACTATTCAAAAGTTTGAGAAAAGGTCAAAACTTAACATCAAGGTCACATTGTCAAAGGTTAAGGTCTGAAAAGAGTGGTCTTGTCAATTTACATGTATATATGAAATATTTAAGACCTACCATTTATAATTCTAGAGATACAGCCTAATATAAAAGTTTAGAAAAGCAGGTCGAATTTCAAGGTCAAGGTAGCATCGTCTCTATTATAAGATGAATAATCTTGTCATAGTAATGTACATGTGAAATAATAAAGCCCTTCCACTCATGCTTCAAAAGATACAGCCAAGTTTTAATCTTGCTAGATTGCAACCTCCCCCCCCCCCATCAACCCCAAACTCCTCTCCTTTTGCTGTGATGTCTCGAGAAAATATCTTATATTATAACATACTGACTGTACTTATCACTTGATTTATATGAAATTTAAAGGCATTGAGGGAGACAGATTTTATATGAATTCATTTTAGTATTTTACCTGAAAAAAAATGAAAAAAAGTAGGTCAAAGGTCAAGGTTAATGTCAAAAGGTAAAAAAAAATGGTATCAAAAGATGTTTTATCAAGATACATACACGTGCTAAATCTTATCATCTCTACTATATATTTTCATACCCTTTCATTGAAAGCGGATGAAATGACAGACGGGCAGTGGGGGGGGGGGGGGGGGGGTCAACCACACAAATACTTCTCAATCACAATATTTTATGAAGCATTCACATTGTTTAAAATAGCAACATTTTGTACCATAAATCTACAATTTTTCGGTCAATTTTCAATTTTTTTTTGTTGGTTCGCTACCGCTCACCAGACATTTCTTCATGTACGTATAAAAACAGATCCAAAATTTAGAACTGCGCCAGATATCTAAATTTGTGAATACAGAACATGAAACTCAGTGGCGGATTCAAGGGGAGGTGTAGGGGGCGTATCCCCCCCTAAAATTTACAAATCATAGGTAAAACGATCATTTTACAAAAAAGAGTGAATATTAGTATATATTAATCACCTATTAATTAATATGATTGTAAAATGCATCAATTTTAATTCAATAATCAATTTCAGTCATGAAAATGGGCCCGAAAAGGCTGAAATTCATTAGCTTTCATGGGGCTTCGCCACCTGGTCCCCCTACCAGGACTCTGTCCTGGACCCGCTGACGACCTGGGCGGTCCTCAGACCCCTCGCCATTTCTTACGCCCCCTCTAACGCAAAAGCTGGATCCGTCACTGAAACCCCCATTCTTTATCCCCCCCCTCCCGCTTTTTTTTTTTTTTTTTGCTTTTTAGACATTTTTGGATGTTATGCCCCTCCACTTTTTCAGGCAGACCTACGCCATTGTATCATCTTCGTCAAAAGACCAGTGATGTAAAAAGATAAGTCTGTACCATAAAGGTATTCTTTCAGCACTTTATTAGAGCGCTGATATCACAATCTTTTCATAGTCAGATACAGAATTATCAAAATGACAACTAAATGGGCACACATCTTTTCAAGCAGAACAAGATTTACCTTGTACATTGAACAACAGTACAGTACAGTAAATGACAGTACAGTAAACGACAGTACAGTAAAGGACAGTACAGTACAGTACAGTGCAGCAAACACTGCAGTTGGTATAGAGGAAATTCAAGCTACCCACATTACCCATGCAATATTTGTACTTTGGAGCTATTACTCAGCAATCGTATTTGGTAGTTTCTTTTCTAATAATACGATTGTCAGTAGGTTTGTCAAATCTAGCAAACAAGCAGCTGTCCGTCTTCTCAGCCTCGGCATTGAACAATTTGTTCCAAAATTTCTGCTTCTTCCTAGCTCTCTTTATAAGTATTCCCCTTTGTTATTTGGAGTTCAACGAAGGTGAATAATTTGACAATGAAAAAATTAATGGTTTTATCATGCTATTAAATATCAATTACAACTGACAAAAGTACAAAAAAAAAAAGATTTACTCAGTATATAGGGGAGAAATTCACATTGATAAGAGAGAAAAAAGGGAATTCCTAGGTGATACGGATCAAGGATGCATAAAAATCCATTTTGATGCAATATGGGCATTTCTTAAATTGATTTTTTTAATTCATTTATCTATCATTTATTTTTTCTTTTTTTTTTTTTTTACTTTTTTTTATCTAATTTATGTACTTAACAATTCACAATATTTTCATGCAATGTCTGGTCCAGCGGAGAGCACATGTCAGCTAGACATTCAAGCAAACGGGATCTTTCAGATGTTTATGTTTCTTCAGTCACGATACGAAATTGCTACTAATTAACTTTAATCGACATTCATGGTGGCTTTTTTGAGCTGAAAATTATTTTAAAATGGTGAAAATCTGAGTGTGAAATTTGGTGCAATTCTATCATTTGACACTTTTTATAACACCCATCCCCCCTCTCCTAAATCGACTTGTGATTGTTTCACTTCCCCATTGTTTGCAAATATTAAAGGCGGATCTTGGAATCTTTGAAATTAAAAGGGAAGATATTTTTTTTTTGGAAGACCAAGGATTAATTTAATATATTATAGCCTGGGAAGGCTTTTAATTTCCTATTTTAGTTTTGCTTTTTGATCATCTAGTGTAGCGAGTCCGAAAATATTAAGAAATGGAGTATATATATATATCCCTGTTTTAATTAATTCAGTCATTTTAGAAAAGAAGGGAGGGGATCTCTTAGAAGATGAATGATACTCAAAAAGACTTATATTAGTTTCATTTTACAAACTGGCTAATAGTATAAGCTTGATAATTTTTGGAATGTAATTAATTATAGTTTGTCTAAATACCTAGAAATTATAAAATCAAATACTGCAGAAGAAAATTATTTACAAATTACATGTATCACAAACAGCAAATTCTAGGATGAATTTTAAAGGGACGGTGTCCCTGAAAATTAATTAATTTTACAAAATTTTGGAATGCAAAATCTTTCTTTTCATATGAAAGTATACATTCTCATTTGTATAAATACAAATTTTCAGGTGAATCTAACCATACATTCGCAGCTATACACCTTTAAAAACATAATTTTGAATTTGGGGTGCGCAGCTCCAATTCATTTCACTGGCGCCACCTACAATGTATTGAGCTTTTACAATAGAGGTATATGGAGTTTTAATTATTAAAAAATCGACAATACAAGGGATGTTACTGCATATTTTCGGATAAAATTTTTTATGGCTCCTTTTTTCTTCTTTTTAGACCCTTTGGAATAAGTTTTACGTTTTCAATAAAATTTATTTTCAGGGACACTGTACATATCTTTAAGAGTTACCATTACTACTATTTCATCTCTCACCCTTACCAATAATCCTATCTTCTCTCAATAAATCATTTTCTTTCAGCCCCACCCCTAAATCCCATATTTACCCCCTACAAGCCCGAGACTGTCAAACTCCATTGAATCAGGGTGATACTATACAGACAGTATACTAGAAAAGGTTTAGATTTTGATTTTGATATCAGTTCCTTTCTCATTCATATTTATTGTGTTCGGAGACACCCCCCCCCCTCCTTTTATCCACCTGGCAGGATCCGCAGAAGATTTGATTTTGACTTTATTTATACCTAATTCTTTTTTTTTTTAATTCATCAAAGATATTGTATTATTTCCACTCAAGAAACAAGATAAACATTACATTTTGATTTAACAGTAGATATGATATGGACCAAGATTACAGGGAAATTTAGGGGATCAACCATGGGTCGGATACTTAGATTTTACAAGAATATTTCTCAGTATTTCTCAAAGCTGATTTTTTTTTCTAAGGCCCTCTTGGTTGGATTTTTTCCCAAATAAATACCGTCGTAGCAAAATGCTTTATTTTTTCGCCGCCGCTTTAGGCCTGAATATTCTTTTTGACAAAAATTCAAGCAAAGATTTCTTACCCCCCCCCCGCCCCAAATCATATGGCTACTCGCTATCTTTTCAGAGATAAAGAGGGGTCTAGTGCATGACCTCAAGGGGGTTTCGGATCATGGAACCCCCTCCCTTCCCCCAATTTATAGGGTACATGAAATGATCTGGTTTAACTTCACCCCACTCCCTCGACTCCCTAAAGGTAAATACCCATTTTTTTCGCATATATAAAGAAGAAATGTTTCAACATATTCAGTATGGTCATTGAACCTCATTTTCCCGACCCCGCGAGTAGAGATCGAAAGAGAGAAAGAGAGATCAAGTGCGATAAAAATATAGGCATATATATGTATCAAAATAAACAAATTGTAAACTGTAAATACACAGCAAACATGCAAAATTTCCCGCCATGTTGATTGTTGCTAAACGTTTACTTCCTCCGTCCTAGAGAGTTCTCCTATGGGAATTCCCCTTTTTCTAAAATTAGTAACTTTTATCGAAATTGATTTTTGATTTTTGAAGTAATTGTAAATAGCCCCAAAAATGTTTTTGTACATTTTGAAAATATACTATTAGATTGATTACATGGTATGTTTACATTTTACAGGCATGGCTGCGTTTTTTGATATTTGCTTCAGGAAATAGGCTTAGAATTGCACATACAGCTACAAATTTTTCACTATTTTATCAAAGTAGGGAGACATTTTTTAGGTTTGAGCATAAATATCTGAAGTGTCCATGTTGTACTACAGTATTTAAAACAAATAAGTTCTGTATAACATATAGTTCTCATTAGAAGATACCATAAGTTAAAATCCCCATATTATCACAAACCAAATATTGAAACTGTGTTTCCATGGTAACGGATCACCGTATGACATTGTCCCCATTCACTTTTTTTCATATCTGATTACAATGATTATGTATATAAAATTTCATCACGATTGGTCACCATGCGTGCCAAATTTAGGTTGATGGTTACAGAGAATTGGTGTTAATATCTACATATAAAGGTTTAAGCGTGTTATTTTCTAAAAATGTCCCATTGATTGTTCGTATATAATCATGACAGTTGAATGCATGAGTAATTGTTTACTACACACTTCGCCTATCTAAGCAAGTCTACCTTGAGTAAATCACAATTTTAATACGTAACTCATTCATAAAACTTATTATCGAATAATTCATACACGTCACATATCAGTCCAATGAAATCTTTTGATTTCACTAGGGGCATATCATTCGCGCTCATTGCTAATTTTTCAAAAATTATGGAAAAATACAGTGTTAAACGCATGATGAAAAAGACGCTTAATTATACTTTGATAAGTTAATTTTCATTTTCTTTGGGAAAATTCGAAAAAAGGTCATAATTCCGGTCTCCTTTAAACATGTTAACGTGTAGAAAGAAATACTTTAAATTCGTTCCCGTGACATTTTGTAGCATCATATCCCACCAGATTCTGCTACATTTTTCGGTACATTTTTAGACATAGTAATTTTCACACTCTTTGGCCATATTACATTGTTTAGTCTGAAGATGACTGACGTGGGTTAAGTACCCGAAACGTGCATGTCTGGTCCATGCTGCAAATTAATCTGATCTTAAATGATGCTATTGAATTTGAAGACGTTTAACATGGATACCAAACGTCTTCAAATTGAATGGCATCAAATTGGCAGCATGGACTAGAGTTGCACATTTCGGGTACATAACCCTTGTCAGTGATCCTCAATCTAAAAAATTATTACGGCCAAATGTTTGTCAAGTGTATTAATGACTTCTTTCCAGCTCTGTAGCCCGAAAGAAGCTATGTTTTGGCACGTTATCAATTTGACATCATAAGTATAATTTAGTTATTTCGGAAACTTAATTCAAAAATATCATCGAAATAAGAGGAGGTTAACATCTAAGCACCATATCTCAAAAACATATTTTTTTTACATGATACTGAATCGGTCATACAGGAAATCTGGAGCCGCGAACTTTCTGAAAAGTAAATGTACAAATTTAAAGTAAACAAAATAACACCATAACGCTACTGAAATAATTTAAGCGGCTTATGAAGTATCACCGATGAGGATTTTTTAAAAACATCCAAAACACGTGTCTTGTGCATAACAAATTGGTTTGGACTTTTCCTCAAGAAGGTATAAAGTTGGAACACTTACGTATTATTAGTTAAAGGCCGACGGGGAACTATATAAGGGGACAGGTTAATTTTCTGTTATTTCCTCACTGACCGCTATAGGGTTAACATTTCTAATTGGTATCTTATTGTTTCCCTTTAATCCTTTTACCCCTATATATTTTTAATTGAAAGCTTAAAAAATATGAGACCTGGATATCTCATTAGCATAATAAAGGATTACCTGTCGGTTTGTCTTTGATGTAACACGCCGCTCGCAGACGGCGTTGTCTTCAAAGACGGTATGCCACGCCTATTAAGCGTATGTCACTCGGGTATAACTATTAACGACCGGGTGGTTAATACACACATTCTAGCGGTCTTATTGAATGTGGACGGTTGCAATTCTAAACATAAGTATGTTTTACTTAATTTATGGTGCATAAGAATTCTTGATTAGACACATTGCCAAAACCATTTTTGAATAATGAAACGTTACTTTATTGCTTTATTCTTACATTTATCAACATTACCAAACTGTAGAAGGTTAACATGCTTGCATCGTCCATTTTATGTTTTGGCCACACATTTTATTTATTAGTTATTACGCCTTTAGATAACTTTTACACAATAATTTCCATTTTCAATATTGAAGTATATGTTATTTTATTTCATTTCAGTGCACCATACACGCATCTTAACAAGTTATGTCTCATCAGTGACCGAAAACTGATCAGGAATTATGAAGAGCAAAAACCTAACTTGACAAATATCTGTCAAATAACATGCTTAGGACAAAGTTATTTCATCGGGGAGATACCCCTTAGTTGTAGAAAAAGTAGCAATCCAAGAAATGCTTGTGTCGCCTGCGAAGCGGAGTTTTTTTTTATTGAAAGTAGGTAAAATATCTAGTGCAAGGACACAAGGTTTTATATGATGGAATGTTTAGAATTTCAAAGGTCTCTTCATAAGAAATACACAATTGAAATAACAAAATCCTATCACTTACCAATCAAAATATATAGCCAATCTTATTTTTTTTAAAAGTAGGTCAAATATCGAGGTTAAGATCATGACGTAAAAAATTATGGTGTGTGTAGAAAGTTCTTTTCATATGGAATACACATGTGACACATTTATGTCCTATCGCTTATCAATCAGAAGATAAAGCCAATCTCAGATTTTTTGAAAAGTAGGTCAAATATCTAGGTCAAGGTCACAGGTAAAAAATGATGGTATGAGTAGAAAGGTCTTGTCACAATGAATACATATATGGAATATCAAAGCCCTATCACTTACCAATCAAAAGATAGAGTTAATCTTAGATTTTTTTTGAAAAGTAGGTAAAATATATAGGTCAAGGTCAAGAACAACTTGCAACAAGGTCATAGGCGGCACAGGCTTGCAATATAACCTTGCAGTCATCGCTATTTTCCGACGCCATTTTACTCAATGATAAAACCCGAGAGGCATCGCAGGTAGGGCATGTCGTCACGGTGACGTCATTCGTACTTCTGGCGTAAACATTGATAAAGATTCAAAGGCAGAGGCACATATTTCAGCGTTTAGGGGCGAGTAAATAGGCAATGAAGGAAACGATTCTTACTTTGATGCAGGAAAATTTACAAGACTCACGTCTCAAGACGGTAGGTTTCGATTTATGGCCAGAATTTGTATTTTTCGTGGAGACTTCTCGCTCAGCTGATCGTGTTGGCAACGTATACGAATGAAGAATTAATCCCGGATACTGCATCGTATTGCATTGAAACAAAGACAATGCTTGTACATTATATACCTCATAAATGTAGTTATACTTAGTGGTATATACTTGCAATATCTAATTTACAAATACGACGCCCAAGTTCCAATCTGCAAGAATCTTGCAGACAAACAATAGGCGATGACGGCAGATGTAGATTTCAAACTGAAGAAAAGCGGAACTGAAATCGGACGCATGCGTAGGAGAATGAGCCAAGAAGTTAAAAATACAGTATGTGTTGAAAGGTCTTGACACAAGGAATACACATGTGAAATATCAAAGCCTATCATTTACCAATCCAAAGATGTAATCAATCTTAGACTTTTTGAAAAGTAGGTCAAATATCTAGGTCAAGGTTACAAGGCCATAAATTATGGTATTTTTAGAAAGATCTCGTCACAAAGAATACATGTGTGAAATCTCAAAGCCGTATCACTTACCAGTCAAAAGTTATGGGGTGTGCAACCCAAATGTGACAGACAGACGGACAGCGGATAAAATGTTCCCTAAGTGTCGCTATGCTTCGCAGGCGACACATAAAATCATCAAATTGTGTGACGGAGAAATTAATTTTTTAGATATGCATAACTGATACAGGGAATATTGACATTAGACTTGCAGCGCTTCACTGATCTTTTTCAAATTTGAGAAGCTTTTGCTAAATGATGCGGAAGGGTTCCAACTCTATACCTTCTTGACGAAAATCTCAAACCAATTTTCATGCACCAGACACGTGTTTCGAATATTGAATTCTCATCAGTGATTCTTCAAGCCAAAGTGCATTCCATAAGCAGTCCAAGTATCATTTATAAAGATAATATATTCGAAAATGCATTCTAATGAATCGTTTTATACATTAGCATCATTTAAAAGCAGATGAATTCACCGTGTGGACCAGACATGCGCGTTTCGGATATTTTAACCTTGTCAATGATCCTCAATCAAAACAATGGAATATAGCCAAAATCTATGAAAATATGTCCAAAACATACCGAAAGACGTAACAAGATGACTGGGATATGATGCTACAGGATCCAGATTTCAGACGGCTGAGGAAATTCAGTTAACAGAACTTTTAATTTTGTGTTGCAGTGTGGAGTTGGTAATACTATTCCCCCGCGACCTGATATTTCAGTGTTTTAATTCCATTACGTTCTCTAATCCTGTGCTTGTCTGCTCTGTGTTTTGGGGTTTTGCTGAGAATGCTGCAAACTGGTGTTGTTGAAGATCCCCTGCTTTGTTTTGAAAGTTGTCCTCTTGCAGCATTAACAGACACATCTTTTTATTGCGAAATAGGAGGGGAACCTCCTAAAGACATTTATTTGTCAATATCTGACTTCCCTGTATTCCATCAGAGTTTTAAACTGGAACATTGCAACCACTGAATGCCCAAAACGGGTATCTAATTGGTCGTATGTCCGGAAACACTTGCATAACAACGACATCTAGCATTTTCTGAGAATTGGTTACAACAAAAAAAAGAATAGGAGGAGAACCTCCTAAAGACTCTTATTTGTCAATATCTGACTTACATGTATATTACATACCTGTATTCCGTCAGTTTGTTTAAACTGGAACATTGCAATCATTGAATGCCCAAAGCGGGTATCTAATTGGTCGTATGTCCGGAAACCACTTGCATAACAACGACATCTAGCATTTTCTGAGAATTGGTTACAACAAATTTCATTTAAATATGTTTCATAAACGTTCCCAACGAGTAGTCTCATTCCACTACTTGAATTCCAACAATGTCTTAAAGAAATGCAAAACCTTGGTATAAGTTCTTCCGGTGGAACGACTTTAAAATCGCTGCCCAGCTGATAGTAATATAAAGCAATTTCTTCGACTGGTTTATTGCGAACATGACTAAAGTCTATATGGTCAAAACCAAAACTGAAATCGAAATAAATTTTCCAGTTTTCAAATTTGGTGACGTTGTTGCACAAGGCAATGTTTTTGTTTTCATACACAATCCCATTGCTCCCCGTGACAACGATCTTCTCAAGAAAGTCCTCCATTGGTGAGTTAGCTTGCAATTTTTCTCTGGAGGTTTTCATATCGTCTGGGCAATTTTTCACCAGGAAGACACCAACATCCCGTCCGTACAATACCTTACACTCTAGATTTGAAACGCCAAAATTTGTTTTGTCTATATCTGTAGAACAAAATGCATTTATTACTCATTTTGCATTGTCATATCTAGGCTTTTCAAAGGCAAGCTGGAATAAACGGACATTGTTCTGGTACCAAGGCGACTTTGAAAAGTAAAAAAAGACATGCATGTTTCGGTTACTTAACCCTCATCAGATATCCTCAGTCTAAGCAATGTTATACCGTACAACTAGAGATTTTCGCTATATACTTATTTTCGCGAGTGATATGAAATAGCGAAAATAAATTCACTTGAAAAATTATGTTTGATAAGGTATGTCATAAATTTGTATATTAGTTTGATTTCTTTCTTATTGTACGTGTGTCATTCTTCACTTTTTTTTCTGATTTAACTTTTAGACAAGTGAAGGGGTTTATTCATATGACAGAACTTACTAAAACCCAATAATGAAAGGTACAAACAGTAAATTTGTTTGAAATTTCTGAATAGCGACAATTTGTACTCGCGAAAATAAAGACATTCTTTTAAAACAATAAAATCACGAAATTTGATACTCGCGAAAATTTCTGGCCATACGGTATGGCCAAAGAATGTGGAAGTTATTTTGCCCAAAAATGTATCAAGAGACGCAACAGGATCGGTTGGATATGATGCTACAGGACCTATGTTTTAGAACTTTGAAGACATTTTGATAAAGAAATCGTTGAATGCGTTGAAGAAACGATCAACCGAAGTTGATCGAACTTGGCTACATGTGCCTTTGGGGACTAGTACAAATGTTAAAAGTCTTCAAATTCAATGGCATCACGCGCGTTTCAGGTACTTAGATGGCAACATTTGAGCTAAGCCAATCACAAGCTCTGAAATGGCTCGTCTTAGAAAAGGCTTCGCTTACGCTCCGCCCACTTCTTATTCATGTAGAAAATTCAAATAACCCTCTAACCTATACTTAACATTCGTCGGTGGAATGCAATATGGCCAATGAGTGTGAAAGTTGAAATGTCCAAAAATGTCTCTTCTGTTTAACCTGCCAATACAAAATAGAAACATTGCATCATATCCCAGCCATCTTGCTACGCTTTTCTGTATATTTTGGACATATTTTCACAGATTTTGGCCATATTCCATTGTTTAGATTTAGGATCATTGACGAGGGTTAAGTACCCGAAACGTGCATATCTGGTCTATTGTATTGTAAATTTATCTGCTTTTAAATGAAGACGTTTAACACTTAACAAAGGGTTAGTTCATTCCGCACGACAATTGTTCTTTAATTATTTTTTTGGTAATAAAACAACATACTTTTATGTTATTTTGAGGTTTTGCTGTAGGTGCTACAACCTGGTGTTGTTGGAGATCCCCTCCTTTGTTTTATATGATCGCTGCTATGTGTCTATCCTGTCTGTATTTCGCATAAATTCTTATGCTTTGAAGATTTCGTGATGAGGCTTAAAACGTTACCTTTTTTCTGTCCATTTTCTCCCTTGGGGGCATCGATTTGGTGACTTTCGTGGTCGATGCAACAGTCGTCATGGAAACTACAGAGTTCATCGCAGTAGCAGTTAGGCACATACACCAATTTATTATAAGTACACGTGTTTAATTCATAACACGGGTTGTTTTTCTCTATTATTCTTCCATCTGTTATATTCAAATCTCTGTTTGATGGATTTTCATTACCTAAAATATCGAAGAAAAAAAAAGAAGAGTGTTCGAATCTATTTTCGATGTTGTCAGTAGAAAATCAAATAGTGATACCTTCAAACACACTTAATTTCAATAAAGGTTGTTTCCAACGATTTGTCTTCTATCTGTTCTATGAATAAATCTGCTAGATCAATTTACAAAACCTACGATATAGAAAAAATTGTTCGAATGTATTCCTAAATGTAGTCAAAACAGAACTAAGAAATAACAACAGTGTGGTCGTAGTTTGTTGAACAGTAATACCTGAATCGCATTTGCATCTGCAAGGTGAAAATATGAAGGGATCATGCGACAAGCGAATTACAGGACAACAAACCACGGTCACGCGGTTGTTATTTTCATTCTAATATATTCCTGTTGTAGCATACGACAAGTTTTCAGAAAATGAAATTGACGACAATGTAGTTTGTAGAAAACGAAATGGACAGGGCTTCATTGTACAGTGATTTTGTTGGAGATTTTACTCCAGGCAGGTTATATGCATGTACTACAGATAGAGATAAAATTTCAAGTCATGTTTAAATTAAAATTTCCATACCTACAAAGGCTATCATTTTGTAAAAAAAAAAACAGAATAAGGGCAAATTAAAATATACACAGAGTGAAATTCAAAGAGTATATATAGACATTACACATTTACAGTAATAAAACCAAATGTTACATAACGTAAGAAAACTATCCCTTGATAGATACTAAACAGTGTTTCTTGCTAGACATAGAACTAAAATGTGAACTTTAAAATACCTCAAAAAGAGAAGGAATTCGCAATTGATATCTAAGTAAATAAAAAAAATTAGATTCCATGATAATTGTTCTAGTCAGCATTAAAGCTTTCCACTGACGTCATAAAACCTTTTATATGAACTAGTAGATGAATAATGAAATATTTTAATTCTAAAGAGGATATTTAGCTCAGATACCAATGTATAATGGATTTAGTGAATCAGTGGTCCTTCATTTAGTAACGCGGAATTTATTTCTTGAACAATTAATGTTTTTAGTTTCAGACGATGCAGTTTTTGTAAAAATATATCCAATTTATATTAATCTACGATCTGTGCGCATAGATAAAAGGACTTCCTCAATTAACATGATTAGAATGACGGGGCATCAAACATCAATTGGTCAAAAATTTCTAAAAAATATATTTCATGAAATTTCGCTGAAAAATCAAAAGTTCACCAATTTTGTTTTTCTGCATTTGTTTTCTTTCTTTTTCCTCAAGGGGAGGTTTCTTTGTCAGGATCTTCATGAACTCATTCTTAACACGATCATTTTCAAAATATTTCTTCTTTCGAAATCTACTAATCTAGTGCAAAAGCTTTTTTTTTTCAAAATAACACATTAAACAATGATAAATACATATAATTTCGATGTTTTTGGCATAATTTCCTTCATTACCCATCAAATACCTTAACTTTAAGGATAGAAATAATAAGAACTTTAAATTCTCAGAAAGCTGAGGTTTTATTTTTATTAAAAATTAAAGGAAATAAAGCAAGCATTTTTTTGTTATTTAATACTTACTTGACATCCTTGCCTCGGCATAAACCATCAATATGCGCAGATGACAAACGAAGAATAAGAAGATGATTTGGGAAAGATGTTTCTTGTTCATTTTGGAAACTCTTCTCAAAGGAAATTAGGAAAAACGGTATTTATCTACTTCGATCACACATAAATTATATAAAAAACAATAATCATTAAGATAATAGGAAATGAACTGAGTCCGCCGCTATGAGAGAAGGCCTTTTTGGTTCACCTGAGCAAACGTACTGGCAATAAAAATAACGCATGATGTTAATTTGCAAATAAAACATATGTAGCCATAACAATTTCTATATAGACATAACCTCAGAGAGGCCATGCATTTTATATAGTTTTCATTTTTGTGCATGGACATCTACGGCGGTAACGGCTAGCCGACAGGGGATGCTTATTCCTCCCTAGTACCTGGTCCCAACTCTAGCTTGCTAGGGGTCCGTCGATCCTCAATGTTGTGCTCTATTGTAAATGCTGTATGAGATTATCGCCAGGATCTTCTTTAATAAATTTGTGTCACACTTATGCCGTGTGGAGCTCGTAAAAAAGTTCCCCGCGAGGGGTTAGACAGTAATTGTTTTAAAGGCTTTTCCCTGACGTGGTCACCATAGCACTTTCTATATAGACATAACCTCAGATAGGGCATTGTTTTCATTTTCGTGCGTTAATATCAATGACGGGTGCGGCTAGCCAAATAGGGGATGCCTTCTCCTCCTGGACACCTGATCACAACGCTATCTTGCTAGGGGTTGGTCAATGCTCAGTTTTTTTGCTCTATTGTGAGTGCTGTTGAGATTGTTGCCAGAATCTTTATCTCATCCCTGTCGTATTTATGCCCTTTGTCGCGTGGAGCTCGAAAAAATGTTGCCCACGAGGGGTATGTCAGTAAGTTTTTTCATGCTTTTCTTTGACGTGGGCACCATAGAACTTTCTATATAAACATGCATTTTATATATAAGTAATCTTAAGAAATTTTCGAATGCGTTGAAGAAACGCTCAACCGAAGCTGATTGATCTTGGCTTAAATAAATATCATATATATACTTATATAACAACGCTTCACCTCAACAATTGATTGAAATCAAACACCTTAAAGTATAACAGTGAAGTGTAAGTCTCCATGAACAAGACAATAGCCAACCCCCGAGTGGAGGCAGGAGCAAGTGCCTGGGGAGATTGATCGTTTTCTGACTTCATGGAACACCCACTACGAATGCCAAATAGATAAGTGTCAACCCGGTCAAGTCTAAATAGTAATAGACGGTAAATTGGAAAGGTCCATGTCTCGCGTTGAGGTTTTGTAGAAAAACAATATGATAAAGCAGGAGATGCTTTAAGTTACTCTTCCTGGGCACCTGGTCTAACTCCAATATTGGGAGTTCGCTTCTTTTCATATGGTGGAGATTTTTGTTTGTTTGCTTTGGTTCCTGATTTATCCTGATTTATCCTGATTTTGAATGCCTTCGGTTTCTTATTTTCTGGGTTGTAGATTTTGTGCTGTATGCGGGGATATGGTCATTATCCATATTTGTTATTGATACATTTACATATTCTAACTTTTTCTACACAGCGAAAGAATCCTATAGTTCCAGTAACAAGGAGAAATGTACTCTTACTTGATGTAATCTGCCTTTTGGATTCAGCTTTGCACCTTGGCAGACAGTAAGGTTTTCAAAAATTAATTTCACATTCTTCAATAGATTGTGGATTTTGAATACTGGATAAGGTTTTCTGTTTAACTGAACTTCGAACACGATATGCATTGAAAAAAGACGTCAAAAGAAATAATGCCCGGGTAAGCTAACTAAGATAAAAATGAATTTTATTTTTTTTACTAATTATAATTTCTCAGATTACCATTTTTTTTTCATTCTTTATATTAATTTCTTTTTGGCTTTGTCTAAGTCATTATTGAAATTAAAATGCTAACCTACGCTGTTTAAAATTATCTATTTGTGAAAGAAAAAGATATTCAGGATTACAATGTGATTAAAACCCTGGACTATGTTACTTATCTATATCATCATTATCTATAATAAAAATATGTTACTTATCTATGATTAATAGAGATATTGTTTTTGTGCGTAGATCTAGTCTCGGGTAACCAGAATCGTGCTAACTTCCTGAATGGTATTCTTTAATTGTTTTATCATACCGTCATTTTGACGTTACTGTAACACGTATCTGGTCCATAATAGATTGGTTAGAAATTTCCTTCGGGAAGGCAAAGAGTTTGAACACTGCTGTATTATTGAAATAAACACTAATTCGTATCTTCTGCTGCAGTGTGAAGCCGTTCCTCGTGAAATGGATAATTTTAAGCTCTCTCGTCTAAAAGAAGCTTTGTTTTCGCACTTTATCAAATTGACGTCATTAGTATTATTTTGCTATATCACCGAAATTAAAGGATGTTACATCTCATCACCATCCCGCCAATGCTATTTTGACCACAGATTTCATTTAGATATGCTACTGAATCGATCCTACAGGAAATATGGAGCCACACACTCTCTGCAAATTGCAAAAATATAATAATTTCAAAAAATATTATCAGAGGGCGCTACTAAAATTAATTTTGCCTGTGTCTAAATATCACTTTGGATGACGCATCACTGATGGGGATTCACATCCGAAACACGTGTCTAGTGCATAATAAATTGGTTTGAAATTCTCTTCGGGAAGTTATAGAGTTGGAACACCTCTGTATTATTACAAATGATAAAGAAGCTCGTCCCATTTGGAAACCAATTCTCTACAGAAATAATCTTTTCAACAAACGTACCATTTGCAGGGATATCCTGTAACATCATACCCCACCCATCCTTCTACGACTTTCGGAACATTTTTGGACATGACAACTTTCACATTCTTTGGCCATATTACATTCCTTAGACTGAGGATCACTGACGAGGGTTAAATAACCGAAAGTGCATGTCCGGTCCATGCTGAAAATTCATTTGTTCTCAAATGATACTATTGAATTTGATAACATTAAACATCGTCTTATTAAGAGGAATTACAGCTAGATTAAATGAGCATCTTCTCATAAAGGCCAATTAAGGTATTATTAAATGTAATAAATTACCGATTCTAAAATAAAGGACCGTGTATGGGTTCCTGGTGAAAATGGTTCCCCAAAATCGACTCCTCCGAAATTTTGTTATCAATCATAGAAAGAGAGATATCTTTAATTTGAGAATACTTGTTTTAAAACTCCTCCTCGCTTTCTAAGACAAGGTTAATTTAGCACGCTGCAATATGATACAAAATAATCGAAACAGGCGCAAAGAAACATCAAACATCAAAGACATTACATAAAAGGAAGGAGCCCAATGTGCACCCGACGCCGACTTTGGACGACTATCTGTTATTAGCAGTTAATGTAGTTATCCGGATTACGTGCGTACAGGGATATAACTCTATTTTCATTTCACGTAATTTTTTTAACCAAATTAAATGATAAAGAAAGTGACCTTAGTTTGTTACATTATTAAAAAAAAAAAACAAATCAAAAGGAGACGGGCAAATTTTAATGTTTGGCCTGAATATCTCGAGGGGAAGCTCCTCTAAATGTGGACATGACAAATATGGATAATGACCATATCCCAATATATAGTACTAAATCGATAATTCAGAACAACATAAACCGAAGAACCAAAGCGAACAAAGAAAACCTCCACCATATGAAAAAAGCGAACTCCCAACATGGGAGTGAGAGCAGGTTCCCAGGTAGAGTCAGCATCTCCTGCTTGCATGCAACGCCCATAAATTAAATTCGGTAGAATTGTCACATCCGGTTGCTTCCATTTCGGAAGATACAACTTTATTCGGTTGTTAGATGGTTCAAATGGTCTAAGACAGAATATCGTCCACCATTCTGGAGAGTGGGACATCATAATGTATGATGAGTTCCCCATATGGACCATAAAAAATCCTCAGTGACGATGTTAGTCGACCACAAACGTATCCCTGACTGAGCAGCTTACCTAAAAGACACCTAGCTCTCAGAACAAAATCTGTATATTTGGTACTTACTCTGGCATAGCGTTTCAAATGAGATATGAACACGCTATAAACAGGCGACGAAAGGATGTTGCTACCCAGAAAAGGAAAGTTTGTGATGTTGAAATTGAAGTTGTCAAGTTTGTCATAGAGTGTTCAATTCAAATCTATCTTGGATGAAGCACTGGTTGCATTCTTAAGAAACACTGATTGATTCAGGCTAAATATCATTGTTGCATTCGTACAAAATAAACTATATCCTTTGGTTAAAAACACCTCCCCTAAAAGACGATTCATAAAAATTCCATTTATTAACAAAGGATTTGATCTTCTGAACATCTCTAATATTTTTCAGGATCATCGCGTACAAAGTGCCATTCCTCAATATTTTGAAAATTTAGAACCTCCTCTTATTTGTTACAAATATAAGAGACCTATTCGAAATTTCGTTTTTAACTACAACAAAGTTACACAATATCCTAAAATGCTTGAATCATGTCCTGCTTCTTGAGAATGTGCAACGTCTGCATATCTATATGGTGACTTTTCAATTATCAAGGACAGGCAGCTCCGTGGTCTTCTTAAGAAAGGACCTAAGTATAGAATCCCATCCAAGATAAATTTAATTAAATGTCGCGAAGTGCTAAAGGAAGCTTTATATACCTATACCAAACGATGGTGTAAATCGGAAGGAGTCGAATCGCATGCTCTGAATGACTTGAAAAGCCTCATTTTGGATATTACCGATATTCGAAATGATAACTACCACAAAAATCCTCAACTTTTTGAAGATCCAATTTCTAAATCTGAAAGATATTTCAAATCCAAGTTACGTAATTTACTTGATAAATATGTCTTCGCGCCTGCAGACAAAGCAGCCAACAACACCATAATTATTTGAAAACGCTACTACATATGAACATTAGTTTCGGAACTTTCCTCCACTAAAACTTATATCGAAAGCAACGAAAGTGTTCCCAATATTTTGAACAAACATAACAGTGAAATTTCTTCTTTTAACATCCATATTTCTAAATTGGATCTCCCTACAATATACTGTATACCAAAACTTCACAAGTCTCCTTACAAGTTTCGATACATTGCTAATTCTAGCAACTGCTCAACAACAATTTTGTCTAGAAATCTGACGTCAGCACTCACGGCTATAAAGGAACACGTGGCAAAATACTGTGAAACTGTCATGAACAGGAATGGCGTAAACTTCTTTTGGTCTATTAAAAATTCATGGGGTGTGATTGACAAAATGAAATCACGAAATTTTGAAGCAAATACGATATCTTCATACGACTTTTCTAATATGTACACCACGCTTCCTCACGACAAAATAAATGATCGACTGTCCAAACTCATTAAATGGTGTTTTAATCGAGGGGGAAAAACTTATATTTGTACTTCTGAATCGAAGGGTTTCTTCTCCGCCACAGATTACAAATCATACAAATCATGGACATGTGGTGACCTGTGTATTGCCTTGTCCTTCCTTTTGGACAATATTTATGTAAGATTTGGTGAGAAACTCTACAAGCAGGTTGTAGGGATTCCAATGGGTACTAATTGTGCGCATCTTGTTGCAGATTTATTTTTATACACGTATGCAAATGAATTTATTCAAAATCTTCAAAAACAAAGAAAAAATGATGATGTGAAATATTTCATTGGTACTTCTAGGTACCTGGATGATATTCTTGCTATCGACAATCCTGTTTTTGAGAAATATAAAAATGTTATTTATCCACAAGAATTGATTTTAAACAAGGCTAATGTTTCAAACACAGAAACACCATTTTTGGACCTAAATATCAAAATTGTTAATGGAGAGATCCATACAAGTGTATAAGACAAAAGAGATGATTTTGGATTTAACATAGTAAATTTCCCTGGCTTGACGGTGATGTTTCTAGATTACCGTCCTATGGTATCTATATTTCACAGCTCATCCGGTATGCTAGAGCATGTACTGATGTTTTGGATTTTCATAGTAGAAATTTACAAATTACCAAGAAACTTTTAGGACAAGGTTTTCGCTTTCACAAACTAGTAAAGACTTTCCGGAAATTTTACAAAAATTATTGTCAACTTCTTCTGAAATTCGGACCAATACACGCAACAGAGTATATTACTTTGGGTATTTCACAACCTGCATTTTATGGTGACATTATTAACAAGATAAGAAGGATCAAAGGCAGACAACATCACTATCGAAAATGCGTCAGAATCATCAAACGCCTTTTATACCGTGGGTATGATCCTAATGTCACCAGACGGACACTAGGCTTGGTACTTGACCAATCTACAGTCTTGTACAAGCGCATTCTTAAACTTGCACTCTGACTGACTGTGACGACGGGATTCCACGACGGGCCCTGTCTAAACCTCTTTAGAGAAGACAGGGCCCCGACCACCTGTCCTCTCTGAATGTCAGTCGGACTCCTCGGGTGATAACATACATGAGCTCGCGGCGGCAGAGCACGGATTGTATTACGTAGGCTCTCTTTTTATATCCATTTACATATTCATCTGTATTGCTTGGGCCCCTGCGTTTTGCGGTCTTGTTTGTGTGTGGTCATCTGACAGTGAGGAGGTTGTTTTACACCACAATTGTACGTTCTTCGAGACCTCTGGGTAATCGGAAAAATGGGAGGGTTGTGCGCACGTAATCCAGGATAACCATACTTTCTGCTATTTCCGTGGCAGATGGCCATCCTAAGTCGGCACCGGTTGCCCATTGGTCTCGTTTGTTTATGTGTAGTCCTTTGTATTTGATGTTTCTGTGTTGTGCGTTGACGTTCTTTGTCCCTTGTGCGTCTCTTTGTGCTTGTCTGCTTTGTGTTTTTGCATTGGGTGTTTTGGGGTTTTGCTGTGGGTGCTACAACCTGGTGTTGTTGGAGATCCCCTCCTTTGTTTCATGTGACCAACAGATCGCAGGACAACATTTGTCCAGATAAGATGCTGAATCATTTCCCTCTGTGGTTTCTTCAAATTCAAGCTCCGAAGGATATATTCTGCTGAGGTAATCCGCGAATATTGGATTATTGATGGGCAACACATCGTCTATGTATCTGTAAGTGAAGTTAAAGTTAGAAGATATGTATCTGTTCCGTTCGGAATCCTAAAATTGAATGAATTCAGCTTCGTACGAATAAAGAAAATCTCGACAAGGAGTGGGGCATACTTGGTTCCCATTGGAATTCCGACAATTTCCTGTAATACCTTTTCTCCAAACACCACAAAAATTAATGTTGTCGATCAGGAAGTTTAACATCTGAATAATATCTGCTTTTAGTGTACTTATTCTTGGAATCGAACTTTTCTTGAATAAAGTAGGTTTTGTCATAATTTACAACAATAAATGCAATAAAGTAATTATTTTATATTTGCGATTGCCATTCGTGCTTGTAAACGCATTACTTATGACTTACTAGAATCTGGGATTGTTGTGTAAAGTGTCGAAAAATCAAAGGCTTTGATAGAATGAACTCTATTGAAACGAGTGGATTTCAGATCTTCTAGAAGTTCCTTGGAATTCCATTATTTCCGTATCTGGTTAATATCGCTTCGGATATATACCGTAGAACAACATTTTTGAAATCAAGATTTGATTTCAGTTAAATTTGGTGAGTAAGATCGATACAGATTTGGTTGAACATTTTGAGGACCAGCGATGAAACGTTGTTTGTATGAATTTTTATGCATTTTAGGTATGCAATATAAGTATGGTAAATCTTAATCTAAATTGTATATATATCCATTTTTCCTCTACCTCAAGTCTATCAAAAGACGCAACCCTGACCTTAAAGTCTTGTCTATTCTGTGTTAAACTTTTGCATCAGGTGTGTTGGTGCTTTGCTGTTGGTACCTCATCCAGGTCTGGTTGGAGATCCTCTCCTTTCTTAAACAGCCTATAGTGTAGAATAGATATTTGTAGAAATTCATTACCTCTTGAAACTTCAACTCAAGCTTGCTAGGGGTCCGTCGATGCTCAATTTGGTGCTATTGCGAGTGCTATCGAGATTGTCATCAGAGACTTCTTTATCTCTTTAATATTTTGCATAGAAAGTGGGCCGGTTTACTATATAATCCATATATACTTTGGATGTGTTATAAGAAAACCTAGATTCATTGCTTCCAGTAAGGTTTCATGAAATTCTTTGCAGCGGTTGCAGTGAAGATTTCCAAAATGAGTCAGCCAATTAGAACCCTTGGTGGTAATATTTATTGACCGATCGGCATGAAAAATACAAACTTGGTGGAGGACCTTGAACACATGCTTCCTGTAAGGTAGCGTGAAATTTCGAGCAGTGGTTGCAGAGGTGAAGCTGAAAATGTGTCAGTCATTCATAACCCTTGGCGGCCTTACTTGTTGACCGATCAAAACGAGACACAAAAACAACTTAGTAGACGAACTTAGGTACTTGCTTCCAGTAAGGCTTTGAGAAATCTTGTGCAGCGGTTTCAGAGAAGAAGTCGAAACTGCATCCGCCAATCAGAGCCCTCGGTTGACCGATCGGCATAAGAAACACAAACCTTTTAAAGGACCTGGAGTACTTACTTCATGTAAGGTTTTGTGAAATTCTATGCATCGGTTACAGAGGAGAAGTCGAAAATGAGTTAGCCAATTAGAGCCCAAGGTCGCCATGGTTGTCAACCGATCGGCACGAGAAACACAAACTTGGTAGAGGACCGCCAGTATTTGCTTCCTTAACATGTGTAAAATTTTATGAAGCGGTTTCACAGAAGTCGAAATGCGTCAGCCAATCAGAGTCCTCGGTGGTTTTATTTGTAGACCAATCGGCACATTAAACTTCAGCTTCATAGAGAACCTGGAGTACTTTCTTCCTGTAATGTTTCGTGAAATTCTGTGCAGCAGTTACACAGGAAAAGGCGAAAATGCGTGAGCCAATCTGAACCTTCGGTTGCCATATTTGTTGAGCAATTTGCACACAAAAAAAAAAAACATGATAGAAGACGTTGAGTATTTGTTTCCTCTACGGTTTCGTGAAATTATGTGCAGCGGTTACAGAGGAGAAGTCGAAAATGTTTACGCCGTTCGACGGACGTATAGCTAACTTGAGTTTAACTCATGTGATCTAAAGTACTTAATGTACCACTTTAAACATATCTAATGAACTATGTTATATATTACTTTCAATTAGATACACATTAATACACATTATACCGTGTAAGCATTGTTTTCTGTTTGCTATTTATTTCAAAACGCGAATATAAATCTTCGCAAAAATAGAATCAAGAATTTTCATTAACTGCACACTCAGTCTCTATCCAAAAATGTATGAATATGTGCTATTCCTAGTTTTCTCTTACATCTGAGAATGAAAGTCAAACACAAAGCCGAAACTTTATTCTAAAAATTGCGATTAAGAGGAAAAAACAAACAAAACGGAATTTTCTCACGCGAAAAACTAATTGGACAAAAAGACGGATACTATTACACAAGATCCACAGAAGCACGAAGGACAACTTATCTAATACACTCTTCAGTGAAAGTGCAGAAGGAATACCTAGATAAATGTAATAAAATTCTTATGATTTTACCCTTACCTTCTCGACTTTGAAACTGAATAATTATAAGGACTTCGTTGATGTTTATTTGATCGTAGGTCGAAAAGTAAATAGAAAGTTGATTCAATATGCAATACCAAATATGTAATTAAGTAGCTGTCCATATAAAAACCATGCAATAGGTGCTACACTTAGGGTTTCAGAATTCTGTGATACTTTATCATCAGTTAGTATTAAGTGCATATATGGTGTTTATTTCATATGAGACCTGTTAATTCACGGTTGCTAAGGAAACGCCCTGATCAAAATTTGCATAGCAACCAATGCAAAAATGATATTGAAATCTTTAAAAATGACGGTTTTTTGCAACATATTTTTACATTTTAGATGGCTTCTGTGATAATTGATTCATATCAGATAAATTAGGCCTAAGTTCCTTGATAAAATGGAATGATAACATCTTGTCAAAAATAATTCCAAATCGACAAATTTTTGGGACAAAATTGGCAAAAATTCAAAAATCCATTTTTTATGAAAAATAAGCAAAAATATACTTTTTCAAATTCAAATATTTTCAATTACCAATTCAATACATCTATTACATTATGATTACAAAATAATATAGGCATCATATTTATGTATTATAGTTTCAATTTTCTCGGATCAAATATCAGACTCACGTTACTAAGCAACCAAAATCGCTAAAAATTGTGAATATCAAAATCATTCTTATTTTCATACAGATTATAGAATACAATGATACCACCAAATGAAAGTGAATAAGGGTGTGGATCACCTAAAATAATTTTTTTACAATTTCAGAAAATTTATTTGATGCTGTTGCCATAGTAACCAAACAATAATAATTTCAAAAATTAGAATAAATGGACATCTTATTGGCAATGTATTATTATTCTTTGATTATAAGTAGTAATTTGCGTTACATACTAAATAGAAATTATCAAATTAATTGAAAACATATTTGAAATCTTTTATTATTATTTTACAGTTAAGCAAAATAATTTAAGGGAAGATCCAGCCACTGTTAACATGGGTATGAATAGCCCAGAGATAAAATAAATCATCATTTTACTAATATCTTATGTATTTTCTGAAATTGACTGAACCTTTGAGATATGCATTTATTTATTCTTTAATTTTTTAAATTACGCATATTTATGTCTTTAAGAAAGATATTTGTTAATTTTTTTATATATTTTTTTCATGTTAACAAGGGTACTTTCCTTAACGACACATAGCAACCATCATATGGGAAATACTTATTATCAATATTGCTTGAGTGAATACTTCTCAGTGGCTTGAATAGGCTGAAAGAGCAGAAAATAAACTACTCTAAACATACATGTATGTAATTTACTAAATTTATCAATCTATCTCAACGATCTATAATTTACTATCACTAGGTAAGGTGTTACAATTTTCATCTTAAAAAGGCATAGCCACGTTATATAAAACACCAAGATCAGCATTTCATTTAGCAATCTTGTGTTTTCATGAGAAGAGCATGACTGCAAAAGGTGTGAATTAAATCCTTTTCACACATGTTTTAAATCGATTTTAAAGTTACTATTGATATCAAGATAGATTATTTGTTCCCCGTAATTAGAGATTCGGGGTAGCTGTCCCTTTGTTTCTTTCTTTGTCCGTTTATAAAAAAAACTTTAAACTTGGGCATAACTTTTGAATGAAAAATGATAAGACGTACATTCTTCCTGTAAAATTTCGTGACAAACTTCTCCATGAGTTGAAAAATTTGACCTTGTGATCTTAAAACCAATTCAATTTCTTAGTATCAATTGTTTCTTTGATTTCATCAGATGTATGAAGTACGCACTACTTTTTTTTTCGTTCCTGCTACGGAAGAGCTACGTAGATGTTACGTTGTTTGCCCCGACCACCCCCAATACGTAACGCAAACCAAAGCCGTGTACACAGTAAAAACGCACTAACCGTACGTGTTGGTAGGACGCATCAGTTCTAAACGTCTATGCCTTGGACTTCTTCATTTCTCTCGCGTAAATAATTTTGGCAAAAATACTTCTGTTACAAAGCAGATGCAAAATATATATAGGCTAAACCTTGGAGTCTAAATAACCTTTTAAAAACTTTAATTAAATATTGCTCATACTTCTAACATGTTTAAGAAATAACAACTAGCTAGGCGTGGTTTGTTGTCCAGTAATTCCCCGAGTCACATGAACCAATGAAATTATCATCGAGCTGCGACGAGGGGAATTACTTGACAACATATCACAGCTAGCTAGTTGTTAATTCAATTCTAAAATGTTCTACACGAGTTCTATAGCACTTGAATGGACGAAGCTTAGCGACCAGGCGAGTTCTGTAGTACAAATAGGGAGAAAATCCGAAGTCATGTTAACATATCCACTGGTACAAAACACCGACCTTGACCTTTGAGTATGACCTAGCTGCTTGACTTAAAAATGCCGACAGGGGCATTCGTGTTTCACAAGCAATTTTTAGCTCGCCCGGACGAAAAAGCCCTCGGTGTCGTCGTTGTCGTCGTCGTCGTCCTTAGACAAAACTTTAACCTGGGCTTTATCTCTTGAACTACAAGGGGTAGGGATTTGAACAGGGCGTTGAGACCATGACCTTTGACCTATTGATCTTGGAATTTGACCTACTTTTCAAAAACTTTAACCTGGTTTCTGACAAAAACCTGTATAGGCGAGCTATGTAATCTTTGATTACCCTATGTTTTTTTATATTTACAGAAAGAATACTTGAACACCGATATTTTATTCTACAATTATCTCTTACAAATGCTCTCTCTATTTTATGGGTTTTTTTTTTTTTTATTTTAACTCTCCTCCTCAAACATGGTATTTGGCAACAAAAAGGACTTCGGCCTGTAGGGCAGCATCTGTTGAATAATCCTGCCCGAAGGACCGCAATAAAGTTTGCCCTCTAGATACAATCATGAGTTTAATTGTGCACTTTCAAGAGAAATCCAAGTCCCCCATCCCGAAAATTTTGCTTGTTTTGCTCCAATGGAGGTTCTAAAGAGGGTCCCGACCCCCTACCTTTTTGCGGTCAATATTTTTACATCAATATTAGTTTGAATGAAATTTCTTTTTTTTCACCGTCAATAATAAATATATTTTGCTGGTGCATTTTTGCAGCAAAAAAGGGGGTGGGGGAGGGGGGGGGGGCAAAATGAGGCCTTAACTGTGCACATGTCTTGAAATGTATTTTTCGCCAATAAAAAAAAAGTGGCTACACTTTTTTTCGCAACCCAGTGTGAGCTCTACTAGGGATCCAGGTTTCATTACATCCATCGTGGATTTCAAATAAAACAGCTATTCTCTCCGATGCATTCCATATTCCCCATATTCTCACCTTCATACCACAGGGATTTATCGCGCTTCCCAGTTGCTTGACAGTTGTGAGTAACTCTTAGTACTATCAAGCAATCGGGAAGCGAGATCGTCTGAATCCCTGTGCTTCACACTGTACACGTATTTTGAGACCAAAATAAACTTACGAAGAGAGCCAACGACGTCTGAATTTCCAACTTAGCAACAACAACAAAAATCGCTAGCTCTTTGAAAAATTACTTTATCAGCCTATGTGATACATAAATTTTGTTTTTCTTTTTCAATAACTAGTATATACACGCATGCTTTGGATGTTCTTTTGTGGCAGGGGTGGGTGGTTATATCATGATGCACCCGATTGTGCATCCGTCCATCCATCCAAAGGAAACCATTACAGAGAATAAATTCTTTTCTCAAGCCGGCCAAGTCTGAATAATGGGTTACACTGCTCTGGAATCACTGAGATGAGGAATCACAGGAATCTATAATATCTTAAACGTTTTGCCCCATCCAGTTTTACAAAGAAAATAAAACGAGAAAAAGGCGCCAATGCAAATATGATAATGACGCAAATTATGACGTCGTTACTGATGACGTCATTTTCCCGTAATTGCTATTTTTCCCCTTGAATGCACTAATCTGAGGTATGTAAACGAGATGAATAAGCATTTAATATACAGATTTAAAAGCATTTGGGATGATATTAAACCGATTGTAGTTAGAAATCAATTACTTTTGCGCAAAAAGATTATGTCAGGAGTTTGAATTTGCTTCAGCACGAAATATCCAGATACACAACTTATGTACTTTTCATACCGAAGAGTTCCATAATTCCCCTAAATTAAAGAATATTTCTGGTCTTTGTTTTCTTCTTCTGATTGAGATCCAAGAAATTTGTTGTGATGAAAATCAACCATAACTCTTCCTCTTTCAAACTTTTTGAAGATTAGTTATGGGCTGTTCTGGTAATTTATTTCATAAAGGTTTCTTTTCTTGTATGTTACTATGGCGGGCTATGGGAAAATTCTTAATCTATTATAATTTTCTATAGGTCATAGCAGGAAAACTACACATATTTGAAAGCTAATATTTTGTAAAAATAATTTTTGTCTTATAAACTTTCAGTTTTGAACAAAGAAAACTATTTCCGTTACTAGTGATGGATCACTTTTTTTTCATTTTGCATGGTTTTTATATGGACAGCTACTTAAATTCAAATTCGGACTCGTGAAATGACAAATATGGATAATGACCATATCCCTGTCTACAGTACAAAATCGATAATTCAGAAAATCAGAAACCGAAGGCATACAAAATCAGGATAAAAACAGGAACCAAAGCAAACAAAAACAAAAACCTCCACCATATGAAAAGAAGCGAACTCCCGATATGACAGTGAGACCAGGTGCCCAGGAAGAGTAAGCATCTCCTGCTTGCATGCAACACCCGTCGCTTCAATTCGGAAGAACTGTCACATCCGGTTACTTCCATTTTGGAAGGTATAGAGTACAATCTTTGATTGGATTGTTCAAATGGTCTATGCCAGAATATCATCCATCATTCTGGATAGTGGGACATCATAGTGTATGACGAGTTCCCCATATCGACCGTAGAACTTCCTCAGTGACGATGTTTGTCGGTCACAAACATATCCCTGACTGAGAAGATTATCTGAAAGACGCCTAGCTCTCAGAACAAAATCCGTATATTTGGTACTTGCTCTGGCATAGCGTATCAACTGAGATATGAACACGCCATAAGCAGGCGATGAAGGGATGTTGCTACTCAGAAAAGGAAAGTTTGTAATGCTGAAATTGAAGTCGTCACGTTTGTCATAGAGTGAGGTGTTCATGTGACCATTAGTGTCATAGGACAACATTATGTCCAAATAGGATGCTGAATTATTTGTCTCTGTAGTTTCTTTGACTTCAAGCTCCGAATGATAGATACTGCTCAAGTAATCCGCGAATTTTGGATTATTGATTGACAACACATCGTCTATGTATCTGTAAGTGAAGTTGAAGTCAGAAGCTAGGTATCTTTTCCCTTCAGAGACCAAAAATTGAATGAATTCAGCTTCGTACGAGTATAGGAAAATGTCGGCAAGGAGTGGGGCACAATTGGTCCCCATTGGAATTCCGACAATTTGCTGGAAGACCTTTCCTCCAAACACCACAAAAATGTTGTCGATCAGAAAGTTTAACATCTGAATAATGTCTGTTTCAGTGTACCTATTTTCAGAATCTGACTTTTCTTTTACAAAATAGGTTTTGTCATAGTTAACAACAATAAATTTGTATTTGCGATTACCGTTCTTACTTGTAAACGCATTACTTAATTTTGCGAGTCTTTCTTTCAATTTAGAATGTGGAATTGTAGTTTAAAGTGTCGAAAAATCAAAGGCTTTGATCGAATGGACTCTACTAAAATGAGTGGATTTCAGACGTTCTAAAAGTTCCTTCGAATTCTTTAAAATCCACATCTTGTTGATACCAATGCGAGAATATACTGTCGAACAATATTTTTGTAGCCCAGATATGATTTCAGATAAAACTTTGGTGAGTAAGATCGATGCAGATTTGGTAGAACATTTCGAGGAACCAGCGATGAAACGTTGTTTGTACGGATTCTTATGCATTTTAGGTATGCAGTATAAGTATGGTAAATCTAAATCTAAATTGGTAGTGTCGAAGCCAAAGGTAGCAAGAGCTGATTTGTGGTTATCTATTATTTCAGAGGCAGAAAGGTTTGTTGGGGTGTAAGTGGGATTTCCAGGTGTCGAATTTAAACCCAACTCTTTAAAATATCTTTTTGCACTAAAACCGCGAGTTTTGATACTCATGAACAATTCCTTTTACATGGTATTTTTTGAGTAAATTGGGCCAAAAAGGAACCTTTAACAGTTACATTTCTCTCTGTAATATTTTTAAGATAAATAATGTCTAATTCCCCATGTGGTTTTAACGTAACTATACGTAAAATCAGGGAAAATGTGCATTTTTGGTAATTTCCAGGGCGTCTTGACCCTCTCTACAGCCGCCTTTGTTCAGGAAACACGTGTCTCTTAGAAATCATGGTCTTACTTACAGGGGTGAGGTACATGTAGCTTGTGTCACAAACCCTTTCCTTAGCAAAACAAACCTTTCCTTTACAAGTGTATATTAACATCCTTTTAGTTGTACTGGTGGAGAAGAAAATATCGCCAATTTTTGAACCATTTTTATTCTATATTATTTAATTTAATTATCTAAAAAAGAGTCATTGGCACCGTATCAGTGTTAAGAATAAGACCCCCCCCAAAAAAAATATTGTAAGTGGTTCCACTTTAAAGTGGTGCAACCTAGAAGTATTCAATGAGGAAATGAGATGTACACTATAATTCGAAGATGTCATTCCTTTGATACAAAACATGTCAAACAAAACACTCACCTAACGAATCTGCAACAAAATAAAGACACTACAAACACAGAAAACCAACATTCCGATCAAGTTAAACAAACATAGAAAAATGTATTCATAACAAATGGTACAGCCAATAAACACTTTCATGAAAAATATAAAACGTTACTGTAACAGAACTTTCTAAAGAGAACACAAAATGGAACAAAACAGACGGTGAGAAACAGACGTGAATCCCATATTGAGATAATACGGAAGTGTTCCAACTCTAAACTTTCTTGAAAAATTTTCAAACAAATGCTTATACACCAGACACGTGTTTCGGATATTTTTAAAATCTTCATCAGTGATGCTTCTACGCTTCCAAAAACATTTCAGCAGCGCCCCCTGGGTTGTTTTCTTATTAAATAATTATTTTTTTAGGGGACGTCAGGTGCCCGTATTAAGTGTCTTATCTTTATTCGCCAAGATAAAGTGATACGTTAAAATCTTTAAAAGATAAGTTGTCGTTTAGATAAATTGATAATGGTAAAAGGTTTAAAAGAAATCAATAAGGTACCAATTAAAGATGTTAATGCTTAACGTCTTCAAATTCATTAGCATCATTTTAGAGCGGATAAATTTTACAGTATGACCAGACATGTACGTTTCGGGTATTTAACCCTCGTTAGTGAGTCTAAATCTAAACAATGTAATACAACCAAAATCTGTGAAAGTTATGTCCTAAATATACCAAATGACGTAGCAAGATGGCTGTGATATGATGCTACAGGACCCAGGAAATTTGAGACAATTTTGTAAACAGAATTTTTTAATGCGTTTGAAGAAACGACCAACCGAAATTTAGCGATCGTGGCTACATGTACCCTCGGGGACTCCTGGTCCAACAGCAGTGACACTCACCAAGTGGTACAAATGTTTAATGTCATCAAATTTATTAGCAAACTCTGTTGCCCAAATTGTATGAAGATTAACACCATGTGCTTCAACGCTGTTTTATTTGAAGATGTAAAACAATCTTAATGATGATGAAAAATATGGATAATGACCATATCCCTATATACAGCACAAAATCGATAATTCAGAAAATCAGAAACCGAAGGCATACAAAATCAGGATAAAACAGGAACGAAAGCAAACAAACAAAAACCTCCACCACATGAAAAGAAGCGAACTCCCGATATGGGAGTGAGACCAGATGCCAAGGAAGAGTAAGTCATTAATTAAATCATGTCAAAAAATAATAATCCCTTATATTGATATTTCATCCCAAAGTTTTTTTAATCAGTAGAGAACACCTGCGTTCAATAAGTTTTAACCCTTTGCGTAAATATTTCAATTTTTTGTAATTATTTTGTGAACTTTGTAGTTAATTTTTTTGCTATTCACATATAAAAAAGAATTATTAAAACTAATTTATGTCTTTCAACGGAAGTTTTTACATATTACCAAAATGAAAAATAAATTAGAAACAGAAATCATGACATTTGTTAGCAAAAAAAAAAAAAAGAGAGAAAAAAGATATTGGGACAGGCAATTATATTGAGGAAATTTCTTCGCTGGTTTTCTTTCGAATTATATCTTTATTTGAAGGAAAACAGAGCTTTTTTTTTCTAAAACAAGGGTCCTGTAGCATCATATCCCACCCATCCTGCTACGTTCTTTGGTACTTTTTTGACATAATAATTTTCACACTCTTTGGCCATATTACATTGTTAGATTGATGATCACTGACGAGGGTTAAGTACCCGAAACGTGCATGCCTGGTCCATGCTTCAAATTTATCAGTCTTTAATTATGCTATTGAATTTGATGACATTCAACTCTTCATACATATATATGTACTTTGCGGCAAGAAAACAACCTTCTACATTGACATTTCTTAGGTTGAGCTCAAGAAATGCGTCTTCCGGATAATGAATCCGTATCAGTGGTTTTGAAATAAATTTAACATTTATCTTATCAATTTGATTTTGTTTTAAAGATTTACTTCCACGATCATGAAAAAAAAGCTCTTGCATTTGAGATACCTTGTCTTTCCTTATGTTGCATTTTATGCAGAATTTCAGCTTATATGTTAACGTTTCATTAAAATATAACGAAATATAACGAAACATTGGAGCGGTATAAAAGTGCTAGTGGTTAATGCATGAATAAAACCAAATATTGGATCCATTTATAAAAGTTTACATGTTTTATTTCTTTTTTGAACTGCAAGCAATTTTAAAAATAGTATTTATATTGAAAATTAAGCGATTTAAAAAAATCATCATAAATTAGCCTTAACAAGAGGATGGTGTTTATGTTAACAAATGTATTCAAGTAAATAATAGCTTACGATTTTTCAATTATTTAAAAAAATCTTTTCGTCTAAATTTTTCTACCTAGCCGTTTACATGTAATACGATGGGATTTTATTATTTTTACCATCAATTTGTCCTGTATAAGCACAAAATATGAATCACTTTCATTTTTTCATACATTCCAGAAAAAGGGAGGACGGTTACTAGAACTTATCCATCGCAAAGGCTTAGACTTGAAAATTGGTAACAAACATTTGTTCAGACGCATGTATGTATGTAAACGTCTTCAAATTGAATAGCATAATTTAAGAACAGAGAAATTGGCAACGTGAACCAGACATGCACGTTTCGGGTACATAACCCTCATCAGTGATCCTAAATCTAAAGAATGACTAGTTCAAATACACAGAACGGTAATCATTAGGTACCAGATAAAACATTCTGAACGATTCTGCGTTTAAATACTGATAATGTAATGGGTTATCACCTGAGCACTGGCCGCTTCCTTTTTTTTAGACAATTGTTGTAGTAAAATAAGATAGATAATTGGCAATGAAACTCAGTAACTCATGTTTCATGTTTCTATGGTGTGAGTTGGCGTTCCTTGTCCCTTTTGCGACTCTTTCTGTAAGTGTCTGTTCTTTGTTTTTTTTTTTTTTTGCACGGGTGTTTTTGGGATTTTGCTGTGGGTGCTGCAACCTAGTGTTGTTGGAGATCCCATCCTTTCTTTTGCAAACATGTGCAGTGAAAAAACTAACATATCCATTTTTGCTGCTAATATTGGAGTATTGTACAAATTATTTACTAATACAATGCCTTGCTGTTATTTCTAAATACACTGCTCCCCCGATTTATCGCCCCTCGTTAAACCGCCAACCCCGGCTACCGCCACTTTTTCCCAATGTACAGATTTCCTTACATTATAAACCCCCGTTGTAACGCCAACCCCCGCATACCGCCATCCGCCACTGAATTCGGCGTACAAATTGTCGTATTTGGTATAAAAAACCCCCGATTACAATGCCATTTAATTGAGTTGCTATCACTAAACAAACAACTTAGATTCATAGGTGCACTGTCTTGTTAATTATCGCGCTTGGGTTTATTTTCGTTTACATGAATGTTTTGATAACCAATTAATCAATATGTACGTTCTTCTTCTTCTGCGTTGAGTTTACCTAGATAGTGTAATTTGAACTTTAATTAATACTTATGGCGAGTCCAGTGAGGATGCAGTTATTTAAAAAAGAAAAAGGCATTTAGCCCAGCATAAAATTCAAGCGTCATATGAACCGACTATGAACGAAAAAGGAAAAGATGCGTTGTGCACGTATATCTGGACGCTACTGATGCCAACGCAAGGAATGTGCTCATCAGTGCATGATTGTTCTAAAATTCGAATAAAGCTGTATCATGTATTTCATGTTACTGTTAACACTGACTTCAGTAAGGGGCGGCACCCGGCGAAATTTCGCCGACTCAGATGATAAAATTCACCGGTTTGAATTTCCTCTGATCGTTTATTTGCTCTAAAAATTTCTCAATCGCCGCCTCAAATAAATCGTTTTGAATACTCTGCATGTACATGCATTTTTCTTTGACCAAGTACATTCTTGAAATGCGATAATATTTTTTTTAAAGCGTATAGCTGTCAATCCTGATCCCTCGATGTAACGCCACCCTCACTTTAACGCCAATTTTTTCTCTGGACGGATGTTGGCGTTTTATCGGGGGAGCACTGTATTACAAATATCATTTTGATATCAATGATTGCAATTTGACTGAGATTAATGCAAATTATCTGGAAAATCACACGTTCAATTTGACTTCGGACACATTCTGCGTCAAGGTTATGTGTTTAGCTTTAATAATTAAATGGATCTTATCTGACATGTCGTTGTTAAACAAATTTATATCTCTCCTGGTACCATCCATACAAAATATTCCAACTTATGTTTTGGGGAAACCAACATAAAATGAGAATTTTAGACCTGAATACTTAAAATCTCCGTTTCAAAGTCAAACCGGAAAATGAAACGAAACAACCGTACCCGTCGTGGATTGTACACAGTGTGTATAATGAGGGATAATTGGTTCACCTATTAAATTAAAAATTATTGAACAATTTTCACTTGTGTGTCCTTGACAAAAGTTAGTCCTTACAAGAGTTATGAACTCTCAGAGTTTACATTGCGAATGTTCGTCATCGGATTTCAATTACTCTTCTTGTATACACGTTATTTCTGGTGACCTTAGTATAGTCAAGAACGACAAGTTGAGAGAATTGTTAAGAAAGGGTCCCAAATACAGAGAAAGTATGTCGTTTACATGGAACCAAAATGTCAAAATTATCATGGACTCTTGTGAGGAATATGCAAGACGTTTGGCAAAGAAAGAGGATGTACAGCTCGACACCCTTTCCGAATGGATTAAATCCATCAGAGGGTTACTTTTATCTAGAA
Organism: Pinctada imbricata; assembly: GCA_033119305.1. NCBI lineage: Eukaryota > Metazoa > Mollusca > Bivalvia > Pterioida > Pteriidae > Pinctada > Pinctada imbricata. The sequence goes on along the minus strand of VSWD01000003.1, from coordinate 42,635,312 downwards.
TTAACCGATTAAAATCAACTGTGAACACAAGATTCGAGTCTATATTTAATGACCATGATGTTATCACAGAGCCTACCTACCTCCAAGAACATTATGTCATCACACCAGCGGACAAAGTCTCAAATAGTTATACATTTACTTGCAAAAAGTACTATTTCGACAGTCTAGTTAAAGAGTTGGGTTTAAATTCGACACCTGGAAATTCCACTTACACCCCAACAAACCTTTCTGCCTCTGAAATAATAGATAACCACAAATCAGCTCTTGCTTCCTTTGGCTTCGACACTAACAATTTAGATTTGGATTTGCCATCTTTATACTGCAAACCTAAAATGCATAAGAATCCGTACAAACAACGTTTCATCGCTGATTCCTCAAAATGTTCTACCAAATCTGTATCGATCTTACTCACCGAAGTTTTATCTAAAATCAAATCTGGGCTTCAAAAATATTGTTCGACAATATATTCTCGCAGTGGTATCAACCAGATGTGGATTTTAAAGAATTCGTAGGAGCTTTTAGAGCATCTGAAATCCACTCATTTTAGTAAAGTCCATTCGATCAAAGCCTTTGATTTTTCGACACTTCACACTACAATTCCACATTCTAAATTGAAACAGAGACTCGCAAAAATTATAAGTAATGCGTTTTCAAGCAGGAACGGTAATCGCAAATACAAATTTATTGTTCTTAACTATGACAAAACCTACTTTGTAAAAGAAAAGTTCGATTCTGAAAAGAAGTACACTGAAGCTGATATTATTCAGATGTTAAACTATCAGATTGACAATATTTTTGTGTGTTTGGGGGAAAGGTCTTCCAGCAAATTGTTGGAATTCCAATGGGGACCAATTGTGCCCCACTCCTTGCCGGCATTTTCCTTTACTCGTACGATGCTGAATTCATTCAATCTTTGGTCTCTAAAGGGAAAAGATACATAGCTTCTGACTTCAACTTCACTTACAGATCATAGATGATGTGTTGTCCATCAATAATCCAAATTTCGCGGATTACCTGAGCAGTATCTATCTTTCGGAGCTTGAAGTCAAAGACACTTCAGAGACAAATAATTCAGCATCCTATTTGGACATAATGTTGTCCTACGACACTGATGGTCACATGAACACCTCACTCTATGACAAACGTGACGACTTCAATTTCAGCATTACAAACTTTCCTTTTCTGAGTAGCAACATTCCTTCATCGCATATGGCGTGTTCATATCTCAGTTGATACGCTATGCCAGAGCAAGTACCAAATATACGGATTATGTCTCCCCCCCCCCCCCCAACGGGGAGGAGACATTGGTTTTGCCTTTGTCGTCCGTCTGTCTGACTTTCTGTCCGTCTGTCCGTCTGTCACACATCGTGTCCGGGCTATATCTCCTGAACCGTTTGCCCGATCACTTTCATATTTTAGTATGTTGTTGCTTTTGACCCGAAGGTTTCACATAACCTTGACCAAAGGTCATGTGACCAAGGTCAAGGTCACGTAGTGCATTTTTAATGAAATTATGAATACATTCCTGTCAGGGCTATATCTCTTGAACCGTTTACCGGATCTCTTTCATATTTTAGTATGTTGTTGCTTATGACCCGAAGATTTCACATCACCTTGACCCAAGGTCATGTGACCAAGGTCAAGGTCACTTAGTGCATTTTTAATGAAATTATGCGTACATTCATGTCCAGGCTAGATCTCTTGAACCGTTTGCCGGATCACTTTCATATTTTAGTATGTTTTTACTTATGACCCAAAGATTTCACATCACCTTGACCCAAGGTCATGTGACCAAGGTCAAGGTCACTTAGTGCATTTTTAATGAAATTATGCATACATTCATGTCCAGGCTAGATCTCTTGAACCGTTTGCCGGATCACTTTCAAATTTTAGTATGTTGTTGCTTATGACCGGAAGGTTTTGCATCACCTTGACTCAAGGTCATGTGACCAAGGTCAAGGTCAATTAGTATACATGTATTTTAAATGAAATTGTATTTGTTATGTGTATTATGTCCAGGCTTAATCTTTTGAACTATAATCGGATCATTTGATATTTTAGTATGATGGTGCTGATGACCCAAAGGTTTCACACCACCTTGATCCAAGGTCATATTACTAAGGTCAAGGTCAAATTACATTTTTTAATGAAATTGTAAATACTATTGAGTCTGGACCATATCTGTGGAATCGTATACTGGATCGCTCTGATACTTTAGAATGCTGTTGCTCAGGATTGGAAGGTTTCTTATCATCTTGACCCAAGGTCATGTGCCCAAGGTCAAGATCATTTAGTTCTTTTTAATGAAATTGTACATACTAATTTTGTCTGGGCTATATCTGCTGAACACTTCTTACAATTGTTTTCATATTTTAATACGTTGTTTCTCAGGACTAAATGTTTCTTATCACATTGTCCCAAGGTCACATGATTAAGGTCACTTCTTACTTTGGTAATGAAATTGTATATGCTAATCATCTCCAGGCTGAAATTGTTATGCTTATCATGTTTAGGCTTTATATTTTGAATCGTGTATCCAATCACTAATTCAGTTTTTTGTTGCGCATGATCCATACAATGTATTTTTCAGATCACCTATATCCAAGGTCATGTGACCAAAGTCAATTTCACTAAATATGAAATTGTATTTGCTAATCGTGTTTGGGCTTTACCTCAAACAATACAATGAATCACTTTCATGTTTTAGTATGATGTTGCCCATGACTCAAAGGTTTCACATCATCTTGTCCCAAGGTCAAAGTAACTTAGAAGGAGGGGGGATACATCTGTTTTTTTCTGAAAAACATTTGATTTTAATTTGTTCTGAGAGCTAGGCATCCTTCAGATAAGCTTCTCAGTCAGGGATATGTTTGTGACCGACTAACACCGTCACTGAGGAAGTTCTACGGTCGATATGGGGAACTCGTCATACACTAAGATGTCCCACTCTCCAGAATGGTGAATGATATTCTATCATAGACCATTTGAACCATCCAACCAAAGATTTTAGTCTATGTCTTCCGAAATGGAAGTTACCGGATGCGACAGTTCTACCGAATTGAAGCGGCGGGTGTTGCATGCAAGCAGGAGATGCTTTCTCTTCCTGGGCACCTGGTCTCACTCCCATATCGGGAGTCCGCTTCTTTTCATGTGGTGGAGGTTTTTGTTTATTTGCTTTGGTTTCTGTTTTATCCTGATTTTGTATGCCTTCGGTTTCTGATTTTCTGAATTATCGATTTTGTGCTTCATACAGGGATATGGTTATTATCCATAATTGTCATTGAAGTCTATTGAAATACTCATATTTCAGCCTTTTTTCCGAGAAAATGATGGAGGTTCAAATATGGATGGATGAAATTTATCAAATTTTACTGAAAGATCTCAAATTCACCATTTAGATCTTTTGCAATTGATTTTTAAAATATTTTCTATCAAGGGGAGATAACTCTTAAAAATTACCCAATAAATAAAAATCCTTTTTACGATACCTGTCATCATAGTACACAAGCTTGTGTAACATCAAAAGTGATAGAGAAATATGATTAAATTAGTAATTGATACACACAATTCCAATATTTGGGACATGATTTGGTTCATTCTACATCTAATACCTTCGTTTTCTCATTGAAGACATAATCCCGATATCTACATGAGTGTAACTTTAATTACCATTCGTAAATGTTTTTCTGCATGCCGCATGCTCCTGTACTTCAACACAATTGTTGAGAGAAAAATGGTTGCAGGAAATTATTAATCTTCCCGACATTAGAATCTGCGCAGAATTGAGCGGACTGTCAAATGACGAATTGTATTTAACCCTTTTAGGCCGCCGTACATATACACCAACAGACTTTCATCCTTTTCGAATGATGAATTATAGGTTCCTACGTAATGCCTGCATTGTGTATTAAATGAGTTAAAGAAGATCCTGACGATAATCTCAACAGCACTCACAAAAGAGTACTATGTTGAGCATCGACGGACCCCTAGCAAGCTAGAGGTGGGATCAGGTGCCCGGGAGGAGTAAGCATCCCCTGTTGGCTAGCCGCACCCGCCGTCGATGTTAATGAGTTAAAGAAGATCCTGACGATAATCTCAACAGCACTCACAATAGAGCACTATGTTGAGCATCGACGGACCCCTAGCAAGCTAGAGGTGGGATCAGGTGCCCGGGAGGAGTAAGCATCCCCTGTTGGCTAGCCGCACCCGCCGTCGATGTTTTAAGCACGAAACTGAAAACAATATATAAAATGCTTGCACTGTCTGACGTTATGTCTATATAGAAAGTGCTATGGCGACAATGTCAGGGAAATATATTCAAAACACTTACTGTCAAACCCCTCGCGGGGAACTTTTTTACGAGCTCCACACGGCAAAGGGCATAAGTGTGACACAAATGAATTAAAGAAGATCCTGACGATAATCTCAACAGCACTCACAATAGAGCACTATGTTGAGCATCGACGGACCCCTAGCAAGCTAGAGGTGGGATCAGGTGCCCGGGAGGAGTAAGCATCCCCTGTTGGCTAGCCGCACCCGCCGTCGATGTTTTAAGCACGAAACTGAAAACAATATATAAAATGCTTGCACTGTCTGACGTTATGTCTATATAGAAAGTGCTATGGCGACAATGTCAGGGAAATATATTCAAAACACTTACTGTCAAACCCCTCGCGGGGAACTTTTTTACGAGCTCCACACGGCAAAGGGCATAAGTGTGACACAAATGAGTTAAAGAAGATCCTGACGATAATCTCAACAGCACTCACAATAGAGCACTATGTTGAGCATCGACGGACCCCTAGCAAGCTAGAGGTGGGATCAGGTGCCCGGGAGGAGTAAGCATCCCCTGTTGGCTAGCCGCACCCGCCGTCGATGTTTTAAGCACGAAACTGAAAACAATGTATAAAATGCTTGCACTGTCTGACGTTATGTCTATATAGAAAGTGCTATGGCGACAATGTCAGGGAAATATATTCAAAACACTTACTGTCAAACCCCTCGCGGGGAACTTTTTTACGAGCTCCACACGGCAAAGGGCATAAGTGTGACACAAATGAGTTAAAGAAGATCCTGACGATAATCTCAACAGCACTCACAATAGAGCACTATGTTGAGCATCGACGGACCCCTAGCAAGCTAGAGGTGGGATCAGGTGCCCGGGAGGAGTAAGCATCCCCTGTTGGCTAGCCGCACCCGCCGTCGATGTTTTAAGCACGAAACTGAAAACAATATATAAAATGCTTGCACTGTCTGACGTTATGTCTATATAGAAAGTGCTATGGCGACAATGTCAGGGAAATATATTCAAAACACTTACTGTCAAACCCCTCGCGGGGAACTTTTTTACGAGCTCCACACGGCAAAGGGCATAAGTGTGACACAAATGAGTTAAAGAAGATCCTGACGATAATCTCAACAGCACTCACAATAGAGCACTATGTTGAGCATCGACGGACCCCTAGCAAGATAATATGCATGATAAAGTACACAGTATATAATTAATGCATGATAAAGTACACAGTATATAAAATGCATACACTGTCTGACTGTCTAAGGACAATATCTCACATGTATTAAATTTTCATTGATTAGATCTTTTAGGTAGGGCAACTGCATTTCATGTTGCCCTTTTCTGCCGTAGATTGAACAATATATGATTGATTGAATACATTTTGACACTTTTCAAGTGTACGTTTTATACATTGATTTTCACGTAACTATGTGCTCAACCTGTATATTATTCAGCTGATTTAACTATGTTGACTATGATTTGTATTTTCTTATATAATGTAAATGTGTTTATATCTCCTAAGGGAGGAAATAAAGATTGAATGAATGAAAAGTTCACCATTTAGATCTTTTGCAATTGATTTTTAAAATATTTTCTATCATGGGGAGATAACTCCTAAAAATTACCCAATTAATGAAAATTCTTTTAACGATACCTATCATCATAGTACAAAAGCTTGTGCAACATCAAAATTGATAGAGAAATATGAATTAAATCATACACACAATTCCAATATTTTGGACATTATTTGGTTCATTATACATCTAATACCTTCGTATTCTCATTGAAGACATAATCCCGATATCTACATGAGTGAAGCTTTAATTACCCTTCTGTTCGGGAGAGATGTAGCGTCAATGCCATGTGTACGTATGTAGGGTTATGTTAGTGTGTGTATCCGGATTCTATGTGTATCCAGATTCTATGTGTATACGAATTCTATGTGTATCCAGATTCTATGTGTATCCAGATTCTATGTGTATCCAGATTCTATGTGTATCCATATTCTCGTGAAGAGCATTGACAACAAAGCAAACATCGTTGAAACCTTAAACCGTCCTCCAATGTTCCCAATAGAGATAGAGCAGAATGAATAAAGCATCAGAAAGAAGGGAGGGGATCTCCAACAAGACCCTGTTGCTGCATCAACAGCAAAACACCAAAGCAAACGATGCGAAAACACAAAGACGAGCATACTAAGAGATAAGAAAGGACATACGACATATAAACATCAAACACAAAAGACTACACATAAACCAACGAGACCAGTCTATGAGTTATGCATCCTCAAAGTCAAGAAGGTAAGGCAGAATCATTAGAATTCCCATTTGAACGGTTGCGAACCTCTGAATAAATAACATACCTAAGTGAAACGAGGAGCCCGGGGAGAGTCAGCTTCTCCTGAAGGCATGCAACACCCGTCGCAACAGCTGCATTGAAACTTTCCAATTCGGTGATTGTTTCGATGTACATATAATGTACATATTGAGTATTTCTTGGATGGTGATGATGAATTTTCATGGATTAAAGGCTATGGTTCAAGTGATTTATTCCCAAAATCATTATAAACAGCAAATAAAACAACGCAATTGCATCATCACCAATCCTTCAAAAATATTACCATTGAAAGAGGATGAACCTTATTAATTTTCAAGGTCAAGAGTGCAAGGTCACGGTGGATTAAATATTTTTGTTGTGTTTGGAGGAAAGGTCATTCAGCAAATTGTCGGGATTCCAATGGGGACCAATTGTGCCCCACTCCTTGCCGACATTTTCCTTTACTCGCACGAAGCTGAATTTATTCACTCTTTGGTCTCTGAGGGGAAAATATACTTAGCTTCTTACTTCAACTTCACTAACAGATACAAAGACGATGTGTTGTCCATCAATAATCTAAATTTCGCGGATTACCTGAGCAGTGTCTATCCCTCGGAGCTTGAAGTCAAAGAAACTACAGAGACAAATAGTTCAGCATCCTATTTGGACATAATGTTGTCCTACAACACTGATGGTCACATTAACACTTCACTCTATGACAAACGTGACGACTTTAATTTCAGCATTACAAACTTTCCTTTTCTGAGTAGCAACATCCCTTCTTCGCCTGCTTATGGCGTGTTCATATCTCAATTGATACGCTATGCCAGAGCAAGTACCAAATATACGGATTTTGTTCCGACAGCTAGGCGTCTTTCAGATAAGCTTCTCAGTCAGGGATATTGAGGAAGTTCTACGGTCGATATTGGGAACTCGTCATACACTATTATGTCCCACTCTCCAGAATTGTGGATGATATTCTGTCATAGACCATTTGAACCATCCAACCAAAGATTGTACTCTATATCTTCCGAAATGTAAGTTACCGGATGTGACAGTTCTACCGAATTGAAGCAGCGGGTTTTGCATGCAAGCAGGAGATGCTTACTCTTCCTGGACACCTGGTCTCACTCTCATATCGGAAGTCCGCTTCTTTCCATGATGTGGAAGTTTTTGTTTGTTTGCTTTGGTTTCTGTTCAATCCTGTATGCCGTCGGGTTCTGATTTTCTGAATGATCGATTTTGTGCTGAAAACAGGGATATGGTCATTATCCATATTTGTCACCTGTAGTAATGAAGACAAAGCCATCATTACTGAACCTTTCTTGAATATATTCAATTGAGAGAGAATGAAACCTTGATTATCAAAAGTCACGACGGACGGTATCAAAAGTCATGATGGACGTTATCAAAAGTCACGATGGACGTTTTCAAAATTCTTTTGCTATGCAGTTGCGAGGGGATGCTAAGATTGCGTTGCCTTTAAAAATCACAATTGCGTTATCGGATATGAAATCCTATATAATGCAATACCATGTATATTCAAGAGTACAGATTCAAAAAGGCGATACTGTAGAAGATGGGATATCTAATTACATGATGTAATTTTGTCTACACTTATATATTCATCAGAGGACAAACATAACCTGTACAAAATAAAGGTTCCCTCCGTACTTTAATAGCAAATGGCGACCATCATGGAGACGCAAACGAGGAATCGAACAAAAACATTGTTATTGTTTCTTGGATTTGATTTGTCCTGTCTCAGAAAAATGACTTCCTCTACGGCCCCTCTATATTTCGTGTTGAACTGAACACTAGGCAGGCTACCATCATTATAAGATGTTGCAGACTTGATAGATTTGATTCTACACATGAAGCTCCGGCTTGAAGCCTTTCGGTTGCAAAACATTGTACATTTAGGTTGTAGACCTTGTCTTTTTTCTTGAAAATTCCTTGTACGTGATTGCATTTTCGTTGTGGATATTGGTCCGATGTCTTAATTTTTCTCAATGCGTCAGATTGATCATATTCAACATCATATAATGGTAGAACTTTACAATTTAGACTTCCTCCTATGCAGATGTGTTTTTCCTTATTGTCAATCATTTGTAGGGAAATGTTAAAAACTGTTGCTTCGTTGCCAATAACGTCAGTGTAGGTGACATGAAATTCATATAACCAGGCTTCTATCTGTTGGTAGGAGTTAAATGATACCAAGTCCTTGTTTAACTTTACATTCGTATATCCAAATACTTTACCTTTATTCGAATCGGTTGGCTTTAAAAACATAAAGCTGTGGAAATATTCTACAACAGCATCATAGTGTTTCAGAGCATTCTGAAGTGATAACTTGTAAAATATATAGGTTCTCCGCCACATAGGAAGGTCAATTTCTCCCTCAACAGATGCTATGCACTTTTTCGAGAATATTGCATTTCGTATGCGCACATTTGATGAAAGCGAGGGTTCTTGGTTGTCCATTTTTCTGTTTTCCTGCAAAATAGATACCCATAATCATGAAAACAATGCAAAAGAATCTGTTTTTGACATTCACACGTTTTGACTATTTTGTGAATAGTTAAATGAGTTAAAGAAGATCATGACGATAATCTCAACAACACTTACAATAAAGCTCAAAACTGAACATCGACAGACTCCTAGCAAGCTAAAGGTGAGACGAGGTACCCGGGGATGAGTAAGCATACCCTGTTTGGCTAGCCGCAACCGCCGGCGATGTTACGGTTATTGGTGTTGCCATCGGGTCTTCTTGGAAATCTTTTCCTGTCTTTGAATGAATTTGAAGACGTTAGACATTTATACCACTTCGTGAGTGTCACTGCCGGTAGACCAAGAGTCCCCGAGGTCACATGTAGCCAAGTTTGATCAATTTCGTTTGGTCGTTTCTTCAAACGCATTTGAGACAAAGGAAGGGATCAGGTTGTAGCAAGCACAGCTAAACCCCAAAACGCTCAATGCAAAAACACAAAGCAGATAAGCACGGAAAGAGACGTATAAGGAAAATTTATGTTTACAAAATTCTTTCAATTTTCTAAACCTGGGTCCTGTAGCATCATATCCCAGCCATTTTGCTACGTCTTTCGGTATATTTAGGACATAATTTTCAGATTTTGGTCATAATTCACTGTTTAGATTGAGGATCACTGATGAGGGTTAATTACCCGAAACGTGCACGTCTGGTCCATGCTGTAAATGTATCTGCTCTAAAATGATGCTAATGAATGTGAAGACGTTAGACATTTATACCACTTCGTGAGTGTCACTGCTGGTGTTCCCGAGGGCACATGTAGCCAAGTTCGATCAATTTCGGTTGGTCGTTTCTTCAAACGCATTTGAAAATTTCTCTTTCCAAAAATCTCTCAATTTTCTAAAACCTGGGTCCTGTACCAGCCATTTTGCTACGTCTTTCGGTATATTAAGGCATAATTTTCACAGATTTTTGTCATAATACACTGTTCAGATTGAGGATCACTGACCAGGGTTTATTGACCTAAACGTGCATTTCTGGTCCATGCTGAAAATTTATCTGCTCTAAAATGTTGCTAATGAATTTGAAGACGTAAGACATTGTAAGGGTGTTCCTAGAAGGCAACACATTTTTACAGTAGGAATCACTTTTGTAGCTTATCTATCAGAACATTGTTGATTCACTTGGACCTTCAATTACTGTTGTAAAGTAGCATGATTGAATTTCATGTTTTAAATTACATTAAAGGAAAATATGTTCAAATTTGCGTTGTCTTATATTTAGCATTCTATACGCACAAAAAAAATCAGAACTTGCTCTCAGGTCAATATTTTTGTCGATTTAGTTTCTATTTGCAATTCGGAGTTGCTATTTATATAAACGTAACATTCGACAGTGCATGCTTTGTAGGTATTGTTTTCTGTTCCATGCGTGAACTCGACGGTTGGTGCCGCTAGCCAAACAGGAGGTGCTGACTCCTCCTGGTCCCAACTATACCTTAGTAGGGGTCGGTTGATGCTCAATTTTGTGCTCTATTATATGTGCTGTCAAGACTGTCGTCAGGGTCTTCTTTATCTCATTTGTGTCACACTTACGCCTTTGCAGTTCGGAACTTGTAAAACATTCCCCGTGAGGGGTTCGGCAGTAAATGTTTTGAATGCCTTTCCCTAACATGGTCACCATAATACTTTCTATACAGACATAACCTCAAACAGTGCATGTTTAGTAGATATTGTATTCAGTTTCGTGCTCGAATATGGACGGCGGGTGCGGCTAGCCAAACAGGGAATGCTTACTCATTCCAGGCACCTGGTCCCCCATCTTGGTTGCAAGGAATCTGTCCATGCTCAATTTGATGCTGTATTGTGATTGCTGCTTAGATTGTAGTCAGGATCTTCTTTATCTCATTCATTGAGGAAATATGGGAATTGTTTCACAATCTCATCTTATACGACTAAAATGCCACTGCATTGAAAATGTCCGTATGTTTTGAACAACTGATTTCACGAAAAGCTGACTTTAACAAGGGACATTTGAAGACAACAGTACATTCTTAAGATGCTATTTAATGAGTACGAGCTGTAAGTATAGCAATAGAATTGTGAACACATGATCCAGATATCGACACCATTTCCTTTTTATCTAAAAAGTTCGTCTAATATCTGTTCTTGGGCATTTTTGTAGTTCGGGGATAAACGTACTGTGTTTTGGTGGGTGCGGTTAGCAAACAGGGGATGCTTACTCCTCCCGGGCACCTGGTCCCACCTCTTACTTGCTAGGGAATTTGCTGGAAGACCGTTCCTCCAAACACAACAAAAATGTTGTCGATCAGAAAGTTTAACATCTGAATAATATCAGTTTCAGTGTACTTATTTTCAGAATCCGACTTTTCTTTTACAAAATAGGTTTTGTCATATTTAACAACAATAAATTTGTATTTGTGATTACCGTTCTTACTTGTAAACGCATTACTTATAATTTTTGCGAGTCTCTCTTTCAATTTAGAATGTGGAATTGTAGTGTAAAGTGTCGAAAAATCAAAGGCTTTTATCGAATGGACTCTAATAAAATGAGTGGATTTCAGATGTTCTTAAAGTTCCTTCGAATTCTTTAAAATCCACATCTGGTTGATGCCACTGCGAGAATATACTGTCGAACAATATTTTTGAAGCCCAGATTTGATTTCAGATGAAACTTCGGTGAGTAAGATCGATACAGATTTGGTAGAACATTTTGAGGAACCAGCTATGAAACGTTGTTTTTACGGATTCTTATGCATTTTTGGTATGCAGTATAAGTATGGCAAATCTAAATCTAAATTGTTAGTGTCGAAGCCAAAGGAAGTAAGAGCTGATTTGTGGTTATCTATTATTTCAGAGGCAGAAAGGTTTGTTTGGGTGTAAGTGGGATTTCCAGGTGTCGAATTTAAACCCAACTCTTTAACTAGACTGTCGAAGTAGTACATTTTGCAAGTAAATGTGTAATCATTTGAGGCTTTGTTCGATGGTGTGATGACATAATGTTCTTGGAGGTAGGTGAGCTCTGTGATAACATCAGAGTCTTTAAATATAGACTCGAATCTGGTGTTCACAGTTGATTTTAATCGGTTAATCGTGTTGTATACTGTGTAAGTGTACTGTGTTTTCATGTGGGATATTTCGATGACAAATATGGATAATGACCACATCCCTGTATACAGCACAAAATCGATAATTCAGAAAATCAGAAACTGAAGGCATACAAAATCAGGATAAAACAGGAACCAAAGCAAACAAACAAAAACCTCCACCATATGAAAAAAGGCAAACTCCTGATATGGGACCGAGACCAGCTGCTTGCATGCAACACCCGCCGCTTCAATTCGGTAGAACTGTCACATCCGGTAACTTCCATTTCGGAAGACATAGAGTACATTCTTTGGTTGGATGGTTCAAATGGTTTTTTACAGAATATCATCCACCATTCTGGAGAGTGGGACATCATAGTGTATGACGAGTTCCCCGTATCGATCGTAGAACTTCCTCAGTGACGATGTTAGTCGGTCATAAACATATCCCTGACTGAGAAGCTTATCTGTAAGACGCTTAGCTCTCGGAACAAAATCCGTATATTTTGTACTTGCTCTGGCATAGCGTATCAACTGAGATATGAACACGCCATAAGCAGGCGATGAAGGGATGTTGGTACTCTTTTAAGGGAACAATAAAGACATGACTCACCTTTTTAATTCGGTCATCTGGTGAAAATTTGAATATTGCAGTCATTGATTTGCCAGTCCGGAATTGAATTGCTTCCAACGGAGAAATGCCAGCTCCTACGCAATAATTCTTGCATCTTTCTCCTAATCGCTTACAACATTCATTGTTACGATAGGGACCCATTGAGGACTCTACTGGAATTCTATCTCCGAGGCATTCACTCTCATTATGGACAAATGGTATACAGAATCTTGGATCTTTACCTATAGGAGGTATGACATAATGTTCACAGTCCTGTCCATGATAATAATTGGCTCTGTCATTGTCCGACATGTTCATTAAAGATCCGATTTCAATTAACTCATTACAGTATCGTAAGAGAAATACAATCGTCCAAACAAAGTACTCTTTTTCGTTGTTGCAAGATGCGATACCAATGTTCTTGTAAACTGTGGAACTATACCCAGTGACAGGTACATCTCTCCAGACGCCACTGGTAATGTCGTTACTCTGAGGACTATGTGGACAATCAGAAACTACAAAAGCTCCAAGGTCTCTGCCAAATAGTTGATGACATTTTTCTCTTTCCCTGTCTTAAATTAAATGACTTTAGTTATTATTGTATTTCATAAGTATCTCATCAATATTTTAACCACCGCCTTCCCCCGTCTCTCATGGATATGATGATCAGGTGCATAAGTAGGGTAAGAACGTCCTGTTTGAAATTATGCGGAAGGATTCATACTCTGTATCCTCTTGAAGAAAAATTCAAACCAATTTATTATGCACCCGACATGTGTGTCGGAAGGACGCATGGCACGGCATGTCTCCGATTTTTATAAAATTTATACATAAGGTTGGGTCTGACCCAAAAATTGCTAAACAATTTCTTAATATCACATTCGGTTGCCATGGAAACGGACCTTGAATATTGCAAAAATGAGTTTTTTTGGCATTTTAGAAGTCATATACATCATTTATGCAGCATAATCTAAAACAAACACTGATGAAGTATTGTACCCTATCATTGTCTTTCAAGTTAAATAATAATAATGTTGGGTTTATGGTCTTATCTTTCTGTTTCCATAGCAACACGCAGGTACCCTATCAAAATAGTGTTTTGGGCATTTTTTTTTCAAAGTTCAATGGTAATAACTTACAATTTTGAGTTGTTTAGGCAAATAAAACATAAACATTCACATTTGAACACAGTTTGTGTTTGTTGCTATGGCAACATGAACTCAAATCGCGAAAATGAAATTTTAAACAATATTAAGACTTCTTTTTTTACTAGATCATTGAATTTTAATTCCAAGTGATGATAATTAATTAATGCATTCAAGTAGATTTTTCATAATGTGTAAGAAAATTCTAAAAAAAAATATTCAGGAAATAGCCCGTTGCTATGGGAACGATTGTGTAAAATTGCACATAGGCCAACCTTGAGTCCTTGGATAAGGGCATTCAAAGTTAAGTAATCTGAAAATTTTTAAATCTGAATTAAAGTTGAGTAAACCTGTTCCGTTTTTTTAGGAAAAGGCTTAGAAAAACAGCAAAAACTGCTTCTTCTTAGATTGTATGGCCAATTTATTAGAGCAATCATTAATTATTTGAAAGTTTTTCTTGTATTTTGATAGAGGCATACTTGATCTTTATTAATAGTGAATTTAAACTTCCAGTGATTAAACATTACTGTTTTATAAAAATAATAAAAAGTGGTTGCCATGGTAAAATATGTTCCCCAAAACTTTGTCGCGGTTTTTGAAAGAGCTTTTTGTGTTGGATATATCCCAACAATTTTCATTTGTTCATCATGATGCAAAAATTTAAAAAAATTGCTCTGAAGTTGCAAAATTAGTAATATTATAGACCATAGTTACCGTTGCCAAGGGAAATTATGTACATAGCAACAAGTGGGTTTATCTTGCATTTGCTCATTTTATAAAATAAATTCCATTTCCTTATCATATACCCATCAAGAGAGAAGGACAATTGGAAAATACAAACAGCATTTTGAAATGAATACATTTAAATTAGCTTGTTATGTTTTCATGGTAACCAGCCTTTCTCACAATTTCAGACACTACTGGTGAGCTTATTTAAAATGTATGTCCTAATCTAAAGGATGCATAAAATATGTTCAAGTAATGTCGTGTGTAGACCAAATTATAGAGCTTCAAAGTAGCTCAATTTTGCCAATTTCTCACCTTTGAAGGGTGTTGCAATGGTAACCAGATGACCTAGAAAAAAATTTTGGTCAAATTTACCCTTTTTCATTGGTCCCTACTTATGTGTGAAATTTCATGAAAATCGGAGACCATGCGTGCCGAAATTGTTTAAATGGTTACAGACAATTGCTATTAAATCAGCATCAGTGATGCTTCCAGCCAAAGTGTTTCATAAGCTGCCAAAATGCAAGCAACACCTTATTTTGACCAACGGATGTGCATGAGATAAAGAAAATCCTGACGACAATCTCAACAACACCAACAATAGAGCACCAAACGGAGAATCGACGGACCCCTAGCAAGCTAGAGGTGGGACCAGAGTAAGCATCTCCTGATTGGCTAGCCACACCGGCCGTCGATGTTCATGCACGAAAATGAAAACAATATCTAAAAACATGCAATGTCTCTGTTATGTATCACGTTGGTGTTTGTAGAAGGCTAACATCTAATATATCTAAAGGTTCACTGCAACGTCTGCACATTCACTACAACGTCTGCACTTTGGGGATATTTTCATAGTCACCGCAACGTCTGCACATTGAAAATATTTTGATATTATTTTTTTACAACAGCAATTAAAATGGAATACAAAATTCTACCTTTATCCAATTCTTTGACATCCATCTGAGTAGTAATATGATGGTCTATACAACAGTCATCATATATGTGGCAATGTTCATCACAGTAGCAATTTGGAACCTGGACATTTTTGCTGTAGTCACATGTATTTAGTTGAATACATAACTCTGAAAGACTTAGATTTGTTGTTCTGGGACAGTTTTTACCATTTCCTGAAGAGAATGTCTCCTTTCCTTTAAAAATTGATGTATCTTAATCAAAAATAGAAGTTTGACTGCTGCATATTACGTATGTTCTATTGAAATAGTTTCATTACAACATCTGTACATTGAGGTAATTTTCAAAAATGACAAGGGTGAAGTACCCGAAACGTGCATGTCTGGTCCTTGCTGCAAATTATTCTGTTCTTAAATGATGCTATTGAATTTGAAGACGTTTAACATGTGGATCATTGGTGAGTGTCGCTGCTGGTGGACCAGGAGTTCCCGAGGGCACATGTAGCGAAAGTCGATCAGCTTTGGTTGATCGTTTCTTCAACGCATTCGAAATGTTATGTTATCAAAATTTATTGCTATTAAATTTGAATACGTTTAACATATCTGAAACGGGGGTCATGTAGCATCATATCCCACCATTTCCTGCTACGTCTTTCGGTACATTTTTGGACATAACTTTCTTGATATTTGGCCCTATTGCATTATTCAGATTAAGGATCACTGACGAGGGTTAATTACCCAAAACTTGCATGTGTTGTCCAAATTAATCTGTTCTTAAAGACGTTTAACATTTGTACCACTTGGTGAGTGCCACTGCTGGTGGTCCCCGATGTCATATGAAGCCAAGTGCAATCAACTTAGGTTTTTGGACATAATTACTTAACATTAATATTTGGCCTTATTTCATTATTTAGTTTGAGGATCACTGACGAAGGTAAAGTACCCGAAACGTGGATGTCTGGTCTATGCTGTTAATTAATTTGTTTGTAAATGGTGCTATTGAATTCGAAGACGTTTAACATTTGTACTACTCGGTGAGTGTTACTGCTGGTGAACCAGGAGTCCCCGAGGGCGCATGTAGCCAGGTTGATCGTTTCTTCAACGCATTCGAAATTTTCTGTTATCAAAATTTTTTTGAAATTTCAAAAACATGGGTCCTGCAGCATCATATCCCAGCCATCCTGCAACGTCTTTGGTACATTTTTGGACATAACGTTAATAAAATATTTGGCCTTATTACATTACATTATTTATATTGAGGATCACTGACGGGGGTTAAGTACCCGAAACGTGCATATCTGGTCCATGCTGCAAATTAATCTGTTCTTAAATGATGATATTGAATTTGAAGATGTTTAACATCTGTACCACTGGTGTCCCCAAAGGCACATGTAGTCAAGTTCGATCAACTTAACAGAGAAATTCAGACAAAGATATACAACAAAAAAGAAGACTATGGTTTCAACATAGTTAATTTTCCTTGACTTGATGGCGATGATGTAAAATTGCCATCGCACGGCATTTACACCTCTCAGCTTATCAGATACGCTAGAGCTTGCTCATACGGACTTCCATAATAAAAAAATAAACAAATTACAAAAAAAAAAAAACTTTTCAAGGATTTAGATATCGTAAACCTTAAAAAATTTTTTTTGGAAATATTAAATTAGCTATTCTGAACTCCTTTCAATATTTGGAAGAATCCAAGCACCAGAGAGTTTACCTTTGGGAATTTCATTGCCTTTATTTTACGGTGACCTAATAAACAAAATCAGAAGGATCAAAGGCAGATTAAACTTCAACCAAATATGTAAGAAAATAGTCGTTTGCCTGATTAACCGAAAGTATGATTCTAAAGTCACAAATAAAAACCAATGGGTATGGTGCTAGATCAGGCTACAGTTTTGTACCAGTGACTTTCCTAACGTTGCAAATTGGCCAACTGTGACGACGGGACTCCATGAGGGGCCTTGTTTAAATTTCATCAGAGAAAACTGGGTCCTGATTCACTGTGCTATCTAAAAGTTGGTCAGACTTCTCGGGTGATTGATCTTGAGTCCGCTTTCGCCAGCAGAGCACAGACTGTTATACGCATGCCATAGAATGTTTTAGATACATTTACATGTAATCTGTTACAACAGGCCGCTGTGTTTTACTATCTCGGTTATGATGTCACCTAACAGCGAGAAGTTTTATGTCTATAAAACAATCATGAAACCTTTGTGTATCCGGATAAATCGGAGGGTTGTGTGCACATAGTCCGGATAATGACACCATAGCTAATAGCAGATGACCGTCGATTGTCTAGTGCACATTGGTCTCCTTCCTTTTTTGTATTGTTATTCTGTACGCCTGTTTCGATTGCTTTGTATAATGTTCTTGTGAATATTGCGTCTTTTTTATGATTGTAACTTTGTATGATGTGGGTTTGTTTCGATGGGCATGAGCAGGTGCTCATACTGGAGATCCTTCCCTTTTCGTAGCTTTCATCAACAATATAGACCATCATAGACATTTGGGTAACCGGAAAAGTTGGAGGGTTGTGCGAATATAAGACGGATAACCATAACATAGTAGATGGTCATCCTACGGCACTACTGTTTGTCCATGGCCTCATTGGTTCATGCGTGGTCATTTGTGTTTGATATGTAGTTTGCTGTTCAGTGTCCCTTTTGTTTCTTTTGCTATGTATGTCTTCTCTGTGGTTTCACTAGGGGTGTTTTGCTGTTTTGCTGTTGGTGATGCGAAAGAGTTTTGTATGGATAAACCGATTGTTCTGCGTTGCGAGATTACTCACTGACAGTGTGAGTAATTAGAAAATAATGATTTATATTAAAAAGGATACATTTATTATCAAATCAGTTAATTAATTTCTTCTTTTAGACGTTTGTTCCTGCTGAGTGATTGAATTTAATCTTGTATTTATTTATCTTTTGATTAAGCAGTCTTTTATCATCATTATCATCGTCTTTATAACTCCATAGAGACAACCCTGCTCTACCTATCTCTCTCTCTCTCTCGCAATCACCACAATACCCCGTGAGAATAGTAATGAGTTTAAGAAGATCCTGACGATAATATCAATAGCACTCACAATAGAGTAAGAAATTAAGCATCGACGGATCCCTAGCAAGCCAGAGATGGTACCAAATGCCCGAAAGGAGTAAGCATTCCCTGTCGGCTAGCCGTACCTTGTTCGAAGTCCTTGAACGAAATATTCGCTTTGGATTATTTGTATCATATACTGAGTCCCAAAAGAAACAATACATACTGATAATTTGAAATATATTTATTGAACACGTAAGTGTGCATTCACAGTTGCTTAAGCCTTAAATTTGACTTGTTGAAAAAACATTTCACGAAAGAAATGTTCACTTTTATAACGTTTTATTGCGCCACACAAGCGTTAACTGCTAAGGGGTCTACTCATAAATGAGTTAAAGAAGATCCTGACGATAATCTCAACAGCACTCACAATAGAGTACCAAACTGAGCATCGACGGACCCGTAGTAAGTAGAGGTGGGATCAGATGCCTGGGAGGAGAAACATCCCTTGTTGGCTAGCCGCACCCGCCGTCAATGTTCATGCACGAAAATGAAAACAATATATAAATTACATGCACTGCTGCACTGTCTTAGGTTATGTCTATAAAGAAAGTGCTATGGCGACCATATCAGGGAAAATATTCAAAACACTTACTGTCAAACCCCTCGCGAGTTACAAATACATCAATACCTTGTGTGGCCACCATTTGAATCCCTTACAGCCAAACATCAACGACTCTTAGATTAATTTTTTTTAATTTACGTTTGGGGTATTGTATTCCACTCCTGCTGAAGATAAAGATCTAATTCCTGCAATGTTGACGGCACACGACGTGGCTTTTAAAGGCAAAATCACTCAAGCGGAAAAAGTAGGTCAAGGTCATTTCATGAAAGTTTGATCAAAGATACTTCCAATATACAAGTTATGCACTTATGCCCTTTGCCGTGTGGAGCTCGTAAAAAGTTCCCCACGAAAAGTTTGACCCTGATTGTTTTGAATATTATCCCTGACGTGGTCACCACAACACTTTTTATATAGACAAAACCTCAGACAGTGCATATATTCAAAATATATTGTTTTCATTTTCGTGCATGAACATCGACGGCGGGTGCAGCTAAACAACAGGAGATGCTTCCTCCTCCCGTGCACCTGGTCCCACACCTAGCTTGCTAGTGGTACGTCGATGCTCAATATTGTGCCAAAGTCTGCGCCGGTTGCACATTGGTCTCCTTCTTTTTATGTGTTGTCATTAATGTTTGGGCTCCATATTTTTCTGCACGAGTTTTCTGAGTCTCTTTAGAATTTCCTATACTTCCTTCCGCCTTTGTATTTTTGTTGGTTTCAATATAAAATTCACTTACATGTATTTTTATTTGTTTATTTTTCTTTTGTTTTAAGTATTTCTTCGTTTTTTTGGGGGGGTGGGGGGTGGGGGTCGGGTACCTTTACATAAAACAAAGCATAGGATAATATTCAAGCGAATAAAGCGGCAAAAAAGTAATGAATCAGGCACTAAATGTACGTATACATGCAATATCGGAGTCCAAGAATATAGTAAAAAAAAAAAGAATTTAATCTGTGTCTATTCAAAAATGATAAAGTGATATGAATTCAACAATGTATTTTTTAAATATCCTAATTTCCCGTCCAAAGTCGGCACCGGTTACCCATTGGTCTCGCTGGTTTATGTGTAGTCTTTTGAGTTTCATGTTTAAATGTTGTGTGTTTCTTTTCCGTTTCTTGGTATGCTCCTCTTGTTTTCGCATTTGATATTTTCGTGTTTCGCTGTTGGTGCTGCAACTGGGTCTTGTTGGGGATCCCCTCCCTTCTTATTTGTATCATACCATCCCCCTTCAGTTTCAATCTTTGTTCTTTTACATGTAAACATCGATTTAAATTCAGAAAAATAGTTTTTTTTGCGGAGGCGGATTAATATCAATTTAAGATTCACGATAGCAACGACAAAACAAAAATGCGAAGCATAGCACTTAGCTCATTCACGTTACTGATTTCATATGCCAACGATTGTAATTATTCATGCACATTACAATGCGGAATATAGTTAAAAGATGCGGAATAAAACGTTTGGTTAATGACAAGCGTTAACTATGAAGAATCCATTGTATACCTACGTTCATGTTAATTATATCATATCTAACCATTTGTCGTGATAGGTCCTAATTCATTTTCATTAATTATTCATAGAATCTGTTAATATAACCTATTCCTTAGCTGTTACAAAAGATAAAAGGTGAGTTTTCACGGTGTTGCATGCTAGCAGGAGATGCTGACTCTTCCTTGGCACCTGGTCTCACTCCCATATTTGGAGTTCGCTTCTTTTCATATGGTGGATGTTTTTCGTTGTTTGCTTCGGTTCTTGTTTTCTACTGGTTTTGTATGCCTTCGGTTTATGATTTTCTAAATAATCGATTTTGCACTATGTATTGGGAAATGGTCATTATCCATTTTTGTCATCACAAAGGAAAAGTGCGAAAGACGCTCGACCGGGGATATTTTGAATTACACATTTTACTTACCTTTTCTTGTTTATTTTTCGACACATTATTTGTAGTTTTAATGATATTTTTATTTCAATTCAATGGTAATAGTTGTGAAAGTATTCTTCCTTGCACCAGAATTTGAAACTTTCGCTGAATGTCGGGAAAGAATAATATCGACTCGAGGTATCTCATTTCTTTAGCTATTGTCATAGACGTCCGTCGTCTGCCCTCCGACCGGTGTAAACCAAGTAGATTTTCTACAATATGGAAACGAGGTAAAGCGGAATGTCTTATACTTTTTTTAAAAAGATTAGAGTCTGGTCTTGAAAGATATGTCAATTATAACACCTTTAACAAATATTTTCATCATTATAATGCCAACTACGGTAACAGGGCATTTTAATTTGACTTGTTGCAAAGTTTTACAAAATCGTTACTATGACAACCAAGTATTTTCAATCAGGATGAACGATAACATGTCCTTTTTTTATATGCTTCTTCGAAGGACAGAGTTGTTCTGACAAAGACTTCTTGATACTTTGATGTCAAATAAGGGTACTGAGTACTTTTATATAGATTCTCATTTTGGGTGTAGTAGTACACGAAATGTACTTTTCTGGAAGAGTTTTACATTTCAGCTATTTCATTCTTTGAAATCATTATCCATATTTGATGAAATCATTGTGAAAACGATTACAAGAATGGTTTAAATCTTGAATTATAAATATAACATATCTTTGTCTATCCAAATTCATGGTTTTGCGACAGATATCGGAGTTGGCTACATATGTATATTCAGAGGACCACTGTCCAATCAAATGAACGATCATATGATATTCAATGTTAAATGAACAGATTTGTTTTCCTCTGACAAAGAATTATTGGATTAGTGAGCTACCATAACTAAATAGATGATACTTTACGGCTAAACTGTGTTGAGAGTTTGTATTAAAGAATTAACATTTTCAGCAAAATGTCGCAAACAATTCCGAATGGGATAGGCACGGGCACCTTCCACCAAAATATAAGAACCCTGGTTACGTTCAATATCATTATGTTTGACCAAAGACAGAATGAGCAATAATCTGATTATAAAACATAAGCTGTATCTGTTTTAGTGCTCACCCGTAAAATAATGGAGTGTATAAAGGATTAAATATTGCTACAAATCGCAATATGAAATCTTGCATCGCAATTACAATACCCAGCCCTATTGGATAATGTGTTCATGTATGAATAGTAATTACGAAGACAGGAATACCTGTGATATAGGGTCATTCAAAAGGTCAGATTTTACCTGTACGTACGCAGTAATTCTCCCCCGCATCCTCCTCTTTCGATTTTATAGAGGAATTTGATAAGAAATTTATTAACCTTTGTTTTTTTTCCGTATGTATGGAAATATAACATGACGAATTTCGAGATATCAAAGCGGAACACACCCAAATGGTACAAGATAGAATACCGTATAACCAAAAATTTTCGCGAGATACTAATTTTCGATATATTCGCGAGTGATTTGGAATCGCAAAAAAATATATCCCGCGAAAAGTTTTGTTTGATAAGGTATATCATAAATTTGTATATCAGTGACATTTTGTTCTTATTGTACATGTGCCAGTCTTCATATTTTTAATAGACGTTCAGAGAGGTGAATTGAGTGTATTCTTATAATAGAACTACCTAAAAATTCAATAATGAAAGGTACAAAACAGCAACATTAAGTGTTCACATTTGTTTGTAATTAAGGAATCGCAAAATAATGGTACATGCGAAAATAAAGATACTCTATTTCACCATTAAGTTGCGAAACTTGATATTCGTTAAAATTTACGGTAATGGGACACTGCACGAAAGAACAAACAAACGGAGAAAATAAGAGCAATTACATCATGGAAGAATTACATGGAATAATTTGAAAAGAAACAAATTAACATACCCGTTGGAAGTGCATCCTTAGGATTCAAGAAGACGATGTGGCATAAGTTACATAGGATGAGAATGACAGCGGATCGTTGCCTACGCATGTTGACATGCATTTCTGAAGAATTGGTTTTCAAACTTATATTTATACATCAGCCACGTGCATATTCTGATTAGGCATGCTATTCCAAGGATGTCTAAATGGCAAACCTGTCACAAATCAATAACATAATCAACATTTTTGAAAACGCAAAAACATTTTCATCAAAATTGTAAAATACCATTCGATTTAAAAGGAAAAGAAAATAACATCCTATTTTCATGTTTTAAAATCTACCACAATGTATGAAACGTTCCATACGTTTACATAAGTGAGAATTGCTTTGTAATAAATATTTATTAAACTAAAGAAAAAGCAAATAACATACAATTCATTCTTTTTTATTTAATTATATATCAAAGAAGTACCTTACCGTTATTCAGTCTCAAAGTGGAGAAGGAAAGACAAAATCGTGAGAATTCCCATCGAAACGGTTGCGAACCCCGGAATGAAGAACATTCCGAAGTGAGACTAGGTGCCAAGGGAGAATCAGCGTCTCCAGATTGCATGCAACACCCGTCGCAACAGCTCAATGGAAACCTGTCAAATTCGGTGATTGTCTTGATGTACATTTGATGTCAGATCAGGTAAGTAAGTCTTGTTTGGTGATATCATTTTTAACTCATTTGTTTGGTGATGACGACAGCCATTCAATCACAATGTAGAATGTCACTGATCAAGGGGATCTGATGTGTTTATTCTTTCGCTGCTGTCATTTGATTGAAAAATACCATGTAATTCATTTTGATAATTGGCAATAAGAAGAAAGTATAGGCACGATCAAAGTTCCAAGAAATAAAGGGCAGTTTAATGAATACAAATTTCCATGTCATAAATAAAAGTTTCATCATTTTCAATCTAATTTTTTTCTGGAAAATAGATGACTCTGAGTAATGATAAAGATGCTTTGATAGATTTTGTTTTGTTTTTCCATTTTTTTACCATCATTTTTAATCAAATAATCGTCAGATCGAGCAGTTTAATCGAAATCTCTCTTGGATGACGTAGAGGTTGCATTCTTAAGAAACAATGATTGATTCTCACTAAATATCATTATCCTGTTATTAAGGAGGTCCAGGACAGCCAGACTTATCATTTAATTTTCCGAAAAATTATCATTTAATTTTCCGAAAAATTATAAATGTTAATAATTGCAACATACTTTTTCTACATGCAAAGTTTCATCAGTTTTTTACAGTTAGTTTTGAAGCTACGAACATACATATATACTCATTGAAAGCCCCAAGGTTGGCCGTAAATGTGAGGTTAAAGTTAATACACTTTAGGTAATAAAAACAGTTACAAATCTTCTGTAGAGGCAGAATATTAACAAGTTCTGTATTTTTCATTTAGATATGATATGGACAATCGGATATGTATAGTAAAAGAAATTGTCGAAAGGAGATAAATTTATGTCTATTTTCAAAACGTCTTTGAGTTGCTAATTTTTAATCATAAAGTCCGCTTATCTGAAACCCTATCATTTATTTTCCGTAAAAACTTGATATTTTCTTTCCCATTTGTCAAGTGAACCACCGATAAATTCCTTTTGAAATTTGACCGTCAGTTTTTAAGTTATAGTGATTTTGTTACCCCCTCCCCTCCCCGAAAAACGCGCCAATGTCGCCGTTTCTACTGTAACGTCATAATTGATCCAGAGCTTTCCGATTGGATTCTTTCGGATACTGTTCTGGACCCCGTTCAAACGCCTCCCTAAAAGACGATTCATGCAAATTCCATTTATTAACAATGGCTTTGGTCTTCTAAATACCCCTTATATTTTTTTGGGATCATCGCGTACAAAGTACATTTAAGAAACATAATTGGAGTTTCGTTTTTTTGAAGTACAATAAATGTACATCAACTCATTACGCATGCCCTGTTTTTATATCCATTTCAATATTCATCTGTGTTTCTAGGGTCTCTACTTTTCGCGGTCTTGTTTGTGTGAGGTCATCTTACAGTGAGGATGTTGTTTTACACCACAATTGTATGTTTTTCAAGACTTCTGGGTATTTGGAGAATTGAGAGGGTTGTGCGCACGTAATCCAGGATAACCACACCATTTGCTACTTGCGTGACAAATGGCCGTCCAAGGTCGGGATCTGTTGCCCATTGGTCTCGTCGGTTATGTGTAGTCTTTTGTGTTTGATGTTTACATGTCGTGTGACTTTTTTCCGTCTCGTGCTGTACTCGTCTTTTGTGCTTTTGCATTGAGTGTTTTGGTGTTTTGCTGTTGATGCTGCAACGGGGTCTTGTTGGAGATCTCTTCTCTTCTCCTAAATACTTGAATCATATACTGCTCTTTGAGAAAGTGCAATGTCTGAATATCTAAATAATCAAGCTGGTCATATTGTTACAAGCGACTTTTCAATCATCCAATGAGTTAAAGAAGATCCTGACGATAATCTCAGACACTCAGCTCCGTGAACCTGAGTATACAATCCCTTTCCAAAATGGTGTTTACTCCCCTATGCACCTGGTCCCACCTTTAGTTTGCTAGGGGTCCGTCGATACTCAATTTGGTGTTCTTTTGTGAGTGTTGTTGGGATAGTCGTCAAGATCTTCTTTAAATCATTTCTAAGAAGGAGAATGCGATTGCTGAAAATATGATCGCCCTCCCCCTTTCTTTCTTTGAATCATGACTGTTAAAAAAAAGACGTGAATAATGTCGAAGGTTTCCAACTCTATACCTTCTTGAAGAAAATTCCAAACCAATTTCAATGCAACAGACACGTGTTTCGAATATTAAATGATGCTTCCAGTGATGCTTCCAGCGGAGCCACCAAAAATAATTTCAGTAGAGCCCTCTTTATTTCTTTTAAGTTAGATTTGTACATTTACATTACAGAGAGTGCGCGGCTCCAAATTTTCTATAGGGTCGATTCAGTAGCATATCCAAATAAAATCTATGTTCGAAATAGCATTGGAGGGATGGTGCTAAGATGTTAAACTCCTTTTAGTTCGATGATATATGTCGGTGAAATGGCTAGCGAAGTCATAGAAAAAATGGGAGTGGGAGAAATAAGGTCATATTTGCAGGCACATGGTATGCCTATTTTTTCCGCGCTTGCGCGGGTTCTATTCTAGCACTTTCGAAATAGGGATGACGAATGTAGTTATTTTTGCTCAAAATGTTAGGGACACTTTTGATTTTTATGAAATTATTTGATGACGAAATTCCGAAACTAAAGTTGACATATATAACGTTTTCAAATGATTAGGGTGACAAATATGGATAATGACCATATCCCTGTATACAGCATTAAATCGATAATTCAGCAAATCAGAAACCGAAGGCATACAAAATCAGGATAAAACAGAAACGAAAGCAAATAAACAAAAACCTCCACCAAATGAAAAGAAGCGAACTCCCGATATGGGAGTGGAGATGTTGTTGGCTGCTTTATCCGGGTGTGATTGGCTGCTTTATCCGCAGGTACGAATGTCATTTACGTAACATAGATTTGAAAGAAAGGAGGGGATCTCTAACAACACTCGGTTGCAACATACACAGCAGAACACCGATTCTAATTCAATGTTGCTATAACGTCGAATTTCATTGGTTGTATTGCTCCTTAGTTACTAGCGTTGCTATCATCACACTTCGCTTTATATTAAAAAATATAGATTGCATTAGAATGGGAATAACTATATGCTCATGATTTTAAGAAGATTCTGACGATAACCTCAACAACACTCACAATAGAACACCAAATTGAGCATCGACGGACCCCTATCAAACTAAAGGTGTGATCAGATGCCCGGGGTGTAAGCATCCCCTGTTCGACTAGCCGCACCCGCCGTCGATGTTTACGCATGGAAAACAAAATGAAAGTACTGTAGAGGAGGGTCGTTTATAATTCATGATTATTGGTGCCGAGCTCCTCTGATTTTCAGGTGAACATATTAATTATCAACAAATTTTTCCTTTGTATTAATCTTAATTATATATTCCCTCAAAATTATTTCATACCAAATCTGCACCCGCCTCCTTAATAATTTCGTTACATTGCTAACTTTTTTTAATTCACGTACATGTAGAAATAAAATTAATAGCAAATGCATTTCAATCATTGTCAATCACATTTGAAGAAATACAATTCTTTCATCAATATAGAGATGCCGTGCAGAAATGTAAGCCATCTTATAAATGCGATAATGCGCTCAGTAGTGTTAATAATATAACGGTAACATATATTGATTGCTCAATGTAGATCAAGCGCTTGTAAAGAATCGACGCACCTGGTTATCGAAGGAAAAGAAAACTACAGAAAAAGGTATGTTTCTCCTAAAATATACGCATAAATCTGAATAATTTCAAACAATTTAACAAAAAATTTGGAGAAATAGATGAAGTTTGCTTTTCAAGAGAGCAAATGTATAATGTTAAACGTCTTCAATAAAAGGAGAAAGGGAAAGTACTATGACAGCAGAAGACAGTCAAGTTTGGGCGGTCGAGTTGATCCAATACTATTTGTAAAATAACAAAATACCCATTAAGTTTTACAAAATGGAATACAGTAAGAGAAATTAAAAGGCTAACAGAATAATCTATGTATTTGTCTATATCTATCATTTTTAAACCTTCATGTATAATATTCTGACAAAACTTTTTTTTCTATTTACCTTAGTGTTTTATAATTCCAGATGAATTAAAAGATAATTGATTATATTTTTTTTCAATTTTGGTTTGTTCAATATGTTAGTAAGGCTAATAAAGGTCAGATTTGGAAAAATGATATATTTTAATACAGTTATTTTTTCAATCATGGTTAGATTTGTTTTGTTTTGTTTTGTTTTTTGGTTTTTTTTTTGCCAGTCAGTAAGAATTCTTTTTTTCTAGTTGATTTTTCAAAATTAAGACTTTTACAGGTATTTAATCCATTCCAAAGTATACTCCTAAAATTTTAACTGGGTGTTCAGTCAATTGTTTTCAAATTTATCTTTACATTGTTTAAAGTACCTAGCCATATCCCTTCAGTTTTATTTCTATTCAATTTCAAACCTGATAGTGTACCAAATACTTCAATGATATCTAATTCAATCCGATTTTCACTTTTTAGTGAAGAAAAAGAGTTGTGTCATCTACCAACTGAGTTATTCTTATACAATGCTGTTTACCATTAATTTTAGTACTCAATTCTTTATTTTTATTTTCCTGTCGTATTTTGTAGGCTAATATTTCAACACCGACTACACAGATCAGCGCACAGAGGGACAACCTTGTCTTATTCCGCGATGAACTGTTATAGGCGCAGATGTCAAACCAATATGTATTATGGAGCATTTTATATTTACATTGGTAAAAATAATTATGCAAATTTTTTCTTTTCATATGAAAGTATACATTCTCATTTGCATGAATTCAATTTTCAGGCGAATCTAACGATACATTCGCAGTTATAGCCGTTCTAACGCCATCCCCTCCTTTTTTTTTGAATTTGGGATGGACAGCTCTTAGTCATTCCATCAGCGCCACATACATTGTATTGAGTTTTTATAATTAAGGTATTTACCTTCAAAAATTCGACAATATTATGGTCGTCTATAATACTTCCAAATAAAACGTTTTCTGGATCCTTTTCCCTCTATTTCAATAGACCCTTCGGATTAAATTTTACGTATTCAATATAATTTATTTTCAGGGACTCTGTATCTTTAGTCTTTCGCTGTTTTTATTATTTTTTCATTATCAATACATATTTCGGGAGCAACCATTTGATTTATATCGGGTAGGACGACTTTGCAAATAAATTTCCGAATCGAAAATTTACTAAAAACAAATTCTGGATCATGAAATCCCCCCTACAAACCTGAACCCTACCGGTAAACATTTTTTGAGTGTCATAAACAAAGTACAAATACATGTATATTAAATTAAACAGACTTAATTCAAAGGAACGAAATAAAGTTGATCATAAATTGTATATAGCCCGTCTGCACTGAGCATCATTTATGTTAAAAGATTATAAGTTTCATACGCCATTATGATTCCGGAAATTAAAAAGAAATGATCTGCTATCAAGAAACGGCTTAATATATTCTTCCTTGGCACCTGATCTCACTCCGTATTTGATATTTAATATGGCCCAAAAAGCATGCTGAATGATTCAAAATGTTTAAAGAATCATTTTCAACATTGGAAAATAAAAACAATAATAATCAGGCGAAGTGCCGGCGAAAAAAACATTCCGGTTCTTAAAATAGCTGAAAAAAATCCAACTGGCAAACGTCTTCATGCCCCCCACCCCTTTTTATTTAAAATCAAATGGTAGCTCTTTTATTGCGATTTTTAGAATTTCATTTGAAGTTACATTGCATGTATAACAAAACGCAAATGTCGAACGACGAAAAATCGCCATACAAAATTTTGTCCTAGATTATGCTTTATTAACGCAACCTTCTCATAAGAATTTGTTTGTCAATCGTCAATTCAATTTTCAATTTCTCACAAAAAGTACCTTGCAATTTATTTTGATTATTTTACATTTTTCCTAGATTTGTCCTAGATTTTGCTATATTAACGCAACCTTCTCATAAGAATTTGTTCTTCAATCGTCAATTCCATTTTCAATTTCTCAAGAAAAGTTCCTTGCAATTTATTTTGATTATTTTACATTTTTGGCAATAAGAAGAAAGTATTAACGGTATCAATGTTCCAAAACGAAAGAGCAATTTTATGAATACAATTTTATTTCCATATTATAAATAAAGTTCCATCTTGTTTCAATCTAATTTGTTTTAGAACATAAATGACTCTATGTAGTGATGAAGAGGCGTTGGATGATTTTTATTCATTAATTTATTTATCTTTTAAAATTTGATTATGAACAATTGAAATAAAAACTGTTGTCATTTGGCTGTTGAAAATTAAAGGGCTATCTCTAATATCCAACAAAACATATTAAATTCTATTTCAACCATTCGTGTTTCTTAGAAATTTCACAGTAAGTGTTTTGAATATTTTCCCTGACATGATCGCCATAGCAATTTCTATATAGAAATAACCTCAGACAGTACAATGCATGCATTATATATCGCTAATAAATCGATATAAATCGATAATTCAGAAAATCAGAAAAAATCAGAAACCGAAGGCATAAAAAATCAGGATAAAACAGGAACCAAAGCATACAAACAAAAACCTCCACCATATGAGAGTGAGAATCAAAATTCAAAATAATCCACGGAATCAGATGACTGCGCATTTACAAATGTATCCCTAGTTTATAAGAATGAGTTAAAGAAGATCCTGACGATAATCTCAACATAACTCACAATAGAGCACAAAATTAAGCATCGACGGACCCCTAGCAAGCTAGAGGTGGGACCAGGTGCCCGGGAGGAGAAGCATCCCCTGTTGGCTAGCCGCACCCGCCGTCGATATTTAAGCACGAAAATGAAAACAATATCTAACATTCATGCACTCTCTGACGTTATGTCTATATAGAAAGTGCTATGGCGACAATGTCAGGAAAATACATGTATATTCAAAACACTCACTGTCAATCCCCTCGCAGGGAACTTTTTTACGAGCTCCACACGGCAAAGGGCATAAATGTAAAACAAATGAGTTAAAGAAGACCCTGACGATAATCTCAACAGCACTCACAATAGAGCACAAAATTAAGCATCGACGGACCCGTAGCAAGCTAGAGGTGGGACCAGGTGCCCGGGAGGAGAAGCATCCCCTGTTGACTAGCCGCACCCGCCGTCGATGTTTAAGCACGAAAATGAAAACAATATCTAAAATTCATGCACTCTCTGACGTTATGTCTATATAGAAAGTGCTATTGCGACAATGTCAGGGAAATATATTCAAAACACTTTCTGTCAAACCCCTCGCAGGAACTTTTTTACGAGCTCCACACGGCAAAGGGCATAAGTGTGACACAAAAGAAGATCCATTCTCACAGAGAATGCCGAAAACTTCATCTTCGAAAAAAAAATGAGGGGACCCGCAGCACACTCAACAAAGCACCAAACTATCCCGTGCAAAAACACAAAACAGACATTTACCGAAAGAGACACAAAAGGGAAAACGAACACCACACAAAACATAGAAACACCAAACACCAGCAATTCAATTGAAATCTATCTTGGATGAAGCACTGGATGCATTCTTAAGAAATACTGATTGATTCAGATTGAGTCCTTTGTAATTCTGAATATGATTGTCTCATTCGCACTGAATGAACTTTATCCAGTTGTTATTAACATCTCCCTAAAGACAATTCATAAAAAATCCATTCATTCACAAAGGTTTCGATCTTCTAAATATTTCTAATATTTTTCGGGATCATCGTGTACAAAGTACTATTCCTGAATATTTTGAAAATTTGAAACCTCCTCTTATTTGTAACAAGTATAAGAGTGACAAATATGAATAATGACCATATCCCTGTATACAGCACAAAATCCATAATTCAGAAAATCAGAAACCGAAGGCATACAAAATCAGGATAAAACAGGAACCAAAGCTAACAAACGAAAACCTCCACCACATGAAAAGAAGTGAGCCCACGATATGGGAGTGAGACCAGGTGCCAAGGAAGAGTAAGCATCTCCTGCTTGAATACAACACCCGCCGCTTCAATTCGATAGAACTGTCACATCCGGTTACTTCCATTTCTGAAGTCATAGAGTACAATCTTTGGTTGGATGGTTCAAATGGTCTATGACAGAATATCATCCACCATTCTGGAGAGTGGGACATCATAGTGTATGACGAGTTCCCCATATCGACCGTAGAACTTCCTCAGTGACGATGTTAGTCGGTCACAAACATATCCCTGACTGAGAAGCTTATCTGAAAGACGCCTAGCTCTCAGAGCAAAATCTGTATATTTGGTACTTGCTCTGGCATAGCGTATCAACTGAGATATGAACACGCCATAAGCAGGCGATGAATGTATGTTGTTACTCAGAAAAGGGAAGTTTGTAATGCTGAAATTGAAGTCGTCACGTTTGCCATAGAGTGAGGTGTTCAAGTGACCATCAATGTCGTAGGACAACATTATGTCCAAATAGAATGCTGAAGTATTTGTCTCTGTAGTTTCTTTTCACTTCAAGCTCCGAAGGATAGATACTGCTCAGGTAATCCGCGAATTTTGGATTATTGAGGGACAACAAATCTATGTACCTGTAAGTGAAGTTGAAGTCAGAACCTAAGTATCTTTTCCGTTCAGAGACCAAAGATTGAATGAATTCAGTTTCGTACGAGTAAAGGAAAATGTCGGCAAGGAGTGGGGCACAATTGGTCTCCATTGGAATTCCGACAATTTGCTGGAAGACCTTTCCTCTAAACACCACAAAAATGTTGTCGATCAGAAAATTTAACATCTGAATAATATCTGTTTCAGTGTACTTATTGTCAGAATCGGACTTTTCTTTTACAAAGTAGGTTTTGTCATAGTTAACAACAATAAATTTGTATTTGCGATTACCATTCTTACTTGTACACGCATAACTTATAATTTTTGCGAGTCTTTCTTTCAATTTAGAATGTGGAATTGTAATGTAAAGTGTCGAAAAATCAAAGGCTTTGATCGAATGGACTCTACTAAAATGAGTGGATTTCAGATGTTCTAAAAGTTCCTTCGAATTCTTTAAAATCTTCATCTGGTTGATACCACTGCGAGAATATACTGTCGAACAATATTTTTGAAGCCCAGATTTGATTTCAGATAAAACTTTGGTGAGTAAGATCGATACAGATTTGGTAGAACATTTTGAAGAACCAGCGATGAAACATTGTTTGTACGGATTCTTTTGCATTGAAGGTATGCAGTATAAATATGGTAAATCTAAATCTAAATTGTTAGTGTCGAAGCCAAAGGAAGCAAGAGCTGATTTGTGGTTATCTATTATTTCAGAGGCAGAAAGGTTTGTTTGGGTGTAAGTGGAATTTCCAGATGTCGAATTTAAACCCAACTCTTTAAATAGACTGTCGAAATAGTACTTTTTGCAAGTAAATGTGTAATTATTTGAGGCTTTGTCCGCTGGTGTGATGACATAATATTCTTGGAGGTAGGTAAGCTCTGTGATAACATCAGGGTCTTCAAATATAGACTCGATGCTGGTGTACACAGTTGATTTCAATCGGTAAAGTCTAGATAAAAGTAGCCCTCTGATTGATTTTATCCATTCGGAAGGGTGTCGAGCTGTACATCCTCTTTCTTTGCCCAACGTTGAGTGTCGAAAAATCAAAGGCTTTGATCGAATGAACTTTACTAAAATGAGTGGATTTCAGATGTTCTAAAAGTTCCTTCGAATTCTTTAAAATCCACATCTGGTTGATACCACTGCGAGAATATACTGTCGAACAATATTTTTGAAGCCCAGATTTGATTTGATGGTGTGATGACATAATGTTCTTGGAGATAGGTAAGCTCTGTGATAACATCTGGGTCTTTAAATATAGACTCGAATCTGGTGCTCATAGTTGATTTTAATCGGTTAATTCTAGATAAAAGTAACCCTCTGATGGATTTTATCCATTCGGAAAGTGTGTCGAGTTGTACATCCTCTTTCTTTGCCCAACGTCTTGCATATTCCTCACAAGAGTCCGTTATAATTTTGACATTTTTGTTCCATGTAAAGGACATACTTTCTCTGTTTTTGGGACCCTTTTTCAACAATTCTCTCAACTTGTCGTTCTTGACTATACTAAGGTCACCAGTAATAACGTGTCCACAAGGAGAGTCGTTGAAATCCGATGAAGAACATTCGCAAGGAAGTGGATGTAGTGAGGGATTACTTAAATCAATGCACTGCAAGAATCGTTTGTAATTTTAAATTTTAGATGCAACTGCTGGTGTGTAGCTATATGAAATACAAGGACTTTCTTTTCTTTGAAATATGGTGGGATTTTTTCTGTGACAGTTTTGTGATTCAAAATTTGACCAAGATTCAATTTTTTGCAAATCTAACTTTAATTAAAGGACGTTTTTTTCTCCTCTGATTTATCTGATCTAACTGTTTGAAATGAGTTAAAGAAGATCCTGACGATAATCTCAACAGCACTCACAATAGAGCGCAAAATTAAACATCGACGGACCCCTAGTAAGCTAGAGGTGGGACCAGGTGCCCGGGAGGAGTAAGCATCCCCTGTTGGCTAGCCGCTACCGCCGTCGATGTTTATGAAGCATGGAAATGAAAATATAAAAACTTCATGCACTGTCTGACGCCATGTCTATATAGAAAGTGCTATGGCGACAATGTCAGGGAAGTATATTCAAAACACTTACTGTCAAACCCCTCGCGGGGAACTTTTTTACGAGCTCCACACGGCAAAGGGCACAAGTGTGACACAAATGAGTTAAAGAAGATCCTGAAATAAACGAAAAGTAGAAATGTCCAAGATGACTCCTTATAGTCTGTATTTAGGGGAAGGTGTATTGGTATATGTGACGTCCTTCGTTTATTCGTGGATTTCGTGAAACTTCCGAAAAGAATCTGAGTATAATTTGGTACAAATATAATGCAGGCCTAGAGGCTTATTCAAAAATGGAACCAAGTCATCGAAGGAGAAACTAAGTATCTCAGGCCTATTATATTTACGAATGCCATGACTTCTAGGTCTTCTTTGTGGTCTGTTGAATAAGCTAGTCACATTTACCGATTGACAACCGGGACTTGTTAAGTTTCCTTAGCTGCTGATATTATCGTTGCACCCATAGGCGCTGCAGTGTTAAGATTTTTTTATCCAGAACTCTTCTCTGTTACGACGGAAAAGTGTACTCAAATTGGGATTGTTTGTGGGGTGATATATTTTCTTAAGGATTCTGACTCTCATAGATAAAACAGAATGATCGGCCTGGTCAAAATGCCGATAAAGAAGTTGACTTCCTTTATTATATATTTTTGACCGATGTCTTGACATTCTGGTCTGGAGCTCACCTTTGGTTTCACCCACATAAATCAATCCACAAAGTGAGCACTCTTTTCCGTACACAACATTAGAGGTCATACAGGTTAGGTTTTCAAAACTATGGGTGTTAAATGTTTGTTTTGTGAGATTACTTGAGAATGAAGTGTCTGTTATAAGGATGTTCCAAGTTTTGCAGTTTTTCGTGCCGCACTTAGAAACCGAACAATCGCTTGGTTAAGATTGGTGCTCATTTAGTATATCGACCAATTCAGTCTTACAGGGCTTGATTTTAATCATCTGCATGTTTGTACCAAAATTTATGGTTTCTACTTACTACAAATGTTTCGTCTCTAATGTCATGTAGACTAATTCTAGGGACACCTAAATTACCTGTTGCGTATGTGTCCGTAGACGCAACAGGTTGGGGCCTTTTCATAGTGGGCGACGCCCAAGCCACTTTGTAGGTCTCCTGTGTACTATCCATTGAAGCAAAAGACTGCCCGGCAAGTGCCCTCGGGGACAATTTGTCCACCAGCAGTGACACATGGACAGTGGTATAATGACAAATATGGATAATGACCATATCCCTGTATACAGCACAAAATCGATAATTCAGAAAATCAGAAACCGAAGGCATACAAAATCAGGATAAAATAGAAACCAAAGCAAACAAACGAAAACCTCCACCACATGAAATGAAGCGAACCCCCGATATGGGAGTGGGACCAGGTGCCCAGGAAGTGTAAGCATCTCCTGCTTGCAACACCCGCCGCCTTCAATTCGGTAGAACTGTCACATCCGGTTACTTCCATTTCGGAAGTCATAGAGTACAATCTGGTTTAAATGGTCTATGACAGAATATCATCCACCATTCTGGAGAGTGGGACATCATAGTGTATGACGAGTTCCCCATATCGACCTTAGAACTTCCTCAGTGACGATGTTAGTCGGTCAAAAACATATCCCTGACTGAGAATCTGAAAGACGCCTAGCTCTCAGAACAAAATTCGTATATTTGGTACTTGTTCTGGCATAGCGTATCAACTGAAATATGAACACGCCATAAGCAGGCGATGAAGGTATGTTGCTACTCAGATAAGGAAAGTTTGTAATGCTGAAATTGAAGTCGTCAGGTTTGTCATAGAGTGAGGTGTTCATGTGACCATTAGTGTCGTAGGACAACATTATGTCCAAATAGGATGCTGAATTATTTGTCTCTGTAGTTTCTTTGACTTCAAGCTCCGAAGTCCGTTTAGGTGTGTATTTTGTTTAACGGTGTATATCATGACATTGGGCTATTTTTTTCAGAAGGGTGATCTTTATGGAGTTGTGAAATTTGAATAAAGCATATCACGAGAAACGAGTTTAGATGCTCGACACTGCAGAAGGAAATAAGTGTTTATATTCTTTATATGATTCCAACTCTAAACCTTCTTGAAGAATATTTCAGTGAGGTGACGGAAAGGAGACATTCCACATATGTATCACTCCCATATCGGGAGTTCGCTTCTTTTCATATGATGGAAGTTTTTGTTTGTTTGCTTTGGTTCCTGTTTTATCCTATATACCTTTATACCTATATCCCACGTAGACACAAGTAGACACAAGTACACGACTACAGCTGTTAATCAAATATACATGTATAGGATATTACTTGACAGGAGCAAATTCACCCCAACGGGGTATCAAGGCTAGCAAATCATTAATTTTACCTAATATGGAATCGAAAACAAAATTTTGAATATGTGTATATGCTGAAACTGGTAGATTCATACAGCTTGCACAATTAAATAAACTCTGGTCTAGATTGGCGGAAACCAAGATCTGACTTAAAAGGACCGGTTTTTTTTATATGAAATGTTTTTTTTTTTAATCCTTACTCTAAATCATTACGGAATGACATCATGTCGATGCAAAGGTGCTGGGCCATTTAAATTGAAGAAAGTTGAATAGGTAATTTCACTTTTAATAACTGAAAAGGCAAGTGCCGAGTGTACTTCTCTTCTCCCAAATTGAATGAGTCACTTTCACTTAACTATAAACAAGGGTTTATTAGTAAAAAGATGAATAATTTATATATAGATACATGTGAAAATAATTTTGAAACGGTAAATATATCTAGAAAAAATGAATACATTATAAAAGCATGAAATTTAAAATGAAATCAAAATATCAATGAATGAAACAAAAATTGATCAGTAAGTTGCTTGTGCTCTTTTGAAAATGAGAATAAAATTAAAATGGTTTTAGATTAGTTAAGTTTTAGTTTGTGGTCATCTGACAGTGAGGAGGTTGTTTTACATCCAATTGTGTACGTTTTTCGAGACCTAAGGGTAATCGGAAAAGTGTGAGGGTGTGCGCACACAATCCAGGATAACCTCACCTTCTATTTCCGTGGCAAATGGTCGTCCTAAGTCGGCAACGGTTGCCCACTGATCTCGTTGGCTTATGTGTAGTTCTTTGTGCTCGATGTTTCTGTGTTGTATGTTGGCGTCCCTTGTCCCTTTTGCATCTCTTTCGGTGCTTGTCTGTTCTGTTCTTTTGCATTAGGTGTTTTTGGGTTTTGCTGTGGCTGCAGTAATCTGGTGTTGTTGAAACTAATTACATTTTTAATACGGTTCTAAATACGGGCAGTTCTGATGCAAGATACAGCCTAGAAAATTGTCATTATACATATCATAAATAATTTAAATTATTCTAAAATATACACCAATATTTAGTCATCCTGCTCCATTTCATACATGCATTTAACATCCAGCTTTGAAATTGTTTAGACACATATTTTCGATAGAAAACAATATGATGGATGTTCATGGCTCTTTGTATTTCTGAGAATGAGCATTGTCATATTCCATTCTCATATAGAATCTATAAAATCACCAATATTAGATTTGTATGCAAGAACTCCCTTCCATTCTTGGGTTAACTGATTTTATTTCTTATCCCGTCAACGGGTCAGACCTTGTTCCTGGGATCAGAGCTTTAAATTTGACCATATCTATTCAAATCGTTCAACATTTAGCCGTCTGTTTATAGTGTAAGTATAGTTTTTGGAGTCTTTCTTTGCTGAAAATCGTAATAATTTTCGTTTTGGTAATATGTAAAAACTTTAACCTGGAAGACGTAAATTAATTTGATGAATTTTTCTATATATTTCGGGATGACTAATTTGGTTTAATTCTTAAAAGTCATGATTTGCAAAAACAATCCACTACAAAATTTACACCATAATTACAAGAAATTTGATATATTTGCGCAAAGAGGCAAGCTTATTGGACGCAGGTGTTAAGCCGTGGATGAAATTCATTCAATCTCATTAGAACTCGTTTATTCACACTCTCATTTTTAGTTTTGTCATTGTGGTTAGGTGTGTGCTTGAACGAGATTAAAATTCAATTTACGGATTGATTTGACACGATTTAATACTGTTTTACATCTTCGTAAGAAATATTGACAGAGCCAATGATATAAATCTTGAAATCTGCATTTTGTCTTCTAGCGGTTTTCTTTCCAAAACGGTTTGGTAATTTGTCTCGAAATCCACATCCTCTTTCGTCTGGCAAATTCTTTGGTAATGACAAATGTTTTTGTTCAATCGACATTAGTTTCTTCATAAGTCATAAGTAGGTCGGTGAATGAAAGTCAAGCACATAACTCAAGCAGGGGATGCTGACTCTTCCTGGGTACCTGGTTTCACTCCCATTTCGGGAGTTCGCTTCTTTGCATGTAGAGGAGGTTATTGTTTGTTTGCTTTGGTTCCTGTTTTATCCTGAGTTTATATGCCATCGGTTTATGATTTTCTGAATTATCGATTTTGTGCTGTATATAGAGATATGGTCATTATCCATTTTTGTCATTGAATAGACACCTAACAGTCTCAAAGTCAAGAAGGCAAGGCCAAATCATGAGAATTCCCATAGGAACAGTTGCGAATCTCGGAATGAACAACATTCCGAAGTGAAACCAGGTGCCCGGGAGAGTCAGTGTCTCCTTATTGCATGCAACACCCGTCGCAACAGCTCCACGAAAACCTGTCAAATTCTCGTTGATTGTCTCGAAGTACATTTTGATGTACATATCAGGTAATTATGTATGGCTTGGTGATAATGACAGCCTTTCAATCACAATGCAGAATTTCACTGATCATTCTTGGAGGGGGGAGGGGGATCTGATATGCTTTTATTATATCCCCGTAGCGACCGAAGAACTTCCTCAATGATGATTTCAGCAGTTTTGTAATATAACCTTGAACAAGTAGCTTACTTGCAAGCCGTTTGGCTCTAATTATGAAATCTTTATATTTGGAACATGCCCTGGCGTACCGTTACAGGTGAGAAACAAAACCGCCAAGGAGAAGACGGCGTGTTGCTCGTCACGCTTGTCATACAGTGAGGTGTTCAAATTGCCGTTTGTGTTGAAAGATAGAAGTATATCCAAGAACGACACGGATCTGTCGCTCTCGGTTGTTTCCTTGATCTCTAGTTCATGAGGATAGATCTCATGTAGATGATCCTTAATGTTCGGATTATTGATGGACAACACGTTATCAATGTATCCGAAAGGTAAAATGAACTGAGATGCGAGGTGCTTTCAACCAGTCGAGAGCAAGGTCTGGATGAAGTAAGCTTCTTATGAACATAAAAATAAGTCCGCAAGCAGTTGGGTGCAATTGGTAATCATAGGGATGCCGACTCTCTGCTGTAATACTGTTCCTCCAAACACAATAAAAATATTGTCAATAAAAAAAAACTAAGGCATCCGATTGATATCGTGTTCGGTATACCTTTTCTTTCAATCAGAGTGTCCTTTACGAAATAAGTATCCTCCCGCACTATGACGAGGTATTTGTATCTCCAATTACCATTTTATGAAAGAAAGGTGTTGCGAGTAAAATTGGCAGTCTGTTTTTGAGCTTTTGGTGTTGGATGGTAGTGTGGAGCGTGGAGAAGTCGGAAGTTTTTAAGCTGGTAATATGACTGAAATTGGTGGCTTGAAATTTTCCAAAAGTTCCATAGAATTCTTTAGGATCCACATCTGATTGATTCCATTTTTTAAATAAGTTGTCTCGTAGTATGTTTGAAGACCTTGCTTGATGCGAGTTTATATTTCCGTAGGCAAAATGTATAGAGCTTTTGTGGACCACCTGGATGAACCGGCGATGAAGCAGTGCTTGTAAGGATTTTCGTGCATTTTGGGAATTCAGTAGATATAAGCGAGATCAGAGTCATCAGTGTAAATACCGATGGACTCAAGAACAGATGTCAAGATATAGATAAATTTGTAATTGTGTATGTTGCATTTCCAGATTCCGAGATTCACAGTGAAAAGGCTTACACATTCATGAAAAAAAAAAGATTTTTCTCATGAAACACAAAATAGGACAAACAGACGGAAACAATAATACAGTTTTATGGAAGCACATAATGACAACTTATATAAATATCAATTCTCTGTAAGGACAAAAATATTTTGGAAATAGCATGTCATGGATATTTATGATTTTATCACTGTTGTCAGAACAAGATATATTTCATATTACAAATGCGATCAATGAAAAAAATAAATGGGACCTTGTTTTGTTTTCCAACATTTTTAGGTCAAAAATGGTTGCCATGGCAACTTTTTATTTGAGGCATGATGACTATATCTTTTCAAATTGATTTTTAGTATCGCTTAAGGAGGCTCAATAATCGTTTGACGTCATCAGATATCGAGTGCAGTACTTCTATATGTGGCCTTTTTTAGTTTTCGGCCTTCAAACTACTCCGTAATTCGCTTGTTTCTTGACGGATTTCGACATGTTTGGTATCGATGGAAACAGAAAATTATCATCTACAATCTGAGTGTAATAAATGTTTAGTCAAATGTATCTTTTGATTTATATATACAAAAATATCCCGTAAGTGAGACACCCTGGCTAACGCCGTAAACGTATCGTTTTTAGAACGTCATCGGCGGAAATTCAACCGCCTGTTGCCTATGAACGAATTCAAGAAGGTACACTTAAGTTCATGATAAAAAAAGATATTTCTTGGAGATTTTAGCGATATCATAGATAAGATATTTCAAGTTTGGTTTCTCTAATAATCTTTGGTTTAAAGAAGTTTTCTTCAATTTTGTCAACTTTCGTACTTTGCAACAAGATGTTATCGAATAAAGTTTCCCTATTTGAAAAACTTAAGCGAATGAATTTTAGTTTAAACCCAGCTTTGTTCAAAGATATATCCATTTCACAGATAACTGCACGCATTATCGAGAACGAGGGAGGGGATTGACGTCCACTTATTGACCTTGAACGTCAAAATGTTTAAAAACGCTTCCGTTTACTTTAGTTCTATTTCTCTTATATATATTTTCGTATCTCTAAATAGATTGATGGAATCAGATATCAAAATTTGAACAAAACATTTTTTTTAAGCTTTGACTTGAACATGAACTTTATTTGACAAAACTCATTTAACTGACACTAACAAAACATGAAAGGTGAGTTTATAAAAGACAAGGTCGAATAACGCTTTGCCAAGGATATTTAGCAGTACACATGTTACTTTCCCTTTCTTGTTTATTTTTTCGACAAATCATTTGTAAACTTGTTTATTCTTATATTTAATTTCGATGATAAATGATAATTGTGTAAGTATTCTTCCTTGTATCAGAATTTGAAACTTTCACTGAATGTTGGGAAAGAATAATCTCGACTCAGAGTATCTGATTTTTAGCTCACCTGAGCTATTGTCATAACGCGCCGTCCGTCCGTCGTTTGTCGTCCGTCCGGCATAAACCAGGTAGATTTTTACAATATGGAAACGAGGTAAAACGGAATGTCTTGTACTTTTGTTAAAAGACTAGAGTCTGATCTTGAAAAATATGTCAATTATAACAGTTATAACAAATATTTTCATCGTGATAATGTCAACTAAGGGAACAGGGCATTTTAATTGACTTGTTGCAAATTGTTACAAAATCGTTACTATGACA
Organism: Pinctada imbricata; assembly: GCA_033119305.1. Taxonomy (NCBI): domain Eukaryota; kingdom Metazoa; phylum Mollusca; class Bivalvia; order Pterioida; family Pteriidae; genus Pinctada; species Pinctada imbricata. Next base: position 42,593,290 of record VSWD01000003.1, on the reverse strand, counting down.
ACCAAATATTTTAAATCAGAATGAACGATAACATGTACTTTTTTATATTTCTTTTCGAAGGACAGAGTTTGTCGTTGAGAAATATGTCAAAGAAAATAACTTCTGACAAAGACTTCTTATCACTTTGATGTCAAATAAGGGTAGTGAGTACTTTTTTTTTAGATTCTCATTATGGGGTGGGGGTACCTAAAATGTACTTTTCTGGAACAGTTTTAGCTTTTTCACTCTTTGAAAGCATTATCTATAAAGAAATATACATATTTGATGATAATATGGTAAAAATGATCACAAGAATGGTTTCAATCTGGAATCATTATCAATATAACACGTTTCTATCTATCAAAATTCATTGTTTTGCGACATATCTCGGGGTTGGTTTATATATGTATATTCAGAGGACCACTGGTCAGTCAAATGGTCGATGATATGTAATCTTAATTACAAATATAAATCATCAGATATCAATGTTAAATAAACAGAATATTTTTTTCTCCTCTGACAAAGAATTCTTGGATTATTGATTATTAAATGACTTATACTGCTTAAGCTTTATTAGGGACAACAGAAGAATTTTTTTTAGCACTTCCATAATTTGTCAAGGTCATTGACTCTAAGTTCGAGTTCAATTCAAAATATAGGTTCCAATTTCAATAGAATTTAATTTTTTGGTTGTTATCTATTGTTCCTAATTTTAGGCTTGACTGTCAAATGTTTGTATCGAAAATACTTCTTTCTAGAATTGGGGCCAATAGGCGGAAAAACAAACGATTTTTAGTTAAGATTATTTCTAAAAAAAAAACACCCAGACAAAAATCTTGATAATCTTGCATTTTTTAATTGTATGTATGAAATACTAGCTACAAATTAACGATGTCATTGATTTTGAGACTTTTGCAACTTTGGTCATTAAATAAATATTCCAAATCACTACGATGAGATTTTTTTACTCAATGCCATATACTTTTTGAGTAACTGCCTATAATATCTTCGAAAAATCACAGTTTTTTGTCAAATTTTGTGAATTGTATTGAAGATGACATTGACATTTGGTCCTGTGATCGTGAATTTTTGATCAATAATGCTCCTTTATATGCACTGATAAAAATGCCTAAGAAAAAATAAGGGACAGCTAAAAATATTTCAGTAAATTACACTATGTGTAATACTAGTAGTACTGAACAGAATGTCACAATGGCAACCATTTTATAGCCTTTTTAAATAAAATTTTGAAGAAGTCACACTCAAATTTTAACATTTTCTTAAAGATCGAGGATTAAACTTAAAAGCTAATTGGCAGTAGAAATCAAGTTAGCCTGACATTTCAAAATATTTGCCCTTAAATTTGAGCAAAATGATGCTAAATTGGGAGCTTTTTAGGTCTTAAAAGGGCCTGTTCAAAACAGGTGTTCGCCTACATTTTAAGAATATTGACAAACTGCATGGCAGTGGAAGCATACTTCTTGTAAAGTATTTATACTATGAAATATATAAAGAAAATAATTAAGAAAATTTCAGAGTACCATACATGTTTTGAAGTCCAGATTTGATTTCAGTTAAAACTTTGGTGAGTACATTGTAAGATCGATACATATTTGGTTGAAAATGTTTAGGAACCAGCGATGAGACGTTGTTTGTACGGATTTTTATGCATTTTAGGTATGCAATATAAGTATGGCAAATCTAAATCTAAATTGTTTGTGTCAAAAGCCAAAGGAAGTAAGAGCTGATTTGTGGTTATCTATTATTCCCGAGACAGAAAGGTTTATGGGAGTGTAAAAAGAAGGGAGGAGATCTTCAAGTAAGTAAGTAGGATTTCCAGGTGTCGAAGTAAGTAGGATTTCCAGGTGTCTAGGATTTCTAGGATTTCTGTAAGTAGGATTTCCAGGTGTCGAATTCAAACCCAACTCTTTAACAAGGCTGTCGAAATAGTACTTTTTGCAGGTAAATGTACAGTTATTGGTGGCTTTTTCTGCTGTTGTGATGACGTAATGCTCTTGGAGGTAGGTCAGCTCTGTGATAACATCAGTTTCTGTAAAGATATACTCGATTCTGCTGTTCACAGTTGCTTGTAATGTTAAACGTCTTCAAATTGAATAACATCATTTAAGAACAGATAAATTGGCAGCATGGATTATGCATGCACGTTTCAGGTACTTAACCCTCGTCAGTGATCCTCAAATCTAAACAATGTAATATGCCAAACAAGTATGAAAGTTACTATGTCGAAAAAGGGTAGCAGGATTGGTGGGATATGATGCTACAGGACCTACATGGTAAACTCTAGATTAAAGTATAATTATGATAAACCAAGTTGCAAATTCTAGGTAAAAGTAATATTGTGATAACACTATTTTCATATTTTTATTCTGCATGGTAGTATTATATACTTCATTCTATACACTTATGATATTTATTGTTCTTAGAGACGACAGGGCCCCGACCACCTGTCCTCTCTGAATGTCAGTCGGACTCCTCGGGTGATTACATGCATGAGCTCGCTACAGCCGGCAGAGCACGGACTGTATTATGCATGCCCTCTTTTTATATCCATTTACATATAACTCATTCTCAAATAGAAACAGAAATTCTTATTTTCTGTTTTTGGATTTTTACATCATGTTTTGACAGAAATCTAGACAAAATGCAATATTTTAGTAAAAATACTTTATTTACTGAACACAGTATCAACAAAACAGCTCTTTTTCGAGTTTATACATAAATACAAGGGATTTCTCAGTAATTGTTTTCTTAGTAACAATTAGACTCAGTTGAATATTTCGGAGTAAATTTACTCAGAAATGTAGAATCTATTACACTGGCCCTTATCCAGGTTAAACAATATTCAGAGTAAATTTACTTTGAAATGTTCAAAATTGTAGTATTTCATTTCAATCTATTGCAACCTGAAAATTACATTGAATGGATCATAGAATGAATCTAGAAATCTTTTTTTTCAATTCAAAGTTGTGCAAGAATATGAGTCTTTAATTTCTTTTTCCTGAAAAAAAAAATTGGAATTTACTCCGAAGTTTAGAGTTTATAGCATTGGCCTTTATCCAGAATAAATCATTTCAGAGTAAATGTTCTTTGAAATTTTGAAATCATGAAGTATTGAAATCAATGAATTCATATTTACCATACATATTACAGATAAGCTGTTCAGAGTAAATTTACTCCGAAATTTTGAGTTTTTTTATACTGGCCTTTATCCAGAAGGAATCATTTCAGAGTAAATTTACTTTGATATTTTGAAATCATTGAATCCATATTTACCATTCATATTATAGATAAGCTGTTCAGAGTAAATTTATTCCGAATTACTGGCCTCTATCCAGAATGAATCTTTTCAGAGTAAAATTACTCTGTAATTTTCAAAATTGTAGTAGTTCATTTGAAAATGATTTGTAAATTACATTGGAACAAATGAAAAAGATGGCACAGCTTTAAAAATGAATTTTGAGGAAAAAATGAATTCAAGAGTAAATTTACTTTGAAGTTTGAAATAATCGAATTCATTTTAACCATTCATATTATGATTGAGTTGTTCAAAGTAAATTTACTCCGAAATTAACAGTCCATAACACTGGACGTTATCCAGACTGAATCATTTCAGAGTAAATTTACTCTGTAATGTGCAAAATTGTCGTAGTTCATATTAATATCAATTTGTTTCAATTTAAAAATGGTACAAGACTAAAATTCGAATTGATTTCTACAAAATGAAGTTGGTGTAAATTATTCCAAAATGTATAAAAAATATATTTAGGATTCAAGTATCCACCTTTAAGGTATATATAACAAAACATTTTATGATGGATGGTACTACTACTAGTACCAGTACAATCAGTAGATGCACAACTTTAAAAATATAGGCACCAATTTAAAGATATGAAACCAGAGGCAAATGCTATGTACATTACAAATGAACGAAAAGAATATTTTAGCTTGGAAAGTAACACCCTTTTCATCATTGAAGAGATGAGAATATTTTAGATTATTCTTTAGACAATTTTTAAATACAAATTGAAAATATTTAAAATTAGTCTAAAAATAATTCTGACATCAAATGCCTTTGATCCCTTCCTCTCAAATAAAATACCTAATTTTACTACCGATACCCTACTGTTCTGCAAACCAAATGTAAAAATGAACAATTTCTCCATCAATATACACACAGGTTAATCAATATGAATTAAACAATATATCATTCTAAGTCATGCTAAATACAAAAATCTTATTTCATAATGAACAAGATGTCAAATATACAGTTTATAATCAACAAGATATGCCAAAGAATCAACAAGAAGGCAAATTTACAGTTTACGATCAAGGAGGGGGCAAATTTACAGTTTCTAATCAACAAGAGGCCATGTTTACAATTTCGGATCAACAGGAAGCAAAATTTGCAGTCTAGTATCAACAAGAGGCAAGGTTTATTGTTATGAGTTTTCAATGTATGATTTACAGAGGGTTTATATGTTCACCATATTCACAGTCTATAATAAACGATAAACGGAAGTTTACAGCTTATAATCACCATGAGAGTAGACTTACAGTTTATGATCAACAGTAGGCCAAGTTTACTTTTATAATTGACATTTTAGAGGCCAACTTTTCAATTTATCATTTACAGTAGGTCATGTGTACAGTCTATAACCAATAAGAGGCCAAATGAATGGTTTATAATCAACAAAAGGACAATTTTATAGATTATAATCAAGAAGAAACCAAGTTTACCAATGTGCCAAGTTTACTGTAATACTTGACAATAAGCCATGCTTAAAGTTTCATATCAACAAGAGGCCATGTTTACAGTTTCTTATCAACAAGAGGCCATGTTAATAGTTTAAAATCAACAAGAGGCCAATTTTACAGTTTTTGAAGGCAAATTCACAGTATATGACAAACAAGAGGCCAAGCGTACAGTTTGTAATCGATAAGGGGCAACATTTACAGTTTAAAATCTACAAGAAGGCAAGTTTACTGTTTATAATCAACAAGGGGGGCAAATTTACATATTACAATCAAGAAGAAACAAATTTTACTGTTATAATTGCACCTTATGAAAAATTTGGCCTTCCTGCACATAGTTGCTGCAAGTTTGCAGCACTAGTTGCCGCAAGCTTGCTGCAACTATGGTGAGATTTGGCATGCAAATGAGGTCTTGCTGCACACATTTTCCTGCACTCCTCTGGCACGTATGTGCGGCTAGCGGCATCTGTTTCGGCACACTTCCTGCACATAGTTGCCGCTAGCTGCATCTGTTCCAGCATACATTCTGCACATATATGTGCTGCTAGCTGCAACCCTTCTTGCACATCTCCTGCACATATAGTGCCGCTAGCAGCAGATACCCCACATACGTTTGATTTACACATACATGTTAGTATAACACTTGTATAAATGGAGTAGGAATAATGGTTCGACCACTTGAAACAGAAGTTACTATATGCTGACTACTACAATGTGAAAGAGAATATCCAAAACTGCATACAATTGTTGCATACTGAACACATGCAATTTTATTAACGTACGTGCAAATATCAACGTCCAGAATAAAGGTCGCACGTATTATAGTGTAAAGTTTCTGCAAGTTCAAGCAAATTAGTGGCATTTTATTACAATAATCTTAATGCTTACCTTCTTTTTCAATCACATGCATAAGGTTGATAATCATTTTTCATTTTAACACATTTTGAACATCCATTAAATTCGGTCATCATCTAAAAGATATGTATACCATTTTCACTTTTCAGTTATTTGGTTCCAAAACCATCATTTGAAGTATCCAGACTTTGTTCAGTATCAGTGTATTTTCATTACATGAATGTGGCACATCTCTTCCCACTTGACTGTTTCAAAGCCAGAGCTTTGAATGTCAGCGGCCTGAAATTCTATTGGCTGTGACTTGTGCATGTGACTTATACATGAATATGCAGCTTCTGGCACGCACTCTTTTGTTTCTGTTCTATAGTTGCAGCTAGCTGCACAGAAAACTTTACCCGATGCTCCTTTTTTGCTTGAAATGAAATGATGCAGCTAGCGGCAACCATGTGCGGCAAGCAGCAGTTATGTGCGGCTACCTGCAACCTAATTTGTATTCAGATTTTGTGTGCAATCTGTGTGCGGGTAGCGGCATATACCTGCACACGTCTTTCTGCACGCTTTTATGGTTGCAGCAAGGTTGCTGCAACCTTGCAGCAAGCTTGCTGCAATTTTTTCTTTTCGTAAGGGAGACCAGAGGTAAAGTTTACAGGTTCTTATTACAGGAAGTCGTATTTAAAGTCTATAGTGAACGAGAGGCCAAATTTACAAATAAGAATTATCAACATGAGGCAAAGTTTAGAGCTTATAATCAACGAGAGTTGAAATCTATAGTTATAGAGGCCAGAGATACAGTTTATAATCAACAAGAAGGCAAGTTCACAGTTTATGATAAACAAGAGTCGAAGTCTGTAGTTTGTAATCTACAAAAGGACATTTTAATAATTTATTATCAATAAGAGGCCAAGTGTATAGCTTATAATCAACATGCGGTCATTTGTACTGTTTGATGATCAACAAGAGGCCAAGTTTACAACTTATAATCAACAAGAGGCCATGTTTACAGCTTATAATCAACAAGACGCCATTTCGACAGTTATTTATCAAGAAGAGGTCAAGTTTACAGTGCAAAATTGGCTGAGAGCCAATATGGTATCACTAAGTGAAATGAAATAAATTTATCTTCTATTCCATTGTCATTTGTTTTCTTTTTACTGCTTTCCATTCCTCTGCCATATATTTTGAAGACAATCGGAAATGTCTTTACTGCTGATCAACAGTTTTATTCCATTTTTCTCAAACACACCATTTTCTTAAGCATTGCCAATATACCACACAAATATTGAAGCAAGTTTTTAAAACAGTCACTGTTTCTTCAAAACTTCAACTTTGCTTGAACTCCATAACCGCATTGTCTATCTTTTTGAACGGTTTGAGTAAATGCCTAATGATTATCTTAACTCCCATCCGAGATTCACTCTCTTTGTATTATGTTTTCTAAAAGAAAAACAAATCGGAATTTAAGATTGGCTGAATGTTTAATGGAGTCCCTGAAAAGTGCGCAACGAAACAAAAACGAAACAAATCGAAAAGAAACGAAACAGATCGAAACGAAACGAAACAAAACATAAATCTTTAAGAAATGATGTAAATGCAGAGAAATAGCACGAAAAGTCAATATTTTTATGTATTATTGCCTTCAGTCATAAGTTCTTGTGGCTGGAGGGACTTTTTAGGGTCAAAGTTGACGATTAAACCACGGTAAATAGCTTAATTGCATTTTAGAGGATTGAAAGAGGGTGGGAGGGATTAATATCATTTAACAGGGAGGAGTCTAGTACAGAGGAAAGGGAAATGTGTGTTTGAAAATTTTATCAGATCAAATACTGAGGGGGGGGGGGGGGCACATTTCGTTTGAAAAGGGATTATATTTTTTTCCTGAAATGTGCCCCAAGTTTTATGTTCTCTAATAGACATTTTTCGTGACGAACTTCGCGCTTCGAACTTCGTACTTCGCACCTCGAACATTGAAGAATAAGTGGCATAGCTGCCGTTCGCGTATAAACTCATAAGCAGAGTGATAGCATACTCGGCGATTTTCCTCTTTATGCGTGTTTTTTCTCACATTCTTTAAGATTTATGTTTTGTTTTGTTTCGTTTCGATCAGTTTCGTTTCGTTTCGTTTCATTTTTGTTTCGTTTCGCACTTTACAGGAACCCTGTTTAATGTTATGATTAACCATAATGCAATATATGTCAATTAATTTTGCTTTATTAAATTTTGTACAAATGACAAACACTTGAAACTACAGTATTAAAGATAGATATTTGTCATAAATATACCTCGTACTACCCTCCATTTCATGTCATCGAGGTCCCGTTTGAAGATCAGTTTTTGAACAAAAATTGTCTTCACAGGAAAGTCTTTTCTATACAATCGTTTTCATCTCATCATTCCTCTTATCTGCACACTGTCTGATGTGTTTTAGTGGAATCAGCCTCTGAAGTTAGAAGCAAGGAGATAAATGTAACCTTGTATATTAATTTCATATCAATCAATCAATCAATCAGTTATCCAAATTTCATTAGCTACATGTATATTGACATGGCAGGTTATGTCATAATCATTCAAAACAATACCTGACATTGTAAATCATATACAGGTAGTTATTATTTCGAACATGTCGCTTCCCTTCTGGGGCCATCAAAGTTTGACAAGGAGTAAAAGATAGCGCTTCTGTGATCGGATAATATTCAATAATACAGATATGAAAGAAAAGTACTGCTTGTAGACTCTCATTGCATGTACAACATTTTTAGTCCATCTAGTCTGATGTTGGGCAAATTGTTCCTACTCGGTCGTTTGTTATATCCCCCGTTTGTCTAAACATTTTCATGAAATTCAATTTAGGTAGAAATATTAAGGGGTGCACAATTGGGGGGGGGGGGTTATTTATTTTAGATTGACTATTCACTTCATCTCCTGTTTTTTTTTTTAAATGAGAATTAAGTTGAAGGGAGAAAAGCAACGATAAACCCCAAATTTTGTTTTGGTCAAATGTAAGATACTTTATTAGCCTCTGTCATGAAGATTAGCATATTTTTCAAATCAACTTTGTTTACTGAGTTATGGAGGCCAAATCGGGATAACCCCTCTCCATAGAACTCGAGGGATTACTACCATCATCCCGTCCAGTCATATAAATTGCCGTGCGCATGCGTCATTTTACTCTAGTACATTTCTTTCAAATTATTTTACGATTTCCAGTTTTATTTTATTGATTTCCGTAGTTCCAAAAATGGCTAAATCCGTCAACTTACACAACATGTACCTCATAATGAAGCCAAAAAGTCTTCATTTTATGTAAGATACAAGTACGAATGACAAATATATATGTACGAAAATACAGATAAACATGTAAAACAAAATACTTGCGGGTCCAAAATTTCTAAAAATCTGCATGCTGATTGTTTATGTCTCTTTCTACTCACCTCTTTATATGTTATTCCTTAGATTTACACAAGCTCAATCTTGTTTGAACAATTCCCGTGTATACATCATCTCTGAGACACTTTACACTGTTGTAATTTACAAGCGTGCGTCTTCGTACTCTTCTAAGATAAACTTGGTCAGTCTGCATAGCGCTCACATCTGTTTATCATCAACCACACTGGGGAACATCCGGCCTGGGGAGCAACGGGGAATCTATCAATTTTCTCCAAAACTTAAAAGCGACCACGAAAACCAAGTGGTTTTTTTTTTTTTTTTTTTTTAGAATTTTATTCATTGTGAAATGTTCTCTTCAACTATTTATCATATCCGATCACGTTGGGATTCTTTTACTTTAAATTTCGGAAGAAAGCACATTCTATCCCATGAGGTGCCTTAATTGTGTTCAATGTCATACCGCTGCTTAGAAAAGTTGAACAAGAAAACATGATGGTTCCTATCAATATTGTAAATATTTCTCATGAATAATTTATAGGTAATTCTTTTTACTAATTACGTTGTATGGAACAATATGTAAGCAATATTTCGAGGATTAAAAAAAACTAGATGCATTGCGTTGTTTGTCTGTGTCTTTGTCGCTATATTCTCTAATTTTACGTTCTAAATCCCATTACTCCTACAATGTGGACACAAATAGGTATTTTCTAATATTAGAAATTCATATTCTTTTATAAGAAATTCATTTTCTAATTGAAATTCATTTTCTAATATTTGAAATTAATTTTCAAATATTTGAAATTCATTTTCTAATATTAAAAAATCCTTCTATTATCAAATATTAGAAAATGAATTTCAAATATTAGAAAATGAATTCTAATATTTGAAATTAAAATTCGTATATAAGAAAATCATTTTCTGATATCAAAAAATGAATTTCAAATATTAGAAAATCATAGGTAAATTCTAATATAAGAAAATCATTTTCTAATATTAGAAATTCATTTTCTAATTTTAGAAATTAATTTTCTAAATATTTGATTTTCTTATATTTGAAATTCATTTTCTGATAATAGAAATTCATTTTTTAAGATTCGAAATTCATTTTCTAATATTTGAAACTGATTTTCTAACATTAGATATTGATTTTCTAATATTAGAAAATGATTTTAAAATATTAGAAAATGAATTTCTAATATTAGAAAAAGGTGTATATTTTCTACTATTAGAAAATAAATTTCTAGAATAAGAAAATCAAGGTAATATATTATATAAGAAAATGATTTTCTAATATTAGAATACCATTTTCTAATATTAGAAAATCATTTTCTAATATTAGAAAATCATTTTCTTATATAAGAAATTCATTTTCTAACGTAAGAAATTCATTTTCTAATATAAGAAATTCAGTATATTTTCTAATATTTGAAAATGATTTTCTAATATTTGAAAATGATTTTCTAATATTTGAAAATGATTTCCCTATATAACAAAATGAATTTCTAATATTTGAAAATGATTTTCTTATATTAGAAAATGAAGTTCTGATATTAGAAAATGAATTTCTAATGTTAGAAAATGAATTTCTTATGTTAGAAAATGAATTTCTAATATTAGAAAATGAATTTCAAATATTAGAAAATGAATTTCAAATATTAGAAAATGAATTTCTAATGTTAGAAAATGAATTTCTAATATTAGAAAAGGAATTTCAAATATTAGAAAATGAATTTCTAATATTAGAAAATGAATTTCTAATATTAGAAAACGAATTTCCAATATTAGAAAATGAATTTCTAATATTAGAAAATGAATTTCTAATATTAGAAAACGAATTTCCAATATAAGAAAATGAATTTCTAATATTAGAAAATGAATTTCTAATATTAGAAAATGAATTTTTGATAATATTAGAAATCAATTTCAAATATTAGAAAATGAATTTCTAATATTAGAAAATGAATTTCTTATGCTAGAAAATGAATTTCTAATGTTAGAAAATGAATTTCTAATATTAGAAAATGAATTTCAAATATTAGAAAATGAATTTCAAATATTAGAAAATGAATTTCTAATGTTAGAAAATGAATTTCTAACATTAGAAAATTCCTATTTTTGTCTACATTTGCTTGCCATACTCCTGTGCTCCAACTTTGCAAGATCAATTTTCCTCCGGACCGGGGCATAAACAAATCTGGTCCCTTCCCCCCCCCCCATAAAAACCGAAGCACCCCCTTCCCACACCATCAAAGAATTTCAAAAGTCCTGCAGTCAGTGAAAATGGGGGGTGTTGCTTCCAGGCTGAATCGTAGCTGGATATAAATGCTTAGAAAATATCTGTGTCAGGATAATACTTCATTCAAAACATGGAACGTATTTTACATTTTATATGTTGCAAATAAATAGACAAGTATGCATGCTCTAAGGAAAGCTAAGATAAACTTGGTCAGTCTGCTTAGCGCTCACATCTGTTTATTATCAATCACACCGGGGAACATCCGGCCTGGGGAGCTACGGGTAATCTATCCAATTTCTCCAAAACTTTAAAAGCGACGACGAAAACGAAGTGTTTATGTTTATTTTCATTGAATTTTTATTCATGGTGAAATGCTCTCTTCAATTATTTATCATATCCGATCTTTTACTTTAAATTTGAATATGATAATATCAGGATTATACTTCTACAAGATTTCTGTGGCAGGATCGAATTCCAAACATGGAACATATTTTACATTATATATGTTGCAAATAAATAGACAAGTATGCATTCTCTACGGAAAGCTAGGTGCAAACATATCTTTATGAAAAGGAAGGGGGACCCTTTTCTCCCGTAAACAATATTTGTTATTCAATGAAAAAAAATTTGAAGAGCAAAAAAAAAAAAAAAACACGGCTTGAAATATAGTCCTTGATTAATGATTGTCAGTTTTGTTTCTAATTAAAACAGATGACTCGCATAGCGAGCAAAAAGCTTAAAATCTTGAATTTTCACATCGTAGTACTTGATTTTTGATTGTCAGTTATAATAAGCAAATAAAATAAATGGCGAGCGATAGCAATATTTCCGTCTTTTCATTACTTCATTTTCATAACTCTTAGTGCACCTGTTCGTTGACCAAGGTGTACACGTTGTATATAGGGAGGCGCAGCATCATTTGAAAGTAACGTACATGTATGTGATAAATTCTGGCAAGCGGAAACGAGCCAGTGAAGTTCATAATGAAAGATTTCCAATACAAATTCATGTTTTATTTTTCAAATATCATGAAAACAAAAAGGTAGTCGAGACTTAATCTTATGACTTATGTATATTTATGAAATAGTAACTATGCTTCGAAAATTCAGGGAAGTCCGACCCCCCCCCTTACCCCCCCCCCCCTTTGAATCCGCGCTTGAAACGATTTCAATACTTTGTGGGTACATGGATTCTACAATCAGATGTAGCTATTGAATGAATCTGAACCTCTGGTGATGTAACGTGGAATACAAGGTACCTCATGGGGTAGAAGTGTACTACTCCCAAAATTAAAAGTATAAGAACCCCCAAATGATGGGATGTGTAGTCGAAGGGAACATTTCACGATTGATAAAATTTCTATGAAAATAAATAAATTAAAACCCTTGGTTTTTCTTTGTAACATTTAATTTTGGGAGAAACTTGAAAGATTCCCCGTTGTTCCCCAACCCGATTGTTCCCAGGCTTTCTTGATAATAAACAGATGTGGGTGCGATGCAGACTGACTAAGTTTATCTCAGGAGAGTGATTTGGATATATGCGAAAACACACGCTTGTAGATTACAACATGTTAAAAATAAAATTTTGTGTCTCAGAGATTATATCTTTGAGCTTGTATGAATTCGTCAAGGAATTATACGAAGAGGTGATCAAAAGGAGATCTTAACAATCAATAGTTATTCAAATAATTTGTGGACCGGTAAGACTTTTCTTTCTTTGTATATATATATATCTATCTATATTTTCGTACTTGTGTCTCATTTGTAATAAAGATCTACTTTAGCTTAATATTAAAGTACATGTTGTGACTAATTTAGCGGTTCGGAAAACTGAAATTGTGAATAGATTTGAAAGATATGTTTATATACGCGCGGCAAGATTAGGAATGCGCACTACAATGATGTGAATGTTCGGGATGATTAAAAGCAATATTAGCAGTCAGAGGCTAAAAATTATTTTCTTGCAAAAAATCTCTTAATACCTTCTAATTGTTATTAAAAGATGATACACAAGTCATCCGAGTTAAAATAAACGTGTTACACAACGAAACTCAGCATGAAAACATATACGTCTACCAGTCTACAGAGCTGTCTGTACTACGATGCCTTCGGCAACTAAGTGCGTCATAATCTCCGCCGAGTGACCACATGTGCTATGTTTGAGATAAATCAGGTCAAATCCTGCGGAGACATGAAAAGCTTATTAACGACTTTTATCTTTGAAAATTGAGCTCTATATGATCTGCAATATAAAATCTTGTGTAATGGGACTATAGAACGTCCTTATTTTGCTATCTTAACCTCTTAATCAATAAAAGAATACTTTCTTTCCTTTACAAATATTCAATCGGTAATGTTCACTGACCAAATTTAGCTTGCGCATGGGCAGAAAGCAAGCTGAGAAAGGTCAACGTAAGGGCACATGAATATGGGCGGTCTTTACGTTGAATTTTTGTTGGGGCTGTAAGAATTAAAAAAAAAACCCTGCTATTCTTGTACAGAAAGGCGTTAATCCGACGTTTTTTTTTAATCAACCTATTTATCAAACCCTCATCATTTTCTATGAGTAATAACATACGTGAAAATGAGGAAATAAATATAAATGCAACTGCTGACAGCTAATATTGCTTTAACAATAGTTTATAACCAGATAAGGATTGTTTTATGTAAACAAGGTAAAAAGACTTTTTCATGGTCGATGATTATTACATAATTTACATAACCTGCCAAGTCAATATACACGTAGGTAATGGATTCTGGATAACTTTATTTACAGCTGATTGATTGATATGGCATTAATAAACAACCTTTGTTTCTAACTTCAGAGGCTATTTCCACTAAAACACATACGACAATGTGCTGATAAGAGAAATGATGAGATGAAAGCGATTGCATCAAAAACCCTTCCCGTCTTCCTTTTAAATAACACTGTGGAGATGTTTTTTTCTTCAAAAACTGATCTTCAAACTGTGATTCGATGACATGAAATGGAGGCAGCACGAGGTATATTTATGGCAAATATCTATTTTAATAATTAAGTTTCAAGTGTTTCGTCCTTTGCACAAAATTTATACATATACAAGTGAAATTGATAAAGGAAAAATTTAATTAATTGACATATGTTGCATTTTGGTTTATCATCATGATCATAACTCTTGTTTAAACATATGAAACATTCAACCAATATAATGTTCCGATTTGTTTTTATTTTAGAAAACATAATGCCAAGAGAGAGAATCTCAGATGGGAGTAGATTATCATTAGGCATTTACTCAAACCGTTCAAAAAGATGGAAAATGCGGTTATGGAGTTCAAGCAAAGTGGCAATTTTGAAGAACTTGATTGGATTTGTGTTTGTTATATCTTCAGTGCTAAAGAAAATGGTGTGTTGGAGAAAAATGGAATAAAACTGTTGATCAGCAGTAAAGACATTTCCGTTTGTCTTCAAAATAAATGGCAGAGGAATGGAACACAGTAAGAAGAAAACACATGGCAATGGAATAGAAGATAAATGAATTTCATTTCGCTTAGTGATACAATATTGGCTCTAAGCCACCTTTGTACTGTTAACTTGACCTCTTGTTGATCATAAACTGTAAACATGGCCTCTTTTTGATTATAACCTATAAATTGGTCTCTTGTTGATCATAAGCTGTTAACATGACCTCTTGTTGATTATAAGCTATAAACTTGGCCATTTGTTTATCATACGCTGTTAACTTGGCCTCTTGTTAACTATATGCTGTAAACTTGACCTCTTCTTGGTTATAAGCTATAAACTTAACCTCTTGTTGATCATAAACTGTAAACATGGCCTCTTGTTGATGATAAGCTGTTTACATTGCCTCTTGTTGATTATAAGCTATAAACTTGACCTCTTGTTGATATTAGCTATAAACTTGACCTCTTGTCGATATTAGCTATAAAGTTGACCTCTTGTTGATTATTAGCTATAAACTTGACCTCTTGTCGATCATAAACTGTAAACATGGCCTCTTGTTGATCATAAACTTAAACATGGCCTCTTGTTGATTTTAAGCTATAAATTGGCCTCTTGTTGATCATATATTATTTATTTGGCTTCTTGTTGATTATAAGCTGTAAACATGGCCTCTTGTTGATAATTAACTGTAAACTTGGCCTCTTGTCGATCATAAATTACAAACATGGCCTCTTGTTTATTATAAGCTATCAACATCGCCTCTTGTTGATCATAAATTGTAAACATGGCCTCTTATTGATAAGCTATTAATTTGGCCACTTGTCAATGATAAGCTGTAAAATTGGCCTCTTGTTGATGATAAGCTGTAAATTTGGCTTCTTGTTGATTATACGCTAAAAACTTGGCCTCTTGTGGATCATAAAATCAAACATGGCCTCTTTTTGATTATAAGCTTTAAACTTGACCTCTTGTTGATTATAAGCTATAAACTTGACCTCTTGTCGATCATAAACTGTAAACATGTCCTCTTGTTGATTATAAGCTTTTAACATGGCCTCTTGTTGATTATAAGCTGTAAACATGGTCTCTTGTTGATTATAAGCTATAAATTGGTCTCTTGTTGATCATATATTATTTACATGGCCTCTTGTTAATTATAAGCTGTAAACATGGCCTCTGTTTGACTGTTAACTGTAAACTTGGCCTCTTGTTGATCGTAAATTGTACACATGGCCTCTTATTTATTATAAGCTTTCAACTTGGCCTCTTGCTGATCATAAGTTGTAAACATGGCATCGTATTGATTAAGAGCTATCAACTTGGCCTCTTGTTGATCATAAATTACAAACATGGCCTCTTATTGATTATAAGCTATCAACATCGCCTCTTGTTGATCATAAATTGTAAACATGGCCTCTTATTGATGAGCTATAAATTTGGCCACTTGTCAATGATAAGCTGTAAAATTGGCCTCTTGTTGATGATAAGCTGTAAGCTTGGCTTCTTGTTGATTATACGCTATAAACTTGGCCTCTTGTTGATCATAAAACTAAACATGGCCTCTTGTTGATCATAAAACTAAACATGGCCTCTTGTTGATTATAAGCTTTAAACTTGGCCTCTTGTTGATTATAAGCTATAAACTTGACCTCTTGTTGATCATATATCTGTAAACTTTGTCTCTTGATGATTATAGACTGTGCACATGGTGAACATTACCTTCTGTAAATCAAACATTGTAAACTTAGCCTTTTGTAATTATAACAGTAAACCTTGCCTCTTGTTGATACTAGACTGTAAATTGGCCTACTGCAAACATGGCCTCTTGTTGATGATAAACTGTAAGTCTGGCCCCTTGTTGATAATTAATTTTCAACTTCGCTTTTTGTTGATTATAAACTATAGATTTCGACTCTTGTTAAACTGTAAATTTGCCTTCTTGTTGATTATAAACTGTATCTTTGGCATATCTTGTTGATTATAAACTGTATCTTTGGCCTATTGCTCATTATGAAATAAGATTTTTTGTATTTAGCATGACTTAGAATGATATATTGTTTAATTCATATAGATTTACGAGTGTGTGTATCAATGGAGAAAAATATTTATTTTAGGTTTGCAGAACAATAGGGTATTAGAAGGAAAATTAGGTATTTTATTTGAGAGGAAGGGATCAAAGGCATTAAATGTCAGAATTATCTTTAGACTTTTAAATGTTTTCAATTTGTATTTAAAAATTGTCTAAAGAATAATCTAAAATATTCTCATTTCTTCAATGATGAAAAGGGTGTTACTTTCCAAGCTAAAATATTCTTTTCGTTCATTTGTAATGTACATAGCATTTGCCTCTGGTTTCATATCTTTAAATTGGTGCCTATATTTTCAAAGCTGTGCATCTACTGATTGTACTGGTACTAGTAGTAGTACCATCCATTATAAAATGTTTGTTATATATACCTTAAAGTTGGATACTTGAATCCTAAATATATTTTTATACATTTTGGAGTAATTTACATCAACTTTATTTTGTAAGAATCTATTCGAATTTTAGTCTTGTACCATTTTTGAATTGAAATAAATTAATATTAATTTGAACTATGACAATTTTGCATTTTACAGAGTAAATTTACTCTGAAATGATTCAGTCTGGATAAAGGCCAGTGTAATGAACACTTAATTTCGGAGTAAATTTACTCTGAACAGCTTAATTATAATATGTATGGTAAATATGAATTCGATGCTTTCAACATTTCAAAGTAAATTTTCTCTTGAATTTATTTTTTTCTCAAAAATGCATATTTTAAAGCTGTGACATCATTTTTTCATTTGTTCCAATGTAACTAATAATGTTGATATGAACAAAAACAATTCTGAATATTACAGAGTAAATTTACCCTGAAAAGATTCATTCTGGATAAAAACCAGTAAAATAAACTCAAAATTTCGGGGTAAATTTACTCTTAAAATCTTATCTTTAATATGAATGGTAAATATGGATTCAATGATTTCATAATTTCAAAGTAAATTTACTCTGAAATGGTTCATTCTGGATAAAGGCGAATGTTATAAACTTTAAATTTCGGAGTAACTGAAAAAGAAAACAAATAAAAATTTATATTCTTGCTCAATTTTGAATTGAACAAACAATTAGATTTCTAGATTCAATTGTAAACATAATTTTGCTGTCTTTTTTTCCAATGATCCATTCAATGCAATTTTCAGGTTGCAATAGATTGAAATGAAATACTACAATTTTGAATATTTCAGAGTAAATTTACTCTGAATATTGTTTAATCTAGATGAGGGCCAGTGTAATAGATTCTACATTTCTGAGTAAATTTACTCCAAAATATTCAACTGAGTCTAAATGTTACCAAGAAAAAAAGATAATGAGAAATCCCTTGTATATATGTATAAACTCGAAAGAGAGCTGTTTTGTTGACACTGTGTTCAGTAAATAAAGTATTTTTTACTAAAACATTGCATTTGGTCTAGATTTCTGTCAAAACATGATGTAAAATTCCAAAAACAGAAAATAAGAATTTCTGTTTCTATTTGAGAATGAGTTATATTCACCTGTGTCTCTGGGGCCTCTACGTTTCTCGGTCTTGTTTTTGTGATTTCATCTTACAGTAAGGAGGTTGTTTTACACCACAATTGTACGTTCTTCGAGACCTCTGGGTAAATGGAGAAGTGAGAGGGTCGTGCGCACGTAATCCAGGATAACCACACCATTTGCTGCTTGCGTGACAAATGGTCGTCCAAAGTCGGCACCGGTTGCCCATTGGTCTCGTCGGTTTATGTGTAGTCTTTTGTGTTTGATGTTTACATGTCGTGTGTCTCTTTTCCGTCTCGTGCTGTACTCGTCTTTTGTGTTTTTGCATCGGGTGTTTTGCTGTTGATGCTGCAACGGGGTCTTGTTGGAGATCTCCTCCCTTCTTTTGTAGATTACTGCGTCATGCTATTTGAAATAAAGTATGAAAAGAGACGAGAGCGTTATATATCATTCCGCTTTGTCACACCTGAAATTTTAATGAAGATAATGATAACGAGATTTCGTTTTCCTCTGTCTTTCTTGCCATCTGATTTTTTCATGACAACTCAGACATATTGGAGCACATTCAGATTGGTTATTTTATGGATGTCAAAGGGAATAAAACACAGTTAAGATAACGTGAAAGAATGATTTTAGTTGCATTTTTTCATGTTTAGGACAAATAATATAACAAACTATCGGTACCACATCAACATTTACTTTAGAAGTCTTCAAATTGAATGCCTCTCTTTAATATACGTCTCTGTTTAGGACATGAGAGTAAAGAACCTAAAATTTGAACCTTAAATTTGAACATAGCACGCGAGAAAGTAAATCCGACGATCGAAAAATGACATATTTTATTATTTAAGGTGGTAGTCTCACTATAACCCCTACATTCAATTTTCTTCATAATTGCAATATTGATTAACTATGATGTTATGCATCTTTCCCCTCCTTTCTTTTGCTTAAGTTTTAAAGAAATCGAACCAATCGTTTTGCGTGGGTGGCAATTCAAAATCTCCAAATTTTGTCCCCCTTTTAATGCAGAAAATGGCGACTTTGTCACGAAATTTGTTCTCAGATATTCAATGAGCCTGCAAATTTATTAAGTATCAGCATTGCATTTCAATGATAATACATACATCTTTCTTTTTTCGTAAAATTTTGATGTTTTAACATTACCATATTTATTTTAGAAGCGATTTTAATAGAAAATAAGGATAAACATGTACCTTTCTGAAGTTCCAAAAATTGTCACATTTACATAGCTCATGAAAAAACGTATCATTTAATTTCAATAAAAAACTAATGAAAAAGACATTAAATAACTATCTTAAATCTGTGCAAATTTCAGGGAAATCGAACCTATTTTTGCCGAGTTAGCGCAATTTGGGTTACCCCTTCCCCCATTTTTTTACGCGGCGATACGTAACGTCGAGGTTAAGCATAGCGTTGTATGTCTTGTTGGCAAATTTATAATCAATATGCTTACGCGAAATTGTAAAATTGATCTGAATGAATAACAGTTATCATTATTTCAAAATATAACAGTTATCATTATTTCAAAATTTGGACGTAATTCGTGCATTTGACTCAGTTGACATCACGATTAAACACGGGAAGTAACCAAACAAAAAGTAACGTAAAAAGAATAAGAAGGAAAATTAAAAAAAAAAAAAACAAACAAACAAAAAAAGGAAAAATTGGATGGACTGTCCAATGCGCGGGTATTGATGAAGTCGAGTTGTTTATAACAGAAACCACCCCCTAGACCCCACCCTGGACCTCTCCTTTTGAAATTCATTTTTTTTTATTTTCCCGATCTTTTTTAGTGAGAACTAATTGTCCCAGATTGCCGAGCCGGACACCTTTCCCCCTTCCTATTATACATTTTTTTCTTCTAAATGGTCTTCTTATCAAACGAAGGTATCGTATAAAGGTAAATGTACTCTATTTACACTAATCACGCTCAAATAAAATCGAAGTAATCATGGTCATAATTATCAGATGACATCAGATTTCTTTTGACATTTACGTAAGGTCAAAGGATTAGTGTAGATACTGAAAATATCAAATAAATAAAGAAACGTATGAATCTCGGAAACATATTCAATCTATAAGTAATGTTCAATTTCAGGAAATAAAACAGAGATGATGAAATGCTTACTTATGAAAATAGATAATGATATATAGAGAAACCATAAAAAAAAATCCCTTTTATCTCCGTGCACCGTGCGGGAAATTCCCCTATTATGACGTCATGATTAAGTCATGCAGATGCTTGTCGTGAAAACAAACGATGGTAACTTTACGCCAGACAACAAACGTTCGCGAGATCAATTTTGAGTTACGTCCCTTACCCTGAGACTACCATCTTAATGTTTATTCAAACAAGGCAGGGGGATTGCACAATACTATGGACATATATCTAGATAATTTCGTGTTCATCCTTCAAAGATAAAGTTGTCTACAACTCTTCAAAAGCATCTGGATTCATGAGGAATTTGTTATTTTTGGACTTCCCAAGTATTCCATGTTATTAAATCATAAGGTAGTGAAAAAAATACTTCAGACAGTGCATGAGTTTCATAAAGTGTTTTCATTTTCGTGCGTAAACATCGATGGCGGGTGCGGCTAGCCAACAGGGGATGCTTACTCTTCCCGGGCACCTGGACCCACCTCTAGCTTGCTAGGGGTCCGTCGATGCTTAATTTTGTGCTCTATTGTGAGTGCTGTTGAGCTTTTCGTCAGGATCTTCTTTAACTCATTCAAGTCGCACAATGGGATAAGAGAAAGGAGGGGATTTTTCTCAACACTCGGTTGCAGCACCCTCAGCAAAACTCCAAAACACCAAATGCAAAAACAAAGCACACACAGAGAGAAGACATCCTCAGATAGAGATGGAAAACAAAAGGGACAAGGAATACCAAATCACACTATAAATACATGAAATATAAAAGACCACACATAAACCAATGGGCAATAGCAGAAGTATGGTTATCCTAGATTACGTTCACACAATCCTCCCACTATTCCAATTACACAAAGGCCTCGAAGAACGCACAATTGTGGTGTACAACCTATTCACTTTTAGATGAACATACAAACAAGACAGCAAAACGCAGCGCCCAAACAACACAGATGAATATGGTTGTCTTAATTGTTTAATGCTCAGTCATTCAATTATTGTTTAATCTTAAAAATGCTAGAAATATCTCTTTTGCTTCACATCGATGCAGCATGCAATTTTAAACAAGATATATGCTAATGTCTTTCTCTTTAAAAGATATGAAGACGATAATCAATTAAATGGAACTTTGGAACATAATCTAGAAACATTTTCAATTTTCAGTATGCAAGATTTCATAGAGGTTTAAGGGAGTTTTAGAGCAGTTTTCTCACTTGATCTATTAACCACCTGTATGGTCCCTGGCAGAATTCTGTATGCAACCTTTGGTAATCTATTTTGGCATGCATCAATGTGACATTAAATATGTTGAGTACGCAAGTTTTCTAGATAAAGGTTGAAAAAATTATAAAAATATTTTTTATTGATGTGTGATTCCTCATCTTGACATTAGTGTGTGACAAAGATGACGGAAGAATACACAAGTTCATGACCCGCAGCGGAGGCCACATGGGTTGTTTTGTTTGTTGACAAAATTGGGATGTCAAAATATCTAATTTTTACGGCACTCATGTTTTTTTTTATAGGAAAAGGGTCATTTATAGGATGTGTGTTGTCTCATTGCAAAATAAATGGTGAAATTATCTATTTGGACCTGTGTGTGGCTGCAACAATGAACTATGAAGGGAAAAACTGTGGACTATGATCCTTTGTTCTTTTCCGTCTTATGGTCCGCGATTTCATCATCACAGAAGGGTTTATTCGGTCCCATTGTTAATGTTAAACGTCTTCAAATTCAATAGCATCATTTAAGAACAGAGAAATTTGTAGCATGGACCATATCATTCATTACATCATCATTCTCGAGCAATAGACTGCCATATCGTCTTGGCATGATCTTCCATTGGATTGCGTGTTATGGTTTCCTCTATGCAATCAGTTCTTCCTCATTCATCTACCTCTGACGCATCTTATTGTATTAGTGACGTTCCCGTAGTGCAGATGACGCCATGTACCCAGAAAATCGACGGAGTACAAACTTCCTCGATAAAAAGCGTCAAAGAAGGCAGTTCGTTAAGACTTAGTGTAATTTATATTTTTCACTGGATTACGTACGGATCGCTAAATCGTTATGACACCTTAATTTAAGAATGTCTCTCCGTTTGCTATATTGTTCATCAATTAGTTTACGTCATTATTTTCTCCCAAAGATACACGCGTTTATTTGAAACCCTAAATTGTTAAATGTTATAAAATTTTATGCACGTCAAACTAAATTGTTCTTGGAACATTGTATTTATAACACCGAAATTTCTGTGTACCTCTTGAATGACCATTACCAAAAATTAAAATTTACAAAAATAATATAGAAGCCTGTTCCAAAACTCAAATCATCTGAAGACGTTAAACATTTGTACCACTTGGTGAGTGACACTGTTTGTGGACCAGGAGTCCCCGAGGACACATTTAGCCCAGCTCGATCTACTTCGGTTGATCGATTCTTCAACGCATTTGAAAATTTCTGTTATCAAAATTTCTTATAATTTCTAAAAGGTTGGTCTAAACCATCCTGCTGTGTCTCTTGGCATATATATAACAGAACGGTCACACTCTTGAGCCATGTTACATTGTTTAGATTGATGATCACAGACGAGGGTTAAGTACACGAAACGAACATGTCTGACGCATCATTTCCAAAATGATATCTTTCTTTTCAGATGTTCATTTATCTAACTTATATCGACAAATATGAATACAAAATTGGCAATGACAAAACTTAAACTGAAAAATATCAGAAAAGTAGTACATTTTGCTTTTATACGTCGTCTATATATAATCTAATATATAAGTTCCACTCCTATACCATCTTGAAGAAAATTTCAAACCATTTTTTATGCACCAGGCACATGTTTCGAATATAAAATTACCATCAGTGGTGCTTCCAGCTAAAGTGCTTTTCATAAGCCTTCCGAATTCATTTCACCGGCGCCCTCTGGTTTTATGTTTTATGTGTGTACTTACTTTACAGAGAGTATGAGGTTCTAAATTTCCTGTAGGGTCAATTTAGTAAGATATCCAAATAAAATCTATGTTCACAATAGCATTGGAGGGATGGTGCTAAGATGTTAACCTCCTTTAGTTTCGATAATATTTGTGTATCCAATGTCACGGGGAACGAGTTTAACTGCAGCTCCACACTGCAACTGTAATAATTATAAATGTACTTACAAGTCATACCGTACCGTAAAACCAGAAAAATTGTCGTGAGATATTAATTTTCGCTATATTCGCTAGTGATTTTGAATCGCGAAAAATTATTCTCACGAAAAGTTACGATTGGTAAGGTTACAGTATATGATATATTGCAATATCAGTTACATTTTGTGCTTCATGTACATTTCTCATTCTTCAGATATCCCGATTAAACATAAAAAGAAGTACATGAAAAATTCTTACGATAGAAATATTTAAATTGAATTAATGTTTACAAGGTAAAAAAAATTATATGTAATATATTTTGTTTGTTATTAAGGAAGCGCTTAAAATTGTACACGCGAAAATAAAGACATTAATCGCGAAATTTGATACCCGCGAATATTTCCTTTTATACGGTACTTGAAGGACACTAGGCTTGGTACTTGACCAATCTACAGTCTTGTACCAGCGCATTCTGACTGACTGTGACGACGGGACTCCATCACGGGCCATGTCCAAATAAGAGAAAACAGGGCCCCGACCACCTGTCTTCTCTGAATGTCAGTCGGACTCCTCGGGTGATAACATACATACGCGGCTTCAGAGCACGGATTGTGTTACGTACGCCCTCTTTTTATATCCATTTACATATTCATCTGAGTTGCATCGACACCTGCGTTTTGCGGTCTTGTTTGTGTGTGGTCATCTGGTAGTGAGGAGGTTGTTTTACACCGCAATTGTACATTATTCGAGACCTTTGGGTAATCGGAAAAGAGGGAGGGTTGTGCGTACGCAATCCAGGATAACCATACCTTCTGCTATTTCCATGGCAGATGGCACCGGTTGCACATTGTTCTTGTTGGTTTATTTGGTTTATGTGTAGTCCTTTGTGTTTTATGTTTCTGTGTTGTGCGTTGACATTCCTTGTCCCTTTTGCGTCTCTTTCTGTGCTTGTCCGCTCTGTGTTTTTGCCTTGGGTGTTTTGCTGTGGATGCTGCAATCTGGTGTTGTTGGTGATCCCCTCCTTTTTTGCATTTTGTGAAGAATAAATGTTCTGTACTTTGCCGTGGAAAGGAAACTAGTTTATTTCACGAAACATAATTTGACATGCGTGCAAGAAAGTAAGTCTGATAACTGAATAATGACATATTGCATTTTAACAAGGAATTGGAATTGCACAATATGATGGACATATTTCTAGATAATCTCATGTACATTCCTCAAAGGTTAGGTTGTCTACAACTTTTTAGAAGCATTTGAATGATCCCCCAAATTTCATAAAAGCATAATTTTGATATTCTAGGGGAATGTTTCTCCTCCAACTTTCAGAAAACTATCATTTTTATACTTCAGGGGGAATGTTCCTCTATACTTCATTTCTCACGTGTATTTTATATTTTTGAAATTATCATTTCTAGAGGAATGTTCCCCAAAGCTTATATAATTTCTGGGGGAATTGTTCCTCCAAACTTTATTTGTCATATGTATTTCATACTTTTCTAATGATCATTTCTTGGAGAATGTGCAAAGTATTCGATTGATAATTTTGGAGGAATGTTCCTCTGTGCAAAATTGTTGCAAACTTCATTTGAGATGCATATTTTAATTATTGTTTCAAGGAATATCTCTAGGGGAATGTTCCCCAAAAGTTCCATAAATGTATCGTTTTCTTATTTCTAGGGGAATGTTCCTCCATACTTCATTTGATTTGTAAATTATATATTTTTCTAATGATCATTTCTAGGGGAATATTCCCCCAAGTTTACCTCCAATAACACTTTCAGTTTAATAAACTCTCATCAACAATCTCTGACTTTTCTTTCATTTATATATACATGAAGAAACACAATATTAATGCTGGATATTCAATAAAATTACATTGAAACCCAGATTTGGGACTGCAAAATGAGTCCTATATTATTCTGTACTGCATTTTATTAATTTATGAGGGATTGAACGTAGATAAACTCAATATGTTGTTATTTCGCGTGCAGAATTGACAATCATTACTTCAACTCTTAGATAAAGTCAAATTGAATTATGTTCCAATTCGTTTCACTCAAACAAACACAAATCATTTATGAAAGAAAACGAACATATTTGTTGGATAGGAGGCGAAGCGCTCAATCTCTTTAATTTCATTTTTAAAAGTACATATTTCAAATTGCGATCCGCCATTGTCCTTGACTACAAAAGAGAAAAACATTTTAAACAACATGTAAATGTAATAGGTCGATTAGTGGGGAGCGACTTATCATGCCTTCGAATGACTTTCTTCACTTAACACTTACCTGGATATTACCTACGAAAAGCATGTAAATTAATGCAAATTAACAGTAATAAAAAGGCAATGAGACGAAACGGAATTGAACCATAAAATTCTACCCGACATGTAGGATAAGAGAGTGTTCGATAACTATAATTAATACATTTTGTGATTCTCTAGACTTCCAAAGTATGAAATAATCAATATTACATTTAAAGCTGAGAAAAAAATGTCCTTAAAATCTTTAGATAAACTTGTTAACTGAGAATTTCTTTCATCTGTTTCTAATCTTGTTTCAAGTATTTTTATATGAATTTATTCATCATCACTCTTTTATGCGAGGAAATTAATTTACTTTCGTGTATTGATACATTCGTCGATTTATTTTAGAGTTATTCCACTTTCTACCGTGTGCAAATTTCCCAACATAAAGTAATAATTCTCCATAAATATCATGGGAAAGAGGTCATATGGTTATAATTAGCTATGTTTTTATTATAGGTAAATGAACACTATAGAGAGTATCTTACTCATGAGAATTTAATTAGGCTATAGATTTTAAATACTTTATTTTTTGTCCTAAATGTTAATGTACTTCCCAACCAGGCATTAAAAACACACAAACGCATTATCAAAATGAAGGCATTTGGAAAAGAAAACTGAAAACGTACATGTGAAAGAAAAATAGTTGTCTCCTAGTGAGTTGAATCATTCTGACTTCATCCCTATAGGAGTTACAATTATCTCCTGATATTATTGATGGTGTAGGCATTTCATGATATTCACAAACATTTACTGATATTTTTTACCTACAAGTGCATGTTTGTGTGTGGGTTTTTTTTTTCTAGTAATTTTTGTAAAAGGATGTAATGACAAATATGGATAATGACCATATCCCTGTATACAGCACAAAATCGATAATTCAGAAAATCAGAAACCGAAGGCATACAAAATCAGGATAAAACAGGAACAAAAGCAAATAAACAAAAACCTCCACCATATGAAAAGAAGCGATCTCTAAAAATGGGAATGTGACCAGGTGCCCAGGAAGAGTAAGCATCTCCTGCTTGCATGCAACACCCGCCGCTTCAATTCTGTCACATCCGGTTAAACATAATATTAAATAACTATGACATTACGAAAAATAACTTTTTCTAACAATCATACACAAATGTCTCTGGCAATAACATCCGCACAAGATAACAGACTTACATTTAAAAAAATAAAAGATAGCAGACTTACATTTAAAAAAAAATAAAAGATAACATACTTACATTTAAAAATATAAAAGATAACAGACTAACATTTGAAAAAATAAAAGATAACATACTTACATTTAAAAACATAAAAGGGGGCGCTACTGAAATGAATTTTGGTGGCTCCACTGGAAGTATCACTGATGAGAATTTAATATTAGAAACACGTGTCTGGTGCATGAAAAATTGGTTGGAAATTTTCTTCATGAAGATATAGAGGTGGAACACTTCCAGGGGAACATTACCATATTCCTACCCATTTACAAGTATCTGGGATTAGGAGCATATTATTTGAATTATTTAATGATACATTGCAAAAGACATCAAATTGAATATATCCTTCTATTAATAGGTTATGATAAATAAATGTAGTATCAAAAGATCTTTCAAGTTATAACATCTTGCCACCCCCCCCCCCCTAATTCCAAGGTACACAACTAAGTTTACTTCTTAGTTCTATCAGAATATTTTTTAGCTTTACATTACTTAAGAAATAAAAAATGACAAGCCGGGCTCTATTGTCTCATAATGCCCGAGCGTCCTCAGCCAATTTCATTTATTACCGAGCCGCGTCAGCGGCGAGGTGATAAATGTGATTGGCTGAGGACGCGAGGGCATTATAAGACAATAGATCCCGGCTTGTCATTTTTTATTTCTATTCTAATGTTGACCAAACTTAGATCAATGAAACACAGACGACAAAATCGAGTCTTGTTAAAAATCCAGTTCCTGCCGGTTTATCTGCTTTCAGAAAATGGGTAGGCGTGGCTTATCGCTATAAGGCCTATATTGGAGAATAGAGCCCGGCTCGCGTCTGTTGTCTTAATAGGGAAAAAGAATCAAGTCATATTAGAATCGTAAATAAATAATGATATTTATAAGAGGAGTACATATATTTACAGCACAAAATGTTTATAAGTGAAAAAAGCAGAAAGAAAATCTTGGGGATATAAGGAACCAAAGAGAAATAGTGAATTAGACTTTTGTCAGTTTACAACAATCAAGATTTAAAAAAAATCAATCACTGACATACTGACAGAGTTAGTGATCACAAATGAGTTGAAGAAGATACTGACAATAATCTCAATAGCACTCACAATAGAGCACAAACATGAGCATCAACGGACCCCTAGCAAGCTGGAGATGGGACCAGGTGCCCGGGAGGAGAAAGCACCCGCCGTCGATGTCCAATGCACGAAAATGAAAACCATATCTAAAAGAATTGAAATGGAATTACAGACAGACACCAGACACAGAGCAACCGTGAAGCTAACAAATGGTATCTGTTGTTAGCTTTTTACACCAACAATACTTTTCCCTTTGAATATGACCTTCATCTCACACATAAATCAACTTCTTTTCAAGAATAGAAAATATGAGTAAAAACAAAATGAAGATAAAAATCAGTAAAACGGATGGCTGCTCCTAGAACATGATTTTGATACCAAACGTTTGCTTTTCTGAGCGTTTTTTACTTTTACGAAATGATCATAATGTGGCTATTATCCCTAATATGACCTTGAAGAAATTTGACCGAAAGCCAACATCCTGCTTAAAAGAATTGTGATTGTTTAACAATTTATCCCCCACAGGTTCTTTCGTAAGCACACAACCCTTTTTGGTACACAATTTCGCATCAATGCAATAAAAGTCTGAAAACTAAAAAAGCCTATTGAGCTCAAGTGGTGTCTGAGAATTTTTTTTTCGCCTTATATCGTGAAAATTTAGCGAAAACTTACGCGTTATGATGCCAATTTTTCGCTTTATATCGCGAAACAGTCGCGAAAGTGTAAGGCGAGCGACGCGAGCCTAGTTATTTTAATCTTGGTGCGTGCTAGCGAAGCAAGCTGAAAATGAAGCCGAAAATGTTTGGATTTTGAACACATATGTGAGCCAAAATATTTATTTCTGCAACAAGGAGGGTCAGATTATTTATTTACAACATATTCTGGGTCAGAATGTCTATCATATATTTAGAAACCGGGTGGCTAGCGCTTTCCAAACACATGGAAACCATAATGGAAACCACTTGGAAACCCGGGGTTTCCATATGGGTTCCACTAGGTTTACATTGTATTAAAACCTTTTTTTGTAATATGGTCTATTAACTCAAAGCTAACTTTCTAATGAGCAGGAGATAATGTATTTGGAGTGACTATGAACTGCATGTGAGTGGTGTCAGTTTGTTGTGTTGATGGGGATTCTAACAATTCATCTGATATTCATCTGCGCTTTTATTAGCATTGTCAATTCGACTTCGTTTCTATTCAATTTATCGCATTCTCATTGGAGACATAACCCCGATATCTACATGAGTGTAACTTTAATAACCCTCGCAAATCTGTTGCGGAAGGAATGTAGCGTCACTGCCATGCTTACGTATGTAGGGTTATTTAAGTGTGTGTATCCGGATTCTATGTGTATCCAGATTCTCGTGAAGAGCATTGACGACAAGGCAAGCATCGTAGAAACATTGGACCTTTCTCCAATGTGCATGGAGGAGGATGAATGTAAACATCAGAAGTACCTATCAGTTATGCAGTCTCAAAGTCGAGAAGGCAAGGGAAAATCATAAGAAAATAAGAATTCCCCTCGGAACGGTTGCGAACCTCTGAATAAATAGCATTCAAGTGAGACCAGGTGCCCGGGGAGAGTCAGCGTCTTCTGATTTCATGTAACACCTATCGCAACAGCTCCATAGAAACTTGTCAAATTCGGTGATTGTCTCGATGTACTTATGATGTGCATATCAGGTTCGTATGTCTTGTTTGGTTATGATGACATCTCATTGATTTTCAAGGATCAAAGGCTATGGCTCAAGTGACGTATTCCCAAAATCACTGTAAATAGCAAATTGAACAACGCAATCGCATCATCACCAATTCTTCAAAAAAGTACCCTTGGAAGAGGATGGAACTTATTGGTTTTCAATGTCAAGAGTTCAAGGTCATGGTGGAGTTAGGTGAACACCCGTAGTAAAGAAGACAAAAAATCATCATTAAATCCTTTAAAGAATATATTCGATTGAGAAAAGACCTTAGGCTATTGATTTTCAATGTCACGGGTCAAATGTCAAGTTCATAATGGACTTTTTTAAGAATCATTTTGTTATCATAGTATATGCAGTTGCGAAGGAATGTAACATTTGCGGTGCTTTTATTTAGCTCTAACTCTTAGGAGGAGGTTACAAAATGACAATTGCGTTATCAAGAATGACTTCCTGTTTAATGCAATTACATGTATATTCAGGAGCACAGATTCAAAATGACGATTCTGTAGCAGATTGGATATCTCATTACAAGATGAAATTTTGTTTACACTCACATCGCATATACTTAACAAAGGACATTCATTACCTTACAGAGATAAAAGTTAGCATTTTTTTCTCGGTACTCTGATAGCAAATGACAAGCATCATGAAGACACAAACTACGAGAAATTGAGCAAAAATATCGTTTTGTTTCTCGGTTTTTAGTTGTCCTGTCTCAGAAAAAAGACGATGAACTGAACACTAGGCAGGCAAACATCATTATCAGATGTTGAGAGCTTGACAGGTTTGATTCTAAACAAATTGATCCGGATAGAAGCCGTTCAGTTGCTAGACATTGTACATCTAGGTTGTAGACCTTGTCGTTTTTCTTTAAAAGGCCTTGCACGTGTTTGCATTTTCGTTGAGGATATTGGTTCGATGTCTTGATTTTACTCAATGCGTCAGATTGATCATATTCAACACCATATAATGGGAAAATTGTACAATTCGGACTTCCGCGGATGCAGTTGTATCTTTCCTTATCATCAATCATTTGTAGGAAAATGTTAAAAACATTTGTTTCATTGTCATTCACATCCGTGTAGGTTACATGAAATTCATATAACCAGGCTTCTAACTGAAGGTAGGCGTTGAATGATACCAAGTCCTTGTTTATCTGTACATTCGTGTATCCAAATACTCTACCTTTGTTCGAATTGGTTGGCGTTAGAAACCAAAAGCTGTGAACATAACTTAAAACAGCATTGTATTGTTTCAGAGCATTCTCAAGTGATAATTTGTAAAACATATAGGCTCGTAGCCACACAGGAAGGTCGATTTTTCCACCAACAGATGCTATGCATGTTTGCCTGAATATTGCATTTCGTATGCGCACATTTGATGAAGGTGAGGATTGAGGCGTGTCCACTGGTCCATTTTCCTGCTGAAAAAGATATACTTATAAGATTTATGCAGATGATTTTGTTTGAAACATTTACACGTTTTGCCAATTTTGTGAACAACTGAAGTTATGTTTATTGGTGTTGCCACCGGGTCTTGTTAGAGGTCCCTTCCTTTCTTTTAAGGGTGTTGCTAGAAGGCAGCACATGCTTACTCTTTGGGGCAACTGCTCTAATCTACAGAAGGGATCACTTTTGCAGTTTATCAGAAAGTATTGAGTCACTTGGACCTTAGATCACTGAAATAAAGTACTTCATGCTTTAAATCACATTATCAAAATGTGAAAGGATGATATGGTCAAAATAATTCCAATCTTCGTTGTCTTATATTCAGCATTTTAAACAGAAAAATGTTAAGATCGCTGAAAGATATAAGTCCCCTACAGGCGGCATATATTTATGTCCTGCAACTCTGCCTATCAATAACTCTTCAATTAAACGTACTGTCTATGCAGCTTAGTTCTGAGGTTTTATCTTCTATATCGATTCGAAAAAGAGGTCAAGCGAGACGAAAGTTGATTTTGTTCTGTAACTACACAAGACTAAGCTGAGTAACAAATTTTATCTGCATATCTCTATTTATTGCAGAAAAAAGTCTGGAAAACTGACTAAATTTTAATTTTGCAAGTCTTCAAAAGTCATAACTCCTCGAGAAAAAATCAAGCGTGACAAAAGTAAAACTTGATCTGTAACTATCCAAGACTAAGATGAGTATGAAAATTCACCTGATTATCTCTTTTTGTTGCAGGAAAAAGTCCGGAAAACTGACAAAAACTGAATTTTCCAACTCATCAAGGTGCAAAAAAAATATATCAAGCGTGAAAAACGTTGGACTTGCTCTGTAACTATCCAAGTCCAAGCTGTGTATAAAATTTCACTTGAATATCTCTATTTGTTGCAGAAAAAAGTCCGGAAAACTGAAAAAAACTTAATTTTGCAAGTCATCAAGAGATGTAACTCCTCGAAAAATGAATCAAGCGTGACCAAAGTCAAACTTGCTCTGTAACTATCCAATCCCAAGCTGTGTATTAAAAATCACTTGAATATTCCTATTTGTTGCAGAAAAAAATTCCGGAAAACTGACAAAATATTTCCAGTCATCAAGGAGATAACTCCTTGAAAAATAGGCCAAGTTTGACGAAATGACAAATATGGATAATGACCATATCCCTGTATACAGCACAAAATCGATAATTCAAAAATCAGAAACCGAAGGCATACAAAATCAGGACAAAACAGGAACCAAAGCAAACAAACAAAAACCTCCACCATATGAAAAGAAGCGAACTCCCGATATGGGAGTGAGACCAGAAAGTTGAACTTGCTCTGTATATACCCAAAACCAAGCTGTGTATCAAAGGTTGACCTGAACATCTCTATTTGCTGCAGAGAAAACTGTCGAAAATTGAATTTTGCTAGTCATCAAGTTGCATAACTCCTTGAAAAATAGGTCAAGTGTTACGAAAGTCGGACTTTCTCTGTAACTATCAAAGACCAAGCTGTGTATCAAATTTCAACTGAATATCTCCATCCGTTGCAGAAAAAAAAGTCAGGAAAACTGATAATAGGACAGACGGACGTTACCTTATCATCTAGTTCGGCCGACGCTGACGCCGGGTATATTACAATAGCTCTTTTGCACTTAAGTGCAGTCGAGCTAAAAACGAAACGCACATCATATACTGACTCCCAAAAAGAATGTTACATATAAATAAATTGAAATAAATTTAATACATTAAAACGCACATTTATAAATTTTTTGATGATTAAAATTCAGATCAAGAACAGAACATTTCATGAAACAAATGCTTATTTCATCACCATTACGCAATACCTTCGCAAAAAAAAAACAAGGATTGCATTCAGAAATTCACAAATCTATAATTTTTGGTAAATTTGATTCCTTGTAGGAACAAAGACCCTTGAGTCTTTATTCTGTTTCTGCAAGTCTCCTGCCAGTGCGTTAACGCTACTTTTGAATGTGCCGTAGAGAGATTACGTAGATGTGACGTCACATTAGGAGTGGTGCTCACACAAGGTCTTATTGGCCGATGAGTGATTCAATAATTCTGTGACGGATAGCTAAACGTGAAATAATAATTTGCCATACTCGAAATTACGCTGTATCGTCAGAATGACGCCCACCTGCTTCTAACTTTCCGACTGTTTGACGTCGCTGATCTTTGATTTTAAAGTTTTTAGGAGGAAGAAATTTTGAAAAGATTTTTGATTTTTTGATTTGTGAGATCATATTCTATCGAACACGCTATTTATGTTACCTGAATTAAATCAATATCTCTTTGTACTGCGTAGCTCGTGCAAATCATGAAAATGTTAAAATTGGCGTTTTGGATGAGTGAACAGCACAATAAGTTGTGTATACTGAAGTAACTAGACTTGAATCATAAAATTACTCTTATTTTAAATATTAATTGAAAAAAATTGGAATACAGCCATGTATAGTTTCTTTTGGGATTCAGTATATTATATAGTGTTTTTTTTTTTCAATTGATCATAAGTATTTCTATGGGCCTCATTGGTTTATGTGTTGTCTTTTATGTTTGATTTCTTGTTTGTTGCTTGATGTCTCGTTTGCTGTTCCTTGTCTCTTGATATTTGTGTCTTCTCTGTGTATTAACTTGGGGTTTTTGGTGTGTCGCTGTTGATGCTGCAACCGAGTCATCTTGGAGATCTCCTCCTTTCTTAGATAAACATTCGATTATAGGTTTTCTTTTTCCAGTACTCGAATTACCGGCGATAAAACAAATTTCAATCAGTTTTCGCAACATATCACAATGTAATGCTGAATAAAGCGTGTTGATTCTAGCTCCTGTTGCATGGCCGCAGGTTTAGTATCCTTCTGAAATTTTATTGTTTGAACACTTTCAGCGAATATTCAGCCATTCCTATTCATCAAATTTATTTTTAACATCGCATTGAAAAAATAAACTGACATACCAGAATAGCTTAAACCTTACGTCCAAAACCATCGACAACTCGTAAATTGACATGTCAAGATCGAGGTGCATGTATTGTTTCTGATAAATGTGCTTGGGGAAAAGTCAGATACTAGCTGTAGTAGGGTAATGTGCTTTGCGACAAATTTAAGGGCGAAAATATCATACCACGGACTTCATTTTGAGAAAAAGGTGCTGATAGGGATGTTTTGTCAAATTTAGATTTCCTGTTTGATGACGTCATTTGAAGAAATTGAATGAATTTGCATTCAGAAAAAATGTTAATCATAAATAAAAAAAAAATCACAAGGCCTGATAGATCACTTTGGCTATTTTCTGTCTAAAGGTGAAAGATAATGAAGACGGATTCGTTTGGCGTTTGGTAGAAAAATACCGTATAACTAGAAATTTTCGGGAGTATCAATTTCGCGATTTCATGGTAAAATAAGGGTGTCTTTATTTTCGCGAGACAGTACAATTTTTCGCGATTCTGAAATTACAACAAAAATGTACATATAACTTCACTGTTATGAACCTTCCATTATTAAAGTTTCAGTTATTTCTATCATAAGAATTTCTCGAACTACTTTGCTTTACGAACTACTTTGCTTTATGTTTAGTCAGGATTTGTGAAGAATGACACATTTACAATAAAAAGAAAATGTCACTGATATACTGGTATACCAATTCATCTTATACCTGATTAAACACAATATTTCGAGAGAATATTTTTTCGTGATTCCAAATCACTCGCGAATATAGCGAAAATTAGTATCTCGCGAAAATTTCTGGTTATACAGGTATACTCGTGTACTTACGATTTATAATGGAAAGAAATACAACCTATACATACATTTTGTGAAACATCATGGATTTCATAGAATGAAGATTAAGTAGGGCGTTTCTTTCTTTTTATTTTTTGGTCGCTTATACATGTATATTGAATAAATGTCCTAATGTGTGTTTTGTTGAGGGTATGCAAAACAAAGCAAGTGCATTTGTCGCTAATGCGCTTTAGCTGTACGATAAATGATATTGCCGTTACAAAACACAAATTAAAACACTTGTTTTCTATATCGTACACTTGTACACAATCAAACTTATTCACGTCAGATTTCATCTAGCTAGTTGGTTAAAAGGTATGGGTATTTTCAATGTAATCGTATTTTCTTTCTATGAGATAATAGTATCATGATGGAACAATTCCCAGATATCTTAATTGACTGAATTGGTGATATAAACATATGATGCACTGAAAATTGATAATAGAAGACATATTTCAGTATTGCCAATGCAAAGATTGAGCTGGTACAAATTTTGTAATTAAGAATATTTGAAGGTAAAGATACTTGTCAATGTTAAGTTGGACCAAATTTTTTTAAAAGAGAGATAGGACGATGCAAGGTTGTTATGCTTCTATATTTAAATGAGTAATAGAATAAGTAGGAAAAAAGAATATTTCATTACTGAAAATTGTGTTTTAGACAATCTGCCTAAATTAGAATTCATATGGACCTTAAATAAAGAATAAAGAATAAATAAAAAATTAGATTTAAATTTAAAAATAGTTGCAACTGTCCACATTCCAAAAGAAGACCGCTAATCTGTATTTTTCCCTTGAACTAGTTACCAAAGCCTTTGATTTATTGAATAAGAAACGTAACATAATACCCAATAATACATACATGTACACTGTCTACAAAATTAAATGTCATAGAGTCATTTATACACGTTAGCAAGAAAATATATTAATAATTATACATAGAATGGAAGATTCTTTAGAAAAAAAACATGGTTATTTTATGTAAACATATGTTATGATTCATTTGTTCGACACAGGTATATGAGAAAATATGAAAATTATATATCTAAATGCAATTTTGTTTAATACATAAAAGGCAGTGATTATCTGCAAAATGAAAATATATATTTATTATATTAAGAATTGTTCTTTTAGTTTGTCAGTAAGTGCTTTGAATATTTTCCCTGACATGGTCGCCATAGCCCTTTCTATATAGATTTAACCTCAGACAGTGTTATGCATGTATTTTATATATTGTTTAAATTTTCTCGCATGAACATAGACGGCAGGGTGCGGCTAGCCAACAGGGGATGCTTACTCCTTTCGGGCACCTGGTCCCACCTCTCACACCAGCGGACAAAGCCTCAAATAATTACACATTTAATTGCAAAAAGTACTATTTCGACAGTCTAGTTAAAGAGTTGGGTTTAAATTCGACAACTGGAAATCCCACTTACACCCCAACGAACCTTACTGCCTCTGAAATAATAGATAACCACAAATCAGCTCTTGCTTCCTTTGGCTTCGACACTACCAAATTAGATTTAGATTTACCATACTTATACTGCATACCTAAAATGCATAAGAATCCGTACAAACAACGTTTCATCGCTGGTTCCTCAAAATGTTCTACCAAATCTGTATCGATCTTACTCACCAAAGTTTTATCTGAAATCAAATCTGGGCTTCAAAAATATTGTTCGACAGTATATTCTCGCAGTGGTATCAACCAGATATGGATTTTAAAGAATTCGAAGGAACTTTTAGAACATCTGAAATCCACTCATTTTAGTACAGTCCATTCGATCAAAGCCTTTGATTTTCGAACACTTTACACTACAATTCCACATTCTAAATTGAAAGAAAGACTCGGAAAAATTATAAGTAATGCGTTTACAAGTAAGAACGGTAACCGCAAATACAAATTTATTGTTGTAAACTATGACAGAACCTACTTTGTAAAAGAAAAGTCCGATTCTCAAAATAAGTACACTGAAACAGACATTATTCAGATGTTAAACTTTCTGATCGACAACATTTTTGTGGTGTTTGGAGGAAAGGTCTTCCAGCAAATTGTCGGAATTCCAATGGGGACCAAATGTGCCCTACTCCTTGCCGACATTTTCCTTTACTCGTACGAAGCTGAATTCATTCAATCTTTGGTCTCTGAAGGGAAAAGATACTTAGCTTCTGACTTCAACTTCACTAACAGATACATAGACGATGTGTTGTCCATCAATAATCCAAAATTCGCGGATTACCTGAGCAGTATCTATCCTTCGAAGCTTGAAGTCAAAGAAACTACAGAGACAAATACTTCAGCATCCTATTTGGACATAATGTTGTCATACGACACTGATGGTTACATGAACACCTCACTCTATGACAAACGTGACGACTTCAATTTCAGCATAACAAACTTTCCTTCATCGCCTAATATGGCGTGTTCATATCTTAATTGATACGCTGAGCCAGAGCAAGTACCAAATATACGGATTTTGTTCTGAGAGCTAAGCGTCTTTCATATAAGCTTCTCAGTCAGGGATATGTTTGTGACCGACTAACATCGTCGCTGAGAAAGTTTTACGGTCGATATGGGGAACTCGTCATACACTATGATCTCCCACTCTCCTGAATGGTGGATGCTATTCTGTCATAGACTATTTAATACACCCAACCAAAGGTTGTTCTTTATGTCTTCTGAAATGGAAGTAACCGGATGTGACAATTCTACCAAATTGAAGCGGCGGGTGATTCACGCAAGCAGGATATACTAACTCTTCCTGGGCACCTGGTCTCACTTCCCATATCGGGAGTTCGCTTCTTTTTATATGGTGGAGGTTTTTGTTTGTTTGCTTTGGTTCCTGTTTTATTCTGATTTTGTACGCCTTCGGTTTCTGATTTTCTGAATTATCGATTTTGTGCTGTATACAGGGATATGATCATTATCCATATTTGTCATTCAGATGATTTAAAAGTACATAAAAAGGTGACAAAATTGAAAAATGAGAAAGGAAGACAAAGACTTGGGGTGCCGGGACTTGAACCCACAATCCTTCGGTCCATGTGCACAGTAAACATACCTATTCATATTTTGAAAAATTCATACAAAATACAAAAAAAATAAGATTATAGCCTGAAATGTATATCAAATATGACAAACATGCGCTAAATGAGGGCACAAAACCATACATTTGTAGAGTTATTCAAAGAGACAGTTCAAAAATTAGCATTTCTGACCAAGTCCAAAAAGACGTAAAAAACGCGTCAAAAATTTAATTTCGGACTAGAACCAAAAACATCACTTGTTAAGACATCCCTCTAGATCATCTAGATGCTTTCGGTTTGTCGATATGTGCTTCGGTTCTGCAGAAGTTTGTCAACGGAGGGTACCCCCTGTGACCTACTTTTGCCTTTGGTGGCGACACCTTTGAAAGGATCCAGACGAAAAACAACAACACTTGTAGGGGGCCATGAGTACTTCATTCCTACCAAGTTTCTTCAAAATTCCTTCAGTGGTTCTTGAAAAGAAATCAAAAAAGTGTGAACAGTTTTCGACGGACGGACGATGGACTGACGGACGGACAGACGAACGGACGGCGGACGTTGGACGGACAACGGACGCCACGCTATGAAAAAACTCACTTGAGCTTCGCTCAGGTGAGTAAAAAATTACCCGCTCATTACTTGCATTTTCAATATAGAAATATATGTTCTATGGTATAATTTCAGTGCACCATATGCGAATTTTAACAAATAATGTATCATCAGTGATGCCAGAGACCGAACAGTAATCTGAAATGTCGAAGAACAAAAACCTTATCTTGAACTCCTCCCTTATTAAATATCTGCCCTATAACCTGCTACATGTAATTCACAGTCAACGCTATTTCATTGGGAAGATATTACTTAGTCTCAGAAAAAAAAAATCATCAAATCTTGTGACGGATAAATAAGATTTATCAGATATTGATATTGGCTAAATGTATCATTTATAAGGATCATGTATCTGAAACATGTATTCTGGTTAATCAGTTCATACAATTTCTGTCTAGAAGGCTGTTCCCATGCAGCATTAACAGGAGAACATCCCTCATAACCCTTTTCTTAGTCAATCTCTGATTTATACTACATACCTGTATTCCACCAGAGTTTTTAAACTGGAACATTGCTACCATGGAATGTCCAAAGCGGGTATCTAACTGGTGATATGTCTGGAAACTACTTCTATAACAAGGACATCTAGGATTTTTTGAGAATTGCTTACAACACATTTCATTTAAATATGTTGCATCAGCGTTACCAACGGGCATTCTCATTCCACTACTGGAATTCCAACAATTTCTAAAAGAAATGCAAAACCTTGGTAACAGTTCTTCCGGCGGAACGACTTTAAAATCACAACCCAGTTGATAGTAATATAAAGCAATGTCTTTAACAGATTTATCGCGAACATGGCCAAGGTCTATATCGTCGAAACAAAAACTGAAATCAAAATAGATTTTCCAGTTTTCAAATTTCGTGACTTTGTTGCACAAGGCGATATTTTTGTTTTCATACACAACTCCATCGCTCCCCGTTACAACAATTTTCTCTAGAAATTTGTCCATTGGTGAATTTGCTGTTGATTTTTCTCTTGATGTTTTCATATCGTTTGGACAGTTTTTCACAAGGAAGACACCTACATCTCGTCCGTACAATACCTTACACTCAAGATTTGAGACTCCAAAATTTGTTCGGTCTGATTCTGTAGAAAGAAAGGCATTTATTACTATTATTATTTTGCATTGTCATATCTAATTTCTACATAGATCGAATAAGCTTGAAATGCACGAACTATACAAAGTGGTACATTGCAAAACCTGAAGAAAGATCGCGCAGACTTATAACGTACATGAATTGTATATGGTCTACACAGATGGAACACATTATTAGGCACGTTTCAGGTTGAAACTCATACATATGATACATTTATTATGATACCCTCCAACTTTTCTGATACTAGAATGTCTCGAAGAACGTACAATTGTGGTGTAAATGAACCTTCTGCACTCTTAGATGACCAAAGAGGGGATATCCAACAACACCAGGTTGCAGCATTCACAACAAAACTCAAAATTATCCAATGCAAAAAAAAACACAGAGCAGATAAACACAGGAAGAGACGCAAAAGGGACAAGGAACGTTAACGTACAACACAGAAACATCAAACACAAAGGACTACATATAAACCAACGAGACCAATGGGCAACCGGTGCCGCTTTAGGAAGGCCATTTGAAACGGAAAAAGCAGAAGGTATGGTTATCTTGGATTACGTGCGCACAACTCTCCCGCTTTCCTGATTGCCCAGAGGTCTCGT
This sequence comes from Pinctada imbricata, assembly GCA_033119305.1. Lineage (NCBI taxonomy): Eukaryota > Metazoa > Mollusca > Bivalvia > Pterioida > Pteriidae > Pinctada > Pinctada imbricata. Next base: position 42,552,911 of record VSWD01000003.1, on the reverse strand, counting down.
AGAACGTTCAATTGTGGTGTTAAACAACATCCTCACTGTTAGATGACCACACACAAACAAGGAGCAACACAGATGAATATGTAAATGGATATCAAAAGAGGACGTACGCAATACAAGCCATGCTTTGCTGCCGCGAGCTCATGTATGTTATCACCCGAGGAGTCCGACTGACATTCAGAGAGGACAGGTGGTCGGGGCCCTGTCTTCTCAAAAAGAGGTTTGGACAGGGCCCGTCATGGAGTCCCGTCGTCACAGTCAGTCAGCGCAAGTTTTAAGAATGCGCTTGTACAATACTGTAGATTGGTCAAGTACCAAGCCTAGTGTCCGTCTGGTTACATTAGGATCATACCCACGGTATAAAAGGCGTTTGATGATTCTGACGCATTTTCGATAGTGATGTTGTCTATCTTTGATCCTTCTTATCTTGTTAATAATGTCACCATAAAATGCAGGTTGTGAAATACCCAAAGTAATATACTCTGTTGCCTGTATTGGTCCAAAGAAGTTGACAATAATTTTTGTAAAATATCCAGAAATTCTTCACTAGTTTGTGAAAGCGAAAACCTTGTCCTTAAAGTTTCTTGGTAATTTGTAAATTTCTACTACGAAAATCCAAAACATCAGTACATGCTCTAGCATACCGGATGAGCTGTGAAATATAGATACCATAGGGCGGTAATCTAGGAACATCACCGTCATATCAAGCCAGGGGAAATTTACTATGTTAAATCAAAATCATCTCTTTTGTCATACGCACTTGTATGTATCCCTCTATTAACAATTTTGATATTTAGGTACAAAAATGGTGTTTCTGTGTTTGAAACGTTTGCCTTGTTTAGAATCAATTCTTGTGGATAAATAACATTTTTATATTTCTCAAAACCAGGATTGCCGATAGTAAGAATATCATCCAGGTACCTAGAACAAAGGAGGGAATCTCCAACAACACCAGGTTGTAGCAACCCCAAAACACCCAATGCAAAAACACAAAGCAGACAAGCACAGTAAGAGACGCATAAGAGACAAGGAACGGCAACGCACAACACAGAAACATAAAACACAAAGGACTACACTTAAACCAACGAGGCCGAATGGGCAACCGGTGCCGACTTAGGACGGCCATCTGCTACGGAAATAGCAGAAGGTATGCTCATCCTGGATTACGTGCGCACAACCCTCCCACTTTTCCGATTATCAAGAGGTCTCGAAGAACGTACAATGGTGGTGTAAAACAACCTCCTCACTGTCAGATGACCACAAACAAACAAGACCGCAAAACGCAGGGGCCCAAGCAACACAGATGAATATGTAAATGGATATAAAATGAGGGCTTAGGTAATACAATCCGTGCTCTGCCGCCGCGAGCTCATGTATGTTATCACCCAAGGAGTCCGACTGACATTCAGAGAGGACAGGTGGTCGGGGCCCTGTCTTCTCTAAAGAGGTTTGGACAGGGCCCGTCATAGAGTCCCGTCGTCGACAGTCAGTCTGAGTGCAAGTTTTAAGAATGCGCTTGTACAATACTGTAGATTGGTCAAGTACCAAGCCTAGTATCCGTCTGGTGACATTAGGATCATATCCACGGTATAAAAGGCGTTTGATGATTCTGACGCATTTTCGATAGTGATGTTGTCTATCTTTGATCCTTCTTATCTTGCTCATAATGTCACCATAAAATGCAGGTTGTGAAATACACAAAGTAATATACTCCGTTGCCTGTATTGGTCCAAACTTCAGAAGAAGTTGACAATAATTTTTGTAAAATTTCCAGAAAGTCTTTACTACTTTGTGAAAGCGAAAACCTTGTTTTAAAAGTTTCCTTGTCCTAGAAGTACCAATGAAGCATTTTACATCATCATTTTTTCTTTGTTTTTGAAGATTTTAGATAGATTCCTTTTCATACGTGTATAAAAATAAATCTGCAACAAGAGGTGCACAATTACTACCCATTGGAATCCCTACAACCTGCTTGAAGAGTTTCTCACAAAATCTTACATAAATATTGTCAAAAAGGAAGGACAAGGCAATACACAGGTCACCACATGTCCATGATCTGTATGATTTGTAATCTGTGGCAGAAAAGAAACCCTTCGATTCAGAAGTACAAATATAAGTTTTCCCCTCTCGATCAAAACACCATTTAATGAGTTTGGACAGTCGGTCATTTATTTTGTCGTGAGGAAGCGTAGTGTACATTTTAGAAAAGTCGTGTGAAGATATCGTATTTGCTTCAAAATTTCTTGATTTCATTTTGTCAATCACATCCCCTGAATTTTTAATAGACCATAAGAAGCTTACGCCATTCCTGTTCATGACAGTTTCACAGTATTTTGCCACGTGTTCTTTTATAGCCGTGAGTGATGACGTCAGATTTCTAGACAAAATTGTTGTTGAGCAGTTGCTAGAATTAGCAATGTATCGAAACTTGTAAGGAGACTTGTGAAGTTTTGGTATACAGTATATTGTAGGGAGATCCAATTTAGAAATAGGGATGTTAAAAGAAGAAATTTCTCCGTTTGTTCAAAATATTGGGAACACTCTCGTTGCTTTCGATATAAGTTTTAGTAGAGGAAAGTTCCAAAACTAAAGTTGATATGTAGTAGCGTTTTCAAATAATTATGGTGTAGTTGGCTGCTTTGTCTGCAGGCGCGAAGACATATTTTTCATGTAAATTACGTAACTTGGATTTGAAATATCTTTAAGACTTAGAAATTGGATTTTCAAAAAGTTAAGAATTTTTGTGGTAGTTATCTATTCGAATATCGGTAATATGCAAAAGGAGGTTTTTCCAGTCATTCAGAGCATGCGATTCGACTCCTTCCGATTTACACCATCGTTTGGTATAGTTATCTTAAGCTTCCTTTAGCACTTCGACACATTTAATAAAATCCATCTTGGACGGGATTCTATACTTAGGTCCTTTCTTAAGAAGACCACGGAGCTGCCTGTCTTTGATAATTGAAAAGTCACCTGTAATAATATGACCAGCTGGTTTATATAGATATGCAGACGTTGCACATTCTCAAGTAGCAGGACATGATTCAAGTATTTTAGGATCTTGTGTAACTTTGATTTAGTTAAAAACGAAATTTCGAATAGGTCTCTTATATTTGTAACAAATAAGAGGAGGTTCTAAATTTTCAAAATATTGAGAAATGGCACTTTGTTAATAAATGGAATTTTTATGAATAGTCTTTTAGGGGAGGTGTTTTTAACCAAAGGATATAGTTTATTTTGTGCGAATGCAACAATGATATTTAGCCTGAATCAATCAGTGTTTCTTAAGAATGCAACCAGTGCTTCATCCAAGATAGATTTTAATTGAACTGCCGGAACTAAAGAGAGAGCATGTAGCAGTTCATGTCTGTCGCCGTTGCGTGCAATGATCAGTAGATCTTTGAGGGTACGATGTATTCTAGCTCTTGTTCTGAGTTTTTTTGTTTCGCCTTTTACCGTGAGACCTATGCTTCCTTTTAGTGTTAGGGCGGATTGAAAAAAAAAACATTGATATTTGAAGAAGTCGAAGAAATGTTTCCTTGTCCATCCGTTCCTTGTCTGACGGATTTTTGATGGTTATGCTCCCTACCTTGAAATAGTAAAAATAAATAGCATTTTCAACAATGTTGAAATATATTTAAGGTTTGGCTCATCCAAAAGCGTAACCTAGGATAAAATCTTTTCTGCATAGCTAGATTAAGGAAGAATAATAATAGTCAGACGCTCTAAAGGAAAATCTCTCAGCACTCGACCAACAGATTTTGTAGGGCTTCTATTGTTCAGATGATATGGGAGATTTATCCCATAATGTTATTCTGCGCTTGCTTGCTGTAGCAAAGATGACAATTATGGATAATGACCATATCCCTGTATACAGCACAAAATTCAGAAAATCAGAAACCGAAGGCATACAAAATCAGGATAAAACAGGAACCAAAGCAAACAAACAAAAGCCTCTACCACATGAAAAGAAACGAACTCCCTGTTTGGGACTGAGACCAGGTGCCCAGGAAGAGTAAGCATCTCCTAAATCAATACGATTCAGCATACAGCGGGCATCAGAAAAAATGATTTGATAGAATAAGGTCAACAGTGAATGAAAGTAGAAACTAGATTTTAAAAACAATCACAATCGAAAGGCTTACGAATTCTAAATAAAATACAAAACAGATACAAAACAGAAAACACAAACAGACGGAGACAATGACACACCTCCACAGAATGACAACTCATCTAACGAAGAGTGCAAGCGCAAAATGCATCTTGGAATAAAATGTAGGCGGCGCTATTAAAATGCACCGTACTCATTATACTCATATATCACATGAACCATATAAATGATGCATATCAAAATAAAAAAAATTGAAAACATTTTATATTTTACTTTTTTTTTTCAAAATGCAAGAAAATACAGACTGAAAATAATGCACAAAGGCTTTCACCATTACAAATTTTCTGGAGATGTTTGATAATTCAAAGAAGATTTCAGCAGATTATTCTACATGAGAGAATGTCGTCCTAAAGTTCTAACTTTTTTTCACTTTTAGAGCTCAAGCCATATCTAAAAAAGATAATTAATATCTGATTATGTATTAGTAAAGAGTTCATAATGATAATGGTACTTCAGTTTAACTTCATGTATTTTTGTTTTCGTGATTCTCTTATTAGTTAATATTTCTTGACACTAAACATACTATATCTTTCATGTCTAGACGACATGTTTATCTGGTACCTATTGTACATGCCCATGTAATATGCTACATGTATATTTATATTACATTTCAGATTGTTCTTCATTTTTTCATCGTCACAATATTGGGATGTTATTTCCTTGGCAATTTAGGGCAGTAAATAATATGTAATAAAGGGATTTTTTCATCAATTTTACCCTTAATAATTTAGGCCATGTAAAACAATCTTTGATCGCTGAGCGATATAAATGAGTCAAAAGAAGTCCTGACGAAAATAACAACAGTACTCATAATAGAGCACAAAGTTTAGCACCGACGGATCACTAGCAAGCTAGAGGTAGGACCAGGTGTCCGGGAGGACTAAGCATCTGCTGTTGGCTAGCCGCACCCGCCGTCGGGACATAAAAGTCCCCTACCGGCATAATTCTATGTCCTGCAACTCTACTTAGAACACTTCAATTGAACATAAATTTAATGTTGACCTGTACGTTCATCAAACGATGAATAACATTCATGAAATGGTGTTCTTAATTAATTTTGTAACTTTGTGTCACACTTCAATGTATTCACATACCAAAAGTCGGTTTAAGACTAATACCAACAGCCTAGGAAAACCGAGTGTTGTTGGAGATTCTTTCCTCTCTGGTAAGTCCGGAAAACTGAAAATTTCATGAAATTTGCTAAGTCAAAGGGTCATAACTCTTATTAGAATAGGTCAATCAAAGCCAAACTCGAACTTGAATTGTATCACATTGAAATAAAACCACATCCCAAAAATTAATCTAAAATATATGCAACAACAGCGTTAAAGCTGGAAAACTAAAGTGTGACAGACAGACGGACAGAAAAAATGGGTTGGAAACTATAAGTCCCTCCGGCGAGTCAGTAGGGGACTAATAATAGTATCCAAATAGCACGGTGGGTAATCTCGCAACGCAGAACATTCGGTTTTTCAATGATTTTGTGTGATAAAGATTATTCATCACAAAAAGGGGAATATGATGCAGTGTAAGAATGCCAATGCTACGTGTTTATCCATAATAAAACAATAATATCTATTTGTTAAGCTGAAACAACGATCGGCGCGATTCATGAAGATGAAGGTGAAAGTAGAACGCCGATCTTGTTAATGCGTCACTAAAAGCTAATTTTCGCCTTATTTTGGATACAACTCATACCTAAGGCATTCCTACACTGCATTACATTCTCCTTTTTGTTATAAATGATCTATTTTGCCCATAAATATTGAAAAAACCGATAATTCTGCGTTGCGAGATTACCAACCGTGAATAGGTAGAACCAAAACGGAAACCAAAAGTCCATCACAGTTTATATCAAAATAATGGATGTTCTCACTTATTGGCTACAGAATATAGAATATACAGAATATAGAAAAATAATCGTAATAGAAAAGCAGCGCCACCATGAATGAATTTGATAAAGAAATACATACAAACTATAATTGATCAATGCAATTCCATTCATTCAAAAGCCCATAAAATATGATAATCTTATGTTGCCATTACGAAATAAAAACACAGTAAACACTCAAATGAATAGAATATCAAATTAAACATTCTATGTGTTTAAGTGTTTTTCAACTGATGCAAAATGTTATACTAACCATAAGAGAGTTAAATCTATAACAGTTTACATGTGACAAATGAATACCCCTACCTATCGATGCACAAGACAATCACGAATGACAATTGATGAAGTTTATATTAGAAATGTGTATCGGGCAACACTATATGGGAGGAATTCGTAATTTCCCCGACTATGAATTCACTACCCTCCGATGTCAAGTACTTCTCCTTTTCAATAGAGTAAGTAGCATCTTGTATAGCATGTACCTATGGTAACCATTCCTTTATACGCGTTTTCATTTTTCATGGTTCAAACCTCAATTGCCTAACATTTAGCAAACTGCTTTCAGTAATTAGGTGTTATCTATTTGTTTTCTCAGTACATTCATAGCTTAAGTTACCAGTAATATGAAGCTTTCTAGAGGATAACTTCTACGACGTAGCTGATGAATTTCTATGGAAGCCGATAAGTGCCAACCTAAGTGAATTTTTTCGTAATTACGACTTAGTTATCTCGTAATTACGACTAAGTATGTCGTAATTACAACTTAACTATCTCGTAATTACGACTTAGCTATGTCGTAATAAAGACTTAACTATGTCGTAATTACGACTTAGTTATCTTGTAATTACGACTTAGTTTTTTATAATTTCTTGTATGACCAAAGCCAACATGAACCATGACTACAGCTAGGAAGATCGCAGGGATGCAAGGAAGAACAGAAGTCCCAAGTATGCCTATATCGCTAATTCGACAACCATGTCCGTCTTGGTGAAGAAGAAAAATGAAGAAGATAAAAATTCACGGGAATGATCAATTCACCTCCTTTCTTTAATCAATCAAAAAATCATGAAAACTCAAAAAATAAATCTCATAAAATGTGTTGTATAAATATACAGCTATTATGTGAAAAGAGTTCCATAGATAAAAGATATAATACAATACAGATAATTTTTGGAAAACTTCGAAAAGACGTAAAAATGCTTCAAAAATTCACTTTAGAGGGAACTATATTATGTCGAAATTACGACATAGTTAAGTCGTAATTACGAGATAGCTTAGTCGTAATAACCACATACTAAGTCTAATTACGAGATAATTAAGTTGTTATTACGAGATAGCTAAGTCGTAATTACGTGATAATTATGTCGTAATTATGAGATAAGTGAGTCATAATTACGAGATATGTAATAACGAGATAACTAAGTCATAATTACGACTCACTAAGTCGGACTTATGAGATAGATATGTTGTAATTACGACATACTTAGTCGTTATAACGAGATAATTATATCGTAATTAAAACATAGCTTCGTCGTAATTACGTGATAATTATGTCGTAATTACGGGATAAGTAAGTCATAATTACGAGATAGTTAAGTCGTAATAACGAGATAATTAAGTCGTTATAGCGACTTACTTAGTCATAATTACGATATAGTACAGTCGTAATTACGAGATACTAAGTCTTAATAGGTTGGCACCAATCGGCTTCCATAAATTTTTACCCAAGCCATCTATGTGTTGTAATTTTTTGTTGAGTTTTATTACAAAAACTAATTGCAGCACAATCGTGGTGTGTAATGAACAATTCCTCCAATTTAGGATATAGGATCGCTTTCATGAGTTCAATTTGTCTGTATTTTACATAACGTTTGATGGTTCCAAGAGTTCGTGCTAAACTAAAATAAAAATAAAAGTCGAAGAGGTAAAGGTGAAATCATCAGAATTCCCATCGGAAAAGCTGCGAACCTAAACCCACTTACCCTTTTCTTGTCCATTTTCTTTTTGTGAAGCATTGATTTGATGACTTTCGTAGTCGATGCAACAGTCGTCATGAAAACGGCACAGTTCATCACAGTAGCAGTTAGGCACATATATCAACTTATTATTAGCACATGTGTTAAATTCATAACACGGATTGCTCTCCTCTATTAGCCTTCCATCTGTTACATTCACTTCTCTGTTTGATAGATTAACATGACCTACAATATTGAAAAAAGAAGTATGCTGTCAATAGAAATTAAAATATTAATATCTTCAACAAAGGAGGGATCTCCAACAACACCAGGTTGTAGCACCAACAGCAAAACCCCAAAACACCCAATGCAAAAATACAAAGCAGACAAGCACAAAAAGAGGCGCGCAAGGGACAAGGAACGTCAACGCACAACACAGAAACATCAAACACAAAGGACTACACATAAACCAACGAGACCAATGGGCAACTAGTGCCGACTTAGGACAGTCATTTGGCACACAAGTAGCAAATGGTGTTGTTATCCTGGATTACGTGCGCACAACCCTCCCATTTTTTCCGATTACCCAGAGGTCTCGAAAAACGTACAATTGTGGTGTAAAACAACCTCCTCACTGTCAGATGACCACACACAAACAAGACCGCAAAACGCAGGGGCCCAAGCAACACAGATGAATATGTAAATGGATATAAAATGAGGGCTTAGGTAATACAATCCGTGCTCTGCCGCCGCGAGCTCATGTATGTTATCGCCCGAAGAGTCCGACTGACATTCAGAGAGGACAGGTGGTCGGGGCCCTGTCTTCTCTAAAGAGGTTTGGTCAGGGCCCGTCATGGAGTCCCGTCGTCACAGTCAGTCAGAGTGCAAGTTTTAAGAATGCGCTTGTACAAGACTGTAGATTGGTCAAGTACCAGGCCTAGTCAATAATACTTAATTTTCAACATGGATTGTTTTCATCGGCTTTTCTTCCATATGTGCTATGAATTATTATGTTACATCAATGAGTTAAAAAAAGATCAACAACCATCACAATAGAGCACCAAATTGAGCATCGACGGACCACTAGTAAGTTAGAGGTGGGACCAGGTGACCGGGAGTAGTAAGGATCCCCTGTTGGCTAGCCGCACCCGCCGTCGATGTTCAAGCATGAAAATGATATCAATTTACACGACTTACAATATCGAAAAAGGTAGTGTTCGAATGTATTTTTCAATGTAGCCTAAGCAAAAGCATAATAACTGTACTGACGTCACAAAAATTGTTCTATGAACTAATAGATAAATCAAGAAATATTTTGATTCTAAGGAGGATATTTAGATAAGATAATTTAGAATAGTGGAAATGCCTGAAACATAATGTAAATCAGTGGTCTTTTATATGGTAACGTGGAATTTAATTCTTGAACAATTATTGTTTTAAAGTCGGTAAACTCCGTACGGCGGCTTCGCCTATCATACAAGGAAACAACAAATTATTGTTTTAGTTTCAGACGGTGCAGTTTTTGTCAAAATATTTCCAAAGTTGCGTTGAAGGAGCACGTTTTTCCGTCTACAATGTATGTGTGCTCATAGAAAAAAGTAAGTACTCAATCAATTTGAAAAAAAATAAGTCATTTAAACTTAAGACTATCATATAACTTAAGTTTTAATTCTGTTCTGTGAAGCATTTTTATGATTTGTCATAATATTCACAATATTTCTCAAAGAAAGCAGATTTGTTGTCCACAATCTGTGCATATAGAAACAAAGTATTTGTATTATTAACTTAAAACATATAACTCATTTAAACGTAACACTCTCAGAAAGCTGAGGTTTCATTCTTATTAAATTAAAGGACATTAAACAAGGATTTTTATGATACAATACTTACTAGACATTCTTGTCTCGGCATAAATCATAAATGCGCACACTTGACATAAGTAGAATAAAATGAAGATTCGGGAAGGATGTTTATTGTTCATTTCGAAAACTCTTCTGGAATGAAATTGAGAAAAATACGGTATTTACGAGATCTAGAAAAAACGAGATCCCCTCCTTTCTTTTATTATTTAGATTAGACATAAATCATATAAAAACAATAACTATTAATATTAAGGTTAAGTGCACTGATTCTGCTTTCAGACAAGGCCTTTATTGTTCACCTGAGCAAAACGTACTGGCAATATAGCTTATACATGGTGCATGAAAATTGGTTTGAAATTTCCTTCAAGAATGTAAAGAGTTGGAACATTACCATATTACGTAATGTTAATTTGTACACGAAAGTTTTTAGAATCTCAGATTGGTAGAGACTACCGCATATTATTCGTAAAATGGTACTTTGTTAATTCTTTATTCTAGATGATAGAAATGGCTAACAAGATGAGGAAAATGTTGCATTTATAATTTTGAAATATTTGATTTATTGATGATTTCAGTTCACCATATGCTCATTTAGATAAGCTATGTCTCATCAGTGAAAATTCAAGCCAAAGCAGAGGAAATCCAAATGCATCCAAGAGCAGTAAGTAAGTCTTCAATGTATAGAATGAGAGTGAGATCCCTCAGGAGTGATATAGATGCCTCTATGTTATATTCGTCACTACAGTCATTGCAGAGCTTTCCCAAAGAATGGAAGTGACAAATATGGATCTTCTTTCACTCTGACTGCAGACAACATCTTGGAGTAAATTTGTAGTAATTGAAGTATATTTACAAATTTGCGAATTAGCTTAGCGCAATGTATCTATGTGTAGAAGTGTAATGAGAAATAGTGAGCATTTAGAGTCATACGTGTCTTTTAATGACAATGTCACCTAAATACTTCAATATGTTCAATATATAACATCGCTACAACTGCACAATTGATCGAACCAAAAAATGTATCCCAGAGCAGTGTTAGTCTCATTAGGGAGGGTTGTGCGCACGTAATACAGGATAACCATACCTTCTGCTTTTTCCGTGGCAGATGGCCGACCTAAGTCGGCACCGGTTGCCCATTGGTCTCCTCGGTTTATGTGTAGTCCTTTGTGTTTTATGTTTCTGTGTTGTGCGTTGATGTTCCTTGTCCCTTTTGCGTCTCTTCTTGTATTTGTCTGCTTTGTGTTCTTGGATTGGGCGTTTGGGGGTTTTGCTGTGGGTGCTGCAGCCTGGTGTTGGTGAAGATCCCCTCCTTTGTCTCCAATAACAAAGTAATCGCCATCCCCAGAATGTAGGCAGGTGCAAGTGTCCGGGGGGATTGAGTGTTTTCTGACTGCATGCAAAACCCACCGCAAATACCGCATAGGAAGGTGTCGAATCCGATAAAGTCGAAATACAAAGGTTTTAAAAAGACGGTCAGTTCGATAGAAAGGTCCTACCAAAGAGTGTCCCCAATCATCTCTTTATGCTTTTCTTTCTTACTTCTCATTGTGTCTCATGCTGAGGTATTATAGAACAAAAAGATAAGATGGATTTGACACATTTACAAATTTTGTCTTTTTTACACAGCGAAAGTATCGTATAGTTCCAACAAGAAGGTGAAATGTACTCTTACTGATGTCATTGGTCTTTTGGATTCAGATTTGCACCTTTGCAGATGGTATGGTTTCCGAAACCCATTGCTTGTGGATTTATTTCAATGTAATTCAATGAGGGTTTAATGACTGACTTTCGAACACTAAAAGCATTAAAAAGAGTCGTTGAAAGAAATAATGCCCAGGCAAGCTAACTAAGATAAAAATGAATTCAATTTTTACTAATTTCTCACATAATGATTTTTTTTATATTATTATTAAAGGTACTTTTTGGGCCTTGTCTAATTCTCTGTGAAAATTAAAAGTTAAAGTTCGCAGTTTAGAAATGATCTATTGAAGGAAAAAAAATATTGAGTGTTAATTAAATACTGTTCTGTACATATACGTTATTTATTATTATGAAGGTGTTGAGATATTCTTGGATATTGTTTTTGTGCGTATGTAAGTATACTTGATAATTTTAAGATAAAAGAAACCCTTCATTTCTTAAATTAAGTAAATAAAAAAAAGTACTAAAATAAAGAACCAGGTATGGTTTCTGTTGAAAATGGTCCCTTAAGATGGCCTACTCAGAAATTAAATTCTGTTAACAATCAAATATCTATAATTTGATAACACTAGCATTTAAAAACTCCTCCTCGCTTTCTTAAACACGGTAAATTTTGCATACATATCATAACATGAAGAAGTTGTTTATTTTGAAATATATAATTTTTGCTTATTTACATTGGAAAAAACATAGAGCAGGATTGTAAACAACATTTTTACCTTCCATGCGTTTAAAGGCATGCAAAGACAACAAGATATCAAACTATTAAATTGTTCAAAAGCCAGCTCGATATCAATTATTTAGAAAAAAGAAGTTTAAAAAGCACCCCAAAATGAAGTTTTCTAATATTTTGCAAAATACAACATTTCTAGGATATTGTGAAAGGAGTTCAAGAATAAGTATCATCCCTTAAAGTTTGTCTACTATTGTGTTAATGTTTCGCATCAGGTCTTTTCTTGCTTTGCTGTTGGTACCACAACCAAGCCTAGTTGGAGATTCCCTCCTTTCTTAAGAAGCATACATTGTAGAAAAAAATATTTGAAGAGGTTCATTGTATCTTAAGTACAACCATTTATAAAATTCAGTCAGGGGGCGATTCATAATGAAAAACACCCACGAGTTTTATTATTGAATTGTTAGAGTTACTGTAAGAAACTCACAAAAAAACCTGTCCTTTACTACCTAAATCCACTGTTGCAAACACTCTGTATTTCTTCTATAGATTATATAGGAAATGTGACAATTTGGAAAATTGCCAATTCAAGAGGCAATAAATTCTTCATAATTCAATGAAATTCAGATGCTCGTATCTCAAATTTGCAAGTAGATAGTGAAAAATGAAATTGAATTCCAGTTATTGTGGACCAAGCTGGTGAATGGCATGTACTCATTTCTTTATTTTGCATGATTTGGTATTTTCTCAAACTACCTGATGCTTACAAGGAACTGTACTTGAAGCTTTGATATTTTGCATAGAAAGGGGGCATATATTTTATTTGGTGCCAAGATGTTAACCTCCTTTAATTTCGGTAATAGTTTTGATGGATTGATAAGTTTTCGAAATAGCAAAATAATATCTATGATGTCAAATCGATAAAGGGCCAAAACAAAGCTTCTATCAGGCGACAGAGCTGGAAAGATGTAATTAATACACTTCTAAACATCAAGTCAAGGGGGACGATTTTAACTGCTCCATACTGCAACAAGAAATAAGTGTTTATAATAATGATAAGCATGATACAGAAGTGTTCCAACTCTATACTTTATGAAGAAATTTCCAAACCAATGTCACTGCACCATAACACTACCATGGCGTTTAGATTCCTGATTTTTTTTATTTTTCTTCATCATTTAAATTACAATGCACAAAAGTGATGAGGTGTTGCGGAAGGAAATATTAGATAGGTAATTGTATATTGTTTATTTAATATTATTTATATATTTGAAAAGTCTATAATTTTCGCAAACACTGCAAGAGTCCGTCACAAGGAAAAGTTTTTTGTTGTCGACGAACTATTGAAGTGTTTGCAAAAACTATAAACATTTCATATACCTGGACGATATGGATAGATTTTTAGGCATTGCCCTTCTGCAACTGCTCATCAGTTCTGTAAAGTTTAATTTAGAAAATGAAAGAAAACAAAAATAAAACTGTATAAGGAATCAAAACACCTTACGTTTCGATCCCACGCGGTGCTACTTATCTTTAGAAATTGTTCCATCAGAAGGTCGAATTTACCTAGATAACTGGTGATGACATAAATTTTACATCGAGTGATAACAATCGTCAAATATTAAATTATGTTCCTCAAGACCGTTTTGCTGTTGTATTACCTTTCAACTTGTGGATATAGAAAGATCCCCTTCAAAAACTGAGAAATTACTTTCAACATCAGCGATTAAAAATGGTTATTTAAGTCTTTCAACTAAATTTGCAAATCAAATACTCTTCGCTTCTTAATATGTGTCAAAATAGCTAGTTTATAAAAAAAGCTAATTTGCAAAAAGAAATTCATTGAGTTATTTAAACTGTAACTTTTGACAATCATATAGTTAGGTTTCCTGGGACTCCCCTGGAGTTTTCTTTTCAAAAGAATGAAGGCTATCGCCAACAACAGTCACTTGCAGCACGCACAGCAAAACACACCGTGAAAAAACACAGAGCAAACAAACACAGAAAGAGACGCAAAAGGCAAAAAGAGCACGCACACAAGACATTATAACACCAAACACCAAGGACTACGGAAAAATCAACGAGACAAATGAAAGACGGTAGTAGCAAATTGTGTGTTTATCAAGAATGAGTGCACACAGCCCTTTAACTTTTTCGGTGTTAGTGTAAGAAAGCTTCCTCACTGTAGGATGACCATACAAACAGACAACATTATGCAGGAGCCAAGCAATCAACAATGGATAAGTTAAAGGATCTAAAAATGAAGGCGTATGAATTACAGTCCTTGCTCTGGTGGCTATGGCGAGCTAATACATGTTATCACCCGAGGTATCCGACCGACATTCAGAAAGGACAGGTGGTCACAACACTGTTTTGTCTAACGAGGTTTTGACGGGGCCCATCATGGAGTCCTGTCATCACAGTCAGTCAGAGTGAAATTCGAAAGAATGCGATGGTACATGGCTCTAGATTAGTCTAGTACCGAGCAAGTGTTTGTCGGGGTTCAGCAGGATTATATCAACGGTATAATTCTGACTTAATTTTTATGATAATTCATAACACCATAAAAGGCAAGTTGTGAAATTCCCAATGATATACTATGTTGCGTGTGTGGGCACGAGGAAGATGTAAAATTTCCAAAAATGCTTGTTATATAATGATAAATTAATAAAAACAAAAACCTGGATCTAAAATATTCCCGGCAATTTAGAAATTTATACAATGAAAAGCCGAAACATTTTACATACTGTAACATACCGGATGAGCTGTGAAATATAAATATCATATGACGGTAGTCGATAAACATCACAGTCACGCCAGAGAAAATTATTGATGTTGGATCTAAAATCATCTCTTTTGTCATGTACACTGCTAGGAATCTCTCTATTTAAATTTTGATTAATAGGTAAAAAAAAGGTTTTTCTCTGTTTTTAATGTTTGCCTTGTTCAGTGTCTATCCTTGTAGATAACATTCTTATATTTTTACAAATAGAATTGTCGTTAGTGAAAACATCATCATGGTACCTAGAAGTACAAATGAAAAGAAACTTGCGGCTCCTTTTTTTTTATTCATTTACATATTAATAATTGTTTCTTGGGAATTCCTTATGTATTGCTGAGTGTATTTTTTGTGTGTGTGTGTGGTGAAGTTACATTCAGCATTTGAAGTTACATTCAGCATTTGATAATTTCCTTTGAAATTTCCATAAAGGTTAGCATGGTGCATTCAAGTTCAATCATTTCGGCCAGTTACTTATTTTCAAAGTATGATTGTGTCAGTTTTAAGAGAATAATAGTAGGTTTCTTCTAGAGGTAAAAAAGATCAAATTTTCTGTATATATACAAATATAAAAAAAATCTCGTCTAAGCATGTATACATTTTTGTTGAAGCGTTTCTTCCCATGGAGAGCACTTTAATTTTCCTTTTTCAAACTGAAGTCCGATCTCAAAGATATATCAGAGGATTGAGAAAAATAAACTAAAAAGGATAAAATTGAAACGGGGAAGTCAGACGTTGCTTTAGGCAACAAGAAGTACATCCGAGTAATATATCTGTTCTTAAAGGCCAGGTGGGGACTATAAACGAAGACAGGTAAATTTCTTGTCATTTCCTTGCTGACCGCTGTTGGGTTAACTTCTCTAATCGCAATCTGATTTGTCCTATGTTTCCTTTATAACCCTCTCAATATTTGATTGACACCTTCAAATAGGTAACATTGTGGTATATCTAATAAGCATTATTAAGTATACATGTCGGTATGTCTTTGATGTCACACACCGCTTGCGTCTCTAGGAATATCAGTGGTCAGTAGACGTCACGTTTATCACGCCTTCCAAACTAAGATCACTTAGGTGTGCATATTAATTACCACTCACACGGGCAGGAACACGTTACGTCGCCTTACAGTACCGTTGTCAGAAGTATTTAAAGTTCTGCACTTAAAACCGTCCGTTGACATTATGCCACAGGTGAGGATATGTTGGAAACCATCCGTTGTCATGAATATTATCGACAAAATTTCAGTAAAATCACAAATAAATCATTAGGTAACCGGCTATTTCTTTTAAAAAGCCAACGGGGGGTAGCCACACGCTTCAGTAATACATTATTACCATGAAATGAATAAAACTCCTTTTATGTTATGAGGAGATCTAATTGGCGATGACCTACTGTCAGCAACGAAAACAGAAAATTGAACAGGAAAAACTATCCTGTCTCTTAATTATTTGATTTTATATACCAATTTTATGTAGAAAATTATCGACAACATTATACAAACAATATATGTGAATGATCGTCTTTTACATTGTATATTTATTGTATACTTTGATTATTTGATAAAGAATGTCCGTTGTTATGACAAGACAAGAAGATATGGTCCGTTGTCATGACTCTTAACGGTATTTGGGCATGAATGGGGAATCGAATTGAACAGGAAAACTATCCTGTATATTGCACCCGTTTATATTGCAATCTTTATTTCGAATCTAACGCCGAGAATTAAATTAGCTTACTTAATTCTTAAAGTATTCAGCTATCTTTTTTTTTTGTAAAGCTTTAAAGGAGGGTATCATATAATTTTCAGGTTACGTGAACATAGATCGTATAGAATAGATTTAAAACTGAAAATATGATTCATGAATTTGAAGAGGTGTAGGATGAGTTCATGAATTTATACATTGATCAATTAAACAACAATTGTTAAAGGGATTTTGAAGTCATATATATAGCGTTAAAAACAAAGACATCAAATATCGGTCATTGAAGACCATTGATAATATCACGTTATTGTTCCGAACGTTCTTCTACTGATAGGTTATTAGGCACCGTTTTATCGAAGGGACAAAATAATATCAAATGCACAAAAATGAATATAAACGTACAAAGTAATAAAATACTTGTAATAAATGGCCATTATAATTTTGCCCATAGTAGCTCCCTATAACTGCTATACACTTACTGGAGAACCCCCCCCGCGAAAAAAAAACCAACTTTATTGTAGTCTTTGAAGTCCCCTAAAGCAGATTTCCCTCGCCTACCATTAATGGTTTGGATGTTCTCTTTGAAATATTAAATTTATAATTTTGCATTCAATAGAGATCTTCGATGGGGGTATGATATAGACCTTACATGTATATCTCAGGTGATGATGAAAATTGTAGTTGATATGTTATTTACATTTGTGTGTGTCTGTGTGTAAGTTCGTGTGGTTTTTTTTATGTCAGCGTCGATATCGGTGTCTCCGTCTGCCTGCGAGTGAATTCTTTTGTCCGCGTTTGTTAGTATGTGTGTCTGTATGTGAGTGAGACAGTGCATCAGGGTGTGTCTTTTGTGTGTATGTCTGACTATATACATGCCTGTCTGTCCGTTTGTTTTTGCGTATGTCTGTGTATACCCTGTGTCTGTCAGTCTGTCGTTTTCCGCATGTCTGTGTATGTCTTTCGGGATGTTCCTTTCAGGATGTTCATGTCTGTGTTTTGATCAGTGTCTGTCTTTGAGTCTGTCTGTGTGAATCTCTTTTTGTTTCTCCCTGTGTCTGTTTTTCTGTGAGTGCTTGACTGTGTGTGTCTATCTGCTTGACTTTATGAAAGGTATTTTGTCAAGAAAGAGATATTGGCCTAGTCTGATTTTTCGTCTGTCTTGCATGCTGTGATAAACTGTGGATTTACTGAAATCAAAGTCAATACATGTTTTTGTTTGTGTGTGAGGGTGAGTACATCTGTGTATGTCTGTCTACCTGTCTATCCGTCTGCCTATGCATATCTTTCTGTATGAGTGTGTCTGTTGATGAATGTGTTTGTCTGTATATATGTATTTGTCTGAATATATATGAATTTGTCTAAAACCCCATATATGTGTGAGTGTCTAACCCTCCCCCCTCCCAGAAACCTCTTACATATTCTACAAAAGAAAAAATAGGAATAGGGTCAAGTGTCCGGGAAGAGTAATTATATCCTGCTCTGTTGAAGTTTTGTGATTTTTTTTATTACAGCACACCATCTGTCTTCCGCCAGTCTGTAAACTTTTCAAAATGTCGCGTTCGTTCTGCAGAACCGATGATGAAAATCAAATTATAAAGTCAAATTTTCAAGAGTGATAGAGACTATTGGTGGGTAAAGAGGAGACATGGGTGCAATAAATATATATGTAAGACCTTGTCCCTTTTGAGTCTCTTTCTGTGGGTGTCTGTTCTGTGTTTTTTGCATGGGTGTTTTGGGATTTTGCTGTGGGTGCTGCAACCTAGTGTTGTTGGAGATCCCCTCCTTTCTTCTTCTCTAAGGGGAAAACCCATGCTAATATGAGGAAAGTCTTATATATAGCGGAATATCTCCAAGGAGAAGAAACCTCTTATATAGCAAATTTTCCCATGAGAAAACTACTGCATTACACCGGTTTATAATACACTTATAAAGTAAAATACGGAAACATTCAAACGTTCGCCTCCATTTATATTTTACCCTTTTCACCCATAGCCCAGAAGATGAATTTAAGACGGGACGAATAAATTTAATGTTAAGGATATCTTAACAAAACGGATGATTCGGCGAATTTAATTCTGGGCAAATCAGTCTCCATTCTAAATTGGTTGAAAATTAAATTGTGCGTATTGATTGATGAATTTTAATGATTAGTACAGGTATCATAGTATCATTCCATCCATTAAAATATAAAAGCAGACAACGGACATCTGACAACGGAGAGAACTTTCGCAACATGGATTGACAACGGACTAATTTTAGAAAAGTCCCAAAAAAATGGTCCAAAATTGAATTCGTCATCATGACACTACCAGAGGAGCATTATATAGACTTGATATTTATTATTAGTATATTTCTGGAATAACATAACCTGAATATTCAAAGATTTCAAGAAAGAGGAAGAATAACACATGTGCAGGACGTGGTGATCAAAGGACGCCAACTCGATCTCCTCTTTTCAAACTGTATATCAGTACCAGAAAAGCATATAAACCAATAGCTTAGTGTTATGACTACCCCCCATTGAATTTTCGAGTGTATTACTTCTAAAATTTCAACGTTTATTAGAAAATCATACTTTCCACACATGCTCATTGTCACGACAACGGATGGATTCCTTCATATCCTTACCTGTGGCATAATGTCAACGGACGGTTTTAAGTGCAGAACTTTAAATACTTCTGACAACGGTACTGTAAGGCGATGTAACGTGTTCCTGCCCGTGACTCGGTAAAAGACGCGGTCTTCAAATGATGACGTTTTTATTTGTTTGCTTTGGTTTCTGTTTTATCCTGATTCTGTATGCCTTTGGTTTCTGATTTTCTGAATTTTCGATTTTGTGCTGTATAAAGGGATACGGTCATTATCCATATTTCAATTGCTATGTAAAAGATTCTTACAGATTTTGTACAAATGAGGAGGCCATAATGAAAAATATTTAAAATTACCATGGGAACGATCTGTACACAGTACAAAGTGACTTTTCTTAAAAGCTTTTCGCAGCCACAAAGGATCTTATTCACATTTTCAACTGACAAATGTGAATAAATTGTATTCTTGGATCCTAACTCTATCTGATACAAAAATCAAATGACAAAATGACAGGAAACAAATAATTAAAATAGAGAGTTCCCATGGTAACTATCTTTCCATTATCTCAAAAAGGCAGTTGGTCATTATAATCTTAAATAATGATGAATGGAGAAATGTATAGGAGGTTGAAAGTTAAAGCATGTTATTTTCCAGATTGCCAATGTATCATGTATGGTATCCAAGGAAAACAACTCTTTTTACTCCTGGTTGTAGACCTTATTTCTGACAATATTAAGAGGGAGGATTATGAGATAGATTGATTAAATCAAAAGTTATTAAGGTTATCTTGAATTTTGATTAAAAGTATTTCGCTCAGTACTAAAAGGAACAAGCCGTCCCTAAGAAAACATGTAAGATTTTTGCTTCAAATCTAAACTAAGCTTGTTTGTTTTTTTTGGACGCGCAATTTTGAATGTCTGTAATGAAAAAAAAACTTTGGGGTATTTAAATTTTTAAGCAACCTTATTGAAATCCACAACGACTTTTCATAACAGAAGATTTCATTTCATAGGCTCAAAAAAAGTAAAAAGCAAGATGCATTTTTTTTGTTAATTGGTATTGTTTCAATAGTAACCATATACAAACGCTAGTTTTTATCAAAATAAGTTATTGATTAAAGTAATTTCTAAAGGAATTGGAACTGTTATTAAAGCACAAACCCTTTCATTTTAGTTTTTGAAAGAGTGCATTCCATGTGATATTAAGATGTTATCACATTTTGTTGATAAGTGGATATATAATTGATCAAACTCAGAAAGTGCAATTTATCAATGTTTCAAATCCATGAAATCTGTTTCTATGGAGATTTAGATCCTTGGTATACTACCGTTTCTAGTGTAAATCTTAAGTTCTTTCACGCCAATAGATAGAATTGCTAATTATTTAACTCAAAGAAATGTTAAAACAGTAAATGAAATTTTGGGAGTTCGCTGCTTTTTATATGGTGGAGGTGTTTCTTTGTTTGCTTTGGTTCTTGTTTTATCTTGATTTTGTATGCCTTCGGTTTATGCTTTTCTGAATTATCGATTTCGTACTGTGTATTGGGATATGGTCATTATCCAAACTTGTCATTCAATAACAGAAAGAATTTTGTCAGAATTAGCAATATTGAGTGTCATGGTAACCATGTATATTGATAAATCTGAAATGAGAACAAATTCGTTTCAGTATCTTATAGATTCTATTTTTGAATTTTATAACAATTGAAATGCACGAGACACAGTTAGGCTTCAAAATTGTTTACATTCCCTATTTTGGCATCTTATGAGCTGGGCTACCATGACAATCAAATCAATTGGCAGCAAAAATTAGTCCCCTACCGACAACGCCGAAAGCGACTCTTAGTTTTCTATCGTTCTGTCTCTCTGTCCGTCCGTCGCCGGAAGGGACTCTTAGTTTCCTCTCGGTCTGTCTGTCCGTCCGTCTGTCTGTCTGTCTTTCTGTCCCATTTTCAGTTTTCCGGACTTTTTTCGCTGTTGTTGCATATATTGAACTCATTTTTGGTATGTGGATATATCTCATTGTAATACAGATCGAGTTTGAGTTTGCTTTTGATTGACCTAATTTAACAAGAGTTATGGCCCTTAGACTTAGCAAATTTTATGAAAATTGCAGTTTTCCGGACTTTTCTTCGGTTCTATTTCAAATAATGCATTGATTTCTGGTATATGAACACATCTCAGTGTGATACAGACCATGTTTGAGTTTGGTGTCCATTGGCCTATTTCTACAAGAGTTATGGCCCTTCGACTAAGCACATTTCCTGAAATTTTCAGTTTTCCGGACTTTTTCATGCCTGTTATAGCAGATAATGAACTGATTCTTTGTATGTGAATACATTATAGCATGATGCAGATCAAGTTCAAGTTCAAATTTAGATCGACTAATTTTCACAAGAGTAATGGCCCTTGGACTTAGCAAACTTCGTGAATTCAGTTTCCCAGACTTTTCTTGGCTTTTGTTGCAGATAATGAACTGATGAACAGAGATGCAGGACATACATTTATGCTGCCGGTAGGGGACTTATATCGCACAGCGATCATTACATTTTTTATGAATTGTTTTGGGGTTTTTTTTCCCTCGCGTTTTGCCCTACCCATATATGAAATTAAAAGGGAATCGACGATTATCGCTAGTCATGAGGAATCTATGTGAAATATAAAAGCTAATTTTCTTATATTTCAAAAGTAGGGTAAAGGTCAAGGTTACTAGGTCAAAAGTGATGGTATCAAATGAAAGCTTTCGTCATGAGGAATGTATATGTGAATTTAAAAACCCTACCTTTTATGGTTTAGAAGTAGTTCAAAGGTCAAGGTCGAGGTAATGAGGTCACATGTCTTAGAGAAAAAAATTGTAATGGTGAATGTGTGTATGTAAGATGTGAAAGCCCTATCATTTATACTTGAAGAGATATATGCTTTAAGGACTTCTTAACCAAAGTATAGGTATATGATCAATGTTCAAGTTCAAAGTCACTAGGTCAAATGACTTGGTATCAAAATGTAGTACTTGTTATGGTAAACGTAAGTATAAAATATGAGAGCCCTATTTCTTATTATACTCGAAGAGATATTCGATTGAAGAATTTCTGAACCAAAATATTACTACAAGGTCAAATTTCAAAGTCAAAGTCAATAGGTCAAATGTCTTTGTATCAATATGTAGTATTCGTTATGGTGAATGACTTTATTTCACTAATATGTGAAAAATTAATGTGCTTTTTAAAGGATCTTCTTAACCAAAATATAATGATAAGGTCAAAGTTCAAGGTCTAGGTCACTAGGTCAAATGTCTTGGTATCTACCTGTAGTACTTATTATGGTGAATGTGTGTATGAAATATAAAAGCCCTATCACTCATACTTGAAGAGTTATCTGCTTTAAGAACTTCGTAACCGGACGGATGGACAGGATAATTTCTATATATCCCCCACACTCCATTTGTGGGAGATATAATGAAAGAAATAAAGTGTACACTATACTTCAAACATGACATTTCATTTATTCCAAAGCCTGCCAAACATTATAATTCCTTATGGAATCTGTAACAAAATATAGACACATCGGTCACCGAAAACCACGTGCACCATACTGTCTAAGATAAAAGAAACATAGAAACTATATCCACAATTATCAATATAACTATACATTAATATAGTCAATTAACTTAAACATTTGCAAAGAGACGTCGGGTGCCCATAATATGTAAGAAGGCTGATTAATATGTTGTGAGCCTCGTAATGAAGAAGATACTTAGGGATGTTCGATTTAAGTCATGCTTTTCTCTGAACGTGTTAAACCATGTACCAATGGACTGACCTCATTTCGTTAATTAAAATCGAAGAGGTAACACTCTAAAGTAAACAAGACAAGTTGCTTTTGCAATATGGACAAATTCGTTGAAAGTATTTAAATATATGCATAAAAATGTTTAACACCTTACTTAAACATTTGCAAAGAGCTAAAAAATACTATGGCAGGCAGCATCACTGATGATAACTTAATATTCGAAACACGTGTCAGGTGCATAATAAATTGGTTTAAGATTTCCTTCAAGAAGATATAGAGTTGCAATGCTTCCGCTTTACTAAGGATATCCACAACGATATGGAGATAACGCTAGGGAAAGATGCCCCTTCATTTGTTACAGTGAAAAGGTGGGTGGCTGTATTTAAGCGCAGCAGACAAAGCCTTGAGGGTGACCCCTGTTCTGAAAGGCATGTCACTGTTGCAACTCCAGAAATGATTAATAATGTCCATGAAATTGTTCTGAATGACAGACAAGATACAGAATGATATACAGCCAGTACAGTTCTGCCTGAAGATCATGAAAAGAGAAAGCGTTCGGTCCACGGGGTATCATGACTTCTGACAGTTGATGAGAAGCAAGCAAAAGATCCTGTCAATTTTCTTCAAAGATTTGTCACTATGGATGAAACATGGATCCATCATTTTACCAAATACGCCAAATAATAGTAGAAGCAGTGGAAGCACCCTGGCTCACCCCGGCAAAAGAAGGCAAATGTTAAACATCTTCAAATTCAATAGCATCATTTAAGAGCGGATGAGCTTGGAACGTTATGGCCTCAGTATTCTGCAATGTAGAAGGTGATATGCTGATAGATTATCTCCAAAAAGGACAAACAATCAATGACATAATTTGCTTCACTTCTGACACAGTTACGAGGAAATATTAAACTTCAGCGCGGCGGAAAGCTCGCTAATGGTGTGTTTTTCCGTCAGGTCAATGTTCCTCTTCAAAAGTCGGTCACTGCCATGGCTGCCATTCGTGATTGCGGCTTTAAGTTCATTGATCATCCATCTAATTCACCTGATCTTGGTTCATCAGACTTTCATCTATTCCCAAAATTGAAAGCTATTTCTGGCACCCATTTTCAGTCCGATGATGACGTCAT
Source organism: Pinctada imbricata (assembly GCA_033119305.1). Lineage (NCBI taxonomy): Eukaryota > Metazoa > Mollusca > Bivalvia > Pterioida > Pteriidae > Pinctada > Pinctada imbricata. Next base: position 42,528,675 of record VSWD01000003.1, on the reverse strand, counting down.
GGCTTTCTGAACAGTCAAGATAAAGAGTTTTTTAAAAGTGGTATTGAGGCCCTGATAGAAATCGAATACTTCAAAACGAGGCTCACATCATTTCAATCAGCACTCGGTTATTATCTTTATTGTCGGAGAGAAAAAACTAAAAAAAACAGTAATTTGTCATTTGAGCTTCTATGAAGCTGTGTTATTGTTTCCGTCTGTTTGTTTTATTTTGTTTTTCTCGTGAGAAAATTCTTTAAGGAGGTATGAGTGTGAACCGCATTTTCAGGGAATAATAGAAATTGAAAATAATTGTCTTCATATAAAAGAATACCCCTTCCTTCATCGATTGCAATATTTCATGAAAATAAGAGTGTAGTCGTTTGTCCCCTATATACCGATAAAAAAGGGAGGTAACTCTGCACAGTTTTTTCTAAAACAATGTCCCAACTTTGGACTTTATTTTAAAAATCAACATAACAGAGTACGAAGTAAATTTTTATCCATTGACGTAGCAAATGAAGTAAAATTATCATTTTCGAAAACAATATTTTTGTTGTCATGGTTACCATGCTGGAGAAGGACATTTATTTCATCCCATTTTTGACAGTAAAAATTGTATAAAATGTTTAAAAACATTAATAGCCATTCTCTGTAACCATTTAAACAATTTCGGCACGCATGGTCTCCGATTTTCATGAAATTTCACACATAAGTAGGGACCAATGAAATAAGGAAAATTTGACCAAAAAATAATTCAAGGTCATCTGGTTACCATGGCAACGGCCTTTAAAGTTGAGAAATTGGCCAAATTGAGCTAATTTGAAGCTCTATAATTTGGTCTATATGTGACATCAATGGAAGATTTTTAATGCATCCTAAAGATTAGGACATCAATTTTTAGATAAGCTCACTAGTAGTGTCTGATATTGTAAATAAGGCTGGTTACCATGACAACATAATAAGCTAATTTTGATATATTGATTTCAAAATGCTGTTTGTATTTTCCAATTTTCCTTCTCTTTTGATGGGTATATGATAAAGAAATAGGATTTATTTTATAAAATGAGTAAATTCAAGATAAACACACTTGTTGCTATGTACATGAGTGACATTGGCAACGGTAACTATGGTCTTTAATATTACTTATTTTGCAACTTCAGAGTCATTTTTGAAAATTTTGCATCATGATGAACAGATAAAATTTGTTGGGAAATATCCAACACAAAGAGCTCTTTCAAAAACCATGAAAAAGCTATGGGGAACATATGTTACCATGGCAACCATTTTTTTTACTATTTTCATAAAACAGTAATTATTCATCCCAGGAAGTTCAAATTCAATAACAATAAAGATCAATTAAGCCTCTATCAAAATACAATAAAAAGGTTTCAAATAATTATTGGTTGCTATAGTAATTTGGCCATACATTATAAAAATAAGCATTTTTTTTTTGTTGTTTTTCAAAGCATTTTCCTCAAAAAACGAAACAGGCTTACACAACCTTTTTTCATATACGATAAAGCAAAGTCTAAACTTTATTTTAGATTTAAAAAAATCAGATTTCTTAACTTTTGATGCCCGTATCCAAGGACGCAAATTGGGCCTATAAGCAATTTTAAACAATCGTTCCCATAGCAACGGGCTATTTCCTGAATATGTTTCAAAAAGTTTCTTTCGTGTAATGAAAAATCTACTTGTATACATTAATTAATTTTCATCATTTTGAATCGAAATTCAATGATCTAGTAAAAAAAAGGACTCTAACTATGGTCCAAAATTCCTTTCATTTTTGCGATTTGAGGTCATGTTGCCATAGCAACGAACAGTTACTTTGTCTCAATGTGAATGCGTATGTTTTACTTGCATAACAAACTCAAAAATATAAGTAATTTATCGTTGAATTTTGAAAAAAAATGCTAAAAATACTATTTTCATAGGGTACCTGTGTTGTTGCTATGGAAACATATAGATAAGACCATATACCCAACATTATTATTACTTAACTTGAAAGAGCAATGATAGGGTACTGATAGTTCATCAGTGTTTGTTTTAGATTATGCTGCATAAATTATGTATGCGACTTCAAAAACGCCCAAAAATGCATTTTTTCATATTCAAAGTCCGTTTCCATGGCAACCGGATGTGATATTAAGAAAATTTTTGACAAATTTTTACTTTTGGGTCAGACCCAACCTTATGTACAAATTTCATAAAAATCTGAGCCATGCGTCCTTCATAAAAGTGCAAATGCTTACAGAGAATAGCTATTAATTTTCGAAGTTGTTGGCATAATAGAATTTTGATAAAATGTTTCTTTTATCATCTAGCGATACATGCTAAAGATAAAAAATTAATTTATAGAAAAAAGAGTGTAGCCGTTTTAAAGATATTTAGCTTAGAATTCCTCTGACTAAGCCTCTGGATATGATAAATCCGTTGTTTATGATTGAAAATGGAAAGTTGTTTTACATTTATACATGTTATCTCAGATTTCTTATAATCTGGACTTCAGACTAAAAATTTGAGTCATATTCTGATCAATTTCTTATTCATTTTTCCCCAACACTTAGCGCTTTTAAGCACCGACAACGTAACGTAACGCAGCGCACATCGTGACGCTCACTTTAGGTAATGATACGCGATATTGTACATGTATACTGTTAATCTCAGTGAATGAAAAAAAAATATGGATGTTTTAGATTCCTATCTGTATGCGTCTTCTGTATATGATTTTGGGGCATCCACACGTATTTATTTATTCAGGTACATGTAGTTTTTACATTCGTACATATTGTACCAAATTAAAAAAAAAAAAGAAGCAGCTTTAGTAGAACAAGGATACGAAGAATCTCTTAATCTTAAGTTTGCTTTGAAATAATTTATCTGAAGTTAGCTGAGGCACATTTCTAGTTTCATTTTACTAATTACTGGGATTAGAAGGGGGGGGGGGGGGTCGGTATGATAGGAAACGTAGCAAACGCACATCCTGTCTTCCGCATTGATCTCCTGCACATGTTCTCTTCGATGAATGTTGTTAAATCATAAAATTAAAACAGAATAATTCCCTTTTCGACAGGGCGTACAATGAAGTGTGTTTACGGAGTCCTTCGAATCTATTTATTTTACAACGTACATGTACGTGATCTTTGGTCCTTTTTATGATTTGACAGTCGGTCGCCATGTTCACTTATTACAACTACTCACCAATAGGCCTTGTGATATAAATTCTAGCTAAATCATTATTGCAGATACCTTTTGTAAATGAAAAAAAAGTATTTTCAAGATATATTAGTTTTAAATGTTTTCAATATTGGAGGTAAATTGCGTGGTCAGTAACGCCACATCGTCAACTTATACTATAAAATATAATTATTCTTTTGAATTTATTTGTGTCTTTTGTATACAAGAATAAATTTGAAGTATTAACCTACTCAATTCAAACGCAATCTTATTCCGCTCCGTAAAGTTGTCATGGCGTGAAATAATATAAGACAAACTGAATTAGCGGACTTCTAAAGAACAAGCACAAAGCCCTTTCATAATAATTCGCGGAAAAATATTACAACGTCATAATTCAGTATGACGTCGAATAAACTCCCGTTTATGACGTAAACTATATGCCAAGGGTAAAACGATGTCTTGATAGAAGCGTATTTTAGATGTAAACAAGAATATACATTGCTTGTCATTCGAAATACATTGCTCCTTAATCTAGAGGTATATTCTACCATTAGTTCAATAAGTTTTCAGATTTTGTTTTCTTTACGACATCGATACGGTTTACGTTTGATTTGTTCACGCTCATACCCTCTTAACATGTTTTGATTTTCAGGAATTTGTAAGCGTTTTAACTGTGAAATTTGGAACTTCATATCGAGATAAGTTTTGACCTTCATTTATGTCGATTTTTAAAAACATTTTTCATTACCAAAGAATTTGCCACCCATGTTTCAGACAAAAGAGGATGTCGATTTCGAGACAAATTACCAAACCTTTTTGGCAAGGAAACGAAGAACAGGTCTCAAGATTTATACCTTGTGCTACGTTAAAGTTTCATTCGAAAATAAAAAAAATAATAATCTTAAATCGTGTCAAAAAATCCTTCAAGTGAATTTCCATCTCGTTTAATCACACCTCTGTTTAAGTTTTGTCGTTATCCCTCGTCACAACGACAAAACTGAAAATAGGAGTGTTATTAAATGAGTTGGAATGAAATTGAATTTCTCTGACGGATTTTTAATCAGTAGAAAACACCTGCCACATATAAGTTTGATTCTTTGCGCAAAAATATCAAATTTCTTGTAATTTTGTTTTTTGCAGTAGATTATTTTTGCAAATCAAGAATATTAAAGAAATTTCTTAGTCATCCCTGAAAACATATAAAAAAAATCAACGAATTAATTTACGTCTTTCACGTAAAAGGTTTTACATATTACCAAAATCAAAAATAAATTAGAAACAAAAATCTTGAAGGGTTTTAAAAAAAATAAATATTGGGAACGGCTACTTTTGTTCGCTGGTATTGTTCATTTGATGGAAAACAGATTGTCTTATAAATCCTTTGCGGAGAGGGCACAATCTTCTACAATAACGTTTCGTAAGTGAAGAAATGCATCTATCGGATAATGAATCAGCATCAGTGGTTCTGAAATAAATTTGACATTTATCTTATCTTATGAATTTGATCTTTTTTTTTAAATATACTCCTAGTGTTTAACGTCTCCAATTTCAAAAGCATCAATTAAAAAACAGATAAATTTGCAGCATGGATCAAACATGCACGTTTTGGGTACTTATATCTCGTCAGTGATCCTCAATCTAAACAATGTAATATGGCAAAAATTTGTGAAAATAATTATATCGAAAAATGTGCAGAAAGACTTAGCAGGATGGGTGGGACATGGTGCTTATATGGGTTCGGATTTTAAAAGAAGTTGAAGATTATTTTTGTTATATTTCCAGAATGTCTTTCGCGCCTGCAGACAAAGCACCCAACAACACCACAATTATTTGTAAACGCTACTACATATCAACTAAAGTCTCGGAACTTTCCTCTGCTAATATTTATATCGAAAGGAAAACAAAGGAGGGGATCTCCAACAACACCAGGTTGTAGCACCCACAACAAAACCCCAAAACACCCAATGCAAAAACACAAAGCAGACAAGCACAGAAAGAGACGCGAAAGGGACAAGGAACGTCCACGCACAACACAGAAACATCAAACACAAAGGACTACACATAAACCAACGAGACCAATGGGCAACCAGTGCCGACTTAGGACGGCCATCTGCCACGGAAATAGCAGAAGGTATGGTTATCCTTGATTACGTGCGCACAACCCTCCCACTTTTCCGATTACCAAGAGGTCTCGAAGAACGTACAATTGTGGTGTAAAACAACCTCCTCACTGTCAGATGACCACACACAAACAAGGCCGCAAAACGCAGGGGCCCAAGCAACACAGATGAATATGTAAATGGATATAAAAAGAGGGCGTACGTAATACAATCCATGCTCTGCCGCCGTGAGCTCATGTATGTTATCACCCGAGGAGTCCGACTGACATTCAGAGAGGACAGGTGGTCGGGGCCCTGTTTTCTCTAAAGAGGTTTGGACAGGGCCCGTCATGGAGTCCCGTCGTCACAGTCAGTCAGAGTTCAAGTTTTAAGAATGCGCTTGTATAAGACTGTAGATTGGTCAAGTACCAAGCCTAGTGTCCGTCTGGTGACATTTGGATTATTCCCACGGTATAAAAGGCGTTTGATGATTCTGACGCATTTTCGATAGTGATTTTGTCTATCTTTGATCCTTCTTATCTTGTTTATAATGTCACCATAAAATGCAGGTTGTGAAATACCCAAAGTAATATACTCTGTTGCCTGTATTGGTCTGAATTTCAGAAGAAGTAGACAATAATTTTTGTAAAATTTCCAGAAAGTCTTTACTAGATTGTGAAAGCGAAAACCTTGTCCTAAAAGTTCCTTGGTAATTTGTAAATTTCTACTATGAAAATCCAAAACATCAGTACATGCTCTAGCATACCGGATGGGCTGTGAAATATAGATACCATAGGACGGTAATCTAGGAACATCACCGTCAAGCCAGGGGAAATTTATTATTTTAAATCCAAAATTTTTACAATTAGTACACACAATTAGTACCCATTGGAATCCCTACAACCTGCTTGTAGATTTTCTCACCAAATCTTACATAAATATTGTCCAAAAGGAAGGACAAGGCAATACAGAGGTCACCACATGTCCATGATTTGTAATCTGTGGCGGAAAAGAAACTCTTCGATTCAGAAGTACAAATATAAGTTTTCCCCTCACCAAAGCACCATTTAATGAGTTTGGACAGTCGATCATTTCTTTTGTCGTGTGGAAGCGTGGTGTAGATATTAGAAAAGTCATATGAAGATATCGTATTTGCTTCAAAATTTCTTGATTTCATTTTGTCAATCACATCCCCTGAATTTTTAATAGACCAAAAGAAGTTTACGCCATTCATGTTCATGACAGTTTCACAGTATTTTGTCACGTGTTCCTCTATAGCCGTGAGTGTATTTCACAACCTGCTTTTGATGGTGACATTATTAAGAAGATAAGAAGGATCAAAGATAGACAATATCACTATCGAAAATGCGTCAGAATCATCAAACGCCTTTTATACCGTGGATATGATCCTTATGTCATCAGACGGACGCTAGGCTTGGTGCGTGACCAATCTACAGTCTTGTAAAAGCGCATTCTTAAAACTTGCTCTCTGACTGACTGTGACGACTGGACTCCGTGACGAGCCCTGTCCAAACCTCTTTAGAGAAAACAGGGCCCCGACCACCTGTCCTCTCTGAATGTCAGTCGGACTCCTCGGGTGATAGCATACATGAGCTCGCGGCGGCAGAGCACGGGTTGTATTACGTACGCCTTCGTAAACGAATTGAAAGCTTTTTGAAAGCTTAGCTTTCAAAAATTCGTCAGCGATTGCTTTCAAAATTTTCAATAATCAAGAGATGACGAAATTTCGTCAGCGATTTTTTGTTAACTAATTTTCGTCAGCGATTCCCTAGCTTTCAAAATTTTCGTCAGCGATAGCTTTCAAAAATTTTGAAAGCTAAAGTTAACGAAATTTCGTCAGCGATTATCTTTCAAAAAATTTGAAAGCTATAGTTTACGAAATTTCGTCAGCTATAACATTCAAAATTTTTGAAAGGTAATCGCTGACGAAAATTTCGTTAACTATAGCTTTCAAAATTTTTGAAAGCTAATCGCTGACGAAAATTTCGTTAACTAGCTTTCAAAATTTTTTGAAAGCTTTTCTCGTAAGTTATTTTGTGTCGAGAAAACCAATATGGCCGAAATCAAAACAATCATCTTCATAATTTGCTTAATGAAATAGTATTAATTACGATGTTTATTCAGATGAAATTATGAAAATATATATTCCTGGTTTAAATTAAATATTGTATCTTGTTTATTTTTATCAGTTTATTTGAAGATTCCGTGTTTCACAGATCGGTGTGTTCCCCATACACCTGCTTGGTTAAAAAAAAACATGTTAATTGGGGTGAATGGGGCCATCAAATGAGTATGCTTTGCACTAATTAGTTACCTGAATTTACCTGTATTTGCATTACCTGTTTACATCTTTAAGTGTATATATGAACAACTTCCATTTCATCTTAAATCTAAATGTATATATATTCCAGAAAATTTACATCTGACCGGCCGTATTCTGACTAAATGAGGGGAATTTATATCCAGTGAAACCCTGGCTTCTCTGTGACTGTCGGATGCTTTGAAAGATATTTCACAATCGGTGAATTTTTATAGTGCCACGCCGATAAAGAGACGGCTTCTTTCATCCTCTAAACCTTGCAGAGGAATTCGCCCGAGGCGTGCTGCAGTCATTGAAAAAAAAAACAATATGGCACCCGAGCGTTCAAAAAGCTTTCAAAATTTTCGTCAGCGATAGCTTTCAAAACTTTCGTCAGCGATAACTTTCAAAATTTTCGTCAGCGATTGCTAAAATTTCGTCAGCGATTGCTTTCAAATATTTTGAAAGCTCCGAGATGACGAAAATTTGAAAGCTCATAGCTTTCAAATTCTTCGTTAACTAAGATTAGTTAACGAAATTTTCGTCAGCGATTTTCGAAAGCTTTTTGGAGCTTTCAAAATTTCGTCATCTCAGTAGCTTTCAAAAAATCGCTGACGAATTAGTTTTCAAAATTTCGTCATCTTGGTGTTAAACTTTCGACTGGTCGGGACTGTAAGTCGGCACCGGTTGCCCATTGGTCTGACTCGTTGGTTTATGTGTAGTCCTTTGTGTTTGATGTTTCTGTGTTGTGCGTTGACGTTCCTTGTCGATCCCTTATGCGTCTTTTTCTGTGCTTGTCTGCTTTGTGTTTTTGCATTGAGTGTTTTAGGGTTTTGCTGTTGGTGCTAAAACCTTGTGTTGTTGGAGATCCCCTCCTTTGTTTTTAAATAACACACTTGTTGCACGGCAATTCTAAGGCCATCAAACAATTATTTACGAATGATTGGATAATTCTTCATTGCTAGCTAAAAAAAATATTCGTGGCAGTCAGTCAACGACTCAGTTAATCATTCAATAATTACTTCAATCATTAACCGAGTCATTGCTACACAATGAAAAATAATGCACCGTCTGGAAAGGTATGAATTACCGTCTACAACGTAGACCGTGTAACAAATTCTTTTTCACACAATCATGAAAATAAATCTGTAACAAGAGGCGCACAATTAGTTCCCGTAGATATATCTACTCTACTATCTCACTTGTAGAGATCCTCACCAAATCTGACATAAATGGAGTCCAAGAGGAAGGACAATGCAATACATGGGTTACTACAAGTCCATGACTTGTATGGGTAACAGGACGTTCCGTCCACAAACCAGTCCGTCCACATGTACAGTTAAAGTCGATCCCAGATGATCCGTCCTCAGACGATTCGTCCACAAACCATTCCGTCTACAAACACATATTTACCCATACGACAAGAGGGGTCGAAGACGATCCGTCTATCATTAGAGCAGTTACATTTATTTTACTTCTTACTTTACTTCTACTTTTACCTCACCTCTACGCTTCAGTGGTCACTGTGGTTAGGGATTAGGCCGTGGTATTTAAAATTCGTTTTCCATCCTGGTGTTTTAAAAAAAGACACCCTCCAGTTACATTGTAGGCGAAAACACACAAACATACAATTTTTGTATTGTTGTCAATGACATGTATTATTCTGAAATTTTATTTAAGGCACATATCCACTGCACAAGTCAGGGGAGACGGGAATGTGAGTTATTATAGCTAATTCTTGGTTTAAATAGATCCATTTGAGCCGTTTTTCATTTCGAGTAATAAAGCCGTAGTGGAACTTTTTTTTCAGTATGACAGGATACCTTTGGCAATCCCGAATTAATTGTGAACTAGTGTATGCTTTTTATCCGGTATTTTGTCTCGAAATGTACCAGTCCGCACACGTTAAACAGAATATGTCACAGCCATGGCTTTACATTGTTCAATACACACCTGTCCTGAGGCGATCCAACTACAGTTACCTTTTAAAGCTGACCTGTCACTTTTTTAGCATTTAAATGTGAAAGTATAATCATCAGACGGACGGACATACAGACGGAAAGATCATTTATTTATGTAGCAAAAATTACAATGGTTAATGTTTCTTCGTCCGAAAAGGGGAAATTTACATAAAATGTACCCGTAAGTTTTATGTCTAAGATATGAAATGTACCCGCAAAACGTCAGGGTAGGTCAGCTATAAAAGATAACAGTAGTCGTCAATACTCGAGACCAAGATTATGTAACCCCTAACCGCAGTGACCACTGAAGAGTAGAGGTGAGGTAAAAGTAGTGGTAAAGTAAACTAAATGCAACTGCTCTATTGTGTATTTCAAGTATATAAAGAGGTAGACGATCCGTCCACCGTATACTTGAACGTTAATATGTGTGGACGATCCGTCCATCGTATACTTATACGGTAAAGGTGCATGTAATAGTTTAACCGTCTACAGTGTATTTGTATCATCGAATAGGGCGTGTATTTTGTAATAGTCGATCCGTCCACCGTATACTTATACTGCGTTAGTAAGACAGAGAGAGAGAAAGAGAGAGAGAGAGAGAGAGAGAGAGAGAGAGAGAGAGACAGAGAGAGAAATGTCACGAGAATAAATAACAAGCATAATGAGTAATGCAATTGATTTTCTTAAATAATTCAGTAAATGATTTCATATTACATTTCGATATAAACTTTCAGTCAATAGAATTTGTTAGATATTTCGTTACTAAGATAGTATATAACGGTAGACAGTTTGTCTATCATCTCCGTCGCATTAAAATAACTTCATAGAAACAATACGACAATTAGACGAATAGTCTCCATCAATGTAATGTCTATAGAAACTGAATAGAGGACGGATAGTCTCCGTCTTGGCAAATACTTGGCAAATGTCATTTGAAACCCAATGGTGGACGGATCGTCCCCGTTTACTAAGATGAATAGTGAACGGATCGTCTCCGTCACTCAACATGCTATCTGTTGAAAGTTAATGTTGGACGGATCGTCTCCGTCACTCAGATGAACAGTGGACGGATCGTCTCCGTCAAATCGTTATACTTACTTAATGTAAGGGTTATTCTACTGTCTCCGAGGGCGGAGCCCGAGGAGCAGTTGAATAACCCACTTGTTGCACGGCAATTGTTAGGCCATCAAACAATTATCACCAATCATTGAGTAATTATAAGTCGTCATTCCTAGTACGTCTTACTACGTAGCGGTAATAGAAAACTACTCATGGCCAGTAAACAATGACAAAGACAATTGTACAATATACATCGAACAGAGATAAGAATTTCACGCATTCTAAATCTTGATTTGAAAGAAAATTACATTAAAGCAGTACATTCCGACTTCGAGATGTAAAGGAGTTATTACTTGTAATACATATATTTTAACATAGATTGTTCCATCTTATGGTCATTCGTCGGTGTACCAAGTATCAAATCCGATACCTCCCCCGTTCTAGAGATACGGCCGTTCAAAATTTCAGTTGTATGGCCGCGCCTCCTCATGAATATTAATGAGCAGGAGAGCTCCGAGGAGAACCATTTTCCGATTTAGTAGGCTATTTCGATGATTACTCTAAACAAAGAGAGTTGAAATAGACATCGTATGTTTCTTTCACGTGTCATTTCAAACGGTAACGATAAAATAATGTGTATCAAACGATTTAGGACCGATTTCATCTAATATGACTTACTTGTCCAGCAAAATATCAGCTACTTCGTGGTGTGTAACGAGATTTAATTCATTTTTCACCGAATTTCATATATCCATTTGGTCTCTAACATATACTTTCCACATTGCTCTTTCACACTCTGTCTTCCTTTTATTTCTTTCTCTATCTAAATATGAGTATCAGTACGTTTTTCCTTTTTTCCGTTGAGGGTGTACGCTACTCGCCATGTTTGTTTTGATTTGTACAACAGGTCGAGCCGTATCGCGCACGCGTGAGGGCTGGTCTATCCCGAACATTGTCAATTTTTGTGGCGCCACAAAAATTCGTTTTATATGTCATTTATTTTGATAACTTACAGGACCTTTGGTTAACAAATTTGGTATTAACGGAAAGTTTATAACTTCTACTATCCAGGAAAAATAGAGACTTGCCCTATATCTTTTTTTACAAAGCATATTTTCGTCCGAAGGCGGAACGTGCTGCTTTAAAGAAATTAAAATAATTACATGTATTTCCAGAATTTGAATTGAATGAGAAAAAGTAAAAAAAACTAATATGGTATTCAAACTAATGATACTATACCTACATGTAACAGGCGAATTTTAGGAGGTGGGGTCGGGGATTTTCTGTACAATTTTCAATAAAATATTCGAAACTGTTGGAATGAATCTTCCGCTATTATTTGTGTACTGTTCAAAGCTATTCAATGCATGGTCAGTACAAAATTATTCGATCGAAATCTTACTTTTGTCTGGCTCCGTTTGTAGCGGAATACTAATCTAGAGGGCGCTAGGGGATTCAGGATCCCGCACACTCCCTAGAATTTGCCATTTTTCAAATAATCTTTTTTTCACAAACAAAGTTTAACTGCCCCCTCCCCCCCCCATTCACTGAAAAAATCTAGATCCGCCCATGACTTTGGTGAAAGTAATTCAAATCTGTAAGTCGCGGGTTGTCCTTTACATTCCTTAGAAATGCGCCTTTAGTGATGTTTCTAATAATTCTAAAGGAAACATGTGTTTCCATTTTTCAAAACGGAACACAGTTGACTTCCGGTCAGTTAACGACAATAAACGGTTCGGTCGATCGTTCAATGATTGGTTCAATCATTGATTTAATCATTGCTTCACAATGAAAAATATTGCACCGTCTGGAAAGGTGTTAATTACCGTCTACAACGTAGACCGTGCAACAATGTTAATTGAAACTTAATGGTGGACGGATCGTCTCCGTCATTGTGGACGGATCGTCTGGGGACGGATGATTGTGGACGGAATGGTTTGTGGACGGAATGGTTTGTTGACGGATCGTCTAGAAATCACTTGTATGATTTGCATCCTACAACGAGACCCTTTGATTCAAATGTACAAATAAATGTTTGTTCTCTCTCGATCAAAATGAGTTAATAAAAGATCCTGACGATAATCTCAACAGCACTCACAATGGAGCATTGACGGGTCCCCTTGCAAGCTAGAGATGGGACCAGGTGCCTAGGAGGAGTAAGCATCCCCTGTTGGCTAGCCGCACCCGCCGTCAAAGTTCTTGCACGAAATTAAAAACAATATATATAAAATACATAAACTGTCTGAGGTTATGTCTCTATAGAAAGTGTTATGGCGACATTGTAAGGGGAAAATATTCTAAACACCATTTAATTAGTTTCGATGTTAAATTGAATAGCATCATTTAAGAACAGAAAAATTGGCAGCATGGACCAGATATGCACGTTTCGGGTACTTTAAACTCGTCAGTGATCCTTAAATCTGAACAATGTAATATGCCCAAAAAATATGAAAGTTACTATGTCGAAAAGCGTACCGAAAGACGTAGCAGGATAGGTGGGATGTGATGCTACAGGACCAACGTTTTAGAAAATTTAAAATGTGTTAAAGAAACGATCAACCGAAATTAATCGAACTTGGCTACATGTGCCCTCGGGGAATCCTGGTCCACCAGCAGTGACACTCACCAAGTGGTATAAATGTTAAACGTCTTGAAATTGAATATCATCATTAAAAACATATAAATTGGCAGCAAGGACCAGACATGCGCGTTTCAGGCACTTAACCCTCGTCAATCGATCATCATTTTTGTTCTGATGAAGCACGGTGTACATATTAGAAAAGTGGTATGAAGAAATCGTATTGGCTTGAAAATTTACAGATTTTGTCAATCACATCGCCTGGATTTTTAATAGACCAAAATAAGTTTACATCATTCGTATTTAGAACAGTTTCTATATATTTTGCCACGTGTTCCTTTGTCACCGTGAGTTCTGACGTCAGATGTCGAGACAAAATTGTAGTTGAGCAGATGCTAGAATTAGCAACGTATCGAAATTTGTAAGGAGACGTGAGTGGTTTTGGTATGTAATATATTGAGAGAAGATACCATTTAGAAAAATGGAGGTTGAATGAAGAAATTTCACTGCTATGCTTGTTCAAAATATTGGGTACAATTTCATTCCTTTTGATATAAGTATTTGATGACGAAAATCCCGAAACTAAAGTTGATATGTAGTAACGTTTCCAAATAATTATAATGGTGTGTTGGTTGCTTTATCTGCAGGTGCGAAGACATATTTTTCATGTTCATCATATAACTTCGATTTGACGTATTTTTCAGATTTAGAATTTGGATTTTCAAAAAGATGAGGATGACAAATATGGATAATGACCATATTCCAATGTAAACCGAAGGCATACCAAATCAGGATAAAACAGGAACCAAAGTAAAGAAAGAAGGAACCTCCACCACATGAAAAGAAGCGAATTCCCAATTTGAGATTGAGACGAGGTGCCCAGGAATAGTCAGCATCCCCTGCTTGCATACAACTCCCGTTGCTTCAATTAGTAGAATTGTCACATCAGGGCACTTCCATTTCGGAAGATTCAAATGAGTTAAAGAAGATCCTGACAACAATCTCAACAGCACTCACAATAGAGCACAAAAGTGACCATCGACGGACCCCTAGCAAGCCAGAGGTGTTTAGGTTGTTCAAATTGTCTAAGACAGAAAATCATCCACCATTCTGGAGAGTGGGACATCATAGTGTATGACGAGTTCCCCATATCGACCTTAGAACTTCCTCAATGACGATGTTATTCAGTCACAAACGTATCCCTAACTGAGTAGGTTATGATAAAGACGCCTAGCTCTCAGAACAAAATCTGTATATTTGGTACTTGCTCTTGCATAGCGTATCAAATGAGACAAAAACACGCCATAAGCAGGCGATGAAGGGATGTTGCTACTGAGAAAAGGAAAGTTGGTGATACTGAAATTGAAGTCGTCACGCTTGTCATTGCGTGTGGTGTTCATGTGACAATCAGTGTCGTAGGACAACATTATGTCCAAAAATGGATGCTGATTTATTTGTCCCTGTGGTTTCGTTGACTTCAAGCTCCGAAGGATAGATTCTGCTGAGGTAATTCGCAAACTTTGGATTATTGGTGGACAGCACATCGTCTATGTATCTGTAAATGAGGTTTTAGTTAGAAGAATATGTTCCCTTCAGAGACAAAGATTGAATGAAATAAGCTTCGTACGAGGAAAGAAAAATATCGTTAAGGAATGGGGCACAGTAGGTCCCCATCGGAATTCCGACAATTTGTTGGAATACCTTTCCTCCAAACACCACAAAAATGTTGTCAAAATTTAACATCTGAATTATAATATCTGCTTAAGTGTACTTATATTTAAGTGATGTTTGTGGAAGTTATCTATTCCAATATCAGTAATATCCAAAATGAGGTTTTTCCAGTCATTGCAAGCATTAAATTCGACGCATTCCTATTTACACCATCGTTTGATATAGTTGTTTAAGGTTTCCTTTAGCACTTGGCAACATAAGATAACATCAGCCTTGAAGGGATACGCAGGTACTCCTTTTAAAAGACCACAGAGTTGTCTGTCTTAGATAACTGAATAGTCACCTGTAACAATTTGACTAGCTAGAATATATAGATATTCAGACGCTGCACATTCTGAAAGAGCAGGACATGATTCAAGTATTTTACTATTTGATGTGAATTTATTGTGGTAAAGAATCGAAATTTCGAATAGGTTTCTTTATTATCAAAATGTTGAGGAATTGTACTTTGTACGCGATGATCCCATAAAGTATCAGAGATGTTTAGAAGAGCAAAACCATTGTTAATAAATGGAATTTCTATAAATTGACTCTTAGGGTAGGCGTTTTTAATAACAGGATGAAATTTATTCTGTGCAATTGCGACAATCATATTTAGTCTGAATCAATCAGTATTTCTGAAGAATTCAACCTGTGCTTCATCCAAGAGAGATTAAAATGATGAAAATAAAATATGAAAAAAAAGCCAAAAACAAAATCTATCAACCCCTCTTTATCATTACCCAGAGTTATTTATTTTCTAACAGAAATTAGATTGAAAATGATGGAACTTTTATTTATAACATTGAAAATTGAATTCATCAAAATTTCCTTTCGTTTTTGAAACATTGATACCGCCAATATTTTTTTTTTCTAATTGCAAAGAAGTGAAACAATCAAAATAAATTGCATGGTATTTTTCAAGAAAATAATAACAAAGAAAAAATCAAAGGACTGAAGATCCTGAACGATACTTCTATTCAAAATTTATAGTCAGCAGATGAATGTTGAATAATTTTATTATTTATGTAATTATGAATTGATGATGATTTTTTTATACTTACTAACAAAGGATGCATATGCATGTGAAGCTAATAATTTTCATTTCTATGAGCTAATCGTGTTCTATAAACAGCATAATTTATAAACTGTTCATATTTACTATAAGTGGTATACTTTAAATTACATTTTATTCTGACGACTTAAACCCGGTGCAGTGTCTTAAAATTAACCCATTTGGAAACAAGAAAGACGTTAAGACCATGCGTGCATGTTTAAAATTACTTAATATCTACAATATATCTGATAAAAGAGAGGTTACATGTAGTTCCAGCGTAACTTTAAGTTTATTCAATTTATCACTCAGTCTGGTGATTTCCAAAAATTCTCATTTTAATTACCAGAATTTCCTATTTCTTTCAACAAGATCATGCTTAGTTTCTACTTTCGTTTCTCATCGGTATATACATAATGTACATAGGGAAGACAACTCTTACATTGTATAGGTTAGAAGTACTGTATTACTACGCCACCAGCTAGCAGTGAAAGCAAGAAATGAATAGTTGATTTTTTGTGATGCATTTACTTTATATTGCAATTGAAACATTATTCAAGAAGGAGGATAATCTTGATCTTGCATGTGTCAGACAGCAAATTCCTTAATTGGAAAAAAGCATTATAGTTTGAGATGTATGGATATGTTGCAAATCGGGAATGTCTCAACTGTTACGATAACATAAGGAGACTTCCTGAAAGGAAGTATCCTAATAAACTCGCCCAAGCGAAATCGTCATAGAAGGACCAGACACTGAGCACTCGCGTTTGAATACAAAAGAAAGAACTTCTAAATAAACATCAAAAAAGTACCTAACAATTATTCAGTCGAGAAGGCAAGGCCAACTCGTAAGAATTCCCATGGGAATTATTTGTCAACATGAAACTACCCAGAGCAACTTAATTTTGAGGTGTTTTTGTCGGATTTTACACAATCTGTAATATATTTTCTGAGCATTCTTGCTAAAGTACTTCTTTTCGAAAATTAGTGAATTTTAGAACATCAATTGCATAAAGAATATGAGACGGGAGGACCTCGAATATTATCACTGGATGAGATCATTATCATTTAATTTTCATTATTATTATTAATTAATAAAGATAATGATTGGCCGAGAAATTGCGTTGATACCTGCATCAACCCAAACCGGAAGTACGCGCTTTAGGAACGCTATAAGCAATGCCGATGGCAACACAATTTGAATGCTGCAAATAAACGTTTTAACGCGACTAAATGAAATGATAAGTAATCGATTTAATATTCTTTTGGTTGATCGAGGTATCAACACCAAAAATTGAGGGAATACTTCTGCATCTTGCGCTACACGCATGTTTCTCTTAATTTTTGGCGTTGATACTACGATTAACCAAAAAAGTAGTACAATGATTCCTTAGATCATATATCAAAATTTTGAGTATTTTACAATATAATGCATATCATAGCATTAAAGAAAATATTACTTTTCCCTTTCAAAGTAGCAAGATTTATTTTGGTTGAAAAGGGTTACTTACTTTTTACATGAAAGGAGATATAAAAGAGAAAGGACACACAAAAACCGAAAGAAAACATTTGAACATAAAGAACATACGAGAGATGTCCGGAAAGTTCGAGGACAAGGCCCCTTACACACTCCAGAATGGATAAATATCAAATTCAGTCAAAATGTCTTTAGATGTAAAAAGAGGACTTTTGACCTAACATCATTTTCCTTTGATATATGGCAGCAATTCAATAGGG
Organism: Pinctada imbricata; assembly: GCA_033119305.1. Lineage (NCBI taxonomy): Eukaryota > Metazoa > Mollusca > Bivalvia > Pterioida > Pteriidae > Pinctada > Pinctada imbricata. Next base: position 42,510,998 of record VSWD01000003.1, on the reverse strand, counting down.
ATGATGATGAAAGGTTGTAAAACCACCCAGAACAACCGTGACGTTACTGTAAGCTAAAACGCGTAATCGTCAAAGAATAATAATTCTATATCTGTAATTACCAGACGGACAATTGGCCAAAAACTCACATATTTTAAAAGCTTCAGTATAAAAACTTTATATGTAACGTTTTCCACTGATTACAGATCGATGATTTCGCACTTGCAGTCGATATTCCGGACAGAAGCTTTGACCAAATAATTTGCACTTTTATTTTGTCACAACCAATTACTAGTGCATGAATTCCCGCTGCCTATTTAATTACCAGAGATATTTTAACCTTCCGAAGATCATCTGCACTATTTGTAAACAAGTATTTGTGAAACAGAAATACCGTAAGTCATACACTTGTCAAGCATCTCTATTGTCTTTAAAGGAGTCTTTCTTAAGTTATCACCAAATTGTGTCATTACGCGTTGCTCCGTTTGTATGCTTGTCGTCACGTTTGCTTTGGTTTCTGTTTTATCCTGATTATGTATGCCTTCGGTTTCTCATTTTCTGAGTTATCGATTTTGTGCTGTATACAGGGATATGGTCATTATCCATAATTGTCATTTTCAATGAAACATCGGACACCCTGCATTTATATTTTGTATTGTTTCTCTGTACTATTGCAATATATCGGAGGACAAACTGTTAAAATGTTAAACGTCTTCAAATTCAATAGCATCATTTAAGAGCAAATAAATTTACAGCATGGACCAGACATGCACGTTTCGGGTACTTAACCCTCGTCAATGATCCTCAATCTAAACAATGTAATATTACCAAAGAGTGTGAAAATTATTATGTACAAAACTTTGTCGAAAGATGTAGCAGGAACTGACCTCAGGTATCGAAGATACATCATCATAAAGCAATATTAGGTCACGACATGTTTAATTTGATTATCTAGAGCTAAATATGAAAATGATGAGAAGCATCTATTATAATAATAATAGAAAAATGATGGTGCTCCGTGGACCCTACTATTTATATATTTAAAGTTAATAAATTGATTACATTTACGTAATAATCGAGTTATAAATATATCTGATTAATTGTAAAATGGTAAGTAAATTACATATGTATTTGAAACCATTTACGTTCTAATTTTGGTCTTTGAATAACATTCTGAGTATATGTTGCAATTGAAGCTATCTTGGCATAAAAGCCAACTACATAACTGTTACGCTTAGATTCTCATAACAACAACGAAAGTGTAGCATTCTGGACTATAACACGCGCACCTTGCTTTCCTTTTCGTTAATATATGATACTTCCGTCCATCCCCAGTCCCCACCCCTTTAAATGTTAAACGTCATCAAATTCAATAGCATCATTTTTAAAAGAACAGACGAAAAGAAAAACTAGTACATAAAGGAAAGTATTTGATTTTATTGTACTTTTGTGGATGTGCCAATCTTTTCTCTGAGATGGAATATTGCAACTGAAAGATCTGATATTTTACATCCTCTATTATTTTCCATTCCATTTAATTTTTTTTTATTTTCATTCAAGTGCAATAATATATTTTTAACTGTTATCATGAATCGTTTATTATAAATTATATTTTCCTTTGAAATCGAATGGCATTTGACATCATCGATGAAAATGTCTTTGCCTTTTCAAAAATGTTGATAATTTTATTATCTTCTGACAGGTATGCCATTTAGACCTCCTTAGAATACCAGGCCTAATCAGAATATGCTCATGAACGATGTATAAATATGAAATCAAAAACCAAACACTGCAGAAATGCATGCCAACATGTGCGGACAGCGATCCGCTGTCATTCTCATCCTATGTAACTTATGCCACATCGTCTTCGTGAACCCTAAGGATGATGCAGCTACGACGGGTATGTTGATTTGTTTTTTATTCAATATTTAGCAAAAACATATTCCATGTAATTCTTCTATGGTGTGATTGCTCTCATTATCTCCGTTTATTTGTTCTTTCGTGTTGTGTCCCATTCTTTTTTCTTATCATGCGTATGTGTTCTCCTATATGTATGATATCTGCAAATTGGTCATGTTATATTTTCATACAAAATAGAATATTCATCTAACGAATTTATTGAACATATATGGGTATTTTTTTCATATTCATTCATTCTATCATTGATTGGGATGTGTGAAAGTTTGTACCAAAGATAAATCAGTGAGCGATTGACTTTTTCATTTCAAAAACACCCGAAGATATAATGGCAATAAAGGTACATGGAATAGATATCAATCAAAACTTCACAACACTGACCTAGTTGTTAATAGCAGTTCTCTATAAGGACCAAAATAATTTCAATAGCACGTGGAAACAGCATGTCTCCAATTTTGGAGATTTTTGGTGTGGAAGGTGTATATGATGTACTGAGACAAAAATAAACTTTCTTTTTACAAATTAAATTTTCGTTGCCATGGAAACCATGTTTGAAATTTTACGCATCAGTAGAATACTTGTAACATGGCATTTTTACAAGGCTCGTTTCCATGGTAACAGCTATTGTAGTCAACTGAAATTTCCTTAATTTTTCCCTTTATATCTTTAATAATATAAATATTACAAAACAAGTATGTTTCTACCCGCTGTTCTCTTTGTCAATATGCTCAAAATGTAGGCAAATACCTGGTTTGAAGAGGCCCTTTTTTAAGACCGAAAAAGCTCCGAATTTAACATGATTTTGTTCAAATTTAAGGGCAAATAATCAGAAATGTCAGGCTAACTTGATTTCAACTGCCAATTATCTTTAAAGTTTAATCCTCGATCTTTAAGAACATGTTAAAATTTGAGTGGGACCTCTTCACAATTTTATTCAAAAGGGTATAAAAATGGTTACTATGGTGACATTTTGTTCTATGCTATTCCACATAGAGTAATTTACTGGTAAATTTTCAGCTGTCAGTTATATATTTTTAATCATTTTTTTATCAGTGAATATAAAAGAGCATTATGATAAACAAAAATCACCTTAAAAGTTTTCAAGGTCACAGGACCCAATGTCAAGGTCATCTTGAATGCAATTCACAAAATTTGGCAAAATTCTGTGATTTTTCAAAAATACGAGAGGCAGTTACACATATATCATGCGGTATTTAGTAAAACAAACACATACATAGTGATTTTGGATATATCCCCTATTTATTGACCAAAATTGCAAAAAATCTCAAAATCAATGACATCCTTGATTTTTAGCTTGTATTTCATACATACATATAAAAAAATGTGAGATTATCATGATATTTGTCTGGGACTTAGTTTTTTAGGAGAAATGTTCTGAACTAAAAATTGTAATGTTTTTCCATCTATCGGTCCTAATTTTAGAAAGAAGTATTTTTGATACAAATATATGACAGTCAAGCCTCAATTTAGTAACAATAAATAACAACAGAAATGCAAATTTTATTGAAATTGGAACCTATATTTTGAAGTGACCTTGAACACAGAGTCAATGACCTTGAAAAAACTTGGAAGTGCTCAAATAAAGAATAATTTCTACTGTTGTCCCTACATAAAGCTTAAGCAATATAAGTTATTTAAACCATGCTAAAAATCAATTTGAAAAGATAAAGTCATCATGTGTCAAATGAAAAGTTGCCAGGGCAACCATTTTTGACCTCAAAATGTAGGAAAACAAAACAAGGTCCCACTTATTTTTTCCAGTGATTATATTTGTCACATGAAATCTATTTTGTTCTGACAACAGTGATGGTGTTATCAGCCTGACATTTTGTGTTATTTTTGCTTAAAAATGGTAAACATTGGACAAAAATAGGCCTGGATTCTGACCTTATTTTATGGCAATTTTTGACTGATTTAGATTTGATAGGATCCGGTTATTTCAAAGAAATGTCAAAACTTTGATATTTTTTTCTAAAAATAGAGGTTTTAAAGATTATAAGTTGTTAATACCAATTAACTCTGACAATGGTTTCCATAGCAACATAATAACCAAAGATGACTTATTTGACCATTTTTAGTGCTATAAATAGACAGACCTCGTTTCCATGGCAACCGTAATACCTATTTTCAAAAAAATGTTATCTTTGTATTCAGGGCATTATACATACCATTTATAGAGAAAATCATGAAAATCCATGACATGCTGTTTCCAAAATATTTTGGTCCTTACAGAGAATTGATATTAAAAACTAGCACGACAAAACTTCATAAACTCACATGACAACGGACACATTATAATACCCTCAACGAACGCTTCATCTTACGTCTTTCGGTACATTTTCGAAACATAATAATTTTCACACTTTTTGGCCATATTACATTGTTTAGATTGAGGATCACTGACGAGGATTAAGTGCCCGAAACGTGCATGTCTGGTCAATGCAGCAAATTTATCTGCTTTTAAATAATGCTATTGAATTTGAAGACGTTTAACATTTGTACTACTTGGTGAGTGTCACCGCTGGTGGACTGGAGTCCCCGAGGGCACAAGTAGCCAAGTTCGATCAACTTCGGTTGATCGTCTGTCTCTTCAACGCATTCTAAAATTTCTGTTACAAAATTTCTTGAAATTTCTAAAACGTGGGTCCTGTAGCATCATATCTAACCCATCCTGCTACGTCTTTCGTATATGTCTGGTCCATGCTGCAAATTTATCTGCTTTTAAATGACACTATTAAATTGGAAGACGTTTAACATTAGAATCAAAGCGCTCACGCCAAAGCATGAAATAATCATGACAATACATTAACTATAAAGGTCAACATGTGCCTGGTCTCGACTTTGGACAACTATAATCTGCACACAGCGGTTTTTTTCCGATTTCGATCGTGACTTCATGGGGAGAAGTTTCTGTAAATGAGTTAAAGAAGATCCTTTAACAGCACTCACAATAGAGCACCAATTTGAGCATCGACGGACCCCTAGCCAGCTAGAGGTGGGACCAGGTGCCCGGGAGGAGTAAGCATCCCCTGTTTGCTAGCCGCACCCGCCGTCGATGTTCACGCACGGAAATGGAAAAAAATATATAGAATACATGCACTGTCTGAGGCCATGTCTATATAGAAAGTGCTATGGCGACAATGTCAGGGAAAAATATTCAAAACACCTACTGTCAAACCCCTCGCGGGGAACTTTTTTTACGAGCTCCACACGGCAAAGGGCATAAGTGTGACACAAATGAGTTAAAGAAGATCCTGACGATAATCTCAACAGCACTCACAATAGAGCACCAATCTGAGCATCGACGTACCCCTAGCCAGCTAGAGGTGGGACCAGGTGCCCGGGAGGAGTAAGCATCCCCTGTTGGCTAGCCGCACCCACCGTCGATGTTCACGCACGGAAATGGAAAAAATATATAAAATGCACTGTCTGAGGCCATGTCTATATAGAAAGTGCTATGGCGATAATGTCAGTGTCATGTCTATATAGAAAGTGCTATGGCGATAATGTCAGTGTTATATGTAAAATAACACTCGGGAATGGTGAGATATCAATTCAATCTTTTCGATTTAACAGTCCTACGTTCGATTTGTGTATTAAGTATCTGACATAAAAGCATGGTGACGTCATTAAATTTCTTTGAAAACGTAATATATATATAACCCTGTTTCCATGAATTCCATGCTGGTTTCCATTAAATTTTATGACGTCACAATGCATTGACGTCAGAAACCTGCACAAATGGAATGTAACTCTCTATTTCGAAAAGACCGAATAAAGAGAGTCTGACTATTTTTAGATTTTCTTTTCTTTTAAACTCGTTTTTTTTTTGCAAATGAATCCAGAGAAGATAAAATGTAGCAATTTGAAATTTTGTAATATTTCTTGTAACGAACACACTTATCTTACATGAAGGCCGTCAAGCGAAAACCACCCTTATCTGTTTATGACGTCAAAAAGAGAAATCGGACTGTGAAGACGACGTCAACATTTCGCGTATTTTTCGCGTTACGTGTTGCGATAACTTTTCAATCACGCGGACGACAACGTCATCAATAAAGCCTATGCCACAGAATGTTATATATAGTATGTTGCTATTTTGACTTTAAAAGTATTTTATGAAATCCTTTTCTAAAAATCAAGTTATGAAACAAAGATTTCTCTTCTCTTTTATTTTATTTCAATCAGCGTGACCATGCAACGAACTGGACCCGTAAGCGCTTAAGGAAAAAACATTTTCAGTTAACATTTAGAGAGAAAGAGAGAGACGTATGTTTTCACATTTCCTCTTCTTCTTCTTATTTTTTTTTCATCTTCTAGTACTTTAAAACATCAATTATAAGTCGCGGGTCCGAAACGGCCTAGGATATATTTGATCCGCAATTTATAGTATCAAGTTTTCAAAGAAATATGGTAGAGCGGTTATCAGTCTCATAAATATCCTCCTAAAGACTGATTTTCACAAATTTCATCTTTCGTTCACAGAAGGAAAAAACAAAGCGTTTTGATTAGAATAGAGAGTTAGCAAGATACTAGAATGAGAAATAAATGAACATATAACAGTAAGAAACTTAAAATCCGTATCATATCTTCAGAATTGATAGAGGCATCATCTTCTACAGTAAGCGGTTGAAGCAATAAACAAATGGAGGCATCAAAATAAAAATTTAGATTTATAGTATACTTTATATTACAGGCGCGAATCTAGGTGGGGGTTAACATGCCTAAGGAGGTCAGGTATATGCAATGAAAATACTTTTTTTTCTGTTATTGCATAGATATATATAGGGATTTTTTTTTTAAATCGTAGACTGAACCCCCATCCCCTTTTGACGGGTTGAAGACGGAAATAAAATAGATGCCCATGAAAAAAAAAATTTAATAACTGTTTTCATAGACGAAGAAGTTGGAGAGAGAGAGAGAGATTGAGATTAAATTTAATTTATTGTATATCTATATTACTTTAAACCCAGTCTCAATTTTTCTAATGTGCGTGAAAAATGAGGCCACATCAAGTGGCGACCTCTATAATACCGACTATGCATATAGGTATTTAATTGTCGCCAACGATTATCGCGGAGAGAATTTTTTGTAGCTGCGGTGTTTTTTAAGGGGGGGGGGGGGGGTAAATTAATAATCGACATATAATTAAGATATGAAAAATAACCATAATGATATAATTTGGATTTTCTCCGACTTAGTGCACTTCACCACGGAAAATGTTAAAACATACAAATCCGCATACCCCCTCCCTAAAATAGAAATTGAAGACCCATCAACTAAAAGTATAACAATTAAATGAAATAAGGCAAAGAACTACTCCACACAAAATTCTTTTCTTTTATTAATTCCTTACTTACAAAATAAAAATATGAATTTAATAAATTTTGAAGCATGAGAAATAAAAATGCAATTATTGATAAATGGAGAAGAATAACCTTGAAATATTAGGTTATGGAGACACCTTTGAACTTTTCGTATATGGAGGGAATGAGAAAATGTTTTGAGATAAAAAAAAGTGACTCAGGACAGAAATAAACAATACACTGAAGGTCGTGCATCTTAAAGCTGAACTAAGTCTTTAAAAACCCCCATGACGTAGTAAATTTTTTTAGGGAACGGAAATTGTTAGAAGTGAAACTAACAATCTCCGTCCCCTAGCTAAAAATACACTTGGTCATGTGTTGATTTGAACTTTCCCCCTGATGACGTTTTGCATACTAATGTATCGTGACCCAAAATCCACTACCTCGAGTACTCGAGCGGTATATAAAAAAGCCTGGACGCGTGGACATTGTCATTTGTATGAGATGTCGTCTACCTGTAAAGATGAGTTCAGAAATTAATAAATTGCATAGAAAATCATACATTAAAATATGTAATTTTCAAATAAGAATAAAATTATTTTCTCATATATAGTTATAATGAATGAGATCTGCCCCGGCCCCGGGTACGTGATAGAGGGAGGGGAACTCGGGGGACGGGAGTTGGGGGGGGGGAGGGGCTCCGGTACATGTTTCACATATACAGCACCTCCAAAAGAAATTATGGCGTATGCATAATGATATATACAAGTACTATGTTTAAAAATCAAAATTAAGGTACAGATTGGAAAAGTTTGGGGGTGGGGGGAGATTTGCTACAAGTAAATCATCATGAAATGTAGTAAATAACAAATGATTATTTACAAAGATAACATGATCACAAACTTATCACAATGCATATGAATGTAGGGAACTCAATGTTTCAAAATTTGGACAGATCAAGAGGGTTTGGGGTTCGGGGGGGGGGGTTGATCGAATAGTAGCCCAAAATCAAAGCGTTGAAATAAAATATATGAAGCGAAATATTATTTGCTTGTAATTTACATAATAGATCCGGACGAAAAAAGATCTGGGAAAAAGAAGCGTTGTGAGGTTTCGAGTTCGCGGGGGGGGGGGGGGGGGGGGGGTGCGCGTAACAGGGAGGAAGTAATGCATATATATACTCCAAATGTAATTCAAAATTACACTCTTTTACATACTGAAATGCTTCTTAGCTATGTCTGCCTATAAAATGTTCATTTTCAGTATAGCTGTATCTTACACAATTACATAAATACACTTAGTGACCCACATTATATATTTACATTGTACCTGTTTACTAAACGTCTAAAATACAAAAAAAATCCTGATTTCAAAATTTATTTTTAACAAGTCCATTGTCTCAATCTTCTAAAATTATATCAGAATAAAAAACTGCACATTGCATGGTTTTACTTACATGTTGATAAAGCAAATACAATCCTATATTATAAATGATCGGTACACATGTTACCATTTTACACGCATGTGAAAAAACCGCGTGTTCGATTAGAGCTTTAGTAATACTTGTCTTGTAAATAATAAGTAAGATCACAATTTCGTTATCCTAATGTTCTATGTTTGGAACAAAATAAGGAGTGATACATCTAAATCAAAATGGCTCATATTTTGATGAATTAAAGCGATCTATACATTTTCCAGGGGGGGGGGGGGGCTGTTTCCAAGTCGTTGCTGTCAGTGTAGGGGTGGGGTGTCCCCATATGGACATATATATGGTTATTAGTAAAATTCAACTTGAAATCGGAAAAAAACAGCAATTTTGGACAAGTCACAAGAATGAGGGGGAGGGCCCCATAGTTTGTGGGATTTGAAAGTATTTCTGAAAGTATAAAGGCCCTACTCAAGAATGAATTTGATTTACATGTACACTTTACCAACTCAGGTATTTCGTGGAAATTTTGGGTTAAAAATAACAAATTTTATAAAAATGCTGAAAATTGGAAATGCTTTATTTTATTCATTTTTTTTTTTTTTTGGAGTCTTTACATACTTTGGACAATTACTCATATCAAAATAGTTAATGAATGTTTTCAGTCATCACATTTCAATTTTGCAAATTGAATCAAATTAAGCAATTCCAACTCTGGGGTATCTTGAAGAAATCGGATCTATATGGGGATACCATATTTCCAAAAAAATACAAAATTTCCAAAGATAAGTGCAAATATCAAACTTTTTAAACTTTCAAATTACGTTAGTCTACCATATTTTACACATATCCAAAGCTTCAGAATCTGATGTGAATTTGTCCAAAAGAGTTTTTCCTTTTTCAGCGATTTTTGATAAAAATGAATAGTTTTTACCTCCCTTTTTTTTCTCGTAACAACGAGATTTTTTTTTTTTCGTAACTTCGAAATTTGTATCTCGTAACTACGAATTTTTTTCTCGTAACTGCCACAATTTTTCTCGCAACTACGAGTTATGACATGGTACGAAATGGCTTCTGTAGGAAATACACGCTCATGGACTAGAATATTTTATACATATTGGGAGTATGTTATTTTTACTTAGAACCAACAACCTTTTTATCGTAAAGCGATACAAATCCCCTACCGGTATAAATCTGAGACCAATACTGAACTCAATGCATGTGCAGACAAGTACCAGTTCGGTATCTGTAATAGTATCAATAAAGAAAAGACAAGAAATCTGAAACTGTAATGAAAATAAAAAAGTCAAAGGGTAATAACTCTATTAAAACTCGGTCAGCTTCAGCAAATACTGAACATGATCTATCACAAACCAAAAACACAGTTCAACATTTGCGATACATGTAACAGTAAAAAAAGTCTGAATTCTTAAATCTCGGAAAAACTTGAATTTTACTAAGTCCAAGAACAAGAACTCTTGTACAAATAGGTCAATTGAAACTAATTTGAACTTCCTCTGAATTACACCGACATATATATTCACATACTAGTACCAAAAAGTAGTACAATAGATTCAATAATGAAGAAAAAAAGTCCAGAAAAGTTAAAATATTATGAAAGTAATATGTACTCTTCGACGTGTAAAAAGGAATCAAGACTAAAACTCTATCTTTATAAATCTAAGATATACTCACATATCAAAACTTATTTCAATATATACAATAAAAGTTTCATAAAATTCGAAAAACTAAGGCACGGTCCATTTGATATTCGGGGGGGGGGGGGGGGGGGGGGGGGCTTTGGGTTTTTTTTTTTTCGAAAAAAATAATTTTGCTCTGAATTTTTATGTAAAAATTAATTTGCTTATGATGTGTCAGAAAAAAATAATCTTGTTTTCACAAGTAGTCTAAATTTGAAGAATTACCTTAAAAATTCCTGAAAATTTTCCGGCTCGCTTCGTTCGTCACAGTTTCCAATTTATATAAATCAAAATTTGGCTCGCTTCGCTCGCTGTAGTTTTTCTATCAAAACATTAATTTTTAATGGCAAAGATTATATTTGAAAATATCAAAAGAATGCATGTTAATGGGGAAAAAGGGCTTCCTTAGATGCTTATAAATATACCATGAATATAATGAATTACTATTACATGCAATAGATGCATGTTTCACCATAGAGTCTAATTTCATATACAAGCTTCGAAGGAGAACTTCAGTTTTTCCCCTAATTTACAATTCTAAATTCGAAAAGGAGTATATATGGTTTATATAGTAAAGTGGCCCCCTAAAATCAACTTCTCCATAATCAAATTTTGTTGGAATTTTTAGAGAGTTAAATATCTATATTTTAATAAATCTAGTCATAAACACTTCCTCTCGCTTTCTAAGACATTAAAAATGTTGCCTAAATATCATGAAAACCGGTGATTTTGTCTATTTTTCACGAATAATAGCATAATTCCAGATTATATTCATTGAGAAAACATCGAGCGGGATCTTGAACAACCTTTTCCTTTTATATGCACTTAAAGACGTGCAAATGTAACAACATATCAAAATATAAAAGTTGTTCAGAAGCCCGCTCGATACTAGTTACTAGGAAGTTTGTCGAAAATGCCCAAAATGACGTTTTTCCAGAAATTTGGCGAAATATACCATATTTGATGCTCTAATTCTAAGAAATTGAGAAAGGAAATTAAAGGATATGTATCATTTCATAAGTAGCCTACATTGTAGAATAAATATTGGCACAAATTTATTTCTTTATATAAATTTAAGATTTTGCCCAAAAAGGGGGCCAATTTTCTATGTAAATCGTATATAGTCATCCTTCCTTCAGACCCTCTTACAAGATATAAATTTTGTTTACTGAGGATTTTATTGTAAATACTTCTATCTCTCTGTTTATAAGTGAATTAAATTTTTCATAAAAATAAAGTAATATTTTATTAGAGTTTTGAATAAAAATCAAGAATTTCTAACACAAACATTCATTATATATTGCACATCACTTATTATAAAAAAAATTCCTTGCTCCAACTTTGCAAGAAAAAAATAATTTTGCTCCGGTATAGGGCTAAAAAAATAATCATGCTCCGACAAAATAATCTAAAGCCCCCCCCCCCCCCCTAATATTAAATGGACCATGCCTACAGACAGACATGCCTCGCTGAGAACGAGACGTTCAGTAGTTTTGGGGAACTCATGCATTCGAAAATCATTGATAAAAGGGAAAAAAGGAATAGCTTTTCAAAAATGAAACCATGTGAATGCATGTATAAAAGCTTTGATGAGTTTCAGATGAAATTAATTTTAAATTCCAATTCCTATACTTTTAATGTGGATTAAAAAAAATCACAGAAATTCAAAGTAATTTTATTCTTTCTTCCAACATTTCTGCTCCAGAGTAGTGCATATGATGATCGTTCATGGATGATTTAGACCAAACAAAACCTCCAACTCGCCACTTTTAATTGGCCGGATTGCAAAGCAATTCCGGTCTATAGATTGACGATGTCCGTCTGTCTGTCCGTCTGTCTGTCTGTCCGTCTGTCGTCAACATTTTGGTTAAAGTTTCTGGTTGCAGCAAAATCTGAGGAACATTACGCAGTAGAAACTTTATATCATACATGAAGGTTGTCCATTACAAGACCATTCAATTTATTTGACCTAGTGACCTTGACCTGGAGCTTTGACCTAGTCATGGTTATGGTATCGGGAAAGTGTGTAGACTGTAAGGCCACTATGTTCCCCATTCCCTCAACATAAATTTTGGACCCGGCCCTGAAAAGAAAGGGCTATACAGAATTTGATTTGGGGGGGGGGTAGTTATTGAGATGGGGATATTGGGAGGAAACGGATCCAAGACATGGCCCAGGTAGAGATGTTCGACGAAAAATAGTTTCAACACAAAGGAAACCTATAAACTATTGATAAATAGGATTGTCAAGAATTCTATAAATTGTTTCTTTCCCATTTCCGATGCGAATTCCATCTGTTGCATCCCAAGGTCTCCACGTTCACCCCCCCCCTTTAACACATCAATGGAAATAATCATACAAACGATCATAAATATAAATTCCAATGGATAATGAAGCTTATTCAAATATTCGGTAACTAGTATACATGTATATTTTAATTGATATGAATTTATAAAAGCCCATTTTCATTATGCGAATAGTCTAATCGAACACGCGATTTTCACATGTGTCTACACAATGAGGCCATGTTTGTTGTAGAAAATTGTATACCGACCATTGGCCTGTATTGGATTATATTTTCTAAAAAATCATGTAAGTTAAACACTATAATTATCATGCAATTTTGTATTCTCGAAATTTAGCTGCTTAATTACATTTTCTAAAAGAAATTTTGAAATGAGGAAAATGCAGAGAAATAGCTATGTACTTGCCTTTCACAGTATACAGGTATATGTAACAAAATCGTATGTAATGAAAATAGAATATTATAGAAGAATTTAACTATCGTATTTTAGTATGTTAATGTATATACTTTTATTGTGCTTTTTTGCATGACAATGTTTAGATATAACATCCCCCCCCCCCCCCCCATCCACACACACACACCGGCATCCCCCTCCCAACTACTCTTCCGTCTAATAAATTGCATGTCATTCTTTGATGTAAACTTTAAGCAGTAAACACTGATCAATATACTATTTCACTTCAGATAATATAAATTTTCAATAACTTAACCGCCCCCCCCCCCCCCCTTTTCGGCCCAACATGTCTTGGTTGATCATAAACATTGGGCTCCCTCTTCATCTACATGTATATTTGATCTCCTTTGCTTGTGATAAATCATTTCAATTTACTTTCATGTCTGTTGATTTGAATGATATACTTGAATCCAACAACATCCCACCCCACCACTATTTCACATTTGTACCAAATTTTGATCAATGTAAACCGTAGCATATAATTTTTTGACATTGTAAATACATGTAACTATGGATATTTTGAATTCATCTTTTTGGTTCGCAATATTTCATATAAAACATATGAAAAAACCTACCCACCCTGTCCCGTCCCCATCCCGTTCTAAAACAACCCCCTTCCACCCATCCCCTTCCACAAGTTCCCAAGATTACGTACCCGTCTTTTAATTATTTCAGTAAAACTGAAGATTTCATGATTACTTTATCCATTTTCTATTTCAATGTATGGTTTTCTTTGATATTTTCTAATTTCTGAACTCATCTTTACAGGTAGACGACATCTCACACAAATAACAATGTCCACGCGTCCAGGCTTCTTTATATACCGCTCTAGTACTCGAGGTAGTGGATTTTGGGTCACGATACATTAGTATGCAAAACGTCATCAGGGGGAAAGTTCAAATCAACATATGACCAAGTGTATTTTTAGCTAGGGGACGGAGATTGTTAGTTTCACTTCTAACAATTTCCGTTCCCTAAAAAATTTACTACGTCATGGGGTTTTTTAAAGACTTAGTTCAGCTTTAATGACGACCTCAATTGAATCTGTGTGCAGTGGATACATGTGATAATTAAGGAAGTAATAAATTAAAAGAAGGAGAAAAAAATAAGAATTCAAGCGCGGGTCTAGAGAAGGAACGGGGGGTTAAGAGGTCAGGCTACCCTGGATTTAGCCAACCTGATTATCTTATTTTTATCAATTTGAAATTAATTTTTCAAAATCATACGCTGCTCCCCTGATGGACCCCTTCCAACTTTAGGAAAAATTCTAGATCCTAGTGTCGTTTTCTGTTGAAATGAACAACAATGCAAAATGGTGAAGATAGAAAGAATATCATGACAAGCAAATATGCAAATCTTCCGTATTTATAAAAAAAGTTACGTATGATGAATGTTCGATATTGTTTTTAAAGTTATATTTAGTCCCCTACCGGCAACGCCGAAGGGTACTCTTAGTTTCCTCTCTGTCTGTCCGTCAGTCCAATTTTTAGTTTCCGGACTTTTTTCTGCTACAAATAGAGATATTCAGGTGAAATTTGATACACAGCTTAGTCTTCGATAGTTACAGAGCAAGTTGGACTTTCGTCACGCTTGATCTTTTTTCAGGGAGTTATGCCTCTTGATGACTTGCAAAATTCAGTTTTTGTCAGTTTTCCTGACTTTTTCCGGAAACAAATTGAGATATTTAGAGAAAATTTGATACGCAGCTTAATAATGGATACTTGCAGAGCAATTTTGACTTTCTTCACGCTTAACCTATTTCCCGAGGAGTTATGCCCTTGATAAAACCTCTGAAGTTTTCTTATTTCTGAAGTGAGCTGCATGGATAGTAAGTTTAAATTCATGTTAAATTTAAGAGTTCTTGGCAGAGTTGCAGGACATATAATTATGCCGGTAGCGGACTTATATCGCTCAGCGATCATAATTTTATTTATTCGAAAGTTTCGTTTTAAAACAAATTGAAATTGATAGAAAAATATATATAGAGAGACCGAATATAACTGTTGTGAGATTACAACTATTTTAAAGTATTATTTGGATAGAATATATGAAAAGATAAAGGCAAGAATAATCATTTTTCCCGAAAATTTTATAAAAGTTACTTAGATACAGGATTCCGGCGAATCGTCGCTGTTGAAGCTATTTGAAAAGCAGCATCTAGATCCGGTATTCTTTGTGTTGTTCAACATTTCTTATGCGAAATAACATTTTCTAATCTTGATTATATTGCCGAAGTACGGGTATCAAAAACTGTGAATGGGCCATTGTATTGTAGCAAGACGTTATGATGCGAGATCCAAGTACAATGTATCAACATCAAAGTATTCAATTTCTGGTATTCGTGAAATATACATGCATAGGTCAATATATCATCAACAGAAATAGATGTTATAGTTCTGAATAATGTTCATTTTGATATATATACATATCTGTACCTGATATACACACTGAAGTATGAGGTCGTCGTGCCATAAACTGTGACGTGGTTTTTTTTTTTTTTTTTTTTTTGGCATGTCGCGTAACGTCATGCCAAAGTTTTCAAAGAAGATTTACTGCATTTATTTGTATCATATACATACATATCATATATCATTTTGTTCAGAATGAAATGTACTATTGTAATTCGTTGAAAAATAAAATTGTCATATTTTTCACTTAAGGGTGGTTTTCGCTTGACGGCCGTCACATAAGAGGCACTTTCAGTAAAAAAAAAACCGCAGCAACGGCCTTTTGATACATAGTGCTTCTATGAGGTCAAAGACTTTAAGTCCGCGTAGGAATTTATCGCCGAAAGCAAGGATACTTTGTACCCCTAGTTTATTTTCTTGCGTGCGAGGTGTTATTTGCCATACATATTATAGTAATTGTTATGGTTAATATCCGGAAAAAATTTCAATCTACATTGTTTGGTAATATACTTCTTTAAAAAAAACTTGTGTTGTTTAGATTTAAATCGGTAATACATTGAATTAGCTTTGTTTAAGTCTGGTAAGAATGTGTTTATGACGTGTATAACAGATGGGTACTTCTCTAATACACAATTATTGAATGGGAATGAGGGCAATATATGATTTGTTGGACCTGAAGATAAAATATTGCCCGAGGCCGAAGGCCGAGGGCTATATTTTGTCTGAAGGTCGATCCAACAAATCATATATTGCCCTCATTCCCAGTCAATAATTGTTTTGTTATACCTTGCATCAATATTGCAGCAACGAACCGATCAGCCCGGCAGTTTACGTTCATTTTCTTCTATAAGAGAAAGAGCGCAGAAAAATAGGTAGTGCTAATAGCGTCATCAATGACGTGACGTCACAAACGATGTACCGTTTATCGGTCAATATTTTATGAAATATTGCCCTAGGGCCAATATTGATGTAAATATTGACCGCTTGGTCAAATATACGAATTCATAGGCATTATTCCTATGGGGATTTTATATAGAGATACTGACAAGGGTATAACAATGTTTATTATGAAAGACTTGTTGATAACAGCCGAAAATAATCAAAATGACATATCTAAAAAATATGTATTTATTTATTTATTATTGATTCAGGTAGAAACACGATATACTATTAATTGTAAACTATAATGGAAGACATGAGTAATTTTTTTTTACTATGAACTGTCAATTTAAGGGGCATTGCCAAGAGAAAAGATACTTTTGCTTACCTTAGAAATTTGAAACATAATATTTATTGCATTCAAGATTGTAACTTTACTGTGGAAATTGAAAATGAAATACGAAATATGTGAATGTTTCCTTAGCTCGTTTAAATCAAATTCCAGGGGGATACTTTTTAGCTCACCTGAGCCAAAGGCTCTAGTGAGCTATTGTCATAGCGATCCGTCCGGCGTCCGTCGTCCGTCGTCCGTCGTGTGTCGTGTGTCGTGTGTCTGTCGTAAACTTTTCACATTTTCGGCTTCTTCTCAAGAATGGCTAAAGGGATTTTGATGAAACTTGTTTGGTATAAAGTACTAATAATCCCCTACAAGTGTTGTTGTTTTTCGTCCGGATCCCTCAACAGGTGGCGCCACCACAGGCAAAAGTAGGTTACGGGGGGTACCCTCCTTTGACAAACTTCTTCTTCAGAACGGAAGCACGTATCGACAAACCGAAAGCATCAGGATGATCTACAGAGATATCTTAAGAAGTGTTGTTATTTTTGGTTCCACTCCGAACTCAAATTTTTGACGCGTTTTTGACGTCTCTTCGGACTTAGTCAGAAATGCAAATTTTTGCACTATTTCTTTAAATAACTCAATAAGTGTATGATTTTACACACTCATTTACTGCATATTAATCATATCTAACTTACTTAATGCTTTGATATGTATTTTTTGCTTAAATTTTATTTTCTTGATTTTTTATGAATTTTTTTACTTACATGTATGTAAAAAGGAAGGGAGGGGGGGGGTGATTTTCATACATTTTCTGCTTCTTTTCTATAACCTCTCTTCAGATCGTCATGACATTTTGTAGGTATGAGGTACTCATGCATGGTACCCTTCAAGTGAAAGAATTTTGTCAAGATATCCACTTTTTGATTTTAAGGAATATTTTTTAAGATTGTACATAGGTATAATGTATGTTTTCCATTTCCATTGGACCAATGGGGAGTGGCTCCAAACCCAAGCGGGACCCCAACAAATTTTTTTCCCTTATTAGCTCACCTGAGCCAAAGGCTCTAGTGAGCTATTGTCATAGCGATCCGTCCGGCGTCCGTCGTCCGTCGTCCGTCGTGTGTCGTGTGTCGTGTGTCTGTCGTAAACTTTTCACATTTTCGACTTCTTCTCAAGAATGGCTAAAGGGATTTTGATGAAACTTGGTAGGTATAAAGTACTAATGATCCCCTACAAGTGTTGTTGTTTTTCGTCCGGATCCCTCAACAGCTCGTTTAAATCAAATTCCAGGGGGATACTTTTTAGCTCACCTGAGCCAAAGGCTCTAGTGAGCTATTGTCATAGCGATCCGTCCGTCGTCCGTCGTCCGTCGTCTGTCATGTGTCGTGTGTCGTGTGTCTGTCGTAAAGTTTTCACATTTTCGACTTCTTCTCAAGAATGGCTAAAGGGATTTTGGTGAAACTTGGTAGGTATAAAGTACTAATGATCCCCTACCAGTGTTGTTGTTTTTCGTCCGGATCCCTCAACAGGTGGCGCCACCACAGGCAAAAGTAGGTCACGGGGGGTACCCTCCTTTGACAAACTTCTTCTTCAGAACGGAAGCACGTAACGACAAACCGAAAGCATCAGGATGATCTACAGAGATATCTTAAGAAGTGTTGTTATCTTTGGTTCCACTCCGAACTCAAATTTTTGACGCGTTTTTGACGTCTCTTCGGACTTAGTCAGAAATGCAAATTTTTGCACTATTTCTTTAAATAACTCAATAAGTGTATGATTTTACACACTCATTTACTGCATATTTATCATATCTAACTTACTAAATGCTTCGATATGTATTTTTTGCTTAAATTTTATTTTCTTGATTTTTTATGAATTTTTTACTTATGTAAAAAGGAAGGGGGGGGGGTTGATTTTCATACATTTTCTGCTTCTTTTCTATAACCACTCTTCAGATTGTCATGACATTTTGTAGGTATGAGGTACTCATGCATGGTACCCTTCAAGTGAAAGAATTTTGTCAAGATATCCACTTTTTGATTTTAAGGAATATTTTTTAAGATTGTACATAGGTATAATGTATGTTTTCCATTTCCAATGGACCAATGGGGAGTGGCTCCAAATTCCAGCGGGACCCCAACATTTTTTCCCTTATTAGCTCACCTGAGCCAAAGGCTCTAGTGAGCTATTGTCATAGCGATCCGTCCGTCGTGTGTCGTGTGTCGTGTGTCTGTCGTAAACTTTTCACATTTTCGACTTCTTCTCAAGAATGGCTAAAGGGATTTTGATGAAACTTGGTAGGTATAAAGTACTAATGATTCCCTACAAGTGTTGTTGTTTTTCGTCCGGATCCCTCAACAGGTGGCGCCACCACAGGCAAAAGTAAGTCACGGGGGTACCCTCCTTTGACAAACTTCTTCTTCAGAACGGAAGCACGTATCGACAAACCGAAAGCATCAGGATGATCTACAGAGATGTCTTAAGAAGTGTTGTTATTTTTGGTTCCACTCCGAACTCAAATTTTTGACGCGTTTTTGACGTCTCTTCGGACTTAGTCAGAAATGCAAATTTTTGCACTATTTCTTTAAATAACTCAATAAGTGTATGATTTTACACACTCATTTACTGCATATTTATCATATCTAACTTACTTTTTTCTCAGATTGTCATGAAACATGGTACATGTAGGTATGAGGTACTCATGCTTCCCTAGAAGTGAAAGAAATTTGTCAAGATAACCACTTTTGGATTTTTACGGAAAAACATTCATTGGTACAATGTAGGTTTTCCGTGCCCAATGAACCCAACAGTAATGGGTTCAAACCCCGGCAGGACCCCACTTTTTCAGGTTTTTTTTCTCATTTTCTTTTTATATTTATTTTATATTTAAAGATTTCTGTCAAAATATCAACTTTTAGATTTTTAATGATTTTTTTAATGAGACAAGGTAGTTTAGCTTTGCGTACTTATTTTCGTACGTCGAAATAACTCAGCCACACATGCAATCAAATATATATATATATACTCTGAATTCATTTTTAAAATGTTGACTTTTTCCATACATGCATATTTCATAACAATTTCCCTATTTCTCTGCTTTATTTTTGTATCTATGGTAAACAAAGTCGCCATATATCTTGTGTTACAGATTTGATTGGTTCCTGCACGCCCATTTAATAGTCACGGTGGGTAATCTCGCAACGCACAACACTAAGTTTATCTAAAATTTCGTGTATTACAAATTATTTTTCACAAAAAGGGGAATGTGATACAGTGTAAGGATGCCTTTGATACGAGTTTTATTGAAAGTAAGAGAGGTAATATCCTTTTATAAAGCCGAAAAAACTATCGGCATGATTGGTGTAGATGAAAGTGAAAGTAGAACGCTGATCGTGTTTGTGCGTTATAAAAAGCTGATATCCACCTTATTTTGGATGCAACTCATAGTTAGGGCGTTATTACACTGCATCACATTTCCCTTTTTGTAACAAATTATCTATTTTGCGAAAAAAATATAGAAAAATAAATTGTTCTGCGTTGCGAGATTACCCACCGTGTTAGTACTGTACACGTGATACATTTCAGGAGATTAATAGAATTGATCATGCAAACGAAATAGTACTGGTATTTGAATAGATTTTTATTTAATGTGCATATACTGGGAACACTTTCATACTTGTTATCAATCATGTACTTGGAACACTCATTTATAAACTTAGCTCGAATTTCCTTTGTCTTAGACTCTCTTAGATGAAGTATAATGACCGATTTCTTGAAGAAACATCTAATGAGTAAATTCTCTTCCTGAGGATTTAGAGAATGTATAGGACATTTGATATATCTGAAATTCCTGAAAAAAAAATAATTCAGTTCAGAGTTATTGAAATATTTCAATGAAATGTTGGACCACAGGAAGCTGTTGTTTTAAAAGAGAAAAGAAATTATTATTCACAACCTTAAGCCACTGTGTTCGACATCTTCAATGTATAACATTTCTAAATATGACACACAGAGGCTTAAGGTTGTGAATAATAAAAAAAAAATTCTCTCATAAAACGACAGGTTCCTGATTTCAGACATTTGGGAATTTTTATCTATCCAAATAATGATACATTATGAGTTTTTATCGGACCAAATGATTTTTTATCAGCAAATCCGATGCATCTGATACTTTTCATGAACTCTGTCAGCTAATAATTAGTCCGTGTAACAGTCCTATCACTAGGCGAAACATAGTTATCCATGTTAACAGTAAATAACGATTTCGTATGTCTGCTAGTTGTACATGTAGCTTTACAATATCATGGGCCTATTAATTTGTTTCCCTAAAAGCAGCATACACCAGAATATTAAGTTTATTTCATTGTTTTATTCTTTTTGTCTGTTTTTTCATCACCTGCTGCACATTATATAATGTGGAATTTTACAAAATGATTTTTTTGATGTTGAATAATTGAACTATACACTAGCTGGGCATATGACTTTGGATCACATTATCCGTCTTTTCAAATCAGTAAAAAAAGATAATGTTTTGAAATGTGACTATTTCTTCTTGTTTGTACTTTTAAAGGCTGTAAAAAAAGATCTTGTCTGCATCCTGCAAAAATCTTTTTAGAAAGAATGTGGGCTCAAATCGTGATACTGGCACTATCAATTTTACGTTTTATTCAATGTCAGTATGTCAATTAGAGCATGCATGGGTATCAGGTGAGCGTTGTGCCCTCCTGGGGCTCTTGTTTATAAAAATTTCGAATTTAAATTAAAAGATTTAAATCGAAACAGCATATATTTGTTGTATGAAGCAATAATTATATTATAGTTGATGGGCATGAAGTCATTATATACAATATTTATTCCCAAAATGTAGAACGAGGAACCATATTTTGCTAGTGACCACATTTCGTCGATTCATAGTGAATTTATTCTCACTGGTTATCGGGAATGTTCGGCAAGTTTATTTTTCTATATCCTTTCAAATATGACCGTAGTAGTCATGTTCTGATAGATTGTGATATATCATGCACTCAATTTTGACAAAAACTACCACAGAATGGGGAAAATTTTACGATAACACCATATTTTAGACGTAAACATCCAAAATATTTACATATACCAAAAATGAAAACATTTTAGCAAGCTAGAGGTGGGACCAGGTGCCCGGGAGAAGTAAGCATCCCCTGTTGGCTAGCCACACCCGCCGTAGATGTTTAAGCACGGAAATGAAAACAATATATAAACTTCATGCACTGTCTGACGTAATGTCTATATAGAAAGTGCTATGGCGACAATGTCAGGAAAATATATAATGTAATAATATATAATGTAAATATATAATGTTATGATATGTAATTTAATATATAAAATACAAAATGTCTAAATCGTATCAAAACCATAAATTCCTGTAGAAAATTCTCAGTTTCTCTTCGATGGCTATGCAGATCGCCATGTTTGTTTACTACGTCACCATCCGATTTATTGCCGATTGACCCCGTGACCCCAGTAAGGCCGCTTATGTCATGTAAAAAAGTGTTAAATCGAATTCAATTGCATCATTTAAGAACAGATAAATTTGCAGCATGAACAGGACATGCGCGTTTCGGGTACTTAGCCCTCGTCAGTGATCATCAATCTAAACCATGTATTCTAATATGGCCAAAGGGTGTGAAATTATCATTTCCATAAACGTACCGAAAAAAAAGGACCAGGGAGAATGGGATATGATGCTACAGGACCCACAGGACTAACAGAATTAGTCAACATCGAGCCAACATCATTTTCTACAAACAACACTTTGTTTTATCGACGCCCTCGATATTTTCTTTTATTTTGTAAATCTATTTCGCAAAGAGTGAGCAGTTTATAATTTTCTGTAGGGTCGATTCAGTGCAACTACTTACTATTATTTTTGCATGACACATGTACATGGTTTATGCTTTCAATCATTTAATAACCCTTTTATTTTGTTTTGTACGGTTATGTAACAGACAGCAAGTGCATTTATCTTACAAGTATAACGTATCACCGATTCGTGTGTGTTTGGAATGGAAATAACTTGTTAAAGTACTTTGTAACCTACTTTGTAAAAGAAAAGTCCGATTCTGAAAATAAGTACACCAAAACAGACATTATTCAGATGTTAAACTTTCTGATCGACAACATTTTTGTGGTGTTTGGAGGAAAGGTCTTCCAGCAAATTGTCTATAATATCTATAAATTTTCTATAACCACTCTTCAGATCGTCATGACATTTTGTAGGTATGAGGTACTCATGCATGGTACCCTTCAAGTGAAAGAATTTTGTCAAGATATCCACTTTTTGATTTTAAGGAATATTTTTTAAGATTGTACATAGGTATAATGTATGTTTTCCATTTCCATTGGACCAATGGGGAGTGGCTCCAAACCCCAGCGGGACCCCAACAAATTTTTTTCCCTTATTAGCTCACCTGAGCCAAAGGCTCTAGTGAGCTATTGTCATAGCGATCCGTCCGGCGTCCGTCGTCCGTCGTGTGTCGTGTGTCGTGTGTCTGTCGTAAACTTTTCACATTTTCGACTTCTTCTCAAGAATGGCTAAAGGGATTTTGATGAAACTTGGTAGGTATAAAGTACTAATGATCCCCTACAAGTGTTGTTGTTTTTCGTCCGGATCCCTCAACAGCTCGTTTAAATCAAATTCCAGGGGGATACTTTTTTAGCTCACCTGAGCCAAAGGCTCTAGTGAGCTATTGTCATAGCGATCCGTCCGTCGTCCGTCGTCTGTCGTGTGTCGTGTGTCGTGTGTCTGTCGTAAACTTTTCACATTTTCGACTTCTTCTCAAGAATTGCTAAAGGGATTTTGGTGAAACTTAGAAGGTATAAAGTACTAATGATCCCCTACAAGTGTTGTTGTTTTTCGTCCGGATCCCTAAACAGGTGGCGCCACCACAGGCAAAAGTAGGTCACGAGGGGTACCCTCCTTTGACAAACTTCTTCTTCAGAACGGAAGCACGTATCGACAAACCGAAAGCATCAGGATGATCTACAGAGATATCTTAAGCAGTGTTGTTATTTTTGGTTCCACTCCGAACTCAAATTTTTGACGCGTTTTTGACGTCTCTTCGGACTTAGTCAGAAATGAAAATTTTTGCACTATTTCTTAAAATAACTCAATAAGTGTATGATTTTACACACTCATTTACTGCATATTTATCATATCTAACTTACTAAATGCTTTGATATGTATTTTTTGCTTAAATTTTATTTTCTTGAATTTTTATGAATTTTTTACTTATGTAAAAAGGAAGGGGGGGGGGTTGATTTTCATACATTTTCTGCTTCTTTTCTATAACCACTCTTCAGATTGTCATGTCATTTTGTAGGTATGAGGTACTCATGCATGGTACCCTTCAAGTGAAAGAATTTTGTCAAGATATCCACTTTTTGATTTTAAGGAATATTTTTTAAGATTGTACATAGGTATAATGTATGTTTTCCATTTCCAATGGACCAATGGGGAGTGGCTCCAAATTCCAGCGGGACCCCAACATTTTTTTCCCTTATTAGCTCACCTGAGCCAAAGGCTCTAGTGAGCTATTGTCATAGCGATCCGTCCGGCGTCCGTCGTCCGTCGTGTGTCGTGTGTCGTGTGTCTGTCGTAAACTTTTCACATTTTCGACTTCTTCTCAAGAATGGCTAAAGGGATTTTGATGAAACTTGGTAGGTATAAAGTACTAATGATCCCCTACAAGTGTTGTTGTTTTTCGTCCGGATCCCTCAACAGGTGGCGCCACCACAGGCAAAAGTAGGTCACGGGGGGTACCCTCCTTTGACAAACTTCTTCTTCAGAACGGAAGCACGTATCGACAAACCGAAAGCATCAGGATGATCTACAGAGATGTCTTAAGAAGTGTTGTTATTTTTGGTTCCACTCCGAACTCAAATTTTTGACGCGTTTTTGACGTCTCTTCGGACTTAGTCAGAAATGCAAATTTTTGCACTATTTCTTTAAAAATTCATCTTCTTGGATGAAGCAGAGGTTGCATTCTTAAGAAACACTGACTGATTCAGACTTAATATCATTGTCTCATTCGCACAGTATAAACTTTATCCTATTGTGAAAAACACCTCACCGAAAAGACGATTCATGAAAATCCCGTTTATTAACAAAGGTTTTGATCTTCTAAACATCTCTAATATTTTTCGGGATCATCGCGTACAAAGTACCATTCCTCAATATTTTGAAAATTTAGAGCCACCTCTTATTTGTTTTAAGTACAAGAAACCTATTCGAAACTTTGTTTTTAACTATAATAAAGTTACAGCGGATCCTGACATACTTGAATCGTGTCCTGCTTCTTGAGAATGTGCAACTTCTAAATATCTCTACAAACCAGCTGGCCATGTTGTTACAGGTGACTTTTCAATTATCCAAGACAGACAGCTCCGTGGTCTTCTTAAAAAAGGACCGAAGTATAGAATCCCATCCAAGATAGATTTTGTCAAATGCCGTGAAGTGCTTACGGAAGCCTTAGATAATTATACGAAAAGATGGTGTAAATCAGAAGGAGTCGAACCGCATGCTCTGAATGACTGGAAAAACCTCATTTTAGATATAACGGATATTCGAATAGATAACTTCCATAAAAACCCTCATCTTTTTCAAAATCCACGTTTTAAATCAGAAAGATATTTCAAATTCAAACTAACTAAATTACATGAAAAATATGTCTTTGCACCAGCTGATAAAGCAGCCAACAACACCATTATCATTTGAAAACGTTACTACATATCAACTTTGATTTCGGAACTTTCGTCTACTAATACATATATCAAAAGCAATGAAAGTGCATCTAACATTTTAGGCAAGCATAACAGTGAACTGTCTTCATTCAATATCTCTATTTCTAAATTGGATCTCCCAACACTATATTGCATACCGAAACTGCACAAGTCTCCTTACAAATTTCGATTTATTGCTAATTCTAGTAACTGCTCCACTACAATTTTGTCTAGAAATCTGACGTCAGCACTTACTGCTATTAAAGAACACATAATTAGATATTGTGAAACGGTTCTAAACAGGAACGATGTAAATTTATTTTGGTCTATTAAGAATTCAGGGGATGTGATTGAAAAAATGAAATCTGGAAATTTCCAAGCCAATACGATCTCTTCATACGACTTCTCTAATATGTACACCACACTTCCTCATGACAAAATTAATTATCGATTATCTAATCTCATTAAATGGTGTTTTGATCGAGAGCGAAAAACTTACATTTGTACATCTGAATCGAAGGGTTTCTTTTCCTCGACAGACTACAAATCATACAAATCATGGACATGTAGTGACCTGTGTAATGCCTTGTCCTTCCTCTTGGACAATATTTATATTAGATTTGGTGAGGATCTATACAAGCAGGTTGTAGGAATTCCTATGGGTAATAACTGTGCGCCTCTTGTTGCAGATTTATTTTTATACACTTATGAAAAAGAATTTATCCAAAATCTTCAAAAGCAAAGAAGATTTGATGAGCTGAAATGTTTCATTAATACTTCTAGGTATCTGGATGATATTCTAACCATTGACAATCCTGCTTTTGAATTATATAAGAATGAAATTTATCCACAAGAATTAACCCTTAACAAGGCAAACCTTACAGAAACACCCTTTTTGGACCTAAATATCAAAATTGTAAACGGAAAGATTCATACAAGTGTATATGACAAAAGGGATGATTTTGGATTCAACATAGTAAATTTCCCTTGGCTTGACGGTGATGTTCCAAGATTACCGTCATACGGCATTTACATATCACAGCTCATCCGGTACGCTAGAGCATGTACTGATATTTTGGATTTTCACAGTAGAAATTTACAAATTACCAAAAAACTTTTAGGTCAAGGTTTCCGCTTTCATAAACTAGTTAAGACTTTCTGGAAATTTTACAAAAATTACAGTCAACTTCTTTTAAAATTCGGATCTATACATGCAACAGAGTACATTACTATGGGTATTACACAACCTGTCTTTTATGGTGATATGATAAACAAAATAAAAAGGATCAAAGGTAGGCAGCATAACCATCGAAAATGCGTCAGAATCATCAAACGCCTTTTATACCGTGGGTATGATCCTAATGTCACCAGACGGACACTAGGCTTGGTACTTGACCAATCTACAGTCTTGTACAAGCGCATCCTTGAGACTTGCACTCTGACTGACTGTGACGCAGGACTCCATGACGGGCCCTGTCCAAACCTCTTTAGAGAAGACAGGGCCCCGACCACCTGTCCTCTCTGAATGTCAGTCGGACTCCTCGGGTGATTACATACATGAGCTCGCCACAGCCGGCAGAGCACGGACTGTATTACGCATGCCCTCTTTTTATATCCATTTACATATTCATCTGTGTCTATAGGGCCTCTGCGTTTCGCGGTCTTGTTTGTGTGATGTCATCTTACAGTGAGGAGATTGTTTTACACCACAATTGTACAAATGTAGGTTTTCCGTGCCCAATGAACCCAACAGTAATGGGTTCAAACCCCGGCAGGACCCCACTTTTTCAGGTTTTTTTTCTCATTTTCTTTTTATATTTATTTTATATTTAAAGATTTCTGTCAAAATATCAACTTTTAGATTTTTAATGATTTTTTAAAGAGACAAGCTAGTTTAGCTTTGCGTACTTATTTTCGTACGTCGAAATAACTCAGCCACACATGCAATCAAATATATATATATATACTCTGAATTTATTTTTGAGATGTTGACTTTTTCCATACATGCATATTTCATAACAATTTCCCTATTTCTCTGCTTTATTTTTGTATCTATGGTAAACAAAGTCGCCATATATCTTGTGTTACAGATTTGATTGGTTCCTGCACGCCCATTTAATAGTCACGGTGGGTAATCTCGCAACGCACAACACTAAGTTTATCTAAAATTTCGTGTATTACAAATTATTTTTCACAAAAAGGGCAATGTGATACAGTGTAAGGATGCCTTTGATACGAGTTTTATTGAAAGTAAGAGAGGTAATATCCTTTTATAAAGCCGAAAAAACTATCGGCATGATTGGTGTAGATGAAAGTGAAAGTAGAACGCTGATCGTGTTTGTGCGTTATAAAAAGCTGATATCCACCTTATTTTTGGATGCAACTCATAGTTAGGGCGTTATTACACTGCATCACATTTCCCTTTTTGTAACAAATTATCTATTTTGCGAAAAAAAATATAGAAAAATAAATTGTTCTGCGTCCCAGCTAACACAGAAATGTTTTTAAAATGTTTTAAAAATATTCTAAAATGGTTTGGAAAATATTTCTTGGAAATGTTTTGAAAACGTGATTTTGTGGAGTTTTAATAACATTTTAAAAACATTTGGAATAAATATTACACTGTAATGTTTAAATCACATTCTGATTAAATATTGTCGAGAAAACATTTCTAAAACGCGTTTCAGAAACATTTTAAAAACGTTACTTGAAAGGTTTCAATAACATTTTAAAAAATTTTCTAGTAACATTTTGTCAAAATGTTTTTGAAACATTTGACTTAAATGTTTTAAGCAAACATTTGGGAAATGTTTCACGAAAATGTTTTGAAAACGTGATTTTGTGGAGTTTTAATAACATTTTAAAAACATTTTGAATAAACATTTTATTGAAATGTTTAAGTGACATTCTTCTGAAATGTTTATAGAACTTGTTTCAAAAATATTTTAAAAACATTATTTTGTAAGGTTTCAATAACATTTTAAAAACTTTTCTAGTAACATTTTGTCAAAATGTTTTTGAAACATTTGACTAATATGTTTTAAGCAAACATTTAGGAAATGTTTCAAGAAAATGCTTTGAAAACGTGATTTTGTGGAGTTTTAATAACATTTTAAAAACATTTTGAATAAACATTTTATTGCAATGTTTGAGTGACATTCTTCTGAAGTGTTTATAGAACTTGTTTCAAAAATGTTTTAAAAACATTATTTTGTAAGGTTTCAATAACATTTTAAAAACTTTTCTAGTAACATTTTGTCAAAATGTTTTTGAAACATTTGACTAATATGTTTTAAGCAAACATTTAGAAAATGTTTAACGAAAATGTTTTGAAAACGTGATTTTGTGGAGTTTTAATAACATTTTAAAAACATTCCGAATAAACATTTCATTGCAATGTTTAAGTGACATTCATCTGAAATGTCTCCCCGAAAGCAATAAAAAATATTGCTGAAACATTGCAATATAAGTTTATTCAAAATGATCTAAGAATGTTATCAAAATTCCACAAAATCACATTTTCAAAACATTTTCGTGAAACATTTCCTAAATATTTGCTTCAAACATATAAGTTGAATGATGCAAAAACATTTTGACAAAATATTACTAGAAAAGTTTTTGAAATGTTATTGAATCCTTACAAAATAATGTTTTTGAAATATTTTTCAAACACGTGTTAGTAATGTCTCCCCGAAAGCAATAAAAAAAATATTGCTGAAACATTGCAACATAATCTTTATTCAAAATGATCTAAGAATGTTATCAAAACTCCACAAAATCACATTTTCAAAACATTTTCGTGAAACGTTTTCTAAATATTTGCTTAAAACATATAAATTAAATGTTACAAACACATTTTGACAAAATGTTTCAAAAGAAATTTTAAAAATGTTATTGAAACCTTACAAAATAATATTTTCAAAATATTTTTCAAACACGTTCTAGAAATGTTTCCTCTAAAACAGTATAACAGAATCTCACTGAAACATTTCAATATAATGTTTATTCAAATTAAAAAATATGTTATTAACACTCAACAAAATCACATTTTCAAAACATTTTTGTGAAACATCTCCTAAATATTTGCTTAAAACATATAAACTGAATTAAACATTTTGACCAATTCGTAAATTTGACTTCGGAGTGGAACCAAAATTAATAATACTTCTTCAGTGTTCCACTCCGAATTCAAATTTTTACGCGTTTTTGACGTCTTTTCGGACGTAGTCAGAAATGCCCATTTTTGCATTTTCTTTATATAACTCAATATATGTATGATTTCAGACACTCATTTACTGCATATTTGGCATATTCCAGTTGCTAAATGCTTTTAGCTGTATTTTAGGCTGAAATTTCAACTGATAGAATGTTTATAATTTGTTTTCAAATGTAAAAAGAAAAGGGGGATTTTCAGCTTCAAACAATTTTAAAAACACTTTCAGATTTTCACGAAACTTGGTAGGTATGAGGTGATCATGGTCCCCAACGAGTGTTGCTATTTTGTCTGTCAACAGAAAGGGGATCTCTAACATTACCCGGTTGCAACACCAACAGCAAATTACAAAACATCCACTGCAAAAACACAAAGCAGACATGCAGAGAAAGAGACGCAAATGGTACAAGGAACGACAAATTACATAGAAACACCAAAGACAATTTATTATACATAAACCAACGAGACCAATAGGCAATCAGTGCAGACTTAGCATGGCCATCTGCCACGTCAGTAGCAGACTGTGTAGTTATCCAAATTACGTGCGCACAACCCTCCCACTTTCCCGATTATCCAGAGGTATCGAAGAACGTACAACTGTGGTGTAAAATAATCTCCTCACTGTAAGATGAACATAGAAACAGACAGCATGACGCAGGGGCCAAGAAACACACAGATGGATATGTAAATGGATGTAAAAACAGAATGCGTACGGAATACAGTCTGTGCTTTGCCGGCTGTAGCGGGCTAATGCATGTTATCACCCGAGAAATCTGACTGAGATTCAGAGAGAAGAGGGTCGGGGCCCTGTCTTCCTTAAAGAGGTTTGGAAAGGGACTGTCATGGCGTCCTCTCGTTTCAGTCAGTCACAGCGCAATTCTAAAGAATGCACTTGTACAAGGCTGTAGATTTAGTCCATCTGGTAACAGAAGGGTAATATTCACGGTATAAAAAGCGTTTGATTATTCTAACACAATTTCAATGGTCTACCTTCGATCCTTCAACAGGGGCGCCACCTTAGGCAAAATAAATCATTGGGGTACCCTCCTTTGACAAACATTTCTTCAGAAGCGAAGCACAAATCTACAAATTCAAAGCATCGGGATGATCTAGAGAGATGTCTTAATAAGTGTTGTTATTTTTTGGTTCCACCTCGAAGTCAAGTTTTTGACAAACTTCCTTTTGTTTAATGTTTATTGATATGCTTATAGTAAATGTAGGTGAACGATCGTGGCCCTCTAGGGCCTCTTGTCTTGATTATATACATATCATCAGTAAGATAGTATGGGTAATTGTCAGAATTGTCAGAATTGTTAGAAGACAAATAACACAAAGTCGAAAATAAAAAATTAACGTATGAATCTATTATTTTTCAACAATGTTTTAGGAAGATCCTGAAAATGTTGATCAAAATGTTTTCAGAATATATGAGAAACCTTAAACAGCATCAACTCTCAAAGACTCTCAAAAACCCTTATTCAATTTCAAGTGAGTTTATTCGCAAGAATATGAAATGAAACATATGATAAAGAAAGTACAAAGTACACACCCATACTCCGGAAGGTAAATCATATAAACAAAATCTAAACTAATTCGTCTGTTTCTACATCACAATTCAAATGCTAATTAACAAAAATGTTTACGTCTGTAGGTCTCCGTATAAAGGATATATCAACATGATTCGATGTGTGTCCTTACATGTTCATTATAATGGACTTTAAATGTCATAATTCAAACGGGCCATCATATATAACTTGTAGAAGGTGGCAGGACAAGACATCAGAGGACAAGAGATCACACTTTGGTCACCTATAACAATATTGATTAATACTAAATACTAATTTAAAAAAAATGAGTGTTCGTATATCACATACGTACATGTACTTATTTCATTAATCATGTAAATTGTTATCTATTATAGAAATAACTGCAGAAATTTCAAATAGTGTATATATTCATTAATGAAGTGACCAAAGTAACATTAAACAATAAAAATAAAAACATAGTAATTATGCATGTAACTCACCGTTATGGACGTACAAAAAGAGCTTATATCTTAAAACTGCTCATTTTGGACTCCGACATCCACACAAAACTAATTATTTTACTTCCACACAAGAACTACATATCGAAATCAACACATGTGAAACGTAGGCTTTCCCGACCCAGTCTACACTCAGTACCTATAGCGAGTTATAAACAGAGCTTCACGGACAATGACCACACATTACCTTTACATAGGTAATGATTCTAACATTTTGCAATTTAATGTTTTAAGAATATCTTTAAAATATTATGGATTTAATGTTTAGGGCACTTTAATTCAAAACATTAATCTAAAATGTTTCTATAATGTTGTAAAAGTGTTTTCAAATTGAACATGTTTAATTCGTTTAGATGATATAACATATCACTATCAATATATTTGAAACATTGCGTAAATGTAATGACTTCAAATCCAGACTTAGAAAGACAAATTACAAAAAAAGTATTCAAAATAGTTTCATAAAGTATGATTCTAGCATTTTGCTACAATGTTTTGATAATATCTTTAAATTGTTATAGATTTAATGTCGGTGGAACTTTTGTTCAAAACATTATTCAAAAATGTTTTAAAATGTTCTTAAAATGTTTCCAAATTCAACATGTTTTAATTCATTTTGATGATATAACATATCACTATTAAGATATATGAAACGTATGCGTAAATGTTATGACTTAAGATCTAGAGGTCAGGAGACAAATTACAAAAAAAGGACAAAGACATTATATATCGTATAATTCTAACATTTTGCTACAATAATTTAGGAATATCCTTAAAATATTATAGATTTAATGTTGAGGGTACTTTTGTTCAAAACATTATTCTAAAATGTTCTTATAATGTTGTAAAAATGTTTCCAAATTCAACATGATTTAATTTTTTTGATGATATAACATATCACTATTAAGATATTTGAAAACATATCCGTAAATGGTATGACTTCCAATCTAGACGTCAGGAGACAAATTACAAAAAGTCGTCAAAAAAGTTATATAACGTATGATTCTAACATTTTGCTACAATATTTTAAGAATATCCTTAAAATGTTATAGATTTAATGTTGATGGTACTTTTGTTCAAAATATTATTCTAAAATGTTTTTATAATGTTGTAAAAATGTTTCCAAATACAAAGATTTTAAATTATTTTTGATGATATAACATATCACTATTAAGATATTTGAAACATATCCGTAAATGGTATGACTTCCAATCTAGACGTCAGGAGACATAATACAATAGTCGTCAAAAAAGTTACACAACGTATGATTCTAACATTTTGCTACAACGTTTTCAGAATATCCTTCAAATGTTTTATATTTAATATTGATGGTACTTTTGTTCAAAATATTATTCTAAAATGTTTTTATAATGTTGTAAAAATGATTCCAAATACAAAGATTTTAAATTATTTTGATGATATAACATATCACTATTAAGATATTTGAAACATATCCGTAAATGGTATGACTTCCAATCTAGACGTCAGGAGACATAATACAATGGTCGTCAAAAAAAGTTATACAACGTATGATTCTAACATTTTGCTACAACGTTTTCAGAATATCCTTAAAATGTTTTATATTTAATATTGATGGTACTTTTGTTCAAAATATTATTCTAAAATGTTTTTATAATGTTGTAAAAATGATTCCAAATACAAAGATTTTAAATTATTTTTGATGATATAACATATCACTATTAAGATATTTGAAACATATCCGTAAATGGTATGACTTCCAATCTAGACGTCAGGAGACATAATACAATGGTCGTCAAAAAAGTTATACAACGTATGATTCTAACATTTTGCTACAACGTTTTCAGAATATCCTTAAAATGTTTTATATTTAATATTGATGGTACTTTTGTTCAAAATATTATTCTAAAATGTTTTTATAATGTTGTAAAAATGTTTCCAAATACAACGATTTTAAATTATTTTTGATGATATAACATATCACTTTTAAACTATCTTATACATATGCGTAAATGTTATGACTTCCAATCTAGACGTCAGGAGACATAATACAATAGTCGTCAAAAAAGTTATACAACGTATGATTCTAACATTTTGCTACAATGTTTTAAGAATATCCTTAAAATGTTATAGATTTAATGTTGAGGGTGCTTTTGTTCAAAACATTATTCTAAAATGTTCTCATAATGTTGCAAAAATGTTTCCAAATTCAACATGCTTGAATTCTTTTTGATGATATAACATATCGTTTTTAAGATCTTTGAAACATATGCATAAATGTTATGACTTACAATATAGATGTCAGGAGAAAAATTACAAAAAGTCATCAAAAAGTTTTATAACGTATGATTCTAACATTTTGCTACAACGTTTTCAGAATATCCTAAAAATGTTTTAGATTTAATATTGATAGTACGTTTGTTCAAAATATTATTCAAAAATGTTTTCATAATGTTGTAAAAATGTTTCCAAATACAACGATTTTAAGTTATTTTTTATGATATAACATATCACTATTAAACTATCTGAAACATATGCGTAAATGTTATGATTTCCAATCTAGACGTCAGGAGACATAATACAAAAAGTCGTCAAAAAGTTCTACAACGTATGATTCTAACATTTTGCTACAATGTTTTAAGAATATCCCTTAAATGTTATAGATTTACCGTTGATGGTGCTTGTGTTCAAAACATAATTCTAAAATGTTTTTATAATGTTGTAAAAATGTTTCCAAATACAACGATTTTAAATTATTTTTGATGATATGACATATCACTATTAAAATATTTGAAACATATGCGTAAATGTTATGACTTCCAATCTAGACGTCAGGAGACATATTACAAAAATTCGACAAAGAAGTTTTATAACGTATGATTCTAACATTTTGCTACAATGTTTCAAGAATATCCCTAAAATGCTTTAGATTAAATGTTGAGGGTGCTTTTGTTCAAAACATTTTTCTCAAATTTCTTATAATGTTGTAAAAATGTTTCGAAATTCATTAAGTTTTAATTCTTATTTATGATATAACATATCACTATTAAGATATTTGAAACATATGCGTAAATGTAATGACTTCGAATCTGGACGTCAGAAGGCAAATTTTAAAAAGTCGTAAAAATGTTTTATAACGTACGATTCTAACATTTTGCCACAATGTTTTAAGAATATCATCAAAATGTTTTAAATTTGATGTTGAGCATACTTTTAATCAAAACATTATTCTAAAAACATTTTGATACTGTTACAAAATGTTTCCTAAACTAACTCGGTTTTAATTTTTGTAAGGATAAAACACAATGTTAACAAAAACATTTCTAAAATGTTTTGTCTTTAGCCTAGAATGTTTTAAGAATGTTTTAAAAACATTTTGATAAGAATGTTTAAAGGAAACCCAAATACGATCTTTTTGAAATGTTTCAAAAATGTTTTGTGCTACCTGGGGTTGCGAGATTACCCACCGTGTTAGTACTGTACACGTGATACATTTCAGGAGATTAATAGAATTGATCATGCAAACGAAATAGTACTGGTATTTGAATAGATTTTTATTTAATGTGCATATACTGGGAACACTTTCATACTTGTTATCATTCATGTACTTGGAACACTCATTTATAAACTTAGCTCGAATTTCCTTTGTCTTAGACTCTCTTAGATGAAGTATAATGACCGATTTCTTGAAGAAACATCTAATGAGTAAATTCTCTTCCTGAGGATTTAGAGAATGTATAGGACATTTGATATATCTGAAATTCTTGAAAAAAAATAATTCAGTTCAGAGTTATTGAAATATTTCAATGAAATGTTGGACCACAAGAAGCTGTTGTTTTAAAAGAGAAAAGAAATTATTATTCACAACCTTAAGCCACTGTGTTCGACACCTTCAATGTATAACATTTCTAAAGATGACACACAGAGGCTTAAGGTTGTGAATAATAAAAAAAAAATTCTCTCATAAAACGACAGGTTCCTGATTTCAGACATTTGGGAATTTTTATCTATCCAAATAATGATACATTATGAGTTTTTATCGGACCAAATGATTTTTTATCAGCAAATCCGATGCAGCTGATACTTTTCATGAACTCTGTCAGCTAAAAATTAGTCCGTGTAACAGTCTTATCACTAGGCGAAACATAGTTATCCATGTTAACAGTAAATAACGATTTCGTATGTCTGCTAGTTGTACATGTAGCTTTACAATATCATGGGCCTATTAATTTGTTTCCCTAAAAGCAGCATACACCAGAATATTAAGTTTATTTCATTGTTTTATTCTTTTTGTCTGTTTTTTCATCACCTGCTGCATATTATATAATGTGGAATTTTACAAAATGATTCTTTTCATGTTGAATAATTGAACTATACACTAGCTGGGCATATGACTTTGGATCACATTATCCGTCTTTTCAAATCAGTAAAAAAAGATAATGTTTTGAAATGTGACTAGTTCTTCTTGTTTGTACTTTTAAAGGCTGTAAAAAAAGATCTTGTATGCATCCTGCAAAAATCTTTTTAGAAAGAATGTGGGCTCAAATCGTGATACTGGCACTATCAATTTTACGTTTTATTCAATGTCAGTATGTCAATTAGAGCATGCATGGGTATCAGGTGAGCGTTGTGCCCTCCTGGGGCTCTTGTTTATAAAAATTTCGAATTTAAATTAAAAGATTTAAATCGAAACAGCATATATTTGTTGTATGAAGCAATAATTATATTATAGTTGATGGGCATGAAGTCATTATATACAATATTTATTCCCAAAATGTAGAACGAGGAACCATATTTTGCCAGTGACAATACATTTCGTCGATTCATAGTGAATTTATTCTCACTGGTTATCGGGAATGTTCGGCAAGTTTATTTTTTTATATCCTTTCAAATATGACCGTAGTAGTCATGTTCTGATAGATTGTGATATATCATGCACTCAATTTTGACAAAAACTACCACAGAATGGGGAAAATTTTACGATAACACCATATTTTAGACGTAAACATCCAAAATATTTACATATACCAAAAATGAAAACATTTTATTTGGCATGATTTCCTATAAGTAGTGGTGATGAAACATTTCCTGAAAACGAAATCACAATTTTTGTCCGTTTGTGTGTAAATAGGATACATATCAACGAAATCGGCGAAATATGGTCACCCCCCGAAAACATGGAAACGAAATATTTTGACGTTTTCTAAGGAAACAATGAACTGCGTAAAATGAATTCTTTTTGTAGTTTTTCAATTGAAAATGGAGTTAAATTAAATTCTAGCAAAAGCAATTACTGAATTGACCTCCACGTTTTGATATTTTCAAAGAAATATACGAAAAATACGGCAAAACATGGTCACTTGCTCTAGATACACAATACTTTTCTGAAAAATTTGTTTGAAAATATTTGAAGATATGGACTGTGAAATTCGGTAACTTGTTGGAATTTTTACTTGGTTATGGATCCCCTTATAGTCTATTGTAATAACAGGCAGACGAACAATCTGAATGCATGGCTTAATGTAGTAGTCTCACTACACCACCATTACTTCGCACATTCAATTTTCTTCATAATTGCAGTATGAGTTAACTATGATGTTGTGCGTCTTTTGCTAAAGTTCGAAAGAAATCAAACCACTCGTTTTTGCGTGGGTCGCAATTCAAAATCTCCATATTTTGTCCCCCTTTCAATGCAGAAAATGGCGACTTCGTCACGAATAATCCAAATGCATGCCTTAATCATTATAACTGATGGATGATTCTATAAACATAGATTTCAGATACACTTTGTTGAAAATGACTCCTTTTAACCAAGCAAGACTGGATGTTTTTTTTTTCTTACTTCAGATTAACCTTTTAAGAAGTCTTATTAGACTATGTAACTGTTCTATTAACCAGGGATATCGAATCGACCACTCATCTGTAAAAATCAATCTTTCTTTCAGGAATTTTCATAGTGGAAGGGGCTACTCAAGAAATGACTCAATAACTCTATTGTATATGATAGTACATTCTCAAATTCAATTACCAAAATAAATAGATTAGAATAAAACGAAGGAGGGCATGTCCAACAACACTAGGCCGCAGAACACAAAACAAAACCCCAAAACACCCTATACAAAAATACAGATCAGACAAACACAGGTGTTAATCGATTAAAATAGGGGAGCCCAGTGTAACATTCCACATGTCTAATCCTGCTAGCCACCTCCAATCTGTAATGGATCTGGTAACAGCTTACTGTCTACATTTAACAAATCACTGTGCTCTTTGTGGAGTTGACGACATAATAAGAATCAGACAATTTCGTAGGTATTTTCAACGAAAGATCCCTAGCAAGGTAGAGGTGGGACCAGGTGCCCGGGAAGAGTAAGCATCCCCTGTTGGCTAGCCGCACCCGCCGTCGATGTTTAAGCACGAAAATGAAAACAATATATAAACTTCATGCACTGTCTGACGTTATGTCTATATAGAAAGTGATATGGCGACAATGTCAGGGAAATATATTCAAAACACTTACTGTCAAACTCCTCGCGGGGAACTTTTTACGAGCTTCACACGGCAAAGGGCATAAGTGTGACACAAATGAGTTAAAGAAGATCCTGACGATAATCTAAACAGCACTCACAATTAAGGGTGAAACGTTTACCAAATTTCCTAAACGTGTACACGGAAGGCTGTAAACGAAACTTAAACGTTTAAACGCTTCTTTGAATTTCTAATGTGAAAAGTGATATTCACTAGTGTTCATTGCAGACATGGTCATAAATTGACATAAATACGACTTAGTTATGCTTGACTAGATCAAATTCGTAACTTTACTACGACATGCTGATGTCTCGTATAGCAATAAAACTTTCAAAGATTCATAAATCAAACTGTTACTTTCAAATTTGTTTGAACAATTCCCACAATTCAAAAGTGCAAGTAAGTTACAAAAAACAGTAACTCATGGAAGGTTGGACACCAGACCATCAAGAGAAGGCATCGGCAGAGAAAGAGACGAAGAAATAGACGACAATGACGGAGAAAGAGAAGGTTGCGGCGGGCGGTGTCAATTTTATAGGAGATATCGGCTCTTTCTATAACAGGATTAGATTGATTCATTGACAGATTTTCTTCCCGTTTTAAGCGTTTGTTTAAAGTTTGTCGAATGTGTTTGAATCAAGGATGCATACATAACTCCGACAGCACACACATGTACATTTCGTATGTACAAAAATGTACGTTAAGTGAAGAATCAATTGCCTGACTTCGTGACTTCTGGAAATCAATGCTAGTATTGAGTTTTTATAGTAAAACTAACGATATTAAAGAAGATATTTTCATTGTATGTACAGTAGTCCGTGTACACGTTTAGAAATTATGTAAACGGTTACAGTCAATAAACGAAATGGCTCCGTGTACACGTGTAAACGTTTCACCCTTACTCACAATAGAGTACAAAATTAAGCATCGACGGACACCTAGCAAGCTAGAGGTGGGACCAGGTGCCCGGGAGAAGTAAGCATCCCCTGTTGGCTAGCCACACCCGCCGTAGATGTTTAAGCACGGAAATAAAAACAATATATAAACTTCATGCACTGTCTGACGTAATGTCTATATAGAAAGTGCTATGGCGACAATGTCAGGAAAATATATAATGTAATAATATATAATGTAAATATATAATGTTATGATATGTAATTTAATATATAAAAAACAAAATGTCTAAATCGTATCAAAACCATAAATTCCTGTAGAAAATTCTCAGTTTCTCTTCGATGGCTATGCAGATCGCCATGTTTGTTTACTACGTCACCATCCGATTTATTGCCGATTGACCCCGTGACCCCAGTAAGGCCGCTTATGTCATGTAAAAAAGTGTTAAATCGAATTCAATTGCATCATTTAAGAACAGATAAATTTGCAGCATGAACCAGACATGCGCGTTTCGGGTACTTAGCCCTCGTCAGTGATCATCAATCTAAACCATGTAATTCTAATATGGCCAAAGGGTGTGAAAATTATCATTTCCATAAACGTACCGAAAAAAAAGGACCAGGGAGAATGGGATATGATGCTACAGGACCCACAGGACTAACATAATTAGTCAACATCGAGCCAACATCATTTTCTACAAACAACACTTTGTTTTATCGACGCCCTCGATATTTTCTTTTATTTTGTAAATCTATTTCGCAAAGAGTGAGCAGTTTATAATTTTCTGTAGGGTCGATTCAATGCAAGTACTTACTATTATTTTTGCATGACACATGTACATGGTTTATGCTTTCAATCATTTAATAACCCTTTTATTTTGTTTTGTACGGTTATGTAACAGACAGCAAGTGCATTTATCTTACAAGTATAACGTATCACCGATTCGTGTGTGTTTGGAATGGAAATAACTTGTTAAAGTACTTTGTAACCTACTTTGTAAAAGAAAAGTCCGATTCTGAAAATAAGTACACTAAAACAGACATTATTCAGATGTTAAACTTTCTGATCGACAACATTTTTGTGGTGTTTGGAGGAAAGGTCTTCCAGCAAATTGTCGGAATTCCAATGGGGACCAATTGTGCCCCACTCCTTGCCGACATTTTCCTTTACTCGTACGAAGCTGAATTCATTCAATCTTTGGTCTCTGAAGGGAAAAGATACTTAGCTTCTGACTTTAACTTCACTTACAGATACATAGACGATGTGTTGTCCATCAATAATCCAAAATTCGCGGATTACCTGAGCAGTATCTATCCTTCGGAGCTTGAAGTCAAAGAAACCACAGAGACAAATAATTCAGCATCCTATTTGGACATAATGTTGTCCTACGACACTGATGGTCACATGAACACCTCACTCTATGACAAACGTGACGACTTCAATTTCAGCATTACAAACTTTCCTTTTCTGAGTAGCAACATCCCTTCATCGCCAGCTTATGGCGTGTTCATATCCCAGTTGATACGCTATGCCAGAGCAAGTACCAAATATACGGATTTTGTTCTGAGAGCTAGGCGTCTTTCAGATGAGCTTTTCAGTCAGGGATATGTTTGTGACCGACTAACATCGTCACTGAGGAAGTTCTACGGTCGATATGGGGAACTCGTCATACACTATGATGTTCCACTCTCAAGAATGGTGGATGATATTCTGTCATAGACCATTTGAACCATCCAACCAAAGATTGTACTCTATATCTTCCAAATGGAAGTAACCGGATGTGACAGTTCTACCGAATTGAAGCGACGGGTGTTGCATGCAAGCAGGAGATGCTTACTCTTCCTGGGCACCTGGTCTCACTCCCATATCGGGAGTTAGCTTCTTTTCATATGGTGGAGGTTTTTGTTTGTTTGCTTTGGTTCCTGTTTTGTCCTGATTTTGTATGCCTTCGGTTTCTGATTTTTGAATTATCGATTTTGTGCTGTATACAGGGATATGGTCATTATCCATATCCTTATGTGATATAACTTGGACTATGTCATTATTGGACTTTGATCATATTTCATTGTAAAGATTGGATTGACGATCCAAGGATAGTAAAGTACCCGAAACGTGCATGTCTGGTCTATGCTGCAAATTAATCTGTTCTCAAATGATGCTATCAATTTGAAATCGTAACTTTTATTCATTTTTATTTTGTAAGAGTAAAAGTTAGGCGGGGATCTCCAACAACACTGGGTCGCAGCAACCACAGACACACAGAAAAACATCCCATGCAAAAATGTTAAGCAGACTAAGTAAAATCAAATCACATCATAGAAACAACAAATCTAAAATAGGGGAGGGGTTCTCCAACAAGACCCTGTTGCAGCATCAACAGCAAAACACCAATACACACGATGCAAAAACACAAAAGACGAGCATAGTTTGAGACGAAAAAGAGACATACGACATGTAAACATCAAACACAAAAGACTACACATAAACCAATGGGCAATCGGTCCTGACTTAGGATAACCATTTTCCACGCAAGTGGGAGACGGTGTGGTTATCCGGAATACATATGCAAAACCCTCCGATTTTTTCGATTACCCAGAAGTCTCGAAGAACGCACAATTGTGGTGTAAATTTGACCTCCTCACTGTAAAATCAATATTATTTGTGTCAAATGCCATGCTTTCAGTGCATGTGTCATCATCGGCGTCCTATCCTAAGGAAGGAACGTGATCTCCAACAACACTCAGTTGCAACACTAACAGCAAAACCCCAAATGCAAAAAACACAAAGCAGACATGCACAGAATGAGACGCAAATGGCACGATGAACGCCAAATCACATTGAAACATCAAACAGAAATGACTTCACATAAACCAACGAAACCAATGAGCAATCGTACGACGTAGGACGAGTTCTGAAAACATGGGTGAACTACATTCCTAGTATTCCATGCATACTCTTTATTGATTGTTTGTGTGAAACTATTATGGTCACTTTGATGTATGTTTCATGGGCACCAGCGTTTTGCTGTTTGTTTGTATGTTGATCTTACAGTCAGGAGGTTGTTTTTACACCACAATTTTGCGCTCTTTGAAACCTGTAGGTAATCGGAAAAGTGTGAGGGTTGTGCTCTATGTATCTATGATGTGAGCTGTGCTCCTTTCCCTTTTACGTCTCTTTCTGTTCATATATAGGGTAACTACAGGAAATAAAAACCTTCTTTGTATGATTAACGAATTTGCTCGATTTGACTGACTTAAAATGCCCGGTCGTTTGTAAAGTTGGGTTTTTTCGCTTGCGACATCTTTGGCACGCATAAAAATGAAAAGAAAAAGGGGGGTCATGCATGTCATTTTTCGCAAATTTCACTTTTTTACAGGACCCCTCCGTCCTCATCGAAAAATTTCCAATTTTTACGTATTTTCAAATCGATCTGTAGATTGCATAAAAGACGAGATCAAGTTCAAAGTTAAATTTATCACGACAACTGGTCACATTCTATTGATTCTATATGCTATAAATACATTTCCAACATTTTTGACCAATGGTGTGACACCTTTTATTCAGTACGGTTCACCAGTCAAAACGGAGGGGAATCCCCATGAAATTGATTTCCTGTAGTTACACCTATACCCTGTGTTTTCGCATTGGGTGTTTTGGAGCTTTGCTGTTGGTGCTGCAACAAAGTGTTGTTGGATATTCCGAGCTTTATTGTGACGAAGATTATGTTAGTTGATAAACTCTCAGAAACACGTATTTGGTACATAAAAGTTGGTTTGAAATATTGTTGAAAAAGGTTACGAGTTGCATCAATAAAATTTTATTCACTTTTGAAAATAAGCTCAATGTACAGATATTGCAGTGAAACTATTTCAATAGAACATAATTTTATTATGATGATTATTTGACATTTACGCCATATGCAGCAGTGAAACATTGCCTTTGAATTAAGATTATTCTATTTTTAAAGGAAAGCAGACATTCCCGTCAGGAAATGGTAAA
This sequence comes from Pinctada imbricata, assembly GCA_033119305.1. Classification (NCBI taxonomy): domain Eukaryota; kingdom Metazoa; phylum Mollusca; class Bivalvia; order Pterioida; family Pteriidae; genus Pinctada; species Pinctada imbricata. The sequence continues at coordinate 42,467,849 of VSWD01000003.1, read as the reverse complement.
ATCTTTTCCAGAACAACAAATCTAAGTGTTACAGACATATGTCTTCTGTTAAATACATGTGACTACAGCAAAAATGTTCAGATTCCAAATTGCTATTGTGATGATCATTGCCACATATATGATGACTGTTGTATAGACCATCAGAGTACTATTCAGATAGTCGCCAAAGAATTCCATAGAGGTAGAATTTTCTATTTTATTTTAAATGTTGTTTTAAAAAAGGTAATGTGAAAATATGTTCAATGTGAAGACGTTGCAGTGAACTTTCCACAAATACCAACATGATACATGAACATGCGCATCCGTCGGTCAAAAGAAGGTTATGCTTAGATTTCGGCGACCTATGAAAAGCACTTTGGCTGAAAGCATCACTGATGCGGATTTAATATCCAACACGCATGTCTGTCTGGTGCATAATAAATTGGTTTGAAATTTCTTCAAGATGATACAGAGTATGAATCCTTCCGTATATATGATTTCAAACAGGAGATTCTTCCCCTTCTTTTGCACCTGTTCATCATATCCATGAGAGAAGTAGAAAAGGCGGCACTTAAAATATCGAATAGAACATCGACGGCGGGTGAGGCTAGCCAACAGGGAATGCTTACTCCTCCCGGGCACCTGGTTACACCTCAAGCTTGCTAAGGGTCTGCCAATGCTCAGTTTGGAGCTCTATTGTGAGTGCTGTTGCAATTATCGTCAGATCTTCTTTAAGTCATTTATGAAATAAAACAATAAGTCATTTAATTTCAGACAGAGAAAGAGAAAAATGTCATCAAGTATTTGGCAGAGACATTGGAGTTTTTGTAGTTCCCGATTGTCCACATAGTCCTCAGCCTAGCGACATCACTAATGGCTTCTGGAGAAATGTACCGGTCACTGGATATAGCTCCACGGTTTACAAGAACATGGGGATCGCATCTTGCTACCATGAAAAAGAGTACTTTGTTTGGACGATTGTATTTATCTTACAATACTGCAATGATGTAATTGAAATCGGATCTCTAAGGAACATGTCAGAGTATGACAGAGCCAATTATTACCACGGTCAGGACTGTGATCATTATGTCATACCTCCTATTGGTAAAGATCCAAGATTCTGCATACCATTTGTCCATAATGAGAGTGAATGCCTCGGAGATAGAATTCCAATAGTATCCTCAAAGGGTCCCTATCGTAACAAGCGATGTTGTAAGCGATTCGAAGAAAGATGCAGTAATGCTTGCGTGGGAGCTGGTATTTCTCCATTGGAAGCAATTCAACTACGGACGGGCAAATCAATGACAGCAATATTCCAATTCTCATCAGATGACCCAATTAAAAAGGTGATTAATGTTTTTATTGTTCTTTCCATTAAAGGAGGGAATCCCGTACGATACTCGGTTGTAGTATCCATAGCACGACATCGAAATATCCCATATGAAAATACAGAAAAGACACACACAGTAAAATACACAAAAGAGAAAGAAGTACCAAATACAACATCATAACAAACACAAAGGAGAACACAAAAACTAACGAGATCAATGGGTAATTAATACAAACGGCTATCTGCCACCTAGGTAGCAAATTGTGAAGGTACCCGGATTACGCGCACACAACCCTCTAAATGTTCCGTTGATGTTAGACAACGCAAACAATACGTAATTAGATATCAGAATATTAATCTTATTCATTTCAATTCAATTCAATTTATTTTTTATTCAGCAGCAGTACATTATTCATAATTTCAAGTTCGGTCAAATCAATATCAAATCGACATATTTCATGTACATGTATTACATGAACATTGATATTGCTCAATGGACGATGTCAATTTAGGTAGCTCTACAGCTTGAATGCAATAATCCAGTCATTTATTTCAATGCTCAAGACAAAACAAATTATACACCAGAAGGCATACATGTAGCATTCCAATAAGGATTTGTCGTTTCGTGGCATGTGTATCTCGTGACACATGGTATTCCTTCTGTGACATATTAGACAACAAATAAATATAAACCAGATTCGCATAGCTTGACGATAAAATAAAGAGGGAAACATTGGTTTAATTCACTTAAAAATTGAAGACAGATTTCATGAAGGTTAAGAAGTCCAATCGGTTATTGCTGGGTTAATTGAGGTAACAAGAGTGACTCTTATGTCAAACCTTCTCACTGATAGAACACTTAAAATCATTTGAACGGAACCTTGATAAATTAGACTCATGTGAAAATGGACACAAACAAATTAACAGTTTATGAGAAAATCTAAAGGTTAGAATTCATTTAATTAGATTTACTAGTTTTGTCAATAGTAAAAGGGATAGCACCCCCCATTCCTTAATTTTTCATTTCTTTAACAATTCTTCTTTCAACAATTTCAAATCGTTTAACACTTGTATTATGACATCATACTTTCAATCTATATATTATTGCATTTCATTTGCTGTAGGAAGGATTTGATCTCCCGTTGCGAAAACCTCACATTAAAGTGTCTTTGAGTAACATTAACATCGATAGAATTCTCATTGTAAAACCTGCTGCTCAAAATAAGGACATCGAATGGCAAAGACTCCTAGCGGTGTATGAAATGTGTTTCAAAAAAGTTCTCAGAAATGATCATTTGACTATTAGATACAACTCTCCTTTCATGCTCATTCAGCAAGAGGATGTGTTTGGTGGTTTTGTAAGTGTCGACTATACAGTATATATACCACAGGAATTTGGATCACACGAGGAACTCTTGGAAACTCTTCAATGGATGGATGGTCATACAATTTACTACACCGAAGAATACAACAATGAAATGGTAGAAGTAGAATTAGAGACAAAATTATGGACAGACGAAGATTATTTATTATGCGAGTCTCCAAATTTTACATGCATATATATCAACCATTTCGATAATCCATATATAGATGGAAATGGTATTATAAAGAAACTTTCGGAATATGCCGATTTTCCAGATAAGAGTTGTAAGGGCATTCTGTTTCGTACTTATCTATTTAAAACAGAAAGTTCGGTGACTATTTCATGTGAAAAGAGCAGTAATTTCAAGATAACTTTGGTAAAAACCGACTTTTATACATCATTGCTTCTTTATATTTTGCTTTGCATTTCGATGTTATCACTAGTCTTTATTATCTACCTTCATCGCCGAAATAGTTTGAGCAAAACCATTGTTGGATTAATTTTTCAAATCATCGTATTCGCCATTTTTACGAATCAGATAATAACAACATTCTCAAACCTATACCCGAACGGAATGATATGTAATTTGTTAAGACTCTTATCTCAAATATTAATTATGACTGCAATTAGTCTAAAGTTATATTCCAGTATGCTGTTAACACTATTTATGGCATTTATTAAAGGTCAAGGCAACACGGAAATGCTCCGGTGTAAAATTTTGCATATCGTTTTATTAGCGCTAACGACTGTTATTTCAGTTATACTTGTAGTTTCGGTACGTCAGTTTTTCCCCGATCCAAATCAGCTGGTTGGGTGCAGGGATACATTTCTTGCTTGGGAAAACGCTTCATATGTCCTGATTGTGACAATTTTCATCCTACTTGCTGTCCTTTGCTCAAGCCTGTTCGTGTATCTAAGAAAAAGAAAGAAATCAAAACTTTTGCAGTCTTGTATATTTTATTTATCTGCTAACGGCCTTGTCTGGTGCTTGACCCTTGCCTGTCTCGTGGTAAAGTATTTTAATGAACATCTTGACTTTTACCCTTCAACTTTGATCTTCTTTACTTTGTTCAGTATACAGATTCCCCTAATCTTTCTCTCCTGTCTGATGTGCCATTGTATAACGTCGTGCGAAAATTTTGCCATTGATCATAATATGCCTAACTAGTGTGGTCTCTCTGCTGGACGACTGTTTGTATCTGAGGATATCGTGTACCAAGTTTCACATTGTTTAGGCATTAGACTTGACATATATTTGTAAACTTCGTATCAATTGATAAATAATTTAAAAAAGATATCTCTTCGAAGTTATAAATCTGTCCCTAGCTGGTGATTTGGCATAACTTTGGGCCACGTCAAGGGTCTCGCTCTTCATAAATTCCTTTCTTTGATTCCCTCTTCGTTATCGGAGATATCTAAACATATGCTTAATTTCACTACTACAATACGGAAACGGAAAGGCTTTCAAAGGTATGAAGTGGTACTGAATGCCATATATTTAAGGTAGAGCATCCCTCAGGTCTCAGATGCTAATATTTCCAAAATTTCAACTATTACAATATTTTCTTTTTCATATATTCGAAATTTGTGCTAGACCTGATATACAAACCAAATAAAATTTGTGGTTTCATGATTATCATAAGAACGTAAGGAGTCTGAACTTTAACATTGGACCCTATGGGAAAAGTAAGAAAATACCAATTTTAGAGGTGATAAAATGTAACTATAGAATTTTCTTTTCCCAAAACTATGTTATTTGATACTCTGAACAATATTCTGAAGAGAAAAAATAGGGTATCCAAGCATAAAATTTTGACCTGAGGGATACTAAACCTTAATATACCCTTTCGATATCTTCATGTTTAACCTCGTGCATTATTCAATAGTAAATGCTAAACCAAAATGAACTAACAATCTACCGTTACCAAAGGCAAAATATATAAGCTAGGGATATAAGGCGTAAAATTGACGCACTGAAATTGTTAGAATGATATATCTCGTATACATTCTAAATTTCTTAATAGAATATATATACATTTCAGAATGTCTAATCAAATCTTAATTAGATTGACTCCTACAGTAATAAATCAGACATGATTTGTCATTATGTTTTTATATCAAGTATAATGTATATGTAACTAGTCGGTTACGAGATTCATCTATTAAATTTTCGGTCGATTTCCGTTCGTGAGGTTTTTAGATTAAATTCTTGTGGATTTGTGTAATTAGAGACCGGTTCATCGGCAATCTGATAGTAGATACATGAGAAGATTTGCTTAGAGGATTTGCTTTACTAAAAATACATTTAGTCTTTTAATTCCTATTTATCTTTCGACGTATGTGTTTATTCGTCGACGGCGGTTGAGGCTAACCAACAGGGGATGCTTACTCCTCTCGGGCACCTGGTCCCACCTCTAGAATGCTAGCTATAGAGGTCCGTCGAACTTCTATTGTGAGTGCTGTTGAGATTGTCGTCATGATCTTCTTTAACTCATTCAATCCAAATTTAGTCTAGGTGGCATTGTAGTTGTTGATTTGTAGTGAAATATTAGCATGAAGTTGGAAGCGTTCTAACTCGTTACCGTCTTGAACAACATTCACATCATTCTAATTTGATTCTTTCAATTTCGTAAACTGTAAACGTGGTTAATTTTCGCTTGGGGAAAAATTCCGCGATTCCAACATCAAGGCATTACGCGTGGTGGAAATAATCGCGATAAAATGTATTTCCATTGTAAGAATGCAGTGGGTATATTTCGTGTGGGGGAATTTTTCGCGATGTCTATCGATTCTCGAAAAACGCGAATATTACCCACACGCGAAATTTCCAAGTTTACAGTATCTGTTTTGCATAGAGTGCTCAGATCCACATTTATCGTAGGGTCTGTTCAGTAACATAATTACATCTGTTGTATCGATAAAAAAAATCAGATAATTAATATGATAAGTAGCCGAATTGTCCATTTTCTGTAAATGGGTAATTGTTGTGACGTTCTTAAGCTATATTGTACATGTATAGACATCAAACTAGTATACATTGTAACTATTGTTTTGCAATTCAAGGTCCTGATTGATTGCATCGCCTCTCTTGTTATGTGCCTTTACGTCATGGTAATTAACGGTTTACTTTTATTCATGTATTTGTATTTTAGCGGGCTTGTTCTTTGTGAAACTCTTAGAAATTGTGCGTTGCTCTTTGTTCAAACAATTTTAACAATTGTGATGCATTTAAAGAGTGTAAGACGGCTGATGAATTGAAATGTAAATAGTAAAATGCTTATGGCAAAATGTGCTGTACTTAATATATGAGAACTGCAAAACGATAAGTGTAGTACTTGTAAGAATAAATAGAAAAAAAATCTTATAATAATGTGTTCTTGTTTTTAGACTTTTTATTTCACAGATGAAAAGAAGTATTTTTTGAATAAACAGGTTGACAGCTATATCCTTTTGTGATACAAAAATAGTCCGTTTATTTGCAAATGCATAATAAAACACCGATTTAACATAAAATTGTATTTTAAGCATTTTTTAACAACAATAGGAAATAAGGGGAGGATCTCCAACAACACTCGGTTGCAGTACCAACATCAAAACTCCAAAACATGTACAGCAAGAGACCCAAAAGGAACAATGAATGTCATAAGCAACACACTGTAAGATGACCATAGAAGCAAGACATCATGACGCAGGGGCCCCAAGTAGAACACAGATATTATAATTATGTAAATGGGTAAACAAATAGAGGTCATACGAAATACAGTCTGTGCTCGCCTGCTGCTGAGAGGTAATGCATGTTATCACCGACATGGAGTCAAACCGACATTGCGAGAAGAATTGTGGTCGGGACCTGTCTCTAAAGAGTTTTGAACACGACCCGTCATGGAGTCCCGACAACACATTCAGTCAGAGTGCAATACTTTAAAAGAATGCTGATATAAGACTGAAGATTGGGAAATATCAATCAAAGTATCCATCTGTTAACATTGTCAAACGTCTTCAAATTCAATAGCATCATTTTAAAACAGATCAATTTGCAGCATGGACCAGACCTGCACGTTTCGGGTACTAACCCTCGTCAGTGATCCTCAATCTAAACAATGTTATATGACCAAAGAGTGTGAAAATTATTATATCCAAAAATGTACCGAAAAATGAAGCAGAATGGATGGGATATGATGCTACAGGACGCACGTTTTAGATATTTTATGATTTCTTGATAACAGAAAATTTCGAATACGTTGAAGAGACAAACGATCAACCGAAGTTGATCGAACTAGGCTACATGTTCCCTCGGGGACTCCTGGTCCACCAGCAGTGACACTCATCAAGTGGTTCAAATAATAAACGTCTTCAAATTCAAAAGCATCATTTAAGAACATGCTATTATTGAAATGTAACGTTGAAAGACAATATTTACATATGCCCTCTCATTTGTATATATTTAACGTTGTGATTTTAAGAGTGTATCCGCGGTGACTTGATTTGAACGTTATAAGGAATGAATTAAAGTCCTCCATAGGGAAGTTTATATAATAAATAACAATGGATGTTGTGTTTAATTCTATTTACAATCATCATTATGACTTTTACTTTTTCGGTCATGTTTAGAATTAAGCTCCTTGCGCCTACCCTCCCAACGATTTTTTGCCACATTTTTCACTTCTAAATAAACTCTACACAAAATTTGGGACCGCTCATTTTGGCAAGATGAAATTAAATTTCTGAATTTTAGTTGGCACCAGGAAAATTTTCTTTGGCTTTATTTAAACTGTTTGACTTGAAGTACTACAGACGAGGATTAAAATATCCGAAAAATGTGTCTAGTACAACATAATTGGTACTATAGAACATATATTTCAATATTGACAATTATATATCGGTACGTAATAACAGAGGCTTTAAGTTAGCTAAGAGTTTCAAACATATATAAATGGCATTTAAGCTCGAAAAACGCAATGTGAATATATATATAATAACTGTCTAATTGGAATGTGTTTATACTGTGATTACCTACAATGGATCCAGGAATTATGTTTCGTAGCTTATCACATTATCATCATACTCCAAAAGACAGGTATTGTATAAATTTTGGAAGGCAAATCGAAAGGTAGGTACATGTTTCATTTCTTTTTATATTTGGTTAAGCCGGATTACATGTGCATTCTTAAGCCAATTATTCTTCTTAATTAAGAACGAACTTGCAAAGATTGTAGACCTCGCAGACTTTGAATAAAGATTATGAAAACCAATCCTTGTAAACGTCTAGATCGAAAATCAAATTTAGTAATTAAAAGGAACGACATGGGAAAAATCACATGCAAGACCATTTTGCACTGTCCGCAGCGTAACACAGAATGGAAATAAAATATCTACAACAGACAGGAAAATGCAGTCACACCTATACAAACAATCAAAGAAAGGAGAGGATCTCCAACATCACGGCTGCAGTACCGACAGTGAACACCAAAAACATCCCATTCAAAATCACAGAGTTGACGTGTACAGCAAAGAGGCAAAATGAACAGGAACACAAAAAACCCCAAACAAAACGAAATACCCACAGTAATATCAAACAAAAAAGACGATGCATAATCAACGAGATTAATTGGCAACCGGTGACGATTTCTGCTACGGCAGTAGCAAATGATTTGGTTATCTGGATTACGCGCACACGATCCTATCACTTTCCCGGTTACCGAGAGGTCTCAAAGAACGCAAAATAGTGGTGTGAAATAACCTCCTCACTGAACGAAGACCATACAAAAAAGGGAGACGATTGACGTAAATTAATTGAGATAGACCGATATGCTCCTTTGCTGAATTATATACTATCACAGTGACTATATAAAATTTCATAACAGCGAATTATTGTGTTACCCGGATTCTGTGCGCACAACTCTCTCACTTATCCAGAGACTTAAATGTCTTTTGAGATACAAAACTGTTTTATAACCATAATGCCATAAGGTCAGGGGTTGCGACTCTTAATAGAATTGAGGTAGAAGAAAGATTGATATGTCCACATGTAGAGGAATACATGTACCTCCTCGAACTATCAAAATTTGCCCGCAATAAACGTATATTTTTGGCAAATTTTAGCATTTTCGTCTTTAAAGAGAATGCCACATCATTACTTTTTATACCTCTGCAATTCATGAAATTTCAGTTCAAGTATACCCTCATATCTTGTGTGAGAAAAAAAGGCCTATTTTGCGTTATTCTGATAAAATGAACAGTTCCGAGACGACCATTATCTTATAAATACGATTTTTCTGGTTGCCATTGCAACAACTCGTAATTTTTATTAATAGCTAGAAAGTTGACAGTTGCATATAGCGCTACGGTATTGCTTTAACCTGAAACAGTCAAACCAATATGTACCCAAATTAGATTTTGAACAAAATGTCTGTTTCTATAAACATCACAATAATTCATTCAAAAAATCCACATTTTGAATTCGAAGTTCGAATATATCTTACTTTTAAAGAGTACAACGCATAGTATATTTAGAAGCAGATCTTATATGAAAATGCCGATCTTTGACCTATTTTCGGCGATTTTTCACTGAAAAAAATATGCATTTCCCCCAAAATACCCACTCAGCAATGAATATTTCAAGGAGTATTATTTTTTTTCTAAATTAATGTAACATACTGAGCTGATACCATTTATCGTCAATGTATGTTTCAAATATTGCGTAATATGAAAAAGGGTTATCGCCCGGTAGTCGCAACCCTAACATTAAAACCACTAGGCAACATCACAAATACTAGGTAAATGTTATGCGAGTATAAAACAATGAATTTCTATGTAAAACTGTTCATGCCCCGCTTGATAATCTTAAAAGTCAGATAAACTTTAACAAGAGCCCCAGGGGGCACAACGCTCACCTGATACCCATGCACGCTCTAATTGACATACTGCTATTGAATACTGATAGTGCCAGTACCAGGATTTTAGCCCACAACCTTTCTAAAAACATTTTTGCCGGATGCAGAGAAGTTTTTTTTTCAGACAACCTTTAAAAGTACAAACAAGAAAAAATAGTCACATTTCAAAACAATAACTTTTTTTAAGTCATATGCCCAACTAGTATAGTTCAATTATGCAACATCAAAAATAAAATCGTATTGTAAAATCCCACTTTAATGCGCAGCAGAAAAAGAATAAAACAATGAAATGATTTCATAAATTAAGTTTATTTAAAACTGAACGACCATACCTTTCATTATTGATAGCTAGCATGCCAGAAATTATAAAGCCTGACAGGCTGTGTTTGTGAAACGAGAATGCCCCCGACGGCATCTTTGTTAGTATAAACGCCATTTTCTGTTAAGTATGTGAGAGGTCAGGGTCAGCGTAATATTGGTATCTATGGAAATATCTTGTCACAAGGAATACACATGTAAAATATGAAAGCCCTATCACAAACCAATCAAAAGTTATGCGCAATGTTTAAGTTTTTGAAAAGTACGTCAAAGGTCAAGGTTATGGTCACGAGGTCAAAATTTTGGTATCAATGGAAAGGTATTGTCACAAGGAATACACAAAACCAAGTAAGTATTAAATAATAAGTGACATTAGAAATGTAAATTTTAGTTCAGATCTCTCTGTTCTTATAGAGACAATAAATCTATATTCAATAATAAAATTTGAACTATTTCACCAAATAACTTTGATTTATATCCAAGGATAGCCCATTTAAGCTTTTACAAAACTTATTTCCAAAGACACTCACTAGGACTTTTACAATATTTTTTTTGAAGATGAATTAAAATGGAATATTTTCATACACTTGAATCTTTAAGACTTGACTTACCACTGCAATAACTTTTTCCCTTGCAACCCCCTCCAAATCAAATTTTCTGACTATTAATGCAAACAACTCATAACCCCCCCCCCCCCCGCATTTGCAGAGATATCTTTGTATGCAATAGTCGCTCAGAGCGAAATATTACTTATAGTCCTAATATTGAATTTCTATGGGATATTTAACCAAATCAGCATGCAGCAAGTAACATGTCACACTACGTATATGAATACATAGCCATAGGCCTAGATCCAACTCGAAAACATGTTTATACATCAAAATAATTTAAACCTAGGAATTGATTACTTCAAGAACTATACCATCATGTATTTGTTTTAACATAACCGGTGTTACTAATCTAATTTATGTGAAAAATCGCTGACTTACCTTCACGGCGCTTCGTTGTTTCGGTACGTATATTGAAAGTGAAAGTACTTTCTATGCCTCCCGGTGGGGGCGCTGCGGACACGTGAACATATTGTGCTATTTTTAGAGTCGGCGATCCCTCTTGATATACGTCGAAGGTGTAACTACAGTTAATCATTTTAGCAGGGAATCCCTTCCCTTTTGACTGGTGAACCGGGTTGAATAAAAGGTGTCACCTCACTGGACATAACTATTGAAAATTTAAAAATAGCACATAAAATCAATGTATGATTCCCTGCTGTCTGTAGAAATTGAGTTTTGAACATGATTTTGCCTTATATGTAATCAATAGATCGATTTGAAAATATATAAAAATTAGCAAATTTTCAATTCGGAAGGAGGGGTCATTAAACAAGTGAATTTTGCAGAAAAGGTATGCATGACCCCCTTTTTTCTTTCGTTTTTATACGTGCCAAAGATGACCTAGGCCAAAAATATTCCTTAAAAATCTAAAAGTGGATATCTTGACAAAATTCTTTCACTTGTAGGGTACCATGCATGAGTACCTCATATCTACAAAATGTCATGACAATCTGAAGAGTGGTTATAGAAAAGAAGCAGAAAATGTATGAAAATCACCCCCCCCCTTCCTTTTTACATAAGAAAAAAATTCATAAAAAATCAAAAAAATAAAATTTAAGCATAAAATGCATATCAAAGCATTAAGTAAGTTAAATATGATTAATATGTAGTAAATGAGTGTGTAAAATCATACACTTATTGAGTTATTTAAAGAAATAGTGCAAAAATGTGCATTTCTGACTAAGTCCGAAAAGACGTCAAAAACGCGTCAAAAATTTGACTTCGAAGTGGAACCAAAAATAACAACACTTCTTAAGACATCTCTCTAGATCATCCTGATGCTTTCGGTTTGTCGATACATGCTTCGGTTCTGAAGAAGAAGTTTGTCAAAGGAGGGTACCCCCCGTGACCTACTTTTTGCTGTGGTGGCGCCACCTGTTGACAGATCGGGACGAAAAACAACAACACTTGTAGGGGACCATGAGTACTTCATACCTACCAAGTTTCATCAAAATCCCTTCAGCCGTTCTGGAGAAGAAGTTTAAAATGTGAAAAGTTTACGACGACGACGCCGACGCCGACGACGACGACGACAGACGCCGGACGACGGACGCCAGACGCAACACTATGACAATAGCTCACTTGAGCCTTTGGCTCAGGTGAGCTAAAAAGGGAAAAAAAATTTTGTCGGGATCCCGTCGGGGTTTGAAGCCAATCCCCATGGGTCCATTGGGCATGGAAAACATACATTATACCTATGTACAATCTTAAAAAATATTCCTTAAAAATCTAAAAGTGGATATCTTGACAAAATTCTTTCACTTGTAGGGTACCATGCATGAGTACCTCATATCTACAAAATGTCATGACAATCTGAAGAGTGGTTATAGAAAAGAAGCAGAAAATGTATGAAAATCACCCCCCCCCCCCCCCTTCCTTTTTACATAAGAAAAAAATTCATAAAAAATCAAAAAAATAAAATTTAAGCATAAAATGCATATCAAAGCATTAAGTAAGTTAAATATGATAAATATGTAGTAAATGAGTGTGTAAAATCATACACTTATTGAGTTATTTAAAGAAATAGTGCAAAAATGTGCATTTCTGACTAAGTCCGAAAAGACGTCAAAAACGCGTCAAAAATTTGACTTCGAAGTGGAACCAAAAATAACAACACTTCTTAAGACATCTCTCTAGATCATCCTGATGCTTTCGGTTTGTCGATACATGCTTCGGTTCTGAAGAAGAAGTTTGTCAAAGGAGGGTACCCCCCGTGACCTACTTTTTGCTGTGGTGGCGCCACCTGTTGACAGATCGGGACGAAAAACAACAACACTTGTAGGGGACCATGAGTACTTCATACCTACCAAGTTTCATCAAAATCCCTTCAGCCGTTCTGGAGAAGAAGTTTAAAATGTGAAAAGTTTACGACGCCGACGACGACGACGACGACGCCGACGACGACGACGACGACGACAGACGCCGGACGCCGGACGACGGACGCCAGACGCAACACTATGACAATAGCTCACTTGAGCCTTTGGCTCAGGTGAGCTAAAAACTGAAAAGGAATAAAGCCCAAGACCGAAACTTCTCTAGAATTCCTTATGGAGTTCCATACATACTGTTAGTTAGTCTGCAACGTTAAAATTTTGTACCGAGGCCTACTATGATGCTTTTTACACGGGTTGTCCGAAAAGTCCGCGCAATGGTCTGTGTTTAAAAACCCTAACTATAGAAATTAATTCAAATTATCAAATAGCTTATTTATCATTCCACTATTAATAAAACACATTTTTTTTTCATTTTTTTTAATTGATGAATTCTAAATTCAAAAATGTTATGATCGCTGAGCGATATAGTCCCCTACCGGCAGCATATATTTATGTCCTGCAACTCTGCCTATGAATTACTCTTCAATGAAACATATATGAGTTTAAATTAAACTTACTGTCTGTGCAGCTCAGTTCTGAGGTTTTATCTGCTTTATCGATTCGAAAAAGAGGTCAAGTGTGACGAAAGTTGAATTTGCTCTGTAACTATCCAAGACTAAGCTGAGTATCAAATTTCATCTGAATATCTCCATCCGTTGCAGAAAAAAGTCCGGAAAACTGACAAAAACTGAATTTTCCAAGTCATCAAGGGGCATAACTCCTTGAAAAATGGGTCAAGCCTGACGAAAGTCAAACTTGCTCTGTAACTATCCAAGACCAAGCTGTGTATCAAATTTCATCTGAATATCTCCATCCGTTGCAGAAAAAAGTCCGGAAAACTGACAAAAACTGAATTTTCCAAGTCATCAAGGGGCATAACTCCTTGAAAAATGGGTCAAGCGTGACGAAAGTCAAACTTGCTCTGTAACTATCCAAGACCAAACTGTGTATCAAATTTCATCTGAATATCTCCATCCGTTGCAGAAAAAAGTCCGGAAAACTGACAAAAACTGAATTTTCAAAGTCATCAAGGGGCATAACTCCTTGAAAAATGGGTCAAGCGTGACGAAAGTCAAACTTGCTCTGTAACTATCCAAGACCAAACTGTGTATCAAATTTCATCTGAATATCTCCATCCGTTGCAGAAAAAAGTCCGGAAAACTGACAAAAACTGAATTTTCAATGTCATCAAGGGGCATAACTCCTTGAAAAATGGGTCAAGCGTGACGAAAGTCAAACTTGCTCTGTAACTATCCAAGACCAAGCTGTGTATCAAATTTCATCTGAATATCTCCATCCGTTGCAGAAAAAAATCCGGAAAACTGACAAAAACTGAATTTTCCAAGTCATCAAGGGGCATAACTCCTTGAGAAATGGGTCAAGCGTGATGAAAGTCAAACTTGCTCTGTAACTATCCAAGACCAAGCTGTGTATCAAATTTCATCTGAATATCTCCATCCGTTGCAGAAAAAAGTCCGGAAAACTGACAAAAACTGGATTTTCCAAGTCATCAAGGGGCATAACTCCTCGAAAAATTGGTCAAGCGTGACGAAAGTCGAACTTGCTCTGTAACTAGCCAAGACCAAGCTGTGTATCAAATTTCATCTGAATATCTCTATCCGTTGCAGAAAAAAGTCCGGAAAACTGATATTCGGACAGACGGACAGACGGAGGGACAGACGGAGGGACAGACGGACGGACAGACGGATGGACAGACGGACGGACAGACAGACAGACGGACAGACAGACCGAGAGGAAACTAAGAGTCCCCTTCGGCGTTGCCGGTAGGGGACTAAAAAGGTGAGGTCAACAGAGCACCATTATTTTCAATCAACAAAGCAACGTTAAGGTTATTTTACAATAATAGACTAATGAATAGATGCTACCCATACTTTTCATACTTCAGTCTGATAGATTAACTAAGACATGCCAAGGTCTAATACTGTTGACAAATTAGGTACCTTTGATAACAGTCTTAGTTGTATTTATCTAGATATATTCCAGAAGTACGGTGAAGTAGTTGATAATACAAAAGCACCAGACATTTTCTCCAATTGAAAAAATTGATATCAATTGAGTTAAATAAGATCCTGACGATTATCTCAACATCACTCACAATAGAGCACCAAATCTAATAATGGAGCAACCAAGTCTAATAATGGAGCAACTTGCAATAGGACAATTATTTGATGAGGTACGAAAAACACCAATAAAGACATGTGCTTTATGTATCTCGATCACTTATTTACAAAAGGTACAGGCGATGTCCGAAAGTTTAAACCAACCTTAAGGATGAAATAAAGGAGATGATTATGACATACAAACACGGGTCTTAATAGGTGACGAAATGAAGGTATAACAGATGGAAGTAAATATTCAGTCAATAATACTGAGTGCTAGGGGATAGCATCGATTCGTGATTACTTCCGTTATTTTGTTATTATTACAAAGCTTATTCATATAAAGATTAAAATCGAAGAATTGGAACTAACTATGTGATTAGAGTTCAAAGCTGTTTATCTTAATTTGACAGAAAGGAGGGAATCTCCAACCATACTCGGTTGCAGTACCCAGGGTAAAGCACATCACATGAGTAGACAAGCACAGCAAGAGATGTAAATGAGACATACGGCATAGAAAGATTAAACACTGAAAACTACACATAAACAAACTAGACAGGTGTATCAAGATAAAGAATATCCTGACGACTAATTTCAGCATCATTCACAATAGAGCGCCAAATTGACCACCGTCGGACCCTAGCAAGTTAGGGATTGGATCAGGAGGAGTAAGCATACCCTGTGTAGCTAGCCACATCTGCTGTCGATGTCCACACACGACAATGGAAATAATAACCACCAAATGCACTGTCCGAGGTTATATCTAAATAGAAAGTGCTATGGCGATCATGTCAGGGTAAAAGCATGCATGTAATCACCCGAGGAGTCCTGTCGACATTCAGAGAAAACATGTGGTCGGAGCCTTTTCTCCTCTCTTGAGGTTTGGACAGGGCCGTGATGGAGTTCCGTCGTTACATAATAAGTATAAGAATATCATACACTGTCCACCTTTAACAAGCACCCACCTAATATTTGCTCTTGTTCTCAGAAAATGAATTATTTTTGTATCATTTTTTTGAAAATTTGAAAATTAACTATACTGTTATTAATTTGAATGAATTTCCCAGCCAAACCGATTTTCAAATACTTGCAATTTTTCCATAATTTTGTCAATTTTTAACAAAAGAAAATTCCAAAAATATTATAAAATTTTGCCATTTTTTGTATAAAGATAAATAATGCAGCCACTATTTCGAAAATATTTGTGCATTTTCAAGTACAGAAGAGAAGATAAATGGATAACTTTTCATGAAATTTGTAATATTTATACTGCATGGATAATTATCTATGGTGGATAGTGTATATCACGTTGCGAATACCAAAATGAATAAATGATGAGATCTAAAACACTCGGTTGCAGCATCAATATTTCTATTATATAACATAACAAATCATTTTTTTTCCATTTCGGAATTGAAAGGTTCTGACGCGCCCATATTGTAATGCTCATTCATATTTTTGTCGTTGTTTGAAATATGCGGAGTTTTCTTATACAACGTTGAATTGATTTGCATCTTAAAGAGAGGAGGGGACCTCCAACAACACTCGGTTGCAGCAAAACCACAAAACACCAAATTCAAATAAAGAGATACAAAGGAATAAGGACACACCAACTAATACCATAGAAAGATGAACACAAAAGACTACACATAAACCAACTATTCACTGGCCAGCCGGTACCGACTTAACACGGCCATCTGCCACGAAAGTAGCAGACGGTGTGATTATCCGGATTGCGTCAACACAACCCTCCCACTTTTCCGATTACCCAGAGTTCTCGAAAACGCACCATAACCTCCTCGCTGTAAGATGAGCATACAAACCGACAGCATGACACAGGGCCCGAAGAGAATATTAGGACGATTCAGACAATTTGCAAGCAATCTTCTCTTTCTTGGCTGTATTACACATCGGCTCAAATCATCGTCTAGAAAGTTCTTCGATCAATATGGGGATCTTGTAACAGCATAATATATCCCTCTTTCTAGAATCATCAGTGACATTCTTGATTGCTTACCGAATGGCTGTCAACTTCACCAAACGAGACATTCGGTATTATATTTTGCCTGCTATTTACATCAATTTAGACATCGAGACAATCACTGAACTTGAAAAGTCTGCTGTTTTACTGTTATGGATCTACTGCCCATCTTTGCTTTGTTTTTTATTGTTTAGAATTTTTGTTTTATTTCATCTGTGACTCTCTTTCATTGATGATTCCCATATACCAATTGGAAGCTTTGTTTACGAAGTCCTAATCCAAAGCTATGATCACAGTTTCTATAATACGTACTTGTCGGTGTACTCCTTTGTGTTTTGCTGTTGCAAGCATTTCATTAAAAAGTGTTGCAAAAACAATATAAATGAATGTAACAGTTTATGAATCTAATAAGATTACATAGCAATGAATAAATACCAATTCAAACTAATAGTCTCGAAAAGAATGAAAAAAGATATCAGGCTTTGGTCTTAAAATGTGTATCTTATCAAAGATAATTATACCAGGACATTTAGAATATCACGAAATTTGTTTTGTTTTGTATTATTTTAATTCATTTTATCCGTATGATATATAGTAGACAGCAGATTAATTTCTTTTTTATTTTGAAATTGAAGTATCGTGAAGAAAATCATCCAGGAGAGAAAATTATTACTTTATTTTCGATTAGTAATTACAGTACTGTTTTCAGAACACACAAAAAGGCTAAAGTGATACTGTAAATTCAGTTTCCACTCTGGAGAACTTATTCTGTCATTCTTCCGTATGGCTCACTCCCATATTGAGAGGTCTATATATGAGGTCACACTCACATATTTGGAGTTCGCTTCTATTCTTGTGGTGGAGGTAGTTTGTTTGCTTATGACTTTATATGCCTTTGGTTTATGAGATTTTCTGAATTATCGATGTTGTACTGTGTATTTTTGTCATCTGTCATGTACTGTTCATATTTTGTACTGTGTATATTTTTCATCTGTAATGTACTGTGCATATTGTACTGTGCATATTTGTCATCTGTCGTGTACTGTGCATATTCTGTACTGTGCATATTTGTCATTTGTAATGTGCATTGTGCATATTTTGTGCTGTGCATGTCATCTGTCTTGAACTGTGCATATTTCGTACTGAGCATATTAGTCATCTGTTATGTAATTTCTTAAGGGTTTTACAGTTTGTTGAAAGAGAGAAAGGAGGATATATCCAACAAGACACGCTAGCAGAACCCACAGCAATACAAGGAAACGTCTCTTCAAGATCATAGAGTAGGACAAAGGAGGAGATCTCCAACAAAACTCGGTTGCAGCACCCACAGCAAATGACCCTAAAAAAGGACCTTATTTTTCTTCATTTTCATATATTTTGACTAAATATCAACAACTACCTTATCACCCCCCTCCCCCCCCAAAGCTATTCATGTTAGAGTTGAACTTACAAAGAAAAGTTTTTGTGTTCATGAAGTAAGTTTTGACCATGGTTTCCTTGGCAACAGAATGCCACAATATGTCTTAAATCTCAAATATATGAAGGTGTCAAATAAATGGAGCTCGTTACCGTGGCAACCGTTGTTCAAATATACCAATATGGTTTGTTTTCATTGTTTTTACATAAAGTATGATGGTTACAGAAAGTGTCATCAAAATATATGATGGCCAGCTGCTTTAGATCTTTACAGAGAATCCATATTGAACACTCTCATCATTAATCTAAATCAGAGCAAACGGGTATTTCAAAAATCTATTTGACAGAAAAGAAACAAAATGATCATATCATATTTTTTTTCTTTTTTTTTAAAGCCATTTCAGTATCAGTCAGTTTCGGTTTTTTATATTTTTAGAAGTGAAGATCTAGAATGATTGAGAAATTTTGTTAATAAATCTATCAACTTATTGTATATCTGAGTCTATTTATAACATTAGTTTTAGGAAGGGGCATTCCTTGAGACATGGATCAGCATTGTAATTGAAAAAAAAAACATTACATTCATGTTTGCTCAAAATTTCAAGGATATCATTTCTTTTCTACTTGCTCGAAAACTCGAAAAATTACTGTGCATGTAGAATTTTTTCAAGTGTGTTCTTATTGCAAAGGTAGGGGGATTTCAATCTTGGCGGCAGCCATAACTTGTTTTATAGCTACACAACCCTCGAACGTAACGAAAATAGTGCGGGGATAGAAACATGTATTAAAATGAATAGATAGAAGAAACAGTCCGTTTTTATAAGAAACGATATTAAATGAAAAGAAATGGATCTGATATGTATTTCTGTTGATACAGGTATTTGACAGAAAACTTAGGCATCATCGCGTTTCGTGTCCAATTTTTCTAGCAGTACTTGCGTCAACAGAAAAGAAAAGATAAGATCCATTTCTTAGAATTGAAAATAAATGATATGAGACATGATATGAAAAACATGGTTTAAAGGGCATAGAAATAAATTGATACTAAGTTATTGTTTTTGTTGATTTGATTTTCAGCACAGAACGAAGTTATTATAATAACTCTGATTGGTTACTTATGAAATGTTTCTTCAATGATTGGATCGGTTGAACATGGTTTTTGAAATTAAATGAATAGTATAAAAGGGTCGATGGTACATGTATTGAGCATTCACATATGTTTAAGCAAAATGGAAGGCAGAAAATACATCTCCTTCTTCATATTCTCAATCATTTATCAACATAACTATATGAATAATTTTGTAGCTACTGAAACAGAAGGTATGTAATATTTGATCTTGTATGCTTTTGTATATATATCACACCAAAATAAATGCAGAAATTATGCGTTGAAAAATCAACGTTCATAATATTTATGAGAAATATTATATACGCTGATTTTTCAACGTATCATTAAAATAAATGTAATAATTATTCGATTATAGATGTCTTTTTTCTTTCAACATATCCAGGCGATAATGCTGACGTTTGCCGTCCCTGTTTCATAACCACATATGGTGTTTCCTGTTCAAGTTTTGTCACTTGCTAAATACGAACATCTTTTATTCTAAATTACACAAATGTATAACGGTTATTGTGCTTTTTATTGAATTCTAAAGACAAATTGCAGATTTACCTGAAGTTCTTACATCTCATTCTCGTTCGGTTATATATTGCAAAAAGGATCAACTGAATCTTAGGGGTGAGTAGTAATGGAAAGCAGTTCTGTCATCACATTCTTTAAGGTATCGGGGGTATAAGAACAATATCGTTGAAAAGCTTGAAATTATGCTCTTCCCTATCTTACATTTTGTTACATATTTCATATTCTTTTAATGTTCTATTTAACTCATCATGAAAATGTAAGGTTCCGAACATTGCCAAAGCCGTGCGTCTTCGGCCAAGTTCGTAGAGTCTAATACTTCTGTTATAAAAACAGCCGGAAATAGAGTATCATACCCCTAATGCCTTGAATGAAATAGTTAGGTGGATTTTTTTCTACCTTGCCTTAAAGTACTTTCAGATTTGGAGATGACAAATCGATGTGCCTATTTGAACACTTGTTCCTACAGTAAGAGTGTCGAAATACCAAACTGTTACTGTGATGAAACCTGTCACATGTATGACGACTGTTGTTTGGACCATCAATTACCAAATCAGGAAGGACTTAGCGGCCAAGATAAAGGTAAGGCAAAGAACAAACATTTCCATTCGTTGAATTTACATGTGTATTTAATTTTCTTAGTAACAACCAAAATGATTGGTTATATATTTCGTATATACAGTTTACCAAAAATGTTTCTGAGGAGACAAGAAGCTTTTAGAAAAGCGAACAGTGCATGAACCACGGATGTGATAAAGAAGAAGGGAGGGGATCTCCAACATGAACCTGTTACAGCACCAACAGCAAAACACCCGATGCAAAAACACAAAAGACGAGCATAGTATGAGACGGAAAAGAGACATACGACATGTAAACACTAAACACAAAAGACTACACATAAACCGACGAGACCAATGGGCAACCGGTGCCGACTTTGAACGGCCATTTGCCACGCAAATAGCAAATGGTGTGGTTATCCTGGATTACGTGCGCATAACCCTCTCACTTCTCCAATTTCCCATAGGTCTCGAAGAACGTACAATTTTGGTGTAAAACAATCTCCTCACTGTAAGATGACCTTACACAAACAAGACCGCAAAACGTAGAGGCCCCAGCAACACGATGAATAGATTGACATTCAGAAAGGACAGATGATCGGGGTCCTGTCTCCTCCAAAGAGATTTGGACAGGGCCCGTCATGGAGTCAGTCAGTCAGAGTGCAAATCTACAAGGATGCGATGGTACAAGACTGTAGACTGGTCAAGTACCAAGCCTAGTGTGTGTCTGGTAACATTAGGATCATATCCATGGTATAAAAGGCATATTAATGATTCTGACTCATTTTCGATGGCTATGCTGCCTACCTTTGATCCTTCTAGTTTTAATTTATCATATCACCATAAAAGACAGGTTGTGTAATACCCAAAGTAATGTACTCTATTGCGTGTATAGATCCAAATTTTAAAAGAAGTTGACTGTAATTTTTGTAAAATTTCCTGAAAGTCTTAATTAGTTTATGAAAGCAGAAACCTTGGCCTTAAATATTTTTGGTAATTTGTAAATTTCTTCTGTGAAAATCCAAAATATCAGTTCATGCTCTAGCGTACACTAGAGCGGACACAGAAGACAGGGCCCCGACCACCTGTCCTCTCTGAATGTCAGTCGGACTCCTCGGGTGATTACATACATGAGCTCGCTGCAGCCTGCAGAGCACGGACTGTATTACGCATGCCCTCTACTTATATCCATTTACATATTCATCTGTGTCTCTAAGGCCTCTGCGATTCGCGGTCTTGTTTGTGTGATGTCATTTTACAGTGAGGAGGTTGTTTTACACCACAATTGTACGTTATTCTAGACCTCTTGGTAATTGGAGAAGTGAGAGGGTTGTGCGCACGTAATCCAGGATAACCACACCATTTGCTACTTGCGTGACAGATGGCCGTCCAAAGTCGGCACCGGTTACCCATTGGTCTCGTCGGTTTATGTGTAGTCTTTTGTGTTTGATGCTTAAATGTCGTGTGTCTCTTTTCCGTCTCGTGCTGTACTCGTCTTTTGTGTTTTTGCATCGAGTGTTTTGGTGTTTTACTGCTGATGCTGCAACGGGGTCTTGCTGGAGATCTCCTCCCTTCTTTCTGTATTTGTAACATTTGCCTTGTTAAGTTTAATTCTTGTGGATAAATTTCATTGTTATATAATTCAAAAGAAGGATTGTCAATGGTTAGAATGACAAATATGGATTATGACCATATCCCGGCATACAGCACAAAATCGATAATTCAGAGAATCAAAAACCGACAGCATACAAAATCAGGATAAAACAGGAACCAAAGCAATTATGTCAAACAAAAACCTCTACAACATGAAAAGAAGCGAACTCCCGATATTGGAGTGAGATAAGGTGCCCAGGAAAAGTAAACATCTCCTGCTTGCATGCAATACCCTTCGCTTCAATTCGGTAGAATATCATCCAGATACCTAGAAGTATTATTGAAACATTTCAGATCATCTAATTTTCATTGCTTTTGAAGATTTTGGATAAATTCTTTTTCATAAGTGTATAAAGATAAATCTGCAACAAGAGGCGCACAGTTAGTACCCGTAGGAATTCCTACAACGTGCTTGTATAGATCCTCACTAAATCTAACATAAATATTGTCCAAGAAGAACGAATAGGCACTACACAGGTCACAACTTGTCCATGATTTGTAGTCTGTCGAGGGAAAGAAACCCTTTGATTCAGATGTACAAATGTAAGTTTTTCGCTCTCGATCAAAACACTATTTAATCAGATTAGATAATCGACCATTAATTCTGTCACGAGGAAGTGTGGTGTTCATATTAGAGAAGTCGTATGAAGAAATCGTATTACCTTGGAAATTTCCAGATTTCATTTCGTCAATTACATCCCCTGAATTCTTAATAGACCAAAATAAATTTACATCGTTCCTATTTAGAACCGTTTAACAATATCTTGTTACATGTTCTTTAATAGCAGTAAGTGCTTACGTCAGATTTCTAGAAAAAATTGTAGTGGAGCAGTTACTAGAATTAGCAATAAATCGAAATTAATTTTGTAAGGAGACTTGACGTGCAGTTTCGGTATGCAATATAGTGTTGGGATATCCAATTTAGAAATAGAGATATTGAATGAAGACAGTTCACTGTTATGCTTGCTTAAAATGTTAGATGCACTTTCATTGCTTTTGATATATGTGTTAGTAGATGTTCCGAAACCAAAGTCGATATGTAGTAACGTTTTTAAGTGATAATGGTGTTGTTGGCTGCTTTATCAGCTGGTGCAAAGACATATTTGTCATGTAAGTTACTTAGATTAGATTTGAAATATCTTTCTTATTTGGAACGTGGATTTTGAAAAAAGATGAGGTTTTTTATGGAAATATCTATTCGAATATCTGTTATATCTAAAATGAGGTTTTTCAGTCTTTTAGAGCATGCGGTTTGACTCCTTCTGATTTACACCATCCTTTCGTATAATTATCTAAGGCGTCCGTAAGAGAACTGACAGCTTTTTGGAAGGGAATTCAATGATAAGGAAATACTATAAAAATGTCAAAGGGTTCCAACTCTCTACCTTCTTGAAGAAAGTTCCAAACCAATTTACTTGCACCAGACACGTGTTTCCAGTATTAAATTCTCATCAGTGATGTTTTCAGCGACGCCACCAAAAATAACTTCAGTAGGCGCCCTGTTTTATTTTTTGAAGTTAGATTTTTACATTTACATTACAGAGAGCGCACGGCTCCAACCTGTAGGGTCGATTCAGAAGCATATCCAAATAAAATCTATATTCAAAATAGCATTGGAGGGATGGTGCTAAGAAAGAAAGAATTAATCGCGGCTAGCTAGTAGTTATTTCTATTCTGATACATGATAGCAGATGACTAGTAGTGTTGCTACAGTAGATTTTCGAAAATGAGGTCTTCAGATTGAAATCGATTTAGAGTGTGCGCGTGAGTAGGCGTGGTTTCTCTGACATTACAAACATTGAAATGTCATTCTATTGTTATTCATCGGTCATTTTATTTCATAAAGATCGCGGAAGAATCCAGTATTACGAAGTTTTACATTGTAAGAGCGTTAATGAAGTGAGGAGGTCAATACAAACAATGAGAGGCGAAGAAAAGAAAATTGTTTACTGTTTTCATTATAATGAGTAATAAAGTCAATATTGTTTTTCATATCCGCTGGAAAAAGCCTTAAGGGACAAATGTTGAGAAAACATACATACAAGACAAATCCAATATCCTTTTACAATCCAGGTTCCCCCAAAATGCTTTTTTTAATCCATCTAAATTCCTCTAGCGAAAGTTCTATTAAGTCCGTTTCATTACTGAATATTGAGGTACATGATCAAGAAAAGAAGAGAACTGTTCTAACTTGATTAGAAAATTTTCCACTTTGTCTTTTTATTTTCATTTTATCGTTGATATTACCACTTTAATGGAAATGGAATTCGGTTTGTATCTGTCCTTCGATGCTCCATTTGGTGCTCTATTGTGAGTGCTGTTGAGATTGTCGTCAGGATCTTCTTAAGCTCATTCTATTCTGTCGGTAGGCAGGGTACCTCTCAGAAAATCTTCGGGATGTAAAATAAACTATTTTTAAAATTATGACTTTGGCCGTTAAATCGTTACAGTTCGATATTACACCTGCTAATTTGCATGGCCGATTTCATGTATAAAAGTAGGGGTACGTTATGAATTTGGATTTTGGTTTTGTAAATATTGAATAACTTCTGCGGTTTGTAGGTCGGATAAAGACCTTGTTGAGGTCTGTATGAAGGTCAGATGCCCACGGAGAGAAAAGGGTGACGTTTATAGACCTCAGCCGTCGGTCTTGGTCTTTGAATATCACCCTGTTTCGACCTCGGTCTTTATAAAACCACCCTGTTTTCATCATTTTTCATCTAACCTTCATACAGAACTCAACTCGGTCTTTATCCAATACATAAATTTGTACATGAGAAGATAACGGGTGAGCTATTTGGCACAAAATAGGTAAAAATTCTCAAGTCATAATAGAATATCTGTTTTACGTTTGATGGAAGTATACATTGAAAGGGGGACGGAAAACTTCTGTATCATATGCAGTACGCACATTGATACAATTTCCGTCCTTTTTGTAGTATCCTTCAATCCAACAATAAAACTAGAGCCATCCATTTAATTTCTCGTAGCACAGGTATTTCTACTATTACCCGCAATAATTAATTGCATACCTTTGATTCATATCTCGATTCATTCATCTATACTGACCCCACAGATACAAACAGTCTTTATTTCATATTTTTCCCCAATTTTAAGATTTATAATTTCTTAGGGTGTTGTCCGACTACAATGCTCTTGGTATAGAATTATGAAATGATTAATAGGATACTCGTAATTAACGGATACAAAAATTCACAGTCTTTCTTACTGCCTGTGAGCTGTGTTTGATGCAGATATACCATACGATTGGGAAATAATTATAATTTGCCGAGTGAAAACTTAGTGCACCTAAGGCACATTTCAACAAATGATTTATTTTGTTTAAAAATCACAATCTAAAAGGCTTACACAAATTTGAAAAATATGAAAAAAGGAATTTCTCATGAGAAGAGAAAAATCAGAAAAAAAGGCGGAGACAATAACACAGCTCCATAGAAACACGAAAAACTACTTTATTCAATGAAAAATCTCTTGAATTCTGTGCAAATGCAGAATGTATTGAAGTCGGCAATGTTAAAAGCTTATTTGTAAAGTTTAAACATAATTGTTCAAATATCACATTAATAAATATGGACTAGAATAGGCAATATATTCGATTAGGTGATACACTCACATTTTATGTCTGGAAATCAAAGGAATCATTTCAAATTAACTCTTTCTATCGAATAATATGGTACACAATGTTTCATCGCTGGTTCCTCAAAATGTTCTACCAAATCTGTATCGATCTTACTCACCAAAGATTAATCTGAAATCAAATCTGGGCTTCACATATATATATTCTCGCAGTGGTATCAACCATATG
Source organism: Pinctada imbricata (assembly GCA_033119305.1). Classification (NCBI taxonomy): domain Eukaryota; kingdom Metazoa; phylum Mollusca; class Bivalvia; order Pterioida; family Pteriidae; genus Pinctada; species Pinctada imbricata. The sequence goes on along the minus strand of VSWD01000003.1, from coordinate 42,441,788 downwards.
TGGATTTTAAAGAATTCGAAGGAACTTTTAGAACATCTGAAATCCACTCATTTTAGTAGAGTCCATTCGATCAAAGCCTTTGATTTTTCGACGCTTTACACTACAATTCCACATTCTAAATTGAAAGAAAGACTTGCAAAAATTGTAAGTAATGCGTTTACAAGTAAGAACGGTAATTGCAAATATAAATTTATTGTTGTTAATTATGACAAAACCTACTTTGTAAAAGAAAAGTCCGATTCTGAAAATAAGTACTCTGAAACAGATATTATTCAGATGTTAAACTTTCTGATCGACAACATTTTTGTGGTGTTTGGAGGAAAGGTCTTCCAGCAAATTGTCGGAATTCCATTGGGGACCAATTGTGCCCCACTCCTTACCGACATTTTTCTTTACTCGGACGAAGCTGAATTCATTCAATCTCTGGTCTCTGAAGGGAAAAGATACTTAGCTTCTGACTTCAACTTCACTTACAGATACATAGACGATGTGTTGTCCAATCCAAAATTCTCGGATTACCTGAGCAGTACATTTTTGGTATCTATCCTTCAGAGCTTGAAGTCAAAGAAACTACAAAGACAAATAATTCTGCATTTATTTGGACATAATGTTGTCCTACGACACTGATGGTCACATGAACCCCTCACTCTATGACAAACGTGACGACTTCAATTTCAGCATTACAAACTTTCCTTTTCTGAGTAGCAACATCCCTCCATCGCCTGCTTATGGCGTGTTCATATCTCAGTTGATACGCTATGCAAGTACGAAATATAGTAATTTTGTTCTGAAAGCTAGGCGTCTTTCAGATAAGCTTCTCAGTCAGGGATATGTTTGTGACCGACTAACATCGTCACTGAGGAAGTTCTTACGGTCGATACGGGGAACTCGTCATACACTATGATGTCCCACTCTCCAGAATTGTGGGCGATATTCTGTCATAGATCATTTGAACCATCCAACCCAAGATTGTACTCTATGTCTACTCGAAATGGAAGTTACCGGATGTGACAGCGGCGGGTGTTGCATGCAAGCGGGAGATGCTTACTCTTCCTGGTCTCACTTCCATATCGGGAGTTCGCTTCTTTTCATATGGTGGAGGTTTTTGTTTGTTTACTGTGGTTCCTGTTTTGTCCTGATTTTGCATGCCTTCGGTTTCTGATTTTCTGAATCATCGATTTTGTACTGTATACAGGGATATGGTCATTATCCATATTTGTCATTAGATACAAAAAGGAGGAGATCTCTAATAGAACTTGTTTGCAAACAAAACAGCCAACGCCCCTCCCCTAAATAAACCTTATACGGAAACACAGGGGCTACCGAAGTGACGATGCAGACTAAATACAAAAGACGGTATTAATTCAACAAAACCGAATTATGGATGAAAAAACGAAGCCTCCAGTTTGTACATGAAAATAGTTGAACAATATAATTTGTGCTTCCGTTCAGCTTTTATGATGTATCAAAAACTATTAAGATCAAGTGAAATGATAGATATTTTTATACAATTGTTGTGAAAGTATTGTTCCCTTTCTTTGGGAAATCAAGAAAAGACACTTGTAATCCGTGGTCTGTGATTTGAATACCAACATATTATAGCATTATAAATACAGTAGTAACAAATATCTCTTGTTTCTCTTTCGAAGTATTTATGATAGGTATGTATATATTCTAATGTACATTGTAATACTTTTGTAACGGGCATTCTCATTGGTTGAGCGATAAAAAAAAAACTGCAAGTGGTTTCACGTTTCACTGCAGATTTTGCAATGACGTCATGCGTCCCTATGGCGACGTCGTTAAAAGCAGACGTTTTCCAGCTCCTAACTGACCAAAGCATTAGAATAGGGTTACCATACTCGCGTCGCCTCGCGGTAAAACTCAATATCTGACAGGGGATTCGCCGATACCCTGTCACTTTTTGTAAAACACACTCATAATAACCCCTAAGTAATACATTTTTTCTCTGTATACAAGCATGTACAAGAGAAGAAGTACTAATCGTAGTCCGGGAGTCAAAGACCCGGGAGGATGTGGCATAATTGTGTAAGCATCCACTAAAAGGCGAAAGGGAACCCCTGAATGGAGACAGCACCAGGTGCCAGGGAGTAGCGAGCGTCCTCTGACTGCACACAACAACCGCCGCGAATGCAATAATTATAGAAACTGTTACGTCTTCAAAGGCATAGCATTCAGAACATATAAATCTGCACCATGGACAAGACATGCACGTTTCCGGTACTTAAGCCCCCTACACAATCTCGCCACTACTTCGCTACGACTTTAAAATAGATCTATCCGTGGAAGTCGGGACGCAAAATATTTGGTGAACCATGAAACAACGACTCTGATACGAATTAGTACGAGTTGATACGAATCCAGTACGGATATCCAAGGATTAATACGGATAGCGTCTCAATTTTGTAACGGTTTGCTACTACACGCGTACAGATAGACGGTTAGGTTCGGATTAATACGTATTGTCAAGGCTCGTTCGCAGATGGTCATGATTTTTGTATTGACAGCAACGACTCGAACAGGGATAGTTACGACTTCAGTACGGATTGGTATGACTGACTTGAATCTTCTATGTAGTTTTACAACATAGCTATTCACATAAACACCCACGGTATCCTATATTTTCAAGATTAGTTTGAAAACAGATGCGGGGTTTCATACACGTCTTCACAACATTATCTGAAAATAAATATAGCTGAAGTATTACGCGCAAATACTATAGTGACAGAAGAATGCAAGAATTGATAAAAATACAAAGGCTAAATCCATAGAAACCGTACGTAGCATTTCCTTATCGAATCCATGGAAACTCGTAACTATCCGTAGGAGAGTCATTATAATCCGTAGAGCTGTTTTAATCATCAAGTACGAATACTACGTATGCTTAAATTACCGCGACCCGTAGCTATGGGTGGCCCGATCTGTGAAAGTGTGAAGGGGACATTAATCCTTGTCAGTGATCCCCAATCCAAACAATGAAACATGACCAATATGGCCAAATGATACTGAATGACGGGTTGGTTGGGATATGATGCTATTAGATCCACTTTTCAAATAAATCCGGTATTGACCAAATAAGTAGAGGACGGGTAAATTGAAGAGGTCACACTCAAGAATGTTCATAATATTAGACTTTTTCACCGTGACGAACTTCGCACTTCGCACTTCGAACTTCGCACTTTAATTTCATAAGTTGGTCAACAAAAAAAGCGCGCCAGTTGTACAGGAAGTCCAATATATCACTCCATTGAGCATACTGATCAAAATGTAGATGAATCCGCTTATGAGTTTATACGCAAACGACAGCTACGCCGCTTTTTCTTCAATGTTCGAAGTGCGAAGTACGAAGTGCGAAGTTCGTCACTATGAAAAATGTCTAATCATCCTTGATAGGCAAATGTTCTTTGTAGCGACCGTAGAACTTCAGCAATATCTTAAAATCAGACATCTGCATATTAATTTTCAGGAATCGTACCAAGGAGACGGTGTCAGAAAACATTTGGGCAAAGCAATGGTGTTTTTCTCGTATCTGACTGCTCAAACGGAAGTGAAGCACACCACCATCATGGAGATATCTGGAATGAATTACCAGTTACCGGGAGGGACTCGACCGTCTACAAGAATATACACATTGCACTGTGTAACGGTCAGTCAGAAATTCTGGCATGGAAAATTGTTTTTCATCTAGAATACTGTAATGAAGGCCTTGATCTGAATTCGATAAAAAATAAATCTGACGTTGAAATTGCTAGCATGTACATACGTTTGGGTTGTGAATACATAGTGCTGCCACCTTACGGTACCACACCTAGGTTTTGCATACCTTTCTTTCAAAATGATAGCCAGTGTAATGGGCCAAAAATGCCCGTTTCGTCACCAATCGGACCTTTCAGAAACAAAGAATGCTGTCGGCGATTTATTGAAGGATGCGATGATATTTGTGTTGGAAAGGCAGTTACTTCTCTTCAGCAGTTCGAATCTAGAGCATGGAGGACAATGAGTGCACTTTTTCAATTTTCAACGTATGATGGATGGAAGGTATGCTATAATTTCTTTTTATTTTGTTTTCATGTAAGAGAAATAGGGTTTCCCCACTGTGTCTGTCTCCTTGGTGTTTTCTCACTTAGTGTTGTTTTGCTGTTGGTGCTGCAAACAAGTTGTGCTGCAGATCCGCTCCTTTCATGTAAATTTATCTGTTCTTAAATGATACCATCGAATTAAACTTTAAGTTGATAAAAAACTGGAAGCATCACTGAGGAGGATTAAGCTGGGTTCGTACTCCAACCGTTATAGTTTTTCCCTTATATGCAGCAGTCTATGTATAACGTTTTACAATGACTGGTGGCAGACGAGCCAGCACATTGAAAAACGCAGACCAAATGTCTCTAATGCCAAAAGAACAAAAGATGAAGCAATCTATCAATGTCCACACCCATCATATAGTATATATTCTTAGTGAAAATGTGATGATGTTATAAGGAGGTACCCTTATGTTTGGAGCCATATCTTGATCATTTATAAAATTGTATACCTCTGTGTGATTTTTTCACCATCTATATATATTATCTTACGAAAAGATGCAATATGAAGAAATTCAATCCGTTGCTTTTTGCAAACAGCGGGATATGCTATATATCATTTGTCGAAAATATGATAAAATTATAAGGGGTACCCTTATATTTGGAGCCATATCTTGATCATTTATGAAACTCTGTACCTGTATGTGATTTTGTCTTCATCTACATACGTAATCTTATGAAATATTACAAAACGAAAATAAAAATTTTCTGATTTTTTATGCAAAAAGTTGGATTAAGTATATATTATTTGTAAAAAATGTGTTAAAATCATCATTACGTTTGAGACATATCATATTTAGATTTGTGTTAGAATATCATTTTATGTCTTATATTTCTTCTATATGACTTGTTATCATAAAGTAAAAGAAAACAGATAAACATATTCTTATCATTACTGAATTTGAAGGGTTCAAAAACATATGCTAGATATATGATAGTCCTCTATCGAAATATGCAAGGATATCTTTCTCTAATGTGCTGTATCTTTTATATAAAAAATACATATCTATGTCTGTGTTTTATCTCTCATTTGGACCATTGTGAATACAAATTTCATCTCTTAAATCTATGAGTAGGCACCTACCTTAAATACCCGAAACACGTGTCTGGTGCATGAAAATTTTGTTTGAAGTTGGTCTTCAAATGGTATAGAGTTCACTTGGAACATTTTCTTATGATTGTCATATTCATAATGCGCAGTGAACACTGCAAAGTTGTTTTCTTTGGTGTTTGTCCTTTTCTGCTGTCATAGAATGATTGGTGATATTTTACGTATGCATTATGTACAAATAAAAGGGAAAAGAGCTATTCAAACATCTTTATCATAATTTTACTACAAATATTACAAAATCAATAACAAACAATTTCTTCCTGAAGAATTTACAAGTAGTCAATGTCACCAAAATCTAACTTCAAGCCAGTTTCATCCCTTTACTATGGTCACTTTGCGCAACATTTATCAACAACCGCTAAGGGGCTAAAGTCTCACGGCGGGTCAAATTTGGATGACAATATTAGACCAATTATAAATCCGTTTTCGATACTCCTAAATGGGATGTTAAAGTGGTATGTTTGAATCCCATATAATAGCATTTTGTTCTGTAAGATGTAAAGATGTTCTTTAGAAGGAAGACATTATAAATCGTCTTGCCGTCAATACGAAGTTATTATACTTTGAACTTGTTCTTGAGTAGAAGTGTATGTAAAAGATCTCAAGAAGACCACAAGTCTTGACCAGGGTGGAACACAACGTAATGATTGTTGCAAACAAATTATAAAAGTATCAGGCAAAATGTCTTCAATGCAAAATTTCGATTATATATTGAAGCACTTTCAGTTAATATGTATTTAGATATAACAGAATAAAATATAGATTTATATCCTTCATTCTATTTGATAAGTCAGACATACAGAGATCTAGAAGATTTTTCAAAGTAGGTGCATGTACCTTCATCCTTGTTAAGGACATATACTGTTTATTCAGTTTTAAGATAGATATCCTTTAGATATGAATCAGTTTCATCTTATTGTATGTAAAAGTGATCTGTAGTAACATTTGATGAGGTTACCGTAGGAAATATTGAAGTTGAATACGACATCAACAACAAGCGACAGAGGCAGGCGCAGCTAGAATAACTCTCTGTGAATGGATGTCACATCCTACACTTAACGGAGTATTTCTTGTCACATTCAGTGTTGTTTGTGATGATTTCAAAATAGACCACACATAAACAGTACACAGTATAAGAAAAATCCATAAACTAACGCTGTCAACATTTCATGATTTCACCGCGCTGCAACTGACTCAAACGGATAACAGAAATGGGAATACATTCCGCAAACACAATTTGTTCCAAACAGTCAACATATAGAGAGTAATGAATAACTTGTTTGGTCATATTTGGTCATTATTCCATTGTTAAATTTCTAATTTTCAATACTTGATATATCACAATGCATTAATTTATGACATTTCAGTCATACTGAATAAGCGTGACGTTGCCATGGGGACACTCCTGCTGCTCCTTTCTAAAATTAACTCCCCTCCATAACGCGCATTATATCAAAATAAATGCATCAGCCATTGTAATTTATTTCTGCATAAACACACAAAATAAGACACTTATTCTATATATATGCGCTTTCAAAGCCAAAAATAGAACAAAGAAAGCTCCCAATTCTAATTTCACAAAATAAGACACTTATTATATACATTATATGATTGAAACGAGGAATTTGAAACCTTTCCGTACATACCTTTTGGTAAAATAACATAAAAATTTTTATTTCAAAGAACTTCATAATGGAAATCGGTGTTATCTTTCTTTGTACGTCAGAAATACAGTGTACTCTTCGATGTGAAGATTCAAAATTTTGGACATGTCCTTTTAGCTTAATTTCGTCATAATTTCTTATGATTTAGATTTTCTCTGTTTCGGTGGTCATCATTGATGAGGGATACTTTGTTGAAACACGCATATGGCGGACTGAAATTAATGATACAACATACATTTAAAATCATTATTGATATTATAATCCGTTTTTTTTTTTTATAGGACGGATCTGCTCTAGTTTTGGAAGAATCGCCCTCGCTGGTTGTTTTGAAAAACATCCAAATAAGAAGATTTCTTACTGCTACAACCACAAATGAACAAAGTGAAATCGAATGGAGGCGAGTTTTCAAGGTATATGAGCTTTGTTATAAAATGGCTCTGGAATTTGATGCAGTGACACTGAACTTAAATATTCCAATTACTTTCATTCAACGGGAGGGAGTTGAGGGTGGTCAAATAAGTGTCGAGTTTACAATAGAAATAGAGAAGGAATTCAAATCTCACGAACAAGTGTTTGACGCTATCAATTGGATTGATGAGCATAAAATCAAATACACTGAAGATAATGGAAATACATCAATAGCAATTACCTTCAGTGTTTCTAACAAGCTATCTCACGATAACAAATTATGCCAATCGTCCAACTATGTTTGTATCTATTTCAAGTTACCTAATAATCTGTATGTAGATCAGTATAATGTTGTCAAGAGGCTTTCAGAATATAACGATTTTCCAGACAGAAATTGTAACGATATATCATGTAATATTCATATTTTGAATAACAGTAGCTCTGTATCCGTTTTCTGTAATACGGTTTCCAACTTCGAAATTCAAAAGCAAAAGAAAAAGTTTATTTTTACATTTATTAAGTATATCCTACAATTCATTTCATGCATATCAGCCATTGGTATCATACATATTCATCGACGAAACAGCGTGAGAAGTACCGTTGTAGGATTTTTATTTCAAACAATCATATTCATGATTTTATCAAATCAATTGATTTCAGCTTTTTCACATTTTTACACGAATGTAATCATGTGTAAATGGATTGCTCTTATTTCAAACATATTAAGCATGATATTCTATTGCCTTTCAATACACTGCTGTGCTTTGTTGATCATTTTTATGATTGCCTTCAAAAACCATGGTAACCAAGAAGTTTTCCAATGTAGAACTCTTCATTTCATAATGATAGGACTAACAATTATAATATCATGTTTTATAATCGTTTCGATACGCATTTTCTTTGACCGTGTCGATGAACACGCAGTGTGCATGGACACCCTTTTGGCTAACGATTCATATAACTATGTCTTCACCGTTATCAACATATTACTTCTTGTAGTCTTGACTGTGAGTTTCGTTACCTATTACAGAAAAAGACAGGGAGCGTATATGTTGCAACAGTTCTTCATTTACCTTAATTGCCTTCTTCATAATCTGGATGATCCAATTCATTATTATTCTTTTAATGTATCTAAATGAGTATGTCGACTCTAACTTATTAGGCTTGATTATTCATATTTTGTTCAGCTTAAAAATCCCTTTCATCTGGTTGACTTTTCCTTTCTTTCAATGCTAATAATTATTTAGGGAGTATTTAGTATTTTTACTAATTTTTGACCTCGTGACCTCGACCTTCACCTTTGACCTACTATTCAAAAACTTTAACATTGGGAATAACTTTTGAAAGGTAAGTGATAGGGCTTTGATATTTCACATGTGTATTCCTTGTGACAAGACCTTTCCAATGATACAAAACTTTTGACATCGTGACCTTAACCTTGACCTTTGACCTACTTTTCAAAAACTTTAACATTGGGCATAACTTTTGAATGATAAGTGATAGAGCTTTCATATTTCACATGTGTATTCCTTGTAACAAGACCTTCCATTGATACCAAAATGTTTGACCTCATGACCTTGACCTTTGACTTACTTTTCAAAAACTTTAACATTGGGCATAACTTTTGAATGGTAAGTGAGAGGGCTTTGATATTTCACATATGTATTCCTTGTGACAAGACCTTTCTAATGATACCAAAATGTTTGACCTCATGACCTTGACCTCTGACCTACTTTTTGAAAATTTTAACTTTGGGCATAACTTTTGAATGGTAAGTGATTGGGCTTTCATGTTTCACATTTGTATTCCTTGTAACAGGACCTTTCCAATGATACCAAAATTTTTGACCTCTGACCTTGACCTTGACCTTTGACCCACTTTACAAAAACTGTAACATTGGGAATAACTTTTGAATGGTAAGTGATAGGGCTTTGATATTTCTCATGTGTATTTCTTGTCACAAGACTTTTCCATCGATACCAAAAATTTGTAACCAAGTGACCCTGACCTTAACCTTTCACATACATGTACTAAACAGAAAATAGTGTTTATACTATCAAAGATGCCACCGGGGGCATTCGTGTTTCACAAACACAGGCTTTATTTTCATTCTGTGTGGTTTGCAAGACTTCCGTGTTGACATGTCATCCAATTGAATATATCTTGATCATCAAGTGCATTACACATATGGACAATGACCATATCCCAATACACAGTACAAAATCGATAATTCAAAAAATCTCAAACCGAGGGCATACAAAATCAGGATAAAACAGGAATCAGAGCAAACAAACCAAAAAACTCCAACACGTGAAAAGAAGCGAACTCCCAATACAGGAGTGATATCATAATGCTTTATGATATCATCAAATTAATTCATGCCGATTCACTTCTTAGTTGGTTTTCAGTAATTATGCCTTATATTTGTTAGAAACCTAATTTCATTGCGTCTTGGATTGCATATATCATCTGGTCACCATTATTTCTATTCTGTTAATATATTTCTTCGTTGATCACTTAGCTCTCTTCTTTTTCTTATATTCACAATACTGCTCTGTTTTATTAGATAACAAAAAATGAACATAAAAGAAAGGAGGGGATCTCCAACAACACTAGGTTGCAGCACCCACAGCAAAATCCCAAAACACCCATGCAAAAAACACAGAACAGATAAAGCACAAACACATGTTGTTAAATTAATATGTGTATTTATTAAGTAAAGTTCATATATGTATGTAGTCATTATACATGGATAGAAAACACACAAATATATGTTGTTGAATTAATATGTGTAGATATTCAGTAATATTCATATGTGTATATAATGATTATACATGGATAGAAAACACACAAATATAAATGTATGTTGTTGAATCAATACATGTATGTGTACATATTCTGTAAAGTTCATATGTGTATATAATCATCATACACGGACAGAAAACACACAAATATATGTTGTTGAATCAATATGTGTACATATTCTGTAAAGTTCATATGTGTATATAATCATTATACATGGGTAGAAAATACACAAATACATGTTGTTGAATTGATATGTGTATATATTCAGTAAAGTTCATATGTGTATATAATCATTATACATGGACAGAAAACACACAAATATATGTTGTTGAATTCATATGTGTATTTCGGTTAGTATTTGTATATATTCATGAAAAATGTAGTTGTGTTTATATCCCTGAACAATGAACAGTAACATACACCAAAACACGGATTAATTTTCCATTCATATGTATATATATATATATATTCATTTAAGTTGATTTGTGTATATATTCATTTAAATGGACAGAAATGTATCAACCATTTAATGTTTTATTGTATGACATGTGTATAGATTTGTTACTGATGAACAAATAAGCACACAAAGAAATGGTATTGCATTACATGTGTATATATTAATTAAAGGATGTCGTATCATACTGTGTCATGTCTTATAATGATTTTGAATACAACATGGCTTATATAGAAGAAAAAAATAAACATCTGGTTTCATTGACGAGAGAACTTTGTTGCAGTGAAAAATAGCAACAAAACTCAAGTGCAAGATTGACCGATAATTGACATGACCATTTAGATGATCATCAAAGAAGTACAAAACAATCGAGTAGGTACATGTACTTGGCAAATCATTAGTATTTCCATTGGATCGGAATGAATAACTACCCAAAGTGAGACCAGGTACCCGGGGAGAGTTAGCGTCATCTGGTTACATGGAACACGCGTCGCAACAGCTCCGTGAAAACTTGTCAAATTCGGTGATTGTCTCGATGTACATATTGATGTAATCAAAAGTACATCCGGACTGAATCCCTGCGAGGACAAACGTATATTGAAACGGCCTAAAGTGCAAGCTGGGAATACCGCAAATAAATGTCATTAAAATCAAGATGCAGGGAAATACTGACGTCAAGAACATACACGTAAAGGTAAGCACAAGATGGCAACACGGAAAATGGATGACATCACTTAAGTACAAAGGGAGACAATGCTGAATTGCAATCCGCTATATCTATAAGCTGATACTACTTAAACTTAACATTGTCAAGAAAAAAAGAAGGGTTCAGTTCTGCTGCAAAAGGGCAGCCGTCTTCTAGGCAGAATGTTAAACGTCTTCTAATTCAATAGCATCATTTAAGAACAGATACATTTTCAGCATGGACCAGACATGCACGTTTCGGGTACTTAACCCTCGTCAGTGATCCTCAATCTAAACAAATCTTCATTCAAAATGCTGTCCATCAAGCACACATGTTTCGGATTTATCCTCGTCATTTGTACTTGAAGCCAATATTATTTAAAATGGAAAGAACGATTGAATTTAATTTCATAATTCAATATTGCGAAGAGTTAAACATAATTATTTAATTATTTTCAATCAATGATGGTCCAACACATCACATATTGCCCACATTCGCGGTCAATAAGTGTTTTGTTACACCTTTCGTCAATATAATTGCAACTATTGGACGGCCCGACATGTTTACATTCATTTTCAAGACGTTGTAAGAGAAAAAATGTATAAATCGCGGTTCGTACTTATACATAAAGTATTGAAATAAGGTACAACAAAACACATTTTTACTTTAATTTGGGTAACATATGCTTAGTTGAAGCTTAAGACAAAATTATTTTATCTACGGGTCCAACAGATCATACGTTGTCCTCTAATATAACATTGACCTAGCGCCAAAAAAAATCATATTAAATCTTAGAGTGCCTCCGTTTACATTGAAGCATACATTATGAATTATATACCTCGACAATGACTAAATTGTAGTAATCGCAGAATCTTACACATATACAATATCCACAATAAATTACAGAAAAAGAACACATTCCATAAGGGCACACTTATTGGCAAACTGAGATGACAAACAAACAAAGAAAACAAATAGCGAATACATGAACCAAAAAGGAACGCTAAAAGGGAATATAAATCCATTGTCTGCAGAACAAGTAGTTTTCATAGATATAACTAAACCACCAATTCATTTTAATAGAAGTCGACTTGGTATAACTAAGCCGCATATTCTTTTTAGGAATGGGCTTCTTGGTTGTATGCGAATGTTACTAGAATGGGGGGAAATATATGGTAGCTGCAATACTACATCGGAAAGGAGGAGAAATCATCAAATTTCAAAATTACAATAAGGAAGTGTCAATATTTCCCTTGATTCCCCTAATGACAAATATCGATAATGACAATATCCCTGTATACAGCACAAAATCGATAATTCAGAAAATCAGAAACCGAAGGCATATAAAATCAGGATAAAACAGGAACCAAGGCAAACAAACAAACACCTCTACCATACGAAGGATATGTAAGATGCCAAATAAGGATAATGAAGATGGATATGATGAAGTAAGTATAATTGCCTCTTTTGACAGAGTTTAACTACACGGACTTCTGTGGTCTTAAACCATCGTAAAACTTATTTTTTCAAATTAATTTTCTGGATATGACTTTTGAGCACGGCCCAAGTGACGGGTTTGCCAGAAATAAGTAGAAATATTTACTCTCCCAGTCATCTGATAGCCTCTCCGTTTGGAATTCAATTTTGCTTTCTTTTGCTATTTCGAAAACTTTCCATTTCACCGAAAAACATCATCGAAATTAAAGATGGTTAACATCTGAGCACCATCCCTTCAATGCTATTTTTGCTTCTTTGTTTTTTTTTTTTTTTTTTTTTTTTTTTTTTTTTTTTGCTATTTCAAAAACTTGCCATTTCACTGAAAAATATCATCGAAATTAAAGGAGATTAACATCTTAGCACCATCCCTTCAATGCTATTTTGAACATAGATTTTATTTGGATATGCTACTGAATTGACCCTACAGGAAATTTGGAGCCGCGCACTCTCTGTAAAATAAAGGCAGAAATTTAGATTCTAAACATAACACAAGGGCGCTAGTGAAATTAATTTGGGCTGCATATTAAAAGTACTTTGGCTGGAAGTATCACTGATGAGAACTTGACATTCGAAACACGTGCATGAAAATTGGTTTGAAATTTTCTTCAAGAAGGTATAGAGTTGGAACTCTTCCGAATTATTTGCAAAATGTTTAACTTGCTTTCATTATTGATGCGAAAATATTTTCCTTTTTTTTCTACTCTATTTCGATGTGAGGAACTTCATTGTTCCCCTGTGTTTCTATTCTAGAAGTATTATGTTTGGCAGGCAATTGGATTTTTGCATTCTAATTTACATCTTATTTCTGCATTGATTTTTTTTCTAGGTGGCGCCGACAAAAATCATTTTTGGTATTTTTTTCTGCTTAATTCTGATACTATGGCGGATGAGCGAAACGGCCTCCTTGTTCTTTTTTCTCTCTTTTTTCATTTTCAAAGAAGCTTTAAACTTCCTTTTTGTTCTTATTTAATTAGATAGTAAAGCTTGCATCATAAATGTAACATGATTTACAAGAAACATGTATTTAAAAAATGTTTACCCTGCACTTATTAGCACGGTACCCCTTTTAAGGCATCACCTACATTGCACTCCGTACTTCCACTGAACTCTTGAGATTGAACATTAGATAAAGTTGTGCTATCGTCTGCGTCTGTTTGTCTTTTTTTTAAATTTCTATTCATTTATTTATTTATTTATTTATTTATTTTATTGTAATTATTATTATATATATATTTTTTTTTTTTTCGTTTTCATTGTTTTTTTTTAAGAATTCGTAGGCTTATTTGGGGGGAATCTGATTTCGGGTTTAGAGTTTTACTTTCATTCACTGACACTATTAGTTGTGCTGTCCAAACACATAATTGGTATATCTATTATTTTCTGCCATATGTTCTGTTTAGTCTAATGTCGCATGACTATTTTTGACACTGATACTTTTTTCTACAAAAAACACATTCATTTTTTGTCAAATTTGCTCATTCACTGACCTGCAAAACAAAAAAGTATGACCTTGAACAAACGTCCTCACCATAATTATTGGTGTGAATGTGTTTAGATATATGAGCGTAGTTTTGTTTCGATGCCATAGAAAGACAGATTATATAAACTAATAACATATAAATTGCAATATAAACATTGTGCTAAATGTTGCTATTGTAATCATATTTAGTACTGTTTCCAGTGAAAAGGAAGCATTTGTCCAGACAACTTTTCTATTTTTATTTCACAAACAATACTTTAATTATTGAATATCTGTATTAAATCTTAAATATCGATTTATTTATGAAATTTCAAACCATAAAAATAAAACCCCCAAGCAATTAAAACAGGGTCTCTCAAATCTCTTTTGACTTACTCTTGATCCGCTATATATAAGGCATAGATATGAAGTGTGAAAACCCTGATGATTTCATAAAATCATAAAGACAAAAACTCTTCGTCATTGCAACTGATAAATGAATCCGTTTTCATCACAGCAAAGGTTACCAAAACGCTACATCCTTCGAAATATCCGAATGCTTCAAAGCTGGTAACCATGGCAATGGTAATCTTCTCTACACACAAAACTTAATTTTCATCTAAGCCCCTAACAATGTATGACATGCCGTGGCAACTTGTTATTGGTTCTTTATATCTTATAGAGAATCCTTAACTGTCAATTTCACCTATTTATGTTGTTTAATTTGACATAATGCCTCAGTGTTATGAGAATCTATCTGAAACCATTCAATCACATTTACTCAAAATGCATCTATCTTTTTCTTAGTATGTTTCTACGTGTAAAAGATAATATTATTCATTTGCAATAATTGAATAATTTACATGTTCTTAAATATGGTCAAATAAGACGAAAGGGTCAAGCGTTCATGAACATTTAGACTACATACGTGTATATGGATCCGGCTGGGATGGACAAAACGCTGATAAGTTTAGAATAGTGCAGAGTAGTGTCAAATGCTTTCAGGAAATTGCCACGAAAAGTTTGTTTCTTTTCGGTAAGTGTTACGATTTGAGAAAACTTACAACTTTAGCTCCGTTAATTACTTTATAGTTAATGTGGAGAGGGAATCCCTTTTAACGAAAGATCTATACTCTTTACGGTGTTACATCAAGTGAACATTACTTATTATAAATTTGTGCAATGGAGTATTCTCGCAATCCAGACAATGTATCATAATTTTTTTATTTTTTGCAAAGAGAAACTGGGAGATCGGGGAAGATAGTAATAAAGGATTAAAAATCTTGAATAGGAATAGTCAAGTGTTTTTATTACACGATTACCTCTTTAACTTGAATAAAAGATAATTTTGCAGATAACATAATTTACAAGTTACATTCCACTTCGTAACCTGGAGAAAAACTTTAAAGTGTATGATGATGTTACAATAGCTTTGCCGCGTTATATGATTTTTGTCTCTTATTGAGACGTTGTGTCTTATAACTCATGGTAATATCATTTGTTAAAAAGAATATCAAATCATGTTCATCTTACTTCGTTTTGCGGTTTTGCTGTCTTGTTTGTGTGTGGTCATCTGACAGTGAGGATGATGTTTCACACCACAATTGTACGTTCTTCGAGACCTATGGAAAATCGGAAAAGTGGGAGGGTTGTGCGCACGTAATCAAGGTTTACCACACCTTCTGCTGTTTTCATGGCAGATGGCCGTCCTGGGTCGGCACCGGTTACCCATTGGTCTCGTTGGTTTATATACACGTAGTCTTTTGTGTTTGTTGTTTCTGTGATGTGCGTTGGTGTTCTTTGTCCCTTTTGCGTCTCTTTTTTTTTGTTTTTTTGTTTTGCATTGGGTGTTTTGGGGTTTTGCTGTGGCCTGGTGTTGTTGGAGATTCCCTCCTTTGTTTCACATACATTTCTTGGCACATGCGTATGTGTTCCGCTATAATCATTACGAAGGTCCATTCAGGATTTTCTTCTCAGTCTGAAACCAAGGAGTGCCACCTTCGTGACATAGCTCTGTGTTTAGCAGGCTCTTTATCATGCATTAATGCCATTTTAGATTTTCGCTCTTTTTATATTAACTATTTCTATTTCCTTTCTTTTGACATAGAACGTCACTGATGATACATTATCTATTTAAGATTTTCGATTTTCTTATATTCACATTTTCTATTTCCTCTCTTTTGACAAAGAGAATCACTGATTATACATTGTCTATTAAATGCGCATAAGGTGCATTACATTTTCCAGTGCGAACACATATTTCAATATGAAAATGTTCCCTAAAATGTTAAATTGTTTCAACTCATGTGGTGCAATATACAATTCTAAATTGAAAGAAAGACTCGCAAAAATTATAAGTAATGCGTTTACAAGTAAGAACGGTAATCGCAAATACAAATTTATTGTTGTAAACTATGACATAACCTCCTTTGTAAAAGAAAAGTCCGACTCTGAAAATAAGTACACTGAAACACACATTATTCAGATGTCAAACTTTCTGATCGACAACATTTTTGTGGTGTTTGGAGGAAAGGTCTTCCAGCAAATTGTCGGAATTCCAATGGGGACAAATTGTGCCCCACTCCTTGCCGGCATTTTCCTTTACTCGTATGAAGCTGAATTCATTCAATCTTTGGTCTCTGAAGGGAAAAGATACTTAGCTTCTGACTTCAACTTCACTTACAGATACATAGACGATGTGTTGTCCATCAATAATCCAAAATTCGCGGATTACCTGAGCAGTATCTATCCTTCGGAGCTTGAAGTCAAAGAAACTACAGAAACAAATAATTCAGCATCCTATTTGGACATAATTTTGTCCTACGACACTGGTGGTCACATGAGCACCTTACTCTATGACGAACGTGACGACTTCAATTTCAGCATTACAAACTTTCCTTTTCTGAGTAGCAACATCCCTTCCACTGGATGTAAAATTATCTTTACGCGGCCACGTAAAGCTAGCGTAAAGATAGCGTAAAGACCGGAGGATCTTTACGCGGACTTTACATGCCCGCGTAAAGAAGCGTAATGACCTGGATTCTTTAAGTTATCTTTACGCTTTCTGTACGCTTTCTTTACACATACAAACATCTTTGATAATTACGTTTTTGTACACATCTATACTGTTGCCAACCGACAAATAAGATATTATCTTCTAAATAAAAAAAAAAAAAGAAAAAAAAACAATCATTTTTGAAATGTTTAAATGAGGAGCTGTTATCCTTGACAGAAGCTGCTATTACATGATTAAAATTGAAAATGGGGGATAATTTGTTGAAACTATAATCAAAGAAAACTAATATCCAGTAGTTGCGTTTATTTCAGTATGTGTATTTTACCTTCGGTAGGAAGAGGTTTTTTTTTCTCTTTCTTTTCGTTTGTTATATTTTAGGTTTCCTTTAAATACTAATGAAAATAAATTTAAATAGGAGAATCAAAGTAAATCTTACAAATATATATTGGAAAGAGTCCTTGTTGACACTTCACCCCTCGCATCTATGTGTGAGGGTGAATTAACAGTCGGAGGGTGTCATTTACCCGGGGAAAAATACAATCGATAACGTACCACGTCACCTGACCATGTTTTCGTAACATAGGATGATCGTAACTGTTACTGTAACATTTAAACATACGCGTAGATGTACACATGTACGTCCTAGTTTTCTTTTGTACGTTATTTTTTCGATCATTTTTTAATTATTCATGACAAAAGGAGTGGCACATGCACTCCTCAGAATTAAGGAGAAAAAAAAAACGAAAATAAAAAACTATCGGGGAAAAAAACAAGTTATCTATTCTGAAAGCATACAGGTACGTGCTTAAAGTATACCTTAGTATCGATAGAAATACTCCAAAATTAACTGAATCCCATAGAATAGCAATTTGAACTTTTAATTTATTCTTTCCTTTTATGTCGTTTAACTTTATTTATCGTCTTCAAATGGTATCATTTTGATACATACTTATTGGATATTAATAATATTTTTGTATTAGTTTGTAGAGAAAACAAAGACATTAAATGACAAAGCGTAACGGTAGATATGAAAAAGATTCTCACATTAAATCGAGAAAATTTATTTTATTATTTTATTTAAAGTATTGGCAAAAATTGAATAGCGAATCACTGAGTAAATCACGCATATGATATTTTCTGAGACGTTTTTATTCCTCACCCTCACCCTCAACCATTCCCCCTCGCTCCTTAAGTCCTACGTATGAAGGGGAACGATTGAATGTTATCTACATTGATTTTATTTAAAGCATCACCAAAGCATCACAATTCCCGTCGGGCTTTTGATTTGGCGAAGATTACCTTTGTATTTTTAGCTTATTCGATATACAAAAGAGAAAAAAAAAAGATATTTGGCCAGAAAATAAGTATACAATTTCATACATTTAAAAAACAGATTTTCAACGTTTGGAATTAAACAGTTCGTCTACAAGGTGGAAATATTGTTTTGATGATAGGTGTGAATGGGGTCCTCTATAAGGTCTCTTTCGTACTAATTAGTTACATGTTATGATGACATGTACCTGATTTACCTGTACAGGTAGAATGCTATTTAAAGAATGTAAACAAATAAAGTTAATTTATTTTCAAATCGATAATAAAAGTATTTATATAGAAAGAAGAATAAAAAGAGAGAAAAAAGAATAGATAGAAGAGAAATAATTGAAATAGAGAAAGAATAGAAAGAAAGAAAGAATTTAAAGAATAGAAAGAAATAGGACGGAAAGAGAAAAAACGGAGGAAAAACAGACAGAAAATCTTAAATGACATTTGAAATGCTCGCTTGCGAAGATAATGTAAAAAAAAACACACACACATATGTAAATAAACTACGTACATCTTGAGGAGATGGACAATACATCATTAGAAAATCGGATACCCCCGCCCCACCCCACCCTCTAGTCAGCTAGATTCGCTTACGCGTCTCCCGCGGGTAATCAAAGGCGCGGTCATATCTTGTGATGTGTGGTTGACACGACCGGATGTTTATTCGGCAATGGACATAGAGAAAGTCGATACTTTATTCAATCCATTGGCGGATCTGAGATATTTTTCAGAGCGGGAGGAGGGGTTGAACATTTAGGATTTTTAAAAGGGGAGAGGGCCTTACGCGACTGTTTATAAACAATTTATGTAACATCTAGTTTTGATTTCTTTTTATTCATTTCTTTGTTTCTTGATTTTAAAGAAATTTTGTTAACGTTGTATTTCTAGAATATCAATGATGTAACAAAAATAATAATAAACCGAAAGCAAAAAACCCAGAAAAGAAATAAACAAACAAAACAAACACCCCCCCCCCCCCCCCCGAAAAAAAAAAGAAACAAACAATAGTAAAATCATTAAAGATAGCCAATGACAGTCTTATTTATTGAAATGCATTGAAATATTAAACTTATAATTTTTTAGGGAATATTACGTCAAATGGAAGTTTTTTTTCGTAATTTTTCTGTTTACCTTATTTAAATGGAAAATCCTACACCTAAACAAGAAAACATTATTATGGTTTTTTTATAGGGAGTCCAACCCGACAGAAGGGATCCAGGTTTTGAATTTCAAGATAAAAAGTAAAATAGTTGTTTTATCTGTAAATTCCGCCTTGAATCTAAAAGAAAGGAGGTGATAACCCTACCGATTGACGATACCATATTCGTATACTGTTCAAGTGTTTTGAATTAGGCTATGTACTATATGTATTTACACCCGCCCTAATTAAATGTTGATTTGGGTTGCCTACCCGCGGCGAAATGAAAGAGAGCTTCCGTTAATGCAGTATATACCTGTTCTGAACTTGATCCACTATGAATTATCCTAATGGAAGGTTTAACATCAACTTGATAAACTTTGAGTTTTACGGTACATGGTAGCATAATAGCATTTCTATTTTTCACTTTTTTACATAATCCCCGACTATTTAAAATTTGTAACAAAAATTAAATAAATCAATAAATACATCGATAGATAAAAAAGAATAAATAAACGCATGTTCAAATATATCTTTCTTCTTTCTTAATTTTCTCAAATACTACTTTAATCATTTTAAGAAGCGTAAGCGGTGAAGCCGGAGGTAGCTTATTCTGTTTTAACTAACTTCATAATTATGCGGTAATATTTTTTGTGATTTTATCAATCAATCATTAATTTATTTTTTCCTTCTGATTTAAAAAGAAAATTAACAAAATGTTAAATCGACCTGAAGCTACTCTCGTGCATTTATGTCACATACCGTTCAATATCCGGTGAATTATTGGTCGATTTCAAGAAATCGACCTTACTAGATTTGTAGACCGGATGCTGTCAATAGGAGAAAGTTCCTAATTGAGTCCGTCAGATTCAATAATGCATCATTGAATTATCCTTATGAAAGAAACGTTTTCATGACTTACAAGTGAAAAACACGTGACCAGAGACAGGTATTCCCATGACCCCCCACTTTCATGACTAGTGAAAAACATGTGACCAGAGACAGGCATTCCCATGACCTCCCACTTATTTATCCACAACACAAAAATAGGACATGTCGTCATGACCAATTAGTCAGTGAACCCTATGCCTTCAAAATTCCTATGGACGACATTTCTGGATCCTTGGATCCTTTGCAACTAAGAAATACGCGATCACAACGTATCAGGGGTGCCAGTGGCTAAAAAGGTTCTAACCGTTCATCCGACTAAGCTTTTTCTCGTTAAGGATATACCACTTTGTTTGTTTGTTTATTTTCTTACCTAAGACAAATTGATAAATGAAACAAAGAATTTAATGAGCGATAAAAAAAGTCGACAAGACTGTACGAGTCACAAAATTTGAACTTTTTAGAAGTTTCCCCTTATTTCCCTCCAAATTCAGAGGCGGATCCAGCACCCCCTTTCGACGAAAAAAAAATTATTGTGGGATTAAAGAGATGTTGATATCGACCAAGCTTTTTTGGAAAGCTAATACTTGTAATATACAAGGTTAACCCCCACCCGCCAGCGGCGAAGTAGCGAGGCTATTTATAAATTACATAAACAAAGGTAATATCGGGTTTAAGAATAGTGATGACCGATATATTGATTTACAAACTCATGAAACTGTGAACCTTTTTAGTACTAGTTAGATTCAATGTGATTACTTACATATAAGCTTTAGTAACTGATGAATATTCGTAAGAGGCGCGGTAGTTAAGTGGGTAAAGTCGTGGACTTCAGATTCCGTGGGCATGGCTGGGAGTAGGATCGAATCCGTGCGGGTTTTGTTGATGGTTATTTTTCTTTTTTCGTTTTTTTTTTGTCAAACAACCATTACAAAATACGTCTTTATTTCTCTCAAATTGGATAAAGTTTAAAGAAAATAAAAGAATAAAATGTAAAAGTGACAGAGAGCTGCGTAAAGAATCCAGGTCATTACGCTCCTAAACGCTCGATGTAAAGGTTGCGTAAAGATAGTGTAAATATACGTAAAGCTCGCGTAAAGCTGACTTAAAGGTACCTTTACGCTATCTTGACGCTCTCTTTACATATCCTTTACACGGAGCGTAAAGATTTACTTTCATCTTGTGTTCATCGCCTGCTTATGGCGTGTTCATATCTCAGTTGATACGCTATGCCAGAGCAAGTACCAAATATACGGATTTTGTTCTGAGAGCTAGGCGTCTTTCAGATAAGCTTCTCAGTCAGGGATATGTTTGTGACCGACTAACATCGTCACTGAGGAAGTTCTACGGTCGATATGGGGAACTCGTCATACACTATGATGTCCCACTTTCCAGAATGGTGGATGATATTCTGTCATAGACAATTTGAACCATCCAACCAAAGATTTACTCTATATCTTCAAAAAAATGGAAGTAACCGGATGTGACAGTTCTACCGAATTGAAGCGACGGGTGTTGCATGCAAGCAGGAGATGCTTACTCTTCCTGGGCACCTGGTCTCACTCTCATATCGGGAGTTCGCTTCTTTTCATATGGTGGAGGTTTTTGTTTGTTTGTTTTGGTTCCTGTTTTATCCTGATTTTGTATGCCTTCGGTTTCTGATTTTCTGGGTTATCGATTTTGTGCTGTAACAGGGATATGGTCATTATTCATAGGTGTCATACATAATATAATGTGCAATATATAATAATAGTTTATGTTATATTATCTGGCTTGAGAAAATGAACCATTACGCAACTGTTGACTACTATTTGAAGTAGGTGTAGTGTTAAAAGGATGATGTATTTCGTATATCAATAAGGTTATCCTCTTCTTTCACATCACGTTTATGAAACTCCATACAAAGTAGAATCCCTACCATCATAAAATCATTTTATTTTTAGATTGAGAGAAAAGAGATGGTTGCACCGATTTTAAGTGAGTTTGGAAAATTTCATTTTTTTATCAAATATTGACAAGGAATTCTCTGTAATTGGACGCTAAAGATCAAATAAGTATAAAACGCAAGGATTTTGCCTTTCATTTTCCGATGAGATATCCCCCTTTCGTTAAATCATAGTAACAAAAAACCTGAGAGGTGTATTCAGCTCTAAGAATTACTGACGGTCTATCCATTCTCATAAATTTCCCCAGAACCAGTTTCTTATGATTAAGACCTAATATTAACATCAAGCTAGCGCGGACATAAAGAACTTCTTTAAAAATATATCTCCATTCAATTCCCCTTATTTTATTACAATCATGCATTTACTAATCAAAAATAGATATCATATGCTTAAACTATTAAATCATAACAATACCGTAGTAAATATATGTCAACATTGACAATACAAAACATTTCGTATCAAAAAATCAATTGAGTGAATTACCAAATTCAAATGCTAGATGCCTATATGTATCTGTGTAATATATGTTTCTATTAATGACCTTATAAATTTTCATTTCTATTTTTTCAGTTTCCTGCGCACTGCTATTATTTACAGGTATGTTTTGGCAAAATTCAAAATATGTCATAATAGATAGAACACGTTATCTTTTACGGAACAAGAGGCACCGAAAAATAAGTCATTTGATAACTTAATGTGCTTCGATGTTTAGTCTGTTGAAAATTAATTCAATCGAATTTTGTGCAATAGAATTCAACTGATCCTTCACAATCAAGATTATGAATGGTCAGTTACATACAAATTATATCTTACTTAAAAACGATGCAGTAATCTGTTATATTTGCCCGAAAGAATATTACTAGAGTCATCAAGTCAACAGGCATCAATAGAGTAAAAGAAGATCCTGACGATAATCTCAACAGCACTCACAATAGAGCACAGAATTGAGCATCGAATTGACCCCTAACAAGCTAGAGGTGGGACCAGGTGCCCGGTAGGAGAAAGCATCCCCTGTTCGGCTAGCCGCACCGACCGTTGACGTTCACGCACGAAAATACATCTGAAATATTTAACATTCATGCACTGTCTGAGTTTATGTCTGTATAGAAAGCGCTATGGTGACCATGTCAGGGAAAAAAAGTTCTCACTCCCATATTGGGAGACTCAGTTTGTTGCTTTTCATGCAGTTGAGGTTCCTGATTCTGTTGTTTAATCCTGATTCTGTATTCTTTCGGTTTATATTTTATGAATTTTCGGTTTTGTCATACAAATTCTTGAAAAAAAAAACATAATTATAAACAAACGAAGGAGGATATTGATTTCCCAACTTTGAAAACAGCCGGACGTTCTCTCACGAGACGATGAAAAGCTATAAACAGACGAATACATAACACCACACGAAAAAGAAAGAAATATGAAGTTGATTCTTGTTGAAAATATTTAAAATCTGTTATTCGTCATTCACTATGATGTCCGATTCTCTAGAATGGGGGATAATATTCTGTCATAGACCTTTTGAACCATCCAACCACCGAATACACTTGTATCTCCCGAAATGAAAGTAACAATGGATGTGACGATTCTACCGAAATGAAGTGACAGGTGTTGCATGCAAGCAGGAGATGCTTACTCTTCCTGGGCACTTGGTTTCACTCTCATATTTGGAGTTCGCTTCTTTTCATGTGGTGGAGGTTTTTGTTTCTTTACTTTGGTTCCAGTTTTATCCTGATTTTGTAAGCCTTCGGTTTCTGATTTTATTTAATTATCGATTTTGTGCTGTATACAGGGATATGGTCATTATCCATATTTGTCATTCAACGTATTATCAATAACATATTTTGAAAATACTGGAACAGGCAAGAACAAGACACAAATAGATATGGGCATCCGAAATGATAGCTCCCCTCTCACTATAAAACAAAAGCCTGATCTTTTTTTGATAAATAATATGACTGTGCAAATAAAAGGAGAAATAATACACCAAATGAGTATGTCTGTCTGTCTGTTTGTCCGAAAATCTTTAACATTTGGCATAACGTTTGAATGAAAGGTGATAGAGCTGTCATACATTACATGTGAATTCCTTCTAACAGGACCTTTCCATCAATATTAACATTCTTGACCTTATGGCCTTGACCTTTGATCTACTTTTGAATAACTTTAACATTAAATATTTCTTTTGATTGGAAGGTGTTTCAGCTTTAATATTTCACATTAATTTTTGTATTCATTTTGACAATACCTTTCTATCGAGTCGACAAGCCCAATGACCTTGACCTTCGAACTGTTTTTAAAAAAAAACTTTGATTATTAACTCTTGCCTGTCCGGCCAATTTTACTTACTTAACGGAATATGTTGTTAATACTGACAATAATGCAACCGGGGACATTCGTGTTTCACAAACGCAGGTCTTATTATTTATAATTTGATGCATTCTTGAAGTATTACATCTGTTCCTTTTCGCCAGTTACTACAGGTGCACATGGATTGGAGTGCTTTATCTGCAACGAAGAACCCAACTTATCAGCTTGTAATGTAACAACTCAATGTGAGGTTAATGAGGTACCGATTATTTTAAAAATAACAACTAGCTAACCGTGGTTTGTTGTCCAGTAATTCAACGAGTCACATGAACCAATCAATAATTTGATTGGTTCATGTGACGAGTGGAATTACTGGACAATAAATCACGGCTAGCTAGTTGCTATAGCACGTGAAATGGCGGAGCTTAGCGTATTGGAAGTTTGTTGGAGATCTATGGTACATATAGGGAGAAAATTTCAAGTCATATTAGAATATACAATCGCTTACTTTTTCTAAGTTAAATACGAATGTTTAACTCTCCGAGAAGTGAGCTGAGTCTGGAGGGGCGCAAAACATCATATTACATGTAATATAGTAAAAATTAGAATAATAATTTTATTACACAATTTTGTTACAGTGTATAAACACATGAGTTAAAGAATATCCTGACAATAATCTCAAGAGCACTCACAATAGAGTACCAAATGAAGGATCGGCAGACCCATAGCAAGCTAGAGGTGGGACCAGGTGCCCGGGAGGAGTAAGCATCCCCTGTTGGCTAGCTGCACCCGCTGTCGATGTTCACGCACGAAAATGAAGATATATTAAATACATGCACTGTCTATGGTTCTATATAGAAAGTGCTATGGTGACAATGTCAGGGAAAAACATTCAAAACACTTACTGTCGAACCCCTCGCGGGGAACTTTTTAACGAGCTCCACACGGCAAAGGGCATAAGTGTGACACAAATGAGTTAAAGAAGATCCTGACGATAATCTCAACAGCACTCACAATAGAGTACCAAATAATGCATCGACGGACCCCAAGCAAGCTTGAGGTGGGACCAGGTGCCCGGGAGGAGTAAGTATCCCCTGTTGGCTAGCTGCACCCGCCGTCGATGTTCACGCACAAAATGAAGATATTACGCCTAAATAAATTCTGTGCAATTTCTTCGTCGACGGCGTTTTAAATACCTGTCGTTATACAGATAGATTATTGTGTCTGTAGCGGTTTGTGAATGTTGTTCATCTAACGTAAGACCCGTTACAGGTTGATTATTGTAAATAAATTCTGTGCAATTTCTTCGTAGATGGCGTATTACTAGTATATTGATTGCAGCTGTGCTAAATCCCGAGTCGCCTCAGTACATGTACCGTTATTATGCAGAGTAGCGTATGTAACACCTGACAAGTATTGTGGTTAGCGACAAAAGAAAGAACACAAGAAAGAAAAAAACTTGTATAAAATGACAAAAAAAAGGAGAAAAACCCAATTCATTAAATTATGTGCAATTTGTTCGTCGACGGCGTTTCCGACACCTGTCGTCACAGGTAGATTATTGTCACTACAGCAGTGTTAACTAAAAAACTCTGTGCAATACTGTCCTTTCTGGATATTTTCATTAATTATAAAAATCTGCCATTATGACTATTTAAATAGTCATAATGGCAGATTTTCACAATGAATAAAAATATCCAAATAGACAAAACATTGTTGGTGGCGTGAAATGTTTTATATGGCATGTCTAGATCAGCTGACGAGAACACCACCAAAATTATCGATGAATACAATGGGAAAGTAAAAGCTTGGTGTCACAGATGGACGGACAAAGTGATACCTAAGTGGCGTTTTGCACTTGATTCGAAATCAATCATGAAATATGTGAAAACTTGCGCATGAAATTAATTTGTATGGAATAATTACAACCAAATCGAGCTACAAAGTTTTGTCCTTTTAAATGAATGATTCGGAATAAGTTTCCAAGTAGTTTCTGAATTGTTTATTTTAGGCAGTGCTTTATTGGAACCCTGTATATATGAAAATAAAATAAAAAAGCAATAAATCCATCATTTATTTAATGACATTGAATGTAGAAAATCAAAACCCTGAAAAATGTACAGTCATCATTCTTTAAAAAGTCACTCTCGGTAATTTGGAGGTGGCGACTGAGAAGCAGCAGACCAGTGCTCACTGGATGGGGGTGGGTGTGGTGGAAGGCCTACCGGAATAGTGTCAGGGGATCCTGAAGCATGTGGCGTTACATTCAAATATCCATGAGTATAAGCAGGAGATTCCGTTCTCGGTAAGGCATACTGTGGATACATTTCATATGAACCTGTACATGTAGTAGGCATAGATGTGTCGTACATGTATGGTTGCTGTACTGGCACTCCGTACGACATAGGCGTCCCATAACGCATGGACGCATTACTGTTGTATGTACTGTGTGGAAAGTAAGTGTAATAAGTGCTCGCTGGAGTTACACTTTGCGCCGATAACTTTAAGCCTTCGACAAATGTTCTGACGCTTCCTGTTCGGACCGTGGTTCGATATCACTTGATCTCCGCTTTTGGTCGCGCATTCGATCAAGAACCGGATTCCTCGTCTGTTTCGGCGTTTCGGAATTAAGTTTGAATTTTTCGTTGTATGCGTCAATAATAGCTTGCCATGATTGCGAATCCACAGCTAGGTCCGACGGAACCTTTCCTTTATAGTGCTTCCGGAGAATTGCTTTGTCAGCGTCAACAACACGTTTTTTGTAATTGGGTCCCACACTTCCTATGAGATACTTTGAAGGATTTGAATTTATCAGATATGTGTGGATTCTTGCTTCGAATGTTTGTGTCATATCCGTGTAAATTTTCATTTTAGTTTCAAATGCATGCTTTAATTTCATGTAATCTCCATCTGCTTTATTCTTTAGACTAGCCAATTCCGAAAGAAGGATGAACATCAATTTCACCGCACTCAGCAGCAGAATCACATTTTGGGTGTGGGCATCGGGCTTTAGAATGACCATCACGAGAATGGCAATTATGACAAGCTATTTTGTTCCTTTTGGAATTTTTGGATTGTACATAGAGTCAAGATTCTCAAAACGAATTTTATATTCCTTCATTTCGGACCTTTTCTGATTTAATTCTTCATCCTTCAATGATAGCTCTATTTCCATCGGACTTTGATATGCCATATGTGAGTAAGTAGGGGAATCCGACGGTTTTGGTCCTAGTTCCACGACTTGTGCGGAAAATTCCAGTTGGCGTTTGCTTGTAGTTGTAGATGTGCATGGTCGGTCTCCATACGATTTGTCGGATGCTGGACTTTGTGCATCTAAAACGCGAATGCTTATTTAAAGTCCCATATTTATGATTTTTTTGTATGTCCTTTGATCTATATCGACCCAGTGATCCTCTGGATCTTTGTAGCATATTCGTATATCGGTCATTCTTCCAAGATAAGGTATTTCGTTTTTGACATGCACAATGAAATCAGTAATTTCCATCGAAAAAAGCGAATGATATGGCACAAATAAAACTGTACATCTATCTGATCCATGGTATAGATAATGCGTTTTGATTTCGATATCCTCGGAATAGCGAATATTCTTTGAAAGAGACATCTTAGAATGATCTTTCGCGAAATTATCGATTGGAAAAGTAGGTATCGAGATATGCAACGTAGATAGTAAACAAGTATAACACTAAAATGGCAATGCTTCAAGACTCATTCTGATTGGTCACTAAATTTCAAGAGGGCGTGTATTTACTCCACGGTTGGTACTAATTTCCTTCGTGTGACAGTTTTATAGAATGACTTTGTGTGGTTCTGCCTATATTTGTTTCATATCAAAATATACGCAGCGGGTAATGGTACTAAGCCCACAGCAAAAACGCGTAGTTCTATTCATTTGGTCACGTATTGACTTTCTTTGGACAAACATTATCCCCAATACTTTCCATATACATCATGGTTTGTTGATATGTTTGTTACACGGGAACATTAAGTGTATGTTTTATCCGACATTCCGTCCCATCAAAGTTCTATAATACCCTGCATTCTTGCATGGATTTGAATGAAACTTAGTACATACGTTGTACATTTTGTACCAAAAGTCTACATGTGCGTGTGGAGAAATAGTTCAGGTTCGGCATTTTTGCAAAAGTTAAGATATTGATAATTAAAAGTAAATTGAAATGTGTGCATCATAACTTTCTTTCTTCTATGAAATAAAGCCCATTGCGGAAGTTTATGTTTTACAAACACTTTCATAAGAAAAAAAAAAATTAACGTGCACATGGTTATCATTTACCAGTTTGTTGAAGAAAGGAGATGATCTCCAACAAGACTCGGTTGCAGCACCAACAACAACACACCAAACACCCCAAGTGAAAACACAGAGAAGACACACACAGCAAAACAACAACAACAAGAAGCAGCAAAAAAACAAATACCGCACATAAACCATGTATCGGCCCGAAAAGACATTTTAGATGACAAAAACTACTTGCTTTCAGTCTATTTTTCGTCAAATTCCGTTCAGGAATTGTAAAGGTAAAAATGCCTTAGCCAATAAGAAGCCAGGGATGCCATTTTGAAAACAGATTGGCCTACAAATAGACACTTGGTAGTGGACGTTGAATACTTGCTTTATCTAGTCAAATTCAGTTGAGCGGTTATCGAGAAGTCGAAAATGTCTCGGCCATATGAGACGTGTTTACCATCTTGTTTGACAGATCTCGGCAAAAAAACACAAACTTAGTAGACAATTTTAAGTTCTTGCTATCTATGAAATTTCGTCAAATTTCATTGAGTGGTTGCAGAGGAGAAGCCTGTAAAAATAGTGTCAGCCAACCTGAGACCAGGGCGGTCATCTTTGCTTTCCGATCTGCCCGAAAAAAAAAGTCATGACAAACATGGTATGGGATAACAAGTACTTGCTTTCTGTCAAGTTTCGACAAATTCTGCCTTGCGGTTGAAGAGAAGTCGAAAATTTATTCGCCAATCAGAGACCAGGGCGACCATCTTTGTTATCCACTCGATTAAAAAATACAAACTTTGTAGAGAACATTGAGAACTTATTCCCTGTAAATTTTCGTCAAATTCTGTTCCGTAGTTTCTGAGAACAAATTATTCAAAATGTATATTTGCTTATGTTTCATTATCGGCAAACCAGACTACAGGCGGACGGTTAAGACCATAAAAATATCTCGAAACAACCCGATGATTATGGAAGAAATGGGGGGGAGGGTGTGCACAGAGGAATCAAGCTATCAAATTAAAGACAAGATTTACGAACATATTTACATTGTAGTGCGCTGAAAAACTAGCCGCTAAAGGCGGTTTGGTCGGATTTCGATGCGTTGACCATTATTGAAAGGGGGATGCTCCTTGAAACGGGAAAGTTGAAGGTCAAGGTCGAAGAGAATGGTTGTAGTGGAAAGTGCTCATTTTGGCCTACATTCATGTGAAGTTTGAATGAGTTATCTATATTTTTCATACAACCGATCTTAACGCAAATTTGCATTTGTTCTTGAAACGGGAAATGTTGAAGGTCAAGGTCAAAGACCTGGGTCACAATGGAAAGTGAATACCATCGCGTACAAACATGTAAAGTATAGAAGTCTTATCATTAATAGTTCTCGCACGATCATTTGGACCCTTTTTTATAAATGCAAATTTGCATTTGACATTACAACAGGAAATGTTGAAAGACAATATCAAACACAAGAATGATAATGGATAGTGCCCCCCATTATGTACATACACGTAATATTTGAAAGACCAATCATTCATTTCTCCCACAATGGACCTAAACTCAACTTTGCATTTGACCTTGAAGCGGGAAATGCTGAAGGTCAAGGTACAATGTAAAAAACATGGGTTACAATGGATAGTCATTTGCGGATTTCGGGCTGCAACCCCCTTTGTCGGAAATTTTTACCAAAAAAAAAAAAACTCCGTCGTTTTTGCCGTTTTCAGGGCTGGGATCCCTTTCCCGGACACAGCTGCAATCCCCCTCCCCCTTTCAAAAATTTCTAGATTCGCCTTTGATAGTGTTAATATACAAGTGAAATTTTTTTAATTGACGTTAAAGCAACGTAAAATTTTTAAACAAACCCAACTTGGTTTTTTTTCGAGGGAATGGCTTTTCACATCTTCAGTTGGATTAACCCAGCGGGAACATCGAACACCGACGGTCTGTTGCGATCTCCTGCGTTAAAGAGATACAATTTTACTGTCCATTATAATTACAAATGTAGATCAGCCGGACAATATCGATTTGGTGAATGTCAGTTCGTACGCGCCCCTTTTTCACCAGTGTTTTGTTATTAAAATCAGAAATGATCATACTCTATATATAAGCAACCGGAACATACTCAATGATATTGGGGTCCATTCACACTGTGGGATAAATTCGGTTAAAAAATATGAAAAAGTCGCATGTCAATAATAAAGGGAGGCGTTACGATTGGGGAAGCCCTTGGGTGAAGATCTAAGATCGTTAATTGTGCAATATATGTTGGAAAAGGGTGCCAACTCTGAGTCCAGATTTATTCCAAGAGGTGAAATGGCTAAAGCTGGCGAACGATTTAATGTTTCCAACAATACAATTAAAAATATATGGACACTTTATTGCGACAGCGGTGACGTGAAATATAGACAGGGTGTGCGAGGACGGCCGAAATTACTGGACGAAGAGGACTTTTACTTCAAAGCAGCAATTAAGAAAGAGAAACCGTCTGAAACTCTTCAAAACATAACGGAGAAATTGCTGCAAAATGCAAACAAGGAAGTGACCACAATGACCATTTCAAATGCTTTGCGTAAGGATCTTAGTGGCGGACAATGGACACGCAAGGTATTGACAAAAACAGCCACGGAACGTTTCACACCCGCAAATGAACAATACACAGAGGCATATATAGCCGAAATTCAGTCCAAACCTCCACTGAGACTGAAATTCATGGACGAGGCTGGTTTCGCCCTCTCGGAAGCTGTAAATAGAACCAAAGGCCACGCCCCGAAGGGGTTGCGCGCAATAGAAGCTCAAAAGAGAATGAAGACAACAAATATGATCCTTAATCTAATGATTGGTTTAGATGGGACAGTTTTTTCAACGTTCGTGGATGGCCCGTCCAATCGTGATGAGTTTTTGAAATTTATAGATGAAGCTGCGACTTCATTTTCCGACGACGGCTCTCCAGTATTGCAACCAGGAGACGTTCTGCTTGTAGACAATGCCACGATACACAGATTCGAAGCCGAACGTATTCTGCGAATATTCTTCAATAATATTGGTGTAGAGTACATATTTCTTCCAAAATATTCCCCGGATATGAATCCAACTACATACGAACCATGCTCAAGTCCGAAAGATTTTCTGCATTGGCGAATGACAATTTACAGTTTGCAATCCTTAAAGTTCTTGACACAATTTCACAAGACGATATTACAGGATTTTTCTCGAAAGTAGGCTACATTGAAGCATAATATGCGTATAATGACGTGTGTTACAAAGTGATGCTAGACTCCGGTTATGGTATGTTGTCATTTGGTCAGTTAAATCCTCGCTACATAATTTTAAAATATACATTTTTGATCATGGATTTTAACCTTAAAGTGTACATTGTTTGCTATAAAGTCAAGTAAATGAACTGTATCTATAAACAGTGTTTTATTTTCTCATTATGGTCCAATCATCGAACATGGGCGAGTCTTAAATTAACATCTTTGTTCGTCAGTCTGTCGATTCGCAAAACGCTTCTTTGTCGGACTGGACAGCTCCCCTGATGAACGCCGTTCCGGGTTAGACAGTTTAAATGTTTTATGTAGCATAATAAAGTCCAGTTTGATATACAACAAAAGACACCAAAATATTTTGATTCAAAATCTAATTTTATACAGTTATTTGTTAAGAAAACTATCTGACCTAAACACACCCATCAAACCAGTCGGACTAGCTAAGTGTAAGGTCATAGAGACAATGGCCAACATTGACCAGCCAGAGTTTTAATGGCCTTTTTTTTTCTTATTTACTGAACAGAAATTTAATCGAGTTCAATTTGCCTAATATGGAATGTTTGCAAACTATTACAAATGTACATGCCACTGCTATTTACTTCTATGAAATGGCAAATGCTACATGTATGTACTGTCCCTGTAAGGTTGGCAAAACAGTGTTTGGCAACAAAAATTATATTTGTGGTCTAAATTTTGGAAACCAAAAAAAAAAAAAAAGATATACATTAATTTTGTTTACAAACTGAGCAATTAGTAACGGACATAGTCGTTCAGGTAGATTTGATTGCTCAAGAAGTATAGAATCATGTAATATTTGGGTAATTTTGTCCTCAACAATTTTCACCGAGTGCGTTGAATAAATAATCGTGTTTATTAACTTTATACAATATATCTAGTAAATAAATCACAGCAATTTGTAGTACGTAAAATATCACGAACACGTTCGAGCAACGTCATCAAAGCCAGCAATGAAGAAAAACTCCAATTGCTCACACCGCTTTTGTTTATTTTAAAGTATCAATTGCAATTATTACTTTCAAAATAAGTCATTCTCTAGATCGCTTTATAAAGTGTCATCTAAACACTGTTAAATGGACTGCCAAGTCGCAATGTTGTAAACCAAACTAAATGAGCGGAGCGTCAATCCCGATTACGAGTCCAATACTCGTCCAGGTGTATTCACAAACACAGACTGTCAAATACTGTTATGGGTCAGAATACCGTATGCTCTCACTCAAAAGAAAAATTTTGTGTCAAAAACTCAATCTAGTGATAGCGCAAAAACTTCAGATTTTCCAAATAAAAAAATTACAAGAGTCTCAGTCGTCCATTAGTTCCAAGTCACCATCTCAAGGTGGTTCTACGTCCGGTCCTAGGTCCGAGCGTTCTGAGGCATCCCCAGGGGTGGGGTCGCTTCCTACATGCAATTATTGTAAGAATAAAGGTCATGTTATTGGTGAGTGTTTGAAGCTTAAGAAGAAAAAAGAACTTAAGTCACAGGCCTGTGCGTCTGTTAGAAATGATTGGAAAGCCTTAGATTCGATTTGACACTCCTGAGATTCAGGGTTCTAAGTCCAGTTCTGATGATTTGTGGAGGATCATTATAAGCCCTTTTTGTCACAAGGATTTGTTTCACTCAGTGATTCTAGCAAAGCGTTGCCTGTTCAGATTTTGAGAGATACTGGTGCTGCCCAGACTTTATTGTTAGAGGGTTCATTGCCTTTGTCTGAGCACACTTTTACTGGTAGGTCAGTTTTATCACAGGGTGTGGAGCTAGGCGTCATTGATGTTCCCCTTCATGAAATTTATTTGAAGTCAGACTTAATTACTGGACCTGTTATCGTAGGTGTTCGACCTACTCTTCAAGGCGTTTCCTTGTTGCTTGGCAACGATTTAGCTGGCGGCAAAGTTGTAGCCGATCCGATTGTTTGTGCGAAAATCACGTCCGATGTCGTGTCCGATGATGAAGACGACGACTTGTACCCAGCCTGCGCAGTTACCAGGGCGATGGCCAGGAACAGACTAAAAGAGGCTGAGAGTACTTCTGCACTTAACGAGGACCATCCCTCCGAAAATATAGACCTTTCTGACACATTCATGTCTACCATTGATGACAAGCGTACCTGAGACGTCAGTACCACTTCATGTTGACAAGTCTCCGACGTTACCTAGTGATGATTCCCATCCGCCATTAGACAGAGATACAAATGCCTTAAGCCGTGAGCAGCTCATCTCCGAGCAAACTAAAGATCCGGAGATCATCCGACTAAGCAAGAGGGCCCTTCCCCGAGAAGAAGCGGACAAAGTCGGAGAGTGCTTCTACATACAAGATGGCATCCTTATGCGGAAATGGAAACCACCCGATGCACCCCCTAATGACGAGTGGCGGGTCGTTCACCAGATAGTGGTTCCAGTAGCGTATCGCGGGGACATCATGAGTTTAGCTCACGACACACCCATGGCAGGTCATTTAGGTGTCAATACGACTTATAATAGGATTTTAAGTCACTTTTACTGGCCTAAGTTGAGAAAAGATGTGTCTGAGTTTTGTACGTCTTGTCATAGTTTTCAGATGGTAGGTAAACCCAATCAAGTTATACCACCTGCTCCCCTCCAACCCATTCCAGTCTTTGAGGAACCTTTTGAAGGGTGTTAGTTGATTGTGTAGGTCCTTTGCCTAGGACTTGGTCAGAGAATCAGTACTTACTGACAATTATGTGTACTTCGTACCTCTTAGGAATATTAAGGCAAGGACCATAGTTAAGGCCCTTACAAAGTTTTTCAGTTTCGTAGGTGCTCCCAAGGCTATTCAGTCAGATCAGGGTTCGATTTTTATGTCAGGGTTGTTTCAGCAGGTTATGCATGAGCTAGGTATCAGGCAGTATAAGTCTTCTGCGTACCATCCTGAGTCCCAGGGGGCACTTGAACGCTTTCATCAAACCCTTAAAACTATGATGAAAACATATTGTCACCGGTATGGAAAAGACTGGGATGAAGGGGTTCACCTCGTGTTGTTTGCGGCACGAGAAGCGGTTCAGTAGTCCCTGGGGTTCAGTCCCTTTGAGGTAGTTTTTGGGCATATGGTCAGGGGGCCATTGAAGTTATTGAAGGAAAAATGGTTGACTGAGACTAGCGATTTGAATCTCCTAGACTATGTGTCTAATTTGAAAGAGAAATTATATAATGCTTGCAATTAGCTCAAGAAAATCTCAAAACATCACAAATGAAAATGAAAACATGGTATGACAAAGATGCTAGAAACAGAGTTTTTAAAACAGGCGATAAAGTTCTTGTAGTTTTGCTTATCCTTGGTCATCCTTTGAAAACTAGATATTTCGGTCCTTATGAGACTGAGAGTAACATTAGTGATGTTAACTATGTGGTTAAGACACCAGGTCGGCGAAAAGAAAAAAGAGTGTGTCATGTTAACATGTTGAAAGAGTATTTTGATAGAAGTGACCGAAATTTTGTAAAACCAGCTTCCACTTTGGCTAATGTAAATACATTAGAAAATTGTGTTGAACCTGAATGTAATGAATAGACTGTCGAAAAAGACTTCGCTCAAAGTGTCCGTTGAAGAATTCTGAAATTCTGACAAATCCGGAAGTGAAATTCGGACATCTGACTGTACATCAAAAAGAGGAAGTGCATCAATTAATGCGGGAATATACGACCATCTTTCCGGACTTTCCAAAAAAGAAGAATGCATCTCATCATGACGTCATTGTGGGTGATGCGTCACCTATCAAACAGCATCCCTATCGGTTAAACCCGATAAAGCTTCAATACATGCGGAAAGAAAATCAATACATGCTTGAAAATGACATTATTGAACTCAGCAATAGTGATTGGAGTTCCCCATGTATTCTTGTTCCGTAGCCAGACGGAACTTACCGATTGTGTACGGACTTTAGAAAAGTCAATTCAGTCACCAAAACTGACTCGTGTCCGATCCCAGCGAATCGATGACTGTATCGATAAAATTGGCAGTGCAAAATTTGTCAGTAAATTTGACTTGCTTAAAGGCTATTGGCAGGTCCCGCTTACCGAGAGAGCCAGAGAAATATCGGCATTTGCGACTCCAGATGGGCTATACCAATATAAAGTAATGCCCTTCGGCATGAAAAACTCACCAGACACATTCCAGAGGATGATTCATTCACTCCTAAATCATTCGAAGGATGCGAGGCGTACATCGATGACGTCATCATCTACAGCGACACCTGGGATGATCATCTCCGAATCATGCGTACTTTCTTCGA
The DNA here is from genome assembly GCA_033119305.1 of Pinctada imbricata. Taxonomy (NCBI): domain Eukaryota; kingdom Metazoa; phylum Mollusca; class Bivalvia; order Pterioida; family Pteriidae; genus Pinctada; species Pinctada imbricata. Next base: position 42,405,204 of record VSWD01000003.1, on the reverse strand, counting down.
CATACTGGCGAAAGCAAACCTCACAGAGAACCTTGCGAAAAGTGAATTTTGCCAAGCGACTGTAGAATATTTGGGTCTCAAAGTAGGTCAAGGTTTTGTTACTCCTGTCATGGCCAAGGTGGAAGCTATTTCAAAGTTCCCGATTCCTACCAATAAGAAAGAGATAATGATATTTTTAGGAATGGCAGGATTTTACAGAAAATTTTGTCAAAATTTCTAGTCAGTTGTTGGTCCACTTACCAATCTGTTACAAAAGAGAGTGAATTTTGCATGGACCAATGACTGTGACGAATCTTTTAAGAAAATAAAATGTGTTCTTATGAATAGTCCTGTCCTGTCAGCTCCAAATTTTGATAAGCAATTTAAGCTTACTGTTGATGCCAGTGACGTAGGAATCGGAGCTGCTTTGTTTCAAGAAAATGATGATGGTGTAGATAGAGTTGTTTGTTATTTTTCAAAGAAATTGACAAAATGTCAAAAGAATTACTCTACTATTGAAAAAGAGTGTCTTGCATTATTGTTAGCTTAACAACATTTTGATATCTATTTGAAAATTACCTTACATCCCATTCTTGTGTATACTGACCACAACCCTCTCACATTTTTGCACAAAATGTCAAACAAGAATCAAAGACTTACAAGGTGGAGTTTATTGTTGCAAGAGTACGATATCATTATTAACCATATTAAGGGCAGAGACAATGTGATTGCAGATGCACTATCAAGAGTTTCGTGAGTGATTTTTGCAGAATTTACCACCTAATTGACATTCAAACTTTTTTAAGGGGGGAGGTGTTGTTGGTCATGCATTATTTTAGTTTTACTTTATGTGTAGGTACACATGTACTTAGTCATGTTGTATTATGATTTCATAATGGTTCTTTCTAGATTTTACTAGGTCATGTTTATTTCAATAGAGAATATTCCAGTATGTTCTTTGTGACATCATTATCATCACATGACTGTGATTACTAGAATTTACTCTATTGTTAATCATTTGTAATGAGTCATTGTTCTAGAAGCTTCTGGTAAATCCATTTGTATTAAGTATATATACCTCTGAGGAACTGTGTTGAGGGGGCATTCGTACACATTCGTAGACACGATTCATTCATCTATTCTGATATACTGGGATACTTTATTTGTTGAGACTTTAATCCATTTAACAACGTTTGGACACCGATCTTTCGAGAACCTTTGTGATCACCGAAACCATACATTCGATAGACTTTGTGGACCGTAACGGACACTTTGATCCGGACATTGAATTGTAAGTTGTAATCATTGTAAATATATTATATTTTTTTTTCATAATTAAACTTGTAAATTATATTCTGTCTTTGTCTGATTTTTGCTGGCGTTTTGGGGTATTCTGACCCATAACACATGCTTGAACATTGACGGCGGTCGCGGTTAGCCAACAGGGGATGCTTACTACTCCCGGGCACCTGGTCCCACCTCTTACTTACTAGGGGTCCGTCGATGCTTAATTTGGTGCTCTATTGTGAGTGCTGTTGAGATTATCGTCAGGATCGTTTTTAACTCATTGATGTAACATAATAATTCATAGCACATATGGAAGAAAAGCCGATGAAAACAATCCATGTTGAAAATTAAGTATTATTGTAGGTATTAATATTTTAATTTCTATTGACTACATACTTCCTTTTTAATATTATAGGTCATGTTAATCTATCAAACAGAGAAGGGAATGTTACAGATGAAAGGCTAATAGAGGACAGCGACCCGTGTTATGAATTTAACACATGTGCTTTTAATAGTTGGTGTATGTGCCTAACTGCTACTGCGATGAACTCTGTCGTTTTCATGACGACTGTTGTATCAATTACAAAAGTCATCAAGTCGGAAGCTTCGCAAGGAGAAAATGGACAAGAAAAAGGTAAGTGTGAATAGGTTTGCAGCTGTTCCGATGGGAATTCTGATGATTCTACCTTTAGTTACCTCCTCGACTTTGAGACTGAATAACTGATAGATACTTCTTTGATTTTATATTAGCCTCAGCACGAACTCTTGGAACCATAGAAATAAACATCAAAGAAGTACCTAACCATTATTCAGTCTCAAGTCGAGAAGGCAAGGCAAAATCGTGAGAATTTCCATCAATACGGTTGCGAACCCCGGAATGAAAAACATTCCAAAGTGAGACCAGGTGACCGGGGAGAGTCAGCGTCTCCTGATTGCATGCAATACCCGTCGCAACAGCTCCATGGAAACCTGTCAAATTCGGTGTTGTCTCGATGTATATTTTGATGTACAGATAAGGTAAGTAAGTCTTGTTTGTTGATGCCATTTTTAACACATTTGTTTGGTGATGACGACAGCTATTCAATCACAATGAAGAATGTCACTGATCATTCTGGAAAGGTGGATCGGATGAAAGTTGAAATACAGACAAATTGAAGACATGACATGTGATATGGGGGATTGTTCATTCCGCAGACCGGTTGTACTGCAACTAGTTTTTGTTATAAAATTCAACAAAAAATCACAACACATAGATGGCTTGGATGGAAATTCTCAGCTACGTCGTAGAAGCTGTAGATAGCTTCATATAAATGGACGTTTTTCAAGTTGACGTACTTCTAACTTCGCACTTCATCAATTGTCAAACGTGATTGTCTCGACATCGATAAATAGGGGCATTCATTTGTCGAGTTTAGCACACATGTATACTGATATAGATTCAACTCTCTTATGGTTTTATTATTTGTATGTGAAAAGTGTGATAGAGATTTACAAATTTAGGAATTCATGGTTTTTTACCCAGATATTTTCCGTTACTGCAGATAATTAACTGATGGGCATTATTTTTTATGCACGTACAGGCTAACTTTATATTTATGTTCAATTGAAGTGTTCTAAGCTGAGTATCAGGACCTAGAATTATGCCGGTAGGGGACTTATATCGCTCAGCGGTCATTTTTTTATATGACCTAATAAAATTATTAAGGGTCATATTGATGAATTGATAAACTGTTTAGAAAAATCACCTTTACGGCCTATTATTTTCTGTCGTAAATTGCAGAATTAATTACATCCAATTACAGTAGGGTGACCAAGTGTCAAAAAAGACCTCTTAGTTTTCGACTTTAATTGACACTCAAGGCACATGGCTAGAAATCATCTGAAATTAAAGCTTAAAAATTCCTCTTTAAGATGTAATGTGTCGTAAGCTCGGGTAGCGAAAGTTGAGTTTTAGGGCAGAATTGTCAAATCAAGCAGGAAAAACACTAAAAACTGGAAAAGCCTCCAATTCTTTTGGGAATAAATGTAAAAATTTGGAAACAAAGTTGAAGTGTCGTGTTGGAATTATCTTTCAATTTTAGTAACACTCAATTTCAATTTCAGTACAGTAGCATATATTTTTGGACCAAAAAAAAATCATTTTTTGGCAAATTTAGAGAAAAAGTCAGATTAATTTTCATATATATTTCGCTCCGTGGTCCGAAATGTAGCAACTAAAGTATCATGCCTAATTTAAAAAATAGCTTCCATGCTTGCCGTTCCAATAGACAATTATACTTCTTTAATTAACTTTTTAAAAATTAACAAAATGAGTGATAAATATCGACACCTCCGATTAAAAAGGGGGAGATTAAGTACCAAAGTAAATATGTTCTAGTTAGAGAATTTGATTGACATTCAAGGTATATAGACATTTGATGTATGAAATCAAAACCTAGATATTCTCCTTCAATATGTAATATGTTGGAAGATAATTAACAGGTGCAAAAGTGGTGTTTTGGGGCAATATTCTCTATATAGGGATGAAAAACTCTGAAAACGGGAAAAACTTCTACAATTTTTGGGGAATAGATAAAATGAAAATAAAATCATGTAAATGTGATGTGATTGGAAGTATCTTTCTTTTGCATTAACATTCAAAGTCAACTTCGATACAGAATGCATATCTTTAGGTCCAAAATTTTATTCTTCTGCAAAATGTGATGGGAAAAATGTTGGATGGTACCCTTTAGGTTCAGCTCCTACTTTTATGCATAGCTTAATATAATTGAAATAATTACAATGCCTACTTTTCAACAGACATGGTTTTTTTTCTTCTAAAAAAGATATTCAAAACTGGGATTTTCTTAAAAATTGAAACTTTGTTCGCTGAAGTAGCGAATTATTATAATTTTCTCGAAGTTAAAATATTAACCTTTTATTTCGGATAATCAAGGGAAGGAATTTGCTTTTTAGTTAAAATTTATTATAATACCATGTATATTAATTGAAATTATTAAATTTTGTGTTTTCATGGAAAAATCTAATTTTCATAAAAACATCAAAAAGCAGTAACTAAAGATAAATCAAATAAACTATTAAAATCGAACAGATTTTGCATTTCAGTCGAAGAAAAACACTTAATGAAAAAATGAAAAAAAAATCGTATATGATAAATGTAAGACTAATTCCGAATATGCATTTTTTCTGTAATCAAAAATGCTAATTATTTCAGTACTTAATATTTATAATTTCATTCTGTTGGAAAAAATATGAGATAATAAAATATAACAAAATATTTAGATAGGTTTAAAGGGTTGTGTAGGATTATTAATACAAGGATAGTGAAATTTCTACATATTTTTTTTTTCTATCAATACTATACATTTTCAAAGTGTGAATGATAGAAATTATCGAAAACCAACATTCCATAGGTATAAAGAAAATGTCGACATCATTACAAAAGAGTGAAAATTTCAGTAGAGTGATACCAGGTACATAGAAAGAGTAAACATGTCATGCTTGTTTTCTTTAAACTGTAAACCATCCACAACTTGGTACAATCTGAAAACACAGATATCAGTAAGAGATATCGGTGTAAAAGTCTTCGAACAAGTTTCGCAATATGTGACTCAAGAGTCGATACAGATGTTAAACTTCTTACAAATTCAATAGCATCATTTAAGAACAGGTAGCATGGACCAGACATGCACGTTTCGGGTACTTAACCGTCCGTGACCCTCAATCTAAACAATGTAATATGGCCAAAAAGTATGAACGTTAAGTCCAAAAATGTACGAAAGACGTAGCAGGATGGATAGGATATGATGCTAAAGGACACAGGTTTTAGAAACTTCAAGAGGTTTATGATAATGGGAATTTCGAATGCGTTGAATGAACTGTTATTTAAAGTAATATAGTTACTGTAAGCGTAGTTATTTATAGATTTAAAAAAATCTTGTCTCCTGGTTCTTTTAAGAAATTACCGGTAAGTAAATGTCCAGCTTGAAAACAGACGGCCTGGATCTCCGCTTGGATACAAACAAACCTTCCTAGCCCGATAGAAACTATTCTGTCCTAGCCCTATAGAAACTACTATTACCTTCTCATTCTGTGTGTGTCTGCTTTGTGTTTTTGCAGTGGGTGTTTTGGGGTTTTGCAGTTGGTGTTGCAACCGAGTAATGTTGGAGATCCCCTCCTTTCTTCTATAAAACGTAGTAACTCCATCGGTCCTAGCGAAACTCAGTATTGAAAATCCTCAAAATGTACGACTGATCTTAAAATGGAAAGCTTAAAAAAATGAAATAATGACATCGAAGCATCTACCTATTATAAACCAAAAATCGGTTCTATCGAGCAATTAGGAATAAACCTCTTCAGATTTGCGAATTTTGTATGATTTCTTCATCACTGCAAAACCTTCTTACAAATCAAACTATTGCTGTGAAAAAAACCATTTTTAGGCAACATCAAAATCCATCGAATATTGCGTTTTTTAAGTATATTTATCTGACAACAACTGCAAATTATAACATCCTTACTTCAATTGATAAAACAAAGGAGGGGATATCCAACAACACCAGGTTGCAGCACCCACAGCAACGAGACCAATGGGCAGCCGGTGCGACTTAGGACTGCCATCTGCTATGAAAGTAGCAGAAGGTGTGGTTCTCCTGGATTACGTGCGCACAACCCTCCACCTTTTCCGATTACCCAGAGGTCTCGAAGAACGTGCAATTGTGGTGTAATTGTCAATATTGAAATACATGTTCTATAGTACCAATTTTGTTGTACTAGTAAAGTGTTATGGATATTTTAATTCTCGTCAGTGCCAAACAGTTTAAATAAAGCCAAATTGAATTTTCCTGGCGCCATCTACAATACCGAGCTTTATTTCCTCTTGCCAAAATGAGCGGCTCCAAATTTTGTGTAAGGTTTATTCACAAACGTATTCAAGTGAAAAATATGGCCAAAACTCGTTGGAGGGTAGGCGCAAGGAGCTTAATTCTAAACATGACCGAAAAAAAAATTATGCCAAAACCCAGCTTAGGACAGAGCTTTGCAGTGAGGGACATACCCCTTAGTTTTAGAAATTTTGGTCTAATTTGATGACAGGAAATTAAAAATATCTTTCAATGCAGTGCGTAAATAATAAAACTAGGTGAGCAATATCCTCAGGGACTTACAGTGCACCAGCAGCGATACCAGCCTTGTGGATGAAATTGTAAATATTGAAATATCTGTTCTATAGCACAAAGTTTGTTGTACTAGACACGTGTTTCGGATATTGTAATCATCGTCAGTAATACTTCATGCCAAACAGTTTAAGTAAAGCCAAAATGAATTTTCGTGTCGCCATCTACAATACAGAGCTTTAATTTCCTCTTGCCAGAATGAGCGGCTCCAAATTTGGTGTAGAGTTTATTCAGAAGCGTAATTAAGTGAAAAACATGGCCAAAAATTGTTGGTGGGTAGGCGCAAAACAACCTCCTTATTGTCAGATGACCACACACTAACAATACTGCAATACGCCGGGGCCCAGATGAATATGTTACTAAATAGATATAAAAAGAGGGCGTACGTAATACAATCCGTGCTCTGCCGCCGCGAGCTCATGTATGTTATCACCTGAAGAGTCCAACTGACATTCAGAGAGGACAGGTAGTCGGGGCCCTATCTTCTCTAAAGAGGTTTGGAGAGGGCCCGTCATGGAGTCCCGCCGTCACAGTAAGTCAGAGTGCAATATTTAAGAGTGCGCTAGAACAAGACTGTAGATGGGTCAAGTACCAAGCCTAGTGTCCGTCTGGTGACAATAGGATCATATTCACGGTATAAAAGGCGTTTGATGATTCTAAAGCATTTTCGATAGTTATGTTGTCTATATTTGATACTTTTACCACTCGATGGTATGAGACATCCTTTTGACCAAAATATAAATGAGTTAAAGAAGATCCTGACGATAATCTCAACAGCACTCACAATAGAGCACCACATTGAGCATCGACGGACCCCTAGCAAGCCAGAGGTGGGACCAGGTGCCCGGGAGGAGTAGGCATCCCCTGTTGGCCAGCAGCACCCGTCGTCGATGTTCATGCACGGAAATGAAAAGAATATATAAGATACATGCACTGTCTGAGGCCACGTCTATAACGTCATTTCAATCACTTTTTGTAATACAGGCGCCTATTTTACCACAAATATGTGTAATTATTTAGAAAAAAAATAATTCCGATACAAGCTAAAGATGTTTTGAATGTTTTACAAAAATACCAAGAATTTTCTTTTTTTATTTTGTATGAAAAAAGTGTTTACCCCAAAATTGAAATGTACAAACATAAATGAATTTATGTCAAATATTGACAAAATACTAAAAACAAAGATATTTATGAGGACTGGAACATACGTTCAAGCACAACTCACTATTGAAGCGCTTGCTTTGTATGAATGAATCACCGATTTCAAAAAGCTGATTTAAATAAAAAGTTTCAAATTTGGCATATTTCGCAAAGAAATCTAAACCAAAAAAAAAGTATCAACAGAAAGTGCATACCTTATATTTATTTTTTAGACCATAAAATTATCATTTAGGAGCTGCATAATGATGTGGGGAGACAATGAGATAAAGAAGATCCTGACGACAATCTCAACAGCACTAACAAAAGAGCACCAAATTGAACATCGATGGACCACTAGCAAGCTAGAAATGGGACCAGGTGTCCGGGAGGAGAACTGAAACTTACTTTAAATTTTATCAAATTTTCGTAAAAATCAAATTTATTGGCCCAAAACACACATATCTACTTAGAGAAGAATATTGATTTATACAAAATTAGAAAAGCATTTCAACCACATTTTCATATATTCTAATTTTAAGGCAAAAACATTGTGTAGATATTTTCCCGTTTCCAGTGATTTTCCTTCACAAAAATCATGTTTACCCCCAAAACACCATGTTCGCACCTTATTCAATTCTTACGACACCTTACATATGAAAAACAATGGTTTAAACTTTATTGCATGTATTTATTACTCATGTACCTTGAGTGTCAATTAAAATGAATTTTTCATACCCTTGGTCACCGTTCTTATATTATAACGATGAAAAATGAAGGAGCATCTGATATGTAATACATATTTACATGTAGCATATTACAATGACATGCACAATAGGTACATGTACCAGATAAACATGTCGTCTAGACATGATAGATATAGTATGTTAAGTGTTAATAAATATTACCCAATAAGAGAATCACGAAGAAAAAAAACACATGAAGTTAAACTCAAGTACCATTTATTTATCATTATGGAATCTTAACTAAAACTGAATCAGGCATTCGTTGTCTTAAAGTTTTTTAGATCTGGCTTGAGCTTTAATAGTGAAAAATTAGAACTTTAGGACATGTAGAACAATGTCCTGAAATCTTCCTTGAATTTTTAAAAATCTCCAGAAAATGTGTAATTGTGAAAGCCTTTGTGTATTATTCTCTATGCTTTCTTGCATTCTGAAAAAGTAAAATATAAAATTTTGATATTTATCATTTATTTGGTTCATGTTATATATGAATATAATTAGTACTGTGCGTTTTAACAGCACAACCTACAATACATTCTACGATGAATTTAGCACTTGCACTCTTCATTAGATGAGTTGTAATTCCCTGGAGGTGTCATTGTCTCCGTCTGTTTGTCCACTTTGCGTTTTCTGTTTTGTATTTGTTTTGTATTTTATGCAGAATTCGTAAGCCTTTTGATTGTGATTTTTAAAAAAAATATAGTGTCGACTTTCATTCACTGATTACATTTTTATTCTCTCAAATTTTTTTGTCTGATGTCCGTTGTATGTTGAATCGTATGGGATAAGGAGATGCATCTAGGATATGCTTACTCTTCTGGGCACCTGGTCCAACTCCCATATCTGGAGTTCGCTTCTTTTCATGTGGTGGATTTTTTTTTTTTTTTGTTTGTTTGCTTTGGTTTCTATTTTATCCTGATTTTGTATGCCTTCGGTTTCTGATTTTCTGAATTATCGATTTTGTGCCGTATACAAATATATGGTCATTATCCATACTTGTTATCTTTGCTACGCTAAGCCAGCACATAATAACGTTATTGGATAAATCTCCCATATCATCAGAACAATATAAGCCCTACAAAATCTGTTGGTCGAGTGCTGTTGAGATTTTCCTTTAGAGCGTCTGATTATCATTATTCTTGCTTAATATAGCTATGCAGAAAAGATTTTATCCTAGGTTACATTTTTGGACGAGCGAAACCTTAAACATTGTTGAAAATGCTATTTTTTACTTTTTAAAGGTAGGGAGCATAACTATAAAAAATGCGTCAGAATCAACAAACGCCTTTTACACCGTGGATATGATCCTAATGTCACCAAACAGACACTAGGCATGGTACCTGATAAATCTACAGTCTTGTACCAGCGCATTCTTAAAACTCGCACTCTGACTGACTGTGACGACGGGACTCCATGACGCGCCCTGTCCAAACCTCTTAGAGAAGACAGGGACCCGAACACCTGCCATCTCTGAATGTGAGTTGGACTCCTCGGATGATAACAAACATGATGTGATTTATCGCTACAGCCGGCAGAGCACGAGCTGTATTACGTACGCCGTCGCCTTTTATCCATTTACATATTCATCTGCTGCGTTTTGCAGTCTTGTTTGCGTGTGACGAAATCTTCAAAAGCAAAGAAAAAATGATGATGTGAAATGTTTTATTGGTATTTCTAGGTAACTTGATGATATTCTTACTATCGACATTCCTGTTTTTGAAAAGTATAAAAATGTTATTTATCAACAAGAACTGATTCGAAATAAGACAAACGCTACAAACACAGAAACACCATCTTTGGACCTAAATATCAAAATGTTAATGGAGAGATTAATACAAGTGTGTATGACAAAAGAGATGATTTTGGATTCAACATAGTAAACTTCCCCTGGCTTGACGGTGATATTCCTAGATTACCGTCCTATGGTATCTACATTTCACAGCTCATCCGGTATACTAGAACATGTACTGGTGTTTTGGATTTTCAGAGTAGACATTTACAAATTACCAAGAAATTTTAAGGACAAGGTTTTCGCTTTCACAAACTAGTTAAGACTTTCTGGAAATATTACAAGAAATAATTGTCAACTTCTTTTCAAATTCGGATCAATACAGACAACAGAGAATATTACTTTTGGTATTTCACGACCTGCATTTTGTGGTGACATGATTAACAAGATAAGAAGGATCAAAGATAGACAACATAACTATCGAAAATGCATCAGAATCATCAAATGCCTTTAATACCGTGGATATGATCCTAATGTCACTAGACGGACACTAGACTTGGTACTTGACCCATGTACAGTCTTGTACAAGAGCATTCTTAAAACTTGAACTTTTACTGACTGTGACGACGGGACTCCAAGACGGGCCCTGTCAAAACCTCTTTAGAGAAGACAGGGCCCCGACCACCTGTCCTCTCTGAATGTCAGTCGAATTCCTGTGGTAATTACATACATGAGCTCGCGGCGGCAGAGCACGGCTTGTTTTTGCGTACGCCCTCTTTTGATATTCATTTACATATTCATCTGTATTGCTCCTGCGTTTTTTGGTCTTGTTTGTTTGTGGTCATCTGACAGTGAGGATGTTGTTTAACACCACAATTGAACGTTCTTCGAGACCTCTGGTTAATCGAAAAAGTGGGAGAGTTGTGCGCACGTAATCCAAGATAACCATACCTTCTGCTATTTCCGTGGCAAATGGCCGTCCTAAATCGGCACCGGTTGCCCATTATAATTAGTCTCGTTGGTTTATGTGTAGTCCTTTATGTTTGATGTTTCTGTGTTGTACGTTTGTGTTTCTTGTCTCTTTTGCGTCTCTTCCTGTGGTTGTCTGCTCTGTGTTTTTTGCATTAGATGTTTTGGGGTTTTGTTGTGGATGCTACAGCCTGGTGTTGTTGGAGATCCCCTCCTTTGGGGATCTCCAACACTCATCTAAGAGAAAGGAGGGGATCTTTAACAACACTAGGTTGCAGCACCCACAGCAAAATCCCAAAACACCCATGCAAAAAACACAGAACAGATACCCACAGAAAGAGACGCAAAAGGGACAAGAAACGCCAACTCACAACATAGAAACATGAAACATAAAAGACTACACATAAACCAACAAGACCAATGGGCAACCGGTGCCGACTTAGGACGGCCATCTGCCACGTAAATAGCAGACGGTGTGGTTATCCTGGATTGCGTGCGCACAACCCTCCCACTATTCCGATTTCCCAGAGGTCTCGAAGAACGCACAATTATTGTGTAAACAACCTCCTAACTGTTAGATGACCACAAACAAACAAGACCGTAAAACACAGGGGTCCAAGCAACACAGATGAATATGTAAATGGATATAAAAAGAGAACGTGCGTAATACAGTCCGTGCTCTGCCGGCTGTAACGAGCTCATATATGTTATCACCCGAGGAGTCCGACTGACAATCAGAGAGGACAGGTGGTCGGGGCCCTGTCTTCTCTAAGGAGGTTTGGACAGGGCCCGTCATGGAGTTCCGTCGTCACAGTCAGTCAGAGTGCAAGTCTTAAGAATGCGCTCGTACAAGACTGTATTTTGGTCAAGTACCAAGCTTAGTGTCCGTCTGGTGACACTAGGGTCATACCCACGGTATAAAAGGCGTTTGATGACTCTGACGCATTTTCGATACATATGCTTTCTACCTTTGATCCTTCTTATTTTGTTAATTATGTCACCATAAAAAGCAGGTTGTGAAATACCTAAAGTAATATACTCCGTTGCTTGTATGGGTCCGAATTTCAAAAGAAGTTGATCATAATTTTTGTAAAATTTCCAGAAAGTCTTTACTAGTTTGTGAAAGCGAAAACCTTGAAATAAAAGTTTCTTTGTAATTTGTAGATTTCTATTATGAAAATCCAAAACGTCAGTACATGCTCTAGCATACCGGATGAGCTGTGAAATGTAGATACCGTATGACGGTAATCTAGGGACATCACCGTCAAGCCAGGGGAAATTTACTATGTTGAATCCAAAATCATCTCGTTTGTCATATATACTTGTATGAATTTCTCCATTGACAATTTTGATATCTAGGTCCAAAAATGGTGTTTCTGTGTCTGTAAAGTTTTCCTTGTATAGAGTCAATTCTTGTGGATAAATAACATCTATATACCTTTCAAAAACAGGATTATCGATAGTAGGAATATTATCCAGGTACCTAGAAGTACCAATGAAGCATTTTACATCATCATGTTTTCTTTGCTTTTGAAGATTTTGAATAAATTCTTTTTCATATGTGTATAAAAGTAAATCTGCAACAAGAGGCGCACAATTTGTACCCATAGGAATCCCTACAACCTGTTGTTGGCTGCTTGTAGAGATTCTCACCAAATCTGACATAAATGTTGTCCAAGAGGAAGGACAAGGCACTACACAGGTCGCTACATGTCCATGATTTGTATGATTTGTATTCTGTAGCGGAAAAGAAACCCTTTGATTCAGATGTACAAATATAAGTTTTCCCCTCTCGATTATAGCACCATTTAATGAGTTTGGACAATTGATCATTGATCTTGTCGTGAGGAAGCGTGGTGTACATATTTGAAAAATCGTATGAAGAAATCGTATTGGCTTGAAAATTTCTAGATTTCATTTTGTCAATCACATCCCCGGAATTTTTTATAGACCAAAATAAATTTACATCATTCCTGTTAAGAACAGTTTCACAATATTTTGCAACGTGTTCCTTTACCGCCGTGAGGGCTGACGTCAGATGTCTAGACAAACTTGTAGTTGAGCAGTTGCTAGAATTAGCAATGTATCTAAATTTGTATGGAGATTTGTGCAGTTTTGGTATGCAGTATATTGTAGGAAGATCCAATTAAGAAATAGGGATGTTGAATGAAGAAATTTCACTGTTATGTTTGCTCAAAATGTTAGTGACACTTTCATTGCTTTTAATATAAGTATTTGTAGACGAAAGTTCCGAAACTAAAGTTGATATATAGTAAAGTTTTTATATGATTATGGTGTTGTTGGCTGCTTTATCTGCAGGAGCGAAGACAAATTTTTCATGTAAATTACGTAATTTGGATTTAAAATATCTTTCAGATTTAGAACTTGGATTTTCAAAAAGATGAGGATTTTTGTGGAAGTTGTCTATTCGAATGTCAGTAATGTCTAAAATGAGGTTTTTCCAGTCATTCAGAGAATGCGATTCGACTCCTTCCGATTTACACCATCGTTTGGTATAGTTATCTAAGGCTTCCTTTAGTACTTCGCGACATTTAATAAAATCTATCTTGGATGGGATTCTATACTTAGGTCCTTTTTTGAGAAGACCACGGAGCTGCCTGTCTTGGATAATTGAAAAGTCACCTGTAATAATATGACCAGCTGGTTAAAATAGATATTCAGATGTTGCACATTCTCAATAAGCAGGGCAAGATTCAAGTATTTTAGGATCTGATGTAACTTTGTTGTAGTTAAAAACGAAATTTCGAATAGGTCTCTTATATTTGTCACAAATAAGAGGAGGTTCCAAATTTTCAAAACATTGAGGAATAGCACTTTATAAAAAAATATTAGAGATGTTAAGAAGATCGAATCCTTTGTTAATAAATGAAATTTTTATGAATCGTTTTTAGGTGGGATGTTTTTAACAACTGGATAAAGTTTATTCTGTGCAAATGCAACAATGATATTAAGTCTGAATCAATCAGTATTTCTTAAGAATGCAACCTGTGCTTCATCCAAGATAGATTTCAATTGAACTGCTGGAACTGATGAGAGAGCATGAAGCAGTTCATGTCTGCCGCCGTTGCGTGCAATGATCAGAAGATCGTTGAGGGTACGATGTAATCTAGATTTTATTCTGAGTTTTCGATTTCGCCGTCTTCCGTGAGACCTATGCTTCAGTTTAGTGTTTGGGCGGATTGAAAATACATAAATATTAGTTGACGTCGAGGAAATGTTTCCTTGTCCATGAATTTGATCGTTTAAACCAAGGGGGTACGCAGTTATAAGAAATCAAACATAAAAAGAAGGGAGGAGATCTCCAACAAGACCCCGCTGCAGCATCAACAGCAAAACACCAAAACACCCGATGCAAAAACACAAAAGACGAGTACAGCACGAGACGGAAAAGAGACACACGACATGTAAACATCAAACACAAAAGACTACACATAAACCGACGAGACCAATGGGTAACCGGTGCCGACTTTGGACGGCCATCTGTCACGCAAGTAGCAAATGGTGTGGTTATCCTGGATTACGTGCGCACAACCCTCTCACTTCTCCAATTACCCAGAGGTCTCAAAGAACGTACAATTGTGGTGTAAAACAACCTCCTCACTGTAAGATGACATCACACAAACAAGACCGCAAAACGCAGAGGCCCCAGAGACACAGATGAATATGTAAATGGATATAAAAAGAGGGCATGCGTTATACAGTCCGTGCTCTGCCGGCTGTAGCGAGCTCATGTATGCAATCACCCGAGGAGTCCGACTGATATTCAGAGAGGACAGGTGGTCGGGGCCCTGTCTTCTCTAAAGAGGTTTGGACAGGGCCCGTCATGGAGTCCCGTCGTCACAGTCAGTCAGAGTGCAAGTCTCAAGGTATACAACTTTTTGGAAGTTATGCATTGTTTATTGTATCTTATCAATGTTGCGGATCTAAGCGAACGGTCATACCCACGCCCCCCGGTGTGCTTTTTTTATCTGGCACAGTTTTATTATCATATTGTCCTATGACAAATTCGAAATATTGAAAATAATGACTATTGCACGATATATAATTAATCATTTGCGCAGTGATATTTTTTGTGGATGCGCAGTAAATTTTATTGCTGGAAAATTTACCTCAAACATTATATATATAGTGTGTTCCCACATAACCATAATATAACCAAATAAAGGAACCCTGCGTGACACCATTTCGACTACAAACGGACAACTGCAAATCGCAGATGAACCCAATAGTCAAACAATTTCTTTATTTCGATTCTTGACTGCAGAATCAAACATTTTAGAGTCGGGCATGTCAAGAAAATAACTCGATCAAGATGTAAAGATCGAAGGACTTATTTATAAATATAGAATTTATAGAATTCATGATGTAAATAAAATCTGATTTTGTAATTATGTTTAGTTATCATTCTGGGTATCTTGATTTTGTTCACAATAGTTTAACAATAATTAAATGGATAAAAAGTTAAAAACAAAAACAAAAAAAAAAAGGAACGAAAACAAACTTGTGACTATTGCGTAATCTTACACAGTTTTCACGAATCGCAGCTTGGTATTCGTGACGTGTTGAATTGACGATCATTCCAGGAGAGAGAGAGAGAGAGAGAGAGAGAGAGGGGGGGGGGGTCTAAAAAACAACTTAGAAAAAAAAACCTAAAAATATTTATCGAAGTCATGTGTAATATGGGCAATTTTGATCAATTTCCATATTCATTAGTAGTCCTAATGAATATGGTAATTGATCAAAATTGCCCATAGTACATAATTATGACACCAAACTAAACAATGTAGCTTCTCCCTGACCATAAATGTGAACAGTTTACGACGGACGACGGACGGACGGCGGAAGGATAACGGACGCCACGCTATGACAAAAGCTCACTTGAGCTTCGCTCAGGTGAGTTAAAAATTACCCGCTCATGATTTGCATTTTCACTATAGAAATATATGTTCTATGGTATAATTTCAGTGCACCATATACGCATTTTAACAAATAATGTATCATCAGTGATGCTCGAGACCGAACAATAATCTGAAATGTCGAAGAACAAAAACGTAATCTTGAACTCCTCCCTTATTAAATATCTGCCCAATAACCTGCTACATGTAATTCAAAGGACAACGCTATTTCATTGGGGAGATATTACTTAGTCTCAGAAAAAAAATCATCAAATCTTGTGACGGATAAATTAGATTTATCAGATATTGATATTGGCTAAATGTATCTTTAAATCACATTATCAAAATGTGAAAGGATGATATGGTCAAAATAATTCCAATTTTCGTTGTCTTATATTCAGCATTTTAAACAGAAAAATGTTATGATCGCTGAAAGATATAAGTCCCCTACAGGCGGCATATATTTATGTCCTGCAACTCTGCCTATCAATAACTCTTCAATTAAACGTACTGTCTATGCAGCTTAGTTCTGAGGTTTTATCTTCTATATCGATTCGAAAAGGAGGTCAAGCGAGACGAAAGTTGATTTTGTTCTGTAACTACACAAGACTAAGCTGAGTAACAAATTTTACCTGCATATCTCTATTTATTGCAGAAAAAAATTTGGAAAACTGACTAAATTTTAATTTTGCAAGTCTTCAAAAGTCATAACTCCTCGAGAAAAAATTCAAGCGTGACAAAACTTGCTCTGTAACTATCCAAGACTAAGATGAGTATCAAAATTCACCTGATTATCTCTTTTTGTTGCTGGAAAAAGTCCGGAAAACTGACAAAAACTGAATTTTCCAACTCATCAAGGTGCATAACTCCTCGGAAAAAAATATCAGGCGTGAAAAAAGTTGGACTTGCTCTGTAACTATCCAAGTCCAAGCTGTGTATAAAATTTCACCTGAATATCTCTATTTGTTGCAGAAAAAAGTCCGGAAAACTGAAAAAAAAACTTAATTTTGCAAGTCATCAAGAGATGTAACTCCTCGAAAAATGAATCAAGCGTGAGCAAAGTCAAACTTGCTCTGTTACTATCCAATCCCAAGCTGTGTATTAAAAATCACTTGAATATTCCTATTTGTTGCAGAAAAAAATTTCGGAAAACTGTCAAAAAATTTCCAGTCATCAAGGAGATAACTCCTTGACAAATAGGCCAAGTTTGACGAAAGTTGAACTTGCTCTGTATATACCCAAAACCAAGCTGTGTATCAAAGGTTGACCTGAACATCTCTATTTGCTGCAGAGAAAAGTTCGGAAAACTGTCGAAAATTGAATTTTGCTAGTCATCAAGTGGCATAACTCCTTGAAAAATAGGTCAAGTGTTACGAAAGTCGGACTTTCTCTGTAACTATCAAAGACCAAGCTGTGTATCAAATTTCAACTGAATATCTCCATCCGTTGCAGAAAAAAAGTCAGGAAAACTGATAATAGGACAGACGGACGTTACCTTATCATCTAGTTCGGACGACGCCGACGCTGACGCCGGGGATATTACAATAGCTCTTTTGCACTTAAGTGCAGTTGGGCTAAAAACGAAACGCACATCATATACTGACTCCCAAAAAGAATGTTACATATAAATAAATTGAAATAAATTTAATACATTAAAACGCACATTTATAAATTTTTTGATGATTAAAATTCAGATCAAGAACAGAACATTTCATGAAACAAATGTTTATTTCATCACCATTACGCAATACCTTCGCAAAAAAAAAAAAAACAAGGATTGCATTCAGAAATTCACAAATATATTAATTTTTGGTAAATTTGATTCCTTGTAGGAACAAAGACCCTTGAGTCTTTATTCTGTTTCTGCAAGTCTCCTACCAGTGCGTCAACGCTACTTTTGAATGTGCCGTAAAGAGATTACGTAGATGTGACGTCACATTAGGAGTGGTGCTCACACAAGGTCTATTGGCCGATGAGTGATTCAATAATTCTGTGACAGATAGCTAAACGTGAAATAATAATTTGCCATACTCGAAATTACGCTGTATCGTCAGAATGACGCCCACCTGCTTCTAACTTTCCGACTGTTTGACGTCGCTGATCTTTGATTTTAAAGTTTTTAGGAGGAAGACATTTTGAAAAGATTTTTTGATTTTTTGATTTGTGAGATCATATTCTATCGAACACGCTATTTATGTTACCTGAATTAAATCAATATCTCTTTGTACTGCGTAGCTCGTGCAAATCATGAAAATGTTAAAATTGGCGTTTTGGATGAGAGAACAGCACAATAAGTTGTGTATACTGAAGTAACTAGATTTGAATCATAAAATTACTCTTATTATTAATATTAGATATTAATTGAAAAAAAAATTGGAATACAGCCATGTATAGTTTCTTTTGGGATTCAGTATATTATATAGTGTTTGTTTTTTTTTTTTTCAATTGATCATAAGTATTTCTATGGGCCTCATTGGTTTATGTGTTGTCCTTTTATATGATAAACAAAATAAAGAGGATCAAAGGTAGGCAGCATAACCATCGAAAATGCGTCAGAATCATCAAACGCCTTTTATACCGTGGATATGATCCTAATGTCACCAGACGGACACTAGGCTTGGTACTCGACCAATCTACAGTCTTGTACAAGCGCATCCTTGAGACTTGCACTCTGACTGACTGTGACGACGGCACTCCATGACGGGCCCTGTCCAAACCTCTTTAGAGAAGACAGGGCCCCGACCACCTGTCCTCTCTGAATATCAGTCGGACTCCTCGGGTGATTGCATACATGAGCTCGCTACAGCCGGCAGATCACGGACTGTATAACGCATGCCCTCTTTTTATATCCATTTACATATTCATCTGTGTCTCTGGGGCCTCTGCGTTTTGCGGTCTTGTTTGTGTGATGTCATCTTACAGTGAGGAGGTTGTTTTACACCACAATTGTACGTTCTTCGAGACCTCTGGGTAATTGGAGAAGTGAGAGGGTTGTGCGCACGTAATCCAGGATAACCACACCATTTGCTACTTGCGTGACAGATGGCCGTCCAAAGTCGGCACCGGTTACCCATTGGTCTCGTCGGTTTATGTGTAGTCTTTTGTGTTTGATGTTGACATGTCGTGTGTCTCTTTTCCGTCTCGTGCTGTACTCGTCTTTTGTGTTTTTTCATCGGGTGTTTTGGTGTTTTGCTGTTGATGCTGCAGCGAGGTCTTGTTGGAGATCCCCTCCCTTCTTTTTATATCTACACTTATTTCGTGTTGCAGTGTGGAGTTGGTAAAGCAATTCCCCGCGACCCGATGTTTGAAGTGTTTAATTTCATTGTGTTCTCTAACTTAGCTTTGTTGTAGTGTCTTCTACGTAAGACTCTAATTCACTTTTCTTCCATTATCGCATTATGGCATTTTTAAGGTCGCCTCGTATCAAACTAACCCCCTTGAGATTACCCTCTGTCACTACAGTCACTTTACCATCACCGACATTCAACAGTAAAAAACTTTTTTCCTCACCAAGAGTACTCTTATCACCTCTCAAATTTAGACCCCACAGTCGTATTTTACGCACTACTCCATCTGCAGGCTCTACATTCAACAACAGACACAGAGGGTTCTCAATTATTTCTAAGTGCAAAAGTAAAAGATGCTCGTTGTGTCATCCTCATCAACTGCGACTCAATAATAACATCTAGTGTAAATGGGCAGAAATTCAAAATCGAGGTAGACCAAGACATCGATTGATCGTCTCAAGATCTTATTTACGTGATGACTTGAAATGCCAGGGGATGTGGCGCACAATATGTAGGTGAGACAGGCCAACCTTTAAAATCTCGTTTTAGGAACCATTCTTATAAGATCAGAACCTCACGTCAACAAAAACACAGAAATATAATCACTTTGTTAAATATAATAATTCTATTTCGGATATCACCATTACCCCAGTTCAGACTTTTCCAAAACGTAAAAATGAAAGTAAGACCGAAATTAAAAAACGCCGACTACAAGCTGAACTTGCCTGGATCACCAAACTTCAGACTGCGAACCCTCTTGGTTTAAACGATCAAATTTATGGACAAGGAAACATTTCCTCAGCTTCTACCAATATCAACATCTTTTCAATTCGCCCAAACACTAAAAGGAAATACAGGTCACACGGGAAAAGACGAAACAGACAAATAAGAAAACGATCCAGAATATACCTCTCTCTCAACGATTTACTTACTATAGCACGCAATGGCGGAAGACATGAGCTGTTACATGCTCTGTCGTCAGTACCAGTTATGCACTTGAAATCTATCTTGGATGAAGCAGAGGTTGCATTCTTAAGAAACACTGACTGATTCAGACTTAATATCATTGTCTCATTCGCACAGTATAAACTTTATCCTATTGTGAAAAACACCTCACCTAAAAGACGATTCATAAAAATCCCGTTTATTAACAAAGGTTTTGATCTTCTAAACATCTCTAATATTTTTCGGGATCATCGCGTACAAAGAACCATTCCTCAATATTTTGAAAATTTAGAGCCACCTCTTATTTGTTATAAGTACAAGAAACCTATTCGAAACTTTGTTTTTAACTATAATAAAGTTACAACGGATCCTGACATACTTGAATCGTGTCCTGCTTCTTGAGAATGTGCAACTTCTAAATATCTCTACAAACCAGCTGGCCATGTTGTTACAGGTGACTTTTCAATTATCCAAGACAGACAGCTCCGTGGTCTTCTTAAAAAAGGACCTTAGTATAGAATCCCATCCAAGATAGATTTTGTCAAATGCCGTGAAGTGCTTACGGAAGCCTTAGATAATTACACGAAAAGATGGTGTAAATCAGAAGGAGTCGAACCGCATGCTCTGAATGACTTGAAAAACCTCATTTTAGATATAACGGATATTCGAATAGATAGCTTCCATAAAAACCCTCATCTTTTTCAAAATCCACGTTCCAAATCAGAAAGATATTTCAAATCCAAACTAAGTAAATTACATGAAAAATATGTCTTTGCACCAGCTGATAAAGCAGCCAACAACACCATTATCATTTGAAAACGTTACTACATATCAACTTTGATTTCGGAACTTTCGTCTACTAATACATATATCAAAAGCAATGAAAGTGCATCTAACATTTTAGGCAAGCATAACAGTGAACTGTCTACATTCAATATCTCTATTTCTAAATTGGATCTCCCAACACTATATTGCATACCGAAACTGCACAAGTCTCCTTACAAATTTCGATTTATTGCTAATTCTAGTAACTGCTCCACTACAATTTTGTCTAGAAATCTGACGTCAGCACTTACTGCTATTAAAGAACACATAACTAGATATTGTGAAACGGTTCTAAACAGGAACGATGTAAATTTATTTTGGTCTATTAAGAATTCAGGGGATGTGATTGAAAAAATGAAATCTGGAAATTTCCAAGCCAATACGATTTCTTCATACGACTTCTCTAATATGTACACCACACTTCCTCATGACAAAATTAATTATCGATTATCTAATCTCATAAAATGGTGTTTTGATCGAGAGCGAAAAACTTACATTTGTACATCTGAATCGAAGGGTTTCTTTTCCTCGACAGACTACAAATCATACAAATCATGGACATGTAGTGACCTGTGTAATGCCTTGTCCTTCCTCTTGGACAATATTTATGTTAGATTTGGTGAGGATCTATACAAGCAGGTTGTAGGAATTCCTATGGGTACTAACTGTGCGCCTCTTGTTGCAGATTTATTTTTATACACTTATGAAAAAGAATTTATCCAAAATCTTCAAAAGCAAAGAAAATTTGATGAGCTGAAATGTTTCAATAATACTTCTAGGTATCTGGATGATATTCTAACCTATTGACAATCCTGCTTTTGAATTATATAAGAATGAAATTTATCCACAAGAATTAACCCTTAACAAGGCAAACCTTTCAAATCCGACTTTCGTAACACTTGACCTATATTTCAAGGAGTTATGCCACTTGATGACTTGAAAAATTCAATTTTCGACAGTTTTCCGAACTTTTCTCTGCAGCAAATAGAGATGTTCAGATTAACCTTGATATACAGCTTGGTTTTGGGTATATACAGAGCAAGTTCAACTTTCGTCAAACTTGACCTATTTGTCAAGGAGTTATCTCCTTGATGACTGGAAAATTTTTGTTAGTTTTTCGGAATTTTTTCTGCAACAGATAGAAATATTCAAGTGATTTTTAATAAACAGCTTGGGATTGGATAGTTACAGAGCAAGTTTGACTTCCATCACGCTTGATTCATTTTTCGAGGAGTCACATCCCTTGATGACTTGCAAAATTAAGTGGTTTTTTTTTTCAGTTTTCCGGACTTCTTTCTGCAACAAATAGAGATATTCAGGTGAAATTTTATACACAGCTTGGACTTGGATAGTTACAGAGCAAGTTCAACTTTTTCCACGCTTGACATTTTTTTGCGAGGAGTTATGCACCTTGATGAGTTAGAAAATTCAGTTTTTGTCAGTTTTCCGGACTTTTTCCTGCAACAAAAGATGTTAATCAAGTGAATTTTGATACTCATCTTAGTCTTGGATAGTTACAGAGAAAGTTTTCACTCTTGTCACGCTTGAATTTTTTCTCGAGGAGTTATGACCCTTGAAGACTTGCAAAATTAAAATTTAGTCAGTTTTCCAGACTTTTTTTCTGCAATAAATAGAGATATGCAAGGTAAATTTGATACTCATCTTAGTCTTGGATAGTTACAGAAAAAAATCAACTTTCGTCTCGCTTGACCTCTTTTTCGAATCGATATAGAAGATAAAACCTCAGAACTAAGCTGCATATACAGTACGTTTAATTAAAAGTAATGTTTGATTGAAAAGTTATTGATAGGCAGAGTTGCAGCACATAAATATATGCGCCTGTAGGGGACTTATATCGCTCAGCGATCATAACATTTTTCTGCTTAAAATGCTGAATATAAGACAACGAAAATTGGAATTATTTTGACCATATCATCCTTTCGCATTTTGATAATGTGATTTAAAGCATGAAGTACTTTATTTCAGTGATCTAAGGTCCAGAAATACTTTCTGATAAACTGCAAAGGTGATACCTTTTGTAGATTAGAGCAGTTGCCCCAAAGAGTAAGCATGTGCTGCCTTCTAGCAACACCCTTAAAAGAAAGGAAGGGACCTCCAACAAGACACAGTTGCAGCACCAATAAACATAACTTCACAAAATAGGCAAAACGTGTAAATGTTTCAAACAAAATCATTTGCTTAAATCTTATAAGTTTATCTTTTTCAGCAGGAAAATGGACCAGTGGACACGCCTCAATCCTCACCTTCTTCAAATGTGCGCATACGAAATGCAATATTCAGGCAAACATGCATAGCATCTGTTGGTGGAGAAATTGACCTTCCTGTGTGGCTACGAGCCTATATGTTTTACAAGTTATCACTTGAGAATGCTCTGAAACAATACGATGCTGTTTTAAGTTATGTTCACAGCTTTTGGTTTCTAACGCCAACTGATTCGAACAAAGGTAGAGTATTTGGATACACGAATGTGCAGATAAACAAGGACTTGGTATCATTCAACGCCTACCTTCAGTTAGAAGCCTGGTTATATGAATTTCATGTAACATACACGGACGTGAATGACAATGAAACAAACGTTTTTAACATTTTCCTACAAATGATTGATGATAAGGAAAGATACAACTGTATCCGAAGAAGTCCGAATCGTACAATTTTCCCATTATATGGTGTTGAATATGATCAATCTGACGCATTGAGTAAAATTAAGACATCGAACCAATATCCTCAACGAAAATGCAAACACGTGCAAGGCATTTTAAAGAAAAACGACAAGGTCTACAACCTAGATGTACAATGTCTAGCAACTGAACGGCTTCTATCCGGATCAATTTGTTTAGAATCAAACCTGTCAAGTTCACAACATCTGATAATGATGTTTGCCTGCCTAGTGTTCAGTTCATCGTCTTTTTTCTGAGACAGGACAAATAAAAACCGAGAAACAAAACGATATTTTTGCTCGATTTCTCGTAGTTTGTGTCTTCATGATGCTCGTCATTTGTTATCAGAGTACCGAGAAAAAACTGCTAACTTTTATCTCTGTAAGGTAATGAATGTCCTTTGTTAAGTATATGCGATGTAAGTGTAAACAAAATTACATCTTGTAATGAGATATCCAATTGACCCTTCCGAACGCGGGAAAAAATTGAGAAATTCCATGACGTCACAATGCAATTTCGATGTTTGACCGAGGTTCGAAGCTTGTTTGTTCGAGATAAACACACGGTAAAAGCATTGTGACGTCACGAAATTTTGCATTTTTTCCCCGCTATCGGAAGGGTCAATTCGCTACAGAATCGTCATCATGAATCAGTGCTCTTGAATATACATGTAATTGCATAAAACAGGAAGTCATTCGTGATAACGCAATTGTCATTTTTCAAACTCCTCCTAAGAGTTAGAGCTAGATAAAAGCACCGCAAATGTTACATTCCCTCGCAACTGCATAAACTATGATAACAAATTAAAGAATTTTTTGATAAGTCCATTGTGATCTTGACTTTTGACCCTTGACATTGAAAATCAATAGCCTAAGGACTCTTCTCAATCGAATATATTCTTGAAGGGTTAAATGATGATTGTTTGTCTTCTTTACTACAGATGTTCACCTAACTACACCGTGACCTTGAACTCTTGACCTTGAAAACCAATAAGTTCCATCCTCTTCCAAGGGTACTTTTTTGAAGAATTGGCGATGATGCGATTGCGTTGTTCAATTTGCTGTTTACAGGGATTTTAGAAATCACTTGAGCCATACCTTTGATCCTTGAAAATCAATGAGATGTAATCATAACAAGACATACTTACCTGATATGCACATCACATGTACATCGAGACAATCACCGAATTTGATAAGTTTCCATGGAGCTGTTGCGACCTGGTCTCCCTTGAATGTTATTTAAAAGCACTTTGGTTTGAAGCATCACTGATGAGAATTTAATATTCGAAACACGTGTCTGGTGCATGAAAATTGGTTTGAAACTTTCTTCAAAGAGGTATAGAGTTATAACCCTTCCGCATTAGTATTCAGAGGTTCGCAACCGTTCCAGTGGGAATTCTTTGTGTTTTCCCTTGCCTTCTCGAATTTGAGACTGCATAACTGATAGGTACTTCTGATGTTTACATTCATCCTCCTCCGTCCATATTTGAGAAAGGTTAAACGTTTCTACAATGCTTTCCTTGTCGTCAATGCTCTTCACGAGAATCTGGATACACATAGAATCCGGATACACATAGAATCTGGATACACATAGAATCCGTATACACATAGAGCCTGGATACGCATAGAATCCGGATACACATAGAATCTGGATACGCATAGAATCCGGATACACATAGAATCCGGATACACATAGAATCTGGATAAACATAGAATCCGGATACACATAGAATCTGGATACACATAGAATCCGGATACACATAGAATCCATCTGGATACACATAGAATCCGGATACACATAGAATATAGATACACATAGAATCCGGATACACAAAGAATCCATCTGGATACTCATAGAATCCGGATACACATAGAATCTGGATACATATAGAATCCGGATACACATAGAATCCGGATACACACACTAACATAATCCTACATATGTACGCATGGCAACAACGCTACATCTCTCCCCAACACATTTGCAAGGGGTTATTAAAGTTAAACTCATGTATACGAGGGTTGTCCCAGAAAAACGTAGACATTGCTCACAATTCCTTTATTTAGCGTTAAATCTAAACAAGATTTTCCCAGATGTAAATTTAAATATCTAGGAAGCATAAAATGTTAATGGTGTTGAAATCTGCCATTGATATTGAAAATTTATTAAATTATTAGAAGAACGGTTGGACCGTACCGGAGCGGTCCGAAATTTTCATGCGCCAAAAAAGAATCGATAATAAAACCTGTCGAATACTTATCAATGCATGTTTAAATAGTACTAAAAGTCTAATCAACAGAAAGAACTGATTTCAGCGAGTACATACATGCTATATTTTTGTCAATGACGTAATAAACAATTTAATTATGAAGGAATTTATAAAGCAATCCCTCATCAATCATTCAAAAGACGGCGACGTCAACTTTCATAGCGGAGCAGTATATCGTACTAAGATATTGTGTTGATCGTGGATTGACCCCTTTTTAGACAAAGTAAGAAATGAAAACATCAGAAAAGTATGGAAATGTTCGCAGAGTCTTAGTATACATGTATGTACAAGAGATTTGCTGACAAATTGAGAGACAGAACTTAACAAGGGCACAAGGGTCGATATTCAGACAGTAAATTTGGCAAGAAACGTCATTGATGAAGACCGGCATTGAACAGTAAAAGAAATAGAAGAGAGGGTCCATATAGGTAAACTCACTGTGCAGAAAATTCTGTCAAATTGATTAAATATGTATCTCGTTTCTGCTCAATGAGTGCCAAAGTCTATTATCAAGTATATGAGATGAATTTATGAGTTGCTTCTTTTAGGCATATTCTTAACCGCAGTCGCTGGAATCCATGACGTTACATATCATGCGCCGGTGGACGTCACCCTACATCTTTAATTTTTCTATAAAGATTTTACTATTGAAGATTAATCATTGCTTTTTCATGTACAGAAGCCAATTTGTATGTCAAATTTATCAGTGCAAAGTTTATAAAAATGCAGCCCTTTACAACTTTCTTATTGCCGGTGTCTACGATTTTCTGGGACAACCCTCGTATATCGTGGTTATGTCTCAAATGAGAATACGATAAATTGAAAAGTCAAATTTGCAAAGCTTACAGAGTGGAAATGAATATCAGAGGATTGTTAGAGTCTCAATCAGCACAATAAACTGGCATCACTCACATGAAGCTCATAGTCACTCCAAATACATTATATCCTGCTCATTTAGAACAGTTAGCTTTGAGTTAATTGACCACAGAACAAAAAAAAAAGGTTTCCATATGTTTGGAACGCGTTAACCGCCCGGTTTCCAAGATGGAAATCTGTTGGAATGGGTTGTAAACTTCAAGTTTCTTTTTCGCTTCCATAATTATCCTGTAAAACTGTATAAGAGCTGGATTCCAGAATGGAATCCACTTGGAAATGAGTTGGTAACTTGATGTTTCCTTTTGGTTTCCATATCATGTTTGCTTGTATCCAAGTTGTTTCTATATACTGTAACCCAGAGAAAAAGGAATTTTACCACATAAGGGAATAACTGTTTAATCCTGAGGGGGGGGGGGGGGTGGTAGTTTTTGGAAATAAATCTTCTGACCCAGAATATGTTGAAAAAAATAATCTGACACTCTTTATTGAAGAAATAAATATTTTGGCCCGCATATGTGTTCGAAATCCTAAAGTTGTAGGCTCGCTTTGCTAGACATACACTAAACCCAAATTTAGCTTGCTTCGCTAGCATCAAGACCAAAGTTTCTAAGCTTCGCTCGCCTTACAGAAAATCTGAGCTCGCTCCGCTCGCCCTTCCACGAAATATCATATCAAGTGCTAATTGGACATTAACACAGTATTGCAAATGCAAGTGTAAAAACAAAAATGCGTATTTATATATTTTAACACATATGATTAGTTTTCAATTATATAGGAATGTCTATAGCAATAAATACACATCAACTACTTTATTTTGTACTAGACATAACAAAACTTTCTTGGCAAACCGAAAAAATTTGACAGCCCCCTCCCCCCCCCCCCCTATCGGGATCATACGGTCGTCCCCTTATATTATTGAATATACAGTACATATTAAAGTGTTGAATCCTGTACTTTTCATATTCCGTCATATCATTACTTCTATGTACTTTTCATGTGATGATCAAAAAAATCAGATTACAAGGTTCCTATGGAATCATAAACATACACACGCGGGCCTCTCAAATTTAAAAGTGGCATCCTACATGTTTGAAATATTTCTTAAGATGCAAATCTTCATTGTTCTTGTTTAATATATAAAATGTGTAGCCAAATGACAATGGCGCTACCCCGGGTTATCCATAAGTAACCAATAGGACACCACTTCTATATACGAAATCAATGTGTCAGTAGAATATACTGAAAAATACGTGATTTTTCCCTTCTTTTTTCGTCTAATTAAAATAAATTATTTGATTAAGCAAGAAAAATTGGATGTCTGTTCTTTTGCCTTTTGTTCTTTGTCCTATTCTGATGTTTATTTTTCTTTAGTTTCATAGCCAATCATCTACTACTCTTTACTTAATTAATTGTAAAAAAATAGCGGCCAGTGATTAAGTGAAAACTTATTACATTATCAGTAATTAAACACAGAATCGCTCAGAATATTTTATCTGGTAAATAATATTTACCCTTCTGTGTATTTGAAATAACCGATTATACATGAGTCTGAAGTAATTGCAATAGATAACAATGATCATTCGTGTTTCATTTCAGAGATACCCAAGGAAATCATTGGGACTGACAAAAAAGTTTTCAGTACTGTTCTTTGTCCAAAGGCAACGCAGGCGTAACATCCCCTCACAATTGCATCTTCTATCTCGATGGGCAAAATTATTTTAAGTGCACTGTTACCTTGAACTTTGACCATTGACCTTGAACATCAATAGGGTTCATCCTCTCCCCATGGGAAACATTTGTTTGCTTATTCTATGATTATTACTTTGTCTTCTGTGTTGTTCACAAGAATCCGGACGAACACACACACATACAAACACACCGCCTCGGACGCACGGCAGCGATGCTATATCCCCTCCGCAACTCTATTTCGTTGATCCTAATGACTGATTGCTTTGATAATCAATTATTATCAGTACACTTTCACGGCGATATCCGAGAAATTTGCAAGGGACAGTACCCAAAACTATTTTGGGGCTCGATTCACCTGTACTATTAGCCTCACAGCAAATGCGAGAAGCTGAACTTATTTTCTGAGTCAACGGTTGGTTTTCGTACATTACTCGCAAAAAAAAAATGGTTAAAGGCACGTGGTGTTGACTACTCCCCGCCTTCATCTCCTACATGTTCGGATTCTAATAAAGTACCCTCGCTACCTTGACTTTTATTTACTTGCATCGGCCTTGTACGTTTGTCATTGTGAAGTGCAGCGGGGTGTGCGAATCTCTGTTGCAAACAGTACACTTGATTTGTAACGTCTGAGGTGCAATCTTTTTTCCGGTGTGAATCACTTTCACAACAATGCAAAGAAATGTTTTCTTTCGCACATATGTCACCACATATGTCTTCGCAAACAATGCTCTACATTTCTTGATCGAATGAGCGGTGTGGTGCAAAGGGTACTTTACGAATTTGTCATCTCAAGATGAAGCCATACTTTTCATGCCGGTGTAACGACGAATAATGACCCCCGTCGAATAATGACCGGGGGGTCATTATTCTACGTAGAAAAATGACCCCCAGTCGTAGGATAATGAGTCCAACCTGTAGAATAAATACCCGGGGAGTCATTATTCAACGTGTGGGATATAGAAATATGACCCCCATAGAAAAATGACCCCCCATACATGTATATTATTGTGGTGCCAGCGAAGCAGAGCGCCACTTAGGGATCACTTAGCCCGTCGTCTGTCTGCCTGTCTGTCCGGACTTTCATATTTGGCATGTGTGTATATACAAGACCTTTCCGATGGTAATATATATTTTGAGCACGTGACCTTGACCGCGACCTTTGACCTAAATTTGGAAAACTTTAACTCTGCACATAACTTTATTACCATTAGACGTAGGGCTTTCATATTGGGCAAATGTGTTCCTTATGTATGGAAGGCCATCGCTGTCTTATGATGAGATATTTTAATATATTGGATGGTTTAATCAATATATGCGGTGGTAAGTACATTATATGCGGTGGTAAGTACATTATATGCGGTGGTAAGTACATAATATGGAGTGCTTAGTACATTATATGCGGTGTTAAGAACACTATATGGGGTGGAACGTACATTATATGCGGTGTTAAGAGCATTATATGCGGTGATAAGTACATTATATGCGGTGCTAAGTACATTATATGCGGTGTTAGATACATTATATGGGGTGGTATGTTCATTACATGGGGTGGTTAGTACATTATATGCGGTGCTAAGTACATTATATGCAGTGCTTAGTACATTATATGCGGTGCTAAGAACATTATATAGGGTGGTGAGTACATTATATGCGGTGCTTAGTTCGTTATGTGGTGATTTCGTTATGATAAACATTCTGATGACCAAGATTAAACATTTTTGAGACTCGGTTTATCATTAACCCAAAAGGACACATAAACACAAAAGGATTCAACATTTTTCCCAGCTCTATCATTGGGGGGGGGGGGGGGGTTGGGCGGTTGGAAAAAAAGACCAGTATTTGGGTCAAAATAAGCATTTTTACACAGAAAACAATGGAAAATGGAAACGCTTTTACACAACAGCGTCCCCCCCCCCCTCGCTTTACAATGCCACATTCACCAAAGGTGTATATCAATAAAACACATTTTCTGGACAAGTGGGGTTCTGAAGCGAGGGGGAAAACAATGTCCACAGGCAAAAACGAAAAAAGGGGGATGGATGACTATTTTAAAATTGATATGCGATATTAAAAGTAGGTTATAATTGCCATCTTTTTCTTTTTATATCATGGAACAATCTATTCATAGTGTGTTCCGATCAAATATTTAACCGTTTGGAAGGAAATAAATTTGTCTATATCTACACTGTGTGTATTTCGTGCCAGAAAGCTACATAAGTGACCGAGAAGAAAGAAATACAACCGGTTTTTCTTCAGTTTCTGGATTTCAGAGATTGCCGATTACATTGATATTCTTAAAACAGGGTGACGTGAAAATTCTATATCATTATTTTTTTTTATTCTAATTATTAGAATAAAAAAAATAATGATATAGAATTTTCACGTCACCCTGTTTTTCTTCTCTCTCTCTGTCTCTTAGACCACGTAAATTGAATATCACAAGCTAAAATAAAAATTATAATTTATATATTAGTAACGTAGTGTTACAGAATTAATCTACTCTTTACTAATATCATATAATTTATCCGTACTGTACAAAGCTCTTCTAATAAGTAAAAGCATATACAATATACGGAAACAATGCCTATTGATATCATAGTGCCTCTCACTTTAAAAAAAGCAAGAACTTTGTAAAAATTTTGAAAAATAAAATGTTCCCCTGGCCAGGATCGAACTCGCGACCTTGGTAGTTGCAGTCCTGCGTCTTCACCACTAGGCCACCGCACCCTTGCGTGAAATTAATGATGAAATTGTAGAAATTCAATAATCTTTTCACTTTTTTGAATAAAATACAATGAAATATACCTCAATTAAACAACATAGTATTTATTTTATCTTCTCAGATAAATATTTGTGTTTAAAGGCCACAAAAACGTAAAAACGAGGAGTGCCTTAACGTAGCTGCGATCCGAGTCTCAGAAATGTTTAATCTTGGTCATAAGAATGTTTATCATAACGAAATCACCACATAACGAAATTAGCACCGCATATAATGTACTCACCACCCCATATAATGTTCTTAGCACCGCATATAATGTACTTAGCACTGCATATAATGTACTTAGCACCGCATATAATGTACTAACCACCCCATGTAATGAACATACCACCCCATATAATGTATCTAACACCGAATATAATGTACTTAGCACCGCATATAATGTAATAACCACTCCATAAAATGTACTTACCACCGCATATAATGTTCTTAGCACCTCATATAATGTACTTAGCACCGCATATAATGTATTTACCACTCCATATAATGTACTTACCACCGCATATAATGTTCTTAGCACCTCATATAATGTACTTAGCACCGCATATAATGTACTAACCACCGCATATATTGTACTTTCCACCGCATATAATGTACTTACCACCGCATATAATGTACTTACCACCGCATATAATATACTTACCACCGCATATAATGTACTAACCACCGCATATATTGTACTTACCACAGCATATAATGTACTTACCACCGCATATATTGATTTAACCATACCATATATTGAAATATCTCATCATAAGACAGCGATGACGTTCCATACTTATGACAAGACCTTTTCGATGATACTTTAAATTTTGAGCACGAGACCTTGACGGCGACCTTTGACCTACATTTGAAAAACTTAAACTTTTTTCAACTCTGCACATAACTTTGATATGAAATGGACAGAGTACTAACGATAGAATTATATTTTAGTTGCTAAAGAGAAATCCCGAGAAGGCGCGGATTCAGGAATTTTCGTCAGGTGGGGGTGGGGGGTGTCCAACCTTCCGAAATTTTTGACAAGCAAAAAAAAAAAAAACACACACACACACACACACACATACGAAAAGGGGATAGGTGGCTTCAGTATATATTGCTTTAGTATGGTCGAAATCTATTTTTGCCATTGAAACAGCTTTACAGACAATACTTTTTATAAATATGACATCCCGCGTTTTTTCCTCCATGTAAAACACATTCGAGATGATTGTTTTAGCTTTGTAAAATGTGCAAGTGAAGTCACAATGGGGGGGGGGGGGGTATGGGGGTCCTTCCCTAGAAAATTTTTGGTTGAAATGGTGTAAAATCGTATAATGTTAGACAAAATAAACATGGAAATAGCACTTTCATGAAAGCCAGGGATATGTGTGTATGACGGGAGAAGGGATAACCCTTTGAGCTTTGAAGTGATTCGGATTTTTTAAATATTTACAATGTTTGGAATACTGGCGAGCGGAGCGATTTCTTAATTAACGGCAGAAAAAAAAATTAAGATAAAAAAAACCCTTTGGACCCCCTCTCATATCCACACAAGACCCCACCTCTGACAAATCTGAGGGGGGGGGGGGGTCCGCCCCCCCCCCCCCTCTGGATCCGCGCATGCCCGAATTAAAAAATTGTTTTGAAGCCACTTCATAGGCAAAGTACATGTTGGCTTATTTAGTCGGGCGCATACTCTTCAATCTATTTTTTTCAGAGTTGTATTTCCCATCCGTATTATTATATATATATATATACTTACAAACATCCCAAGTGGCGGATTCAGGGTGGGGCGGAGGGGACGGTCTCGGCTCCCTTAAATCCTAAATGTTCTAACTTCACTATTTGTTCATATTTGGTGGTTAAATTTAACTGCTATTTTTCAAAATGTTCTTAGCTCGCTTCGCTCGCCAGCATTATTCGTTAATGTTATCAATACGTACAGCTGTAGCTCACTTAAAAATATTGAATGAATAATAGTTCGTATAGCCTTCCTTCATTTTAGATAGCGGTTACCTACCGACTGGGGAAGATGAATTGACATGAAAATGCACGATTTCTAAACATAAATATACCTGAGCACCGCAAACGGTGAATAATACGCCCGTCATGAACATTTCAAAAGGCTATTTTTGTACAATACTTTTCTAAAAGAAACGCATTAAAGAAACCAACATGAAATTTTAAATTTCAGCTAAATTTGTAAATGCATGTAGGAAGATCACGTAAGAGAAAGTGCGGAAAACTGTGTATTTCCAGTATTCTAGGTTCCAATGGGGCATAACTCCCACAAAAATTGACGCAAGTACAGTAAAGCAAAGTCATATGCAAAATTTCAGCTCATTATGTCAAAGCATGTAAGAGAAAAGTGCGGAAAACTGAGTATTTCCAGTATTCTAAGTTCCAAAAGGGGCATAACTCCAACAAAAATTGGCGGAAATTGATGACACTCTAACTTGATCTGTAGTACATTAAAACAAAGTCATGTGCACAATTTCAGCTCAATATGTCAAAGCATGTAGGAGAAAACTGCGGAAAACTGTGTATTTCCTATACTGTAAAACGAGAATATTTAGCGCTCGATTTATTTTAGCGCCATTAGCGCAAAGGCATGGTTGCGCTAAATTAAGTAGTGCGCTAAAATTTTCAGATGCAACATCAAATTTCAATAAGAAATTATTCGACATTTTATTCAAAGTGCATTACACCATGTCCACGGCATGGTCTATCCGGCAACGCTTGTTGTTTTTATAGCTAATTTGATAATTGGATTAACGCTAGCGCTTGGGTAGATAATGATAGTACACGCGCCGTGATTTACATGTACATTCGTTCTGGGTTTATCATGATTGTCTACGTGTCGTAATAACCAATCATGAAAAATAAATAAGAATCGGACGAGATTATTCTTTAACAAAAAAAAATGAAGTTTTCTTTAATCGGAACAAATTTTCATTCCAACCCAATCAGATAAAAAAATTGTAGTCGTACCTAAATGCAGGAATAGTCGTTCGTATGTATCATTTCTAACGAGAAGACTTCTCTCACGCTTATATCTACACAGTACTTTATAACACAAGGTACATAGACGGTAAAAAAGGAGATCTATAAAGAAAAATGCAAGCATACGAATAGGCAATTCAATTGTCCAACACACGTGCCGGCATGTAGTCAATACCTCTATGTACATTAGATGCGCATGCAGTCTTTAAAAGGATTTATTTACACAACGTGAATAAAATCGGGATGTTAGAAAATGATTCGTTACGCCAAGTTGAAAAATTGGGACGATATATCTTCATCCATGTTACATACAGAACAGCGTAATTTTCTTTTATCACTTTAAATTGAATTGATAATTAGTTCGTATTACCAACGATCGTCCGAACATGAGACATGACGGATATCTTTTGTCTAACGTTACAAAAAATTACGATTCATCGACGGCTATTTGCTACCGGCGATGTCTGAGAAACAAAGTCCTAAAGTCACTGTGCGCTAATTTTATTGACCAGATGGTGTCAATGCGCTAAATTAAGTTTGCGCTAAAAGGTTCTCATCCCTCATTGCGCTAAAATATGTTTGCGCTAAATATTCTCGTTTTACAGTATTCTAAGTTCAAAAAGAGGCATAACTCCTTCAAAAATTGACGCAAAAGAGTGACAGTTAGTTTTTCCAAGTTGAATATGATCTACTCTATGGCAATTTTTGGTGCGGCTTAGTTTTGTATTTTTATGACCATCACGTTTTGTGCTAATTGTTTTCGGTGAAATTAAGTCAATGCTTATGTCATGATATCTCAACGTATATTGCTAACATTATACTTACACAAGACTTCGACTATTTCAAGTTTCAATTTACATAATTTATGTAAATGACTTGGTTAAAGTATATGTATTTTAGCCTTATATTTTGTATCTTTACTTTGCCAAGTCACATATTGTACAGATTCGATAAGATATTTAATTTTACATGTCGGGTTTTACACATATCATCTTTGGTGTCACTCAGAGTCAAAAATAAGCCCTCTCTGCAAAGTGAAAATACGATGTCCTCCATGCCCGAGTCACTCAATTTATAAGGGATCCAAAAGGCCACATATCGTGCACCTGAGTACAATGTGCCACCTTTGTTCAGGGATCGACCGGGACGGCCATCTTGGCTTTAGAATTTGCCCAAAAACAAAAATTCGGAAGAGGACATTAAGATCTGGTTTTTAGTCAAGTTTCGTTGAATTCTGTTCAGCAACTCAAGGGGAGAAGTTGTAAATGTCTCAGCCAATCAGATACCTAGGCGGCTATCTTGGTTTTTCGATCGGCCTGAAAATACAAACTTAGCAGAGGACATTGAGATCTTGCTTGGTGTCCACCAAGTGTCGTTGAATTCCCCTGAATGGTTTCAAAGCACAAATCATAAATGTCTGAGCCAATCAGAGGCCGAGGCGGCCATCTTTTTTTCCGATCGGCCTGAAATACACAAACTCGGTAGACATAAAATTGAATTCTGTTCAGTGGTTTCAGAAGAGAAGTCGAAAATGTCTTAGCCAATCAGAGTCCAGGATTGCCAGCTTGGTTTTTATCACAGTCCAGGATTGCCAGCTTGGTTTTTCGATCGGCTAAAAATACACAAACTAGGCAGGGGACATTGAGTTCATGCTTCCTATCAAGTTTCCGCAAATTCAACTCAGCGGTTTTGCTGACATGTCAGTTTTAGAAACTGAGTAAACTCATGCCTCGTTTACACGGAGAGTTTATTGCGCAATAAACGTAAATTTGTTGCGCAATAAATTTGATTTGCGTTCACACGACAAAATTTATTGCGCAATAAATTTTCGATTTGTTTCGCAATAACTTTATTGCGCAACAAATTCTGCCGTGTAAACGCTAAGCGAAACTGTTGCGCAATAAATCTGACGCATGCGCATTAACATGACAAGGGAAAGAGATTGTTATACTTACGAATATAACCACTCGACGAGTTTATTTTTACGATTCTTTTGAGAGATTCCGATTTTTCGTACACATAAGAACGCTTTTCTTTAAGTCTTGGTCCCTTGTAGAGAATGACGTCACAATCGAATGACGTCGTGCTCTAGACTGAAATGACAAATAAATGAATGAACTACCTCCCAAAATAGTCTTGAATTTGACTTTACGAAAATTATTCGAACAATTTTTCCTTAAGGTATTCGTTGTACACTTTTATTCATGATTCTTGTGCATGTTCATCGGCATTTTATTGCGCAATAGTTTCGGTCTCGTGTGAACGCAAAAAAGCTTACTGCGAAACAAATTTGTTGCGCAATGAAGTTATTGCGAAATAAATTTATTGCGCAACCGTGTGAACGAGGCATCAATGTAAGAGGTATCTCTCTTCCTCTGCAAATCACAGGCAGTAAACTCTATATTAATTAGTTAATAATTAATTAGTGTTAAATTAATATTTTTGAAATATTTATCACTAATTAATCAAAAAATATTAATTTATCACTAATTAATTATTAACTAATTAATATAGAGTTAATTGCCTGTGCTGCAAATCTATCAAGCAGTGCCTAATACATTTAGTTGAAAATGGTGATTTAGAAAAATTTGTTAAAGATCTGTAGAGCAAATCTGAAGAGAAAAAACAATAGTATATGAAGATAAAAAGGAAGAGATCTTACTCAGTCCTATGACAAAAGTCCCTACACCCAGAGAAAAATCCAAAAAGCAACGTGACAACACAAAAAACGCCACCAAAACATCGATTACACAACGATTGCGGACCGGTCAGTTGTAGTAACAACAGCAACCCATGCACTGGTGTGGTTAAACCGGTTTACGAGCGCTCAACCTTTTAAAAGTTTAATTTCATTTGAGCAGTACACAAAAGAAACAAATTAAATTTTTGCAATTATTCTTAATTGAGATAGATGTATATATTAATAATTCAATGATAAGATTTATTTTGTTGGACTGCTATGTAATTCAGTGTCACAGTTGGTGCGTTTCCACTTATCAGGGTCAGGGTGGCCATTTCTGTTTTCCGATCAGCAACAAACCTGGTAGCGGACGTTGCGATCTTGATTTCTGTCAAAGGAGAAGGTACGTTATGGGCCAAAATCGGCCCTATCTGAGAAATGAAGGAAACTTTGAACAATGAAAATACAAGATTTACAGAATGTAAATCAGTTTAAATTTTGAGAATCGGATATTCCGTTGCGATTTTATAGCAATTTGAAAACATGTAAGTAAGCTTTCTGTTTCA
Source organism: Pinctada imbricata (assembly GCA_033119305.1). Lineage (NCBI taxonomy): Eukaryota > Metazoa > Mollusca > Bivalvia > Pterioida > Pteriidae > Pinctada > Pinctada imbricata. The sequence continues at coordinate 42,367,694 of VSWD01000003.1, read as the reverse complement.
CTGACTTTGACGTCATGTGACGTTATGATCACGTCGTGATATAACGTTGTCAGATAACAAATTGCTTTATTCTTACATTATTCATAGTGATTGTTTTGCTCAAGTTTTTGCCATGAAACGATTTCATGAATCCTCGAAAATCTACGATTGCTAATTAAAGTATTGTACGTCGTCTCTCAGCTTCTGGGTTATTCTTGGAGACTGTCTCATTTTAATGTTACAACTGATTCTAGAATTTAAGGGAATTACGATGTTTTTAAAAATCATATCCGTGCATATATAACACAGTCATTCAAACGAACGAAAAGACAGATATATTACCGCTTAAATTTGAGATGGGGGATGTAGCGAATATCAGAAAGTCACAAGAGTCTGGGAGAGCGACTAGGGTCCATGTTCAAGGAGTCCAGGGCGTTCCTGAAAGGGGACGGAAAATTATCTTACGGCGATTGACCGTTTTGCTTGATAAAGGCAGTATTGAAATAGCCATTTGAAATCTTTATCATGGTTATTAGATTGTTATGAATAGCTATATATTTTTATATGATCGAGAATTATCTGATGAGCAAAGCAAGCCAGCGATTTTTAGGAGGGGGGGGGGGGGGTGTTTACACACCCGTTGCTGTAAGGGTACATGTTGACTTACTTACATGTAGTATAATTATCAGAAAAAGCCGGAGTTTCTTTTAGAGCAATTTGACAAGCAAACAACAAACAGTAACGTGGCGAGCGACCGGGAGCCAGAGAAAATAATTTCCCGAAAGTTCGACATCAAAACTCAAGTATAAGCCCACCTAATGCCTTACTTACAGATTTTTTTTTTTTTTTTTTTTTTTTTTTTTTTTTTGTGGTGGCGCCCCAAACGCCCATCTAAATACGGCAATAAGCATAAATTTAAAATGAACCTTAGTTTGTTTGATACATGTACATTTATATATCTAGCTGCAATTAATGAATTGGGAATACACGAATAAATCACAAAATGAAACAAATGAATAGAATAAATCTTGCGTATACAGTTATCACAGCCGTTGCAAGTAACTGTGATAGATGGCGCCACTGAAAAAAATCGATAAAATCACGGTGAACAGGGGCTACAATACACAAGGAGTACAATATTAATACAACCCCCTTTATAATACATAAACATTTTTTGTTTATGTATTATAAATGGGAGGGGGATTATTTTGTACTCTTTGTATTGTAGTCCTGTGAGTAAATTTCGATTTATTGATGTATTTACGAGAAGTCACAAGATTGCGAGAAAGCTACCAAAATTTTAAATACATAATAACTAATGTATATCAGGGTGATGTACTTTTCCAAAACAGTTTGTTTTTGGTTTGTTTTGGTTTGGTTTTTCTTTCACCTAAACACCTAAAAATGCACATGGTTCACTAAATGAACAGTTTGTAATTGTTTAATTTGTATCGAACCGCTGGCATATTTTTTTTATATAAAATCGATATGCTATTTCATAAACGTTGGTGGAGGTGGGGAGGGGGGGGGGGGGGGAGAGGGATTCGGAACCCTTTTAGATCATATTGTACGGCAGTCTTTCAATTATACTAACGGTAACACAATTTAAGCGAGTGATAATGTCAGGTCCGAAAATGCGATAGATTACGATTATGATCATTAAACATCCCAGATTATTCTATTTCCTTCGTATGCGAATGAAATGTTCTAATAATGCCTTCGTATGCGAATGAAATGTTCCAATAAACACACATATATGTACACCCTTTCACACTCAAGCCGAATGAAGAAAAGTTTAAAATAATGTCCTGTAGTAACATAGTCAAACGCGCATCCAGAGGGGGTGGGGGGGGGGGGGGGGGCGGGATCGGTCACTTCCACTTGCAAGAGTTTTATTACACACGTTATTTTCAAAAGATGCTACGCTTTCCTCAAAAGCCCATATACATTTCAGTTTGGTCAATAAACAAGGGCACTGAGAGTAATGAAACTGAAAAAGACACGAATAGAGGACTTGTTCTGGAAAAAAAAACAATTCGCTGACTCGATATCGCTCGCCAATTTTTTGTTAATCAAGTACAATGATGTGAAAATTCAAGATTTTAGTACTATGATGTGAAAATTCAAGAATTTAAGCTTTTTGCTCGTTATATAGCCCGCCAGTCATCTGTTTTATTTATACATGTAATGAAAAATAGAACTGACAGTCATTATAATCAAGGACTTTATTGTCTGGTGTATAAATATAACTCTCCCCCCCCCCCTTTTTTTTTGCTATTCAGAAAAATCGGACTTACGGACCAATCCTGAAATAAAATCCTGGATCCGCCAATGATCTTGACCGTCTAAAGAGATTTGTCGGGTTGATCATGCCAATAGAATGCGAGGCGAGGCAGAGCCTTCTATGGGCTTGATCTCCGTGGGCGGTCAGTGACAAACCTAATTACTGCAACGCATAGTTTTTTTTTTGGGAGGGGGGGGGGTTGTTTTTTGTTTGTTGCAGAAAATTTCTGTTTCGCGACTCCTTTTATGTACATACGATTTTGTTCATACGGAAATAGCTGAATTGCTGACGATCTACAGAAATTTATTTTGATGGTGTGCACGTTGGGGATTGGTTCGAACAATCTGTTCTTCTCGATCAATCAGATTGCCAAAAAAAAAAAAAAAAAAAAAAAAAAAAAAATCCAGAGATGGGATAAATATATACGTAGGATTTTTGTTGGTAAAATATACCTCGTTTTTTTTTTTTTTGGTCTTTGTCTGGTGTTATGCATTAGCTCTCTCTCTCTCTCCATCTCTCTCTCTCTCTTTCTCTCGTATTTACTATCTTAACTAGTATTTAATGCGTTCTATTTTATTTAAGAAATTTTTCTTGAGGATTATATATATATATACAGTTCAGTTATCTTTTTTTTTTCTTCTCAGATTCATTTCTTACTCACTGAACCAACAGGCATATACAAAAAACTATATTTAAAGTACATAATGGAGTAGGTGTTCATAGTCGAATACAAAGTAGTAAATAGTAGTTTTATTGTAAACGATAACATCTAATGTTAGACTGAAGTACAACTATACTTTTAAAAATTCGGATCGGGGGGATGAAGGAACAGAGGATATATAGTTTCAATAAACTGACAGATTTTCTTAAAAAAAAAAGTAAAATTGGAAGAATTCTCAAATACATGTATGTTACTTTGGCCTTGCATGCGACTGCATTTTCTTACATCCCTATCAGTTATAGTGGATTCGTGATACTTGAATCAACGAATCTAAATTCTGGTTGACTTTCTCGGGGTTTTTTTTTTTTTTTTTTGCTATTTTACTCCTAAAATTTAAGTTATTGTACTGGCGGAGATTTTATGCGACATACCCGGTGAACACCTAGATCTACCCTCTATGTTAGTAAAATATATCAATGTTCAGCCTTTTTTGTTTGTTTGTTTTTACTACAAACATTTATAAATCATACCGAATTTCAAGAGAAAACCGATTCCTGATTTGAATATGTCACGCCAGTGCATGCACCTGCGGTGTCAAGTTAATGACGTCACTATAATGACGTCATAACGCCGTGCTGACTTGGTCCATACATTTTCCATATACATTCTACGCAAGACAAATCATTAATTTTCAACTAGAGCAAGAGCGTCTGCTACTAATTTTTCACCTTTAATCGACAGATATGGAGATTATTGATCCATTTTTCTACTTTTATTTTTAGCAGATCGTCTTGCTCTATATGGAATTCTCGAAAATATATGTGAATTTCTAGAGAAAAATCCGGATTTGTTAATCCTTCCTTGGTTTGATGAGCTATAATTTCGTAGGGGTGCATCAAGATGAAAAGCGCATTTTATGTATATATGTGATTGATCTTGTAGATAAATAAAATAAACCCATTTGATCAATTTTCACGATTTGAATTTCTCAGGAAACAACAGGGCCGATATGGGGTCTTAATGTACCTTCTCCTTTTGTCGACTTCTGTTCAGTAGTTTCAAAGGAAAGGTAAAAAATGTCAGCCAATCGGAGCTGGGGCGGCCATCTTTGTTTTCCGACCGGCTCGAAAAACAAACTTGGCAGAGAATGTCGGGACCTTGAGTCCTGTCAAGTTTCGTTGAATTGCGTTCAGTGGTTTCAGAGGAGATTTTCTAAGCCAATCAGAGGCCAGGGCGGCCATCTTGGTTTTCCGATCGGCCAAAAAATACAAACTTGGTAGAGGACGTTGAGATCTTGCTTCCTGTCAAGTATAGGCGTCCATTTGTTTCTTGTCTACAAATGTACAATCTTTCAAAACAGCCCATATGCATGAACAATGAAGAGTAATTTAGCATTTTATTGGACAATTTAGACAGTCTTAAGTATAAAAGAGGGGGGTCATTATTCTACGGGGGTCAATATTTTTCGTGAGGGTGTGTGCAAATGACACTTATTCTACGGTCGAAAAATGACCCCCACAGTCGTAGAATAATGACCGGGGGTCATTTTTCTACGTAGAATAATGACCCCCGGTCACTATTCTACGGGGGTCATTATTCGTCGTTACACCGGTCTTCTTCACAATAAGCTGCTTCTGAATGCCTGATGCTTGTGGCTGATATTTTGTACGAGAAAAATGTAAAGAATCATAAATAAAGCTCGGGTTAATTGTAATCATACTCTGTTCTTGATGGAATTTAGCAAAAACACCACACAGAGGGTTCGCAACACTATGGTCTTCCATATAATTGGCTGTGTATGTCTTCTACTTCTGTTGTAATTCGGCAACTTACTCACAATATGGTATATGGATAACGCACATAAATTGTTCTGGCCTTTCAAACACTAGAATTCTGAAAGGTCGGAAAGTCCATACAGCATTTTGACGTCCCTCACGTTTAATTTCGGAAATGAACCTATGCGTTTCTTTATAGAGGATTCAAGCTTCAAGCATTTTTTGACAACCGTATAGCTCTTCAAGTCGGTTCCCTGCATTCGTAAGTCAAAAAATTGGATTCTCGACGTTTGCTGCGAGAATTTTATATATTTTCATTCCCATGCTTCATAAACATCGACGGCGGGTGCGGCTAGCCAACAGGGGATGCTTACTCCTCCCGGGCACCTGGTCCCACCTCTAGCTTGCTAGGGGTCCGTCCATTTTTAAATTTGTGCTCTATTGTGAGTGCTGTTGAGATTATCGTCAGGATCTTCTTTAACTCAATTCGAGGTACGGTAGTTCTCTGCCTTGTCATCGAAACAAGTCAACTTACTAAAAAGTAAGTTCTTTTTCAAAAGATAACGTGTGGAATTAGTGACATATGGATCTCGACCGATTGCTGCGTAAAAGTATGAATAGGCGCAAAGTCCGAAGGCACATTCTGATGAAAAGAAGTATTATTCGGCACGGAGTCTGGTGCCTCATGATTAAGAATCTGTTTGGGAACAGTGTTTGACAATCGAGAATTATCGTCAGCATCGACAAATGATTTAGTACGAATGGACGAATTGACTTGACTATTAGCTTTGGATGGAACAAGCAGAATGATTTACGCAGAGGCTTCAGCTTCGGCTATAACAACTTCCTTCCTGCACGACAAAGGTCTTGTTCAACATCTCGTTCTTTTTTTTCATTTTTGCTTCATTAAACAAAATGGCTGCCTGCTTCCTTTTCATTTCAGCTTCCATTTCAGCAAACTGGAAGTTTACATTTGGAGCATACGCTTTGGCTTCTTTACGCGCGGAATCAGAACTAGATGTAGAAATGTGGCATGTGTGGATAGATACAGCTTTTTCAGCCTTCTCCTCCTACAGTTGTGTAACACAATCACTGGTATCTTGTTCAGTGGATATTATTTGCCTGATGGGGACCTCAACTGTGCTGTCTTGCTCAGGGAAACAGCTAGATAACCACAGCATACACGTAAAATGGTAAATCGAACACCATTTAATATAATAATCCGTTTATTGATATCATCATTGATTGGAAAATTTGTAAGAGTACACACGTGATGACTGAATTATGACAACAATTTCAACAATTGTGCAGTATGATGCAAACTGGAGAATCCATGCAGCATGGAGTGGTAGAAAGTTGAGGTAAAAAGCTGTAAAACAAAAACAACAATATGTCATGTCATACAATTCAAACAATTCTGACAATAATGGCGCACCATACATTCAAATTTATACCATTTGATCTACACTTTTTTATATGATATAAACATTAAAATAATCATTGAATATATCTTATTCTCGATTTCCATGTGTAACATTCTAATTGAAATGATTCAGACATTCATTCCATGCTGCCAATTTCTCTGTTCTTAGATGATGCTATTGTTTTTGAAGATGTTTAACATCAATACCTTGATTACCATTGTCCGTTATACAGTCCAGTGTGTATTGAAATCCCAATACACATTAGTAAATAATGCCTCACTCTTCACTTTTGATTTACACTAAATAATTGATGCACATTTCTTATGCGACTAATAACTCAATTCAGCAATGATATTATAACAAATTAGTTAAAGAAGATCCTGACGATAATCTCAACAGCACTCACAATAGAGCGCAAAATTAAACATCGACGGATCCCTAGCAAGCTAGAGGTGGGACGAGGTGCCCGGGAGGAGTAAGCATCCCCTGTTGGCTAGCCGCACCCGCCGTCTATGTTTAAGAAGTATGGAAATGAAAATATAAAAAGTTCATGCACTGTCTGACGTTATGTCTATATAGAAAGTGCTATGGCGACAATGTCAGGGAAGTATATTCAAAACACTTACTGCCAAACCCCTCGCGGGGAACTTTTTTACGAGCTCCACACGGCAAAGGGCATAAGTGTGACACAAATTAGTTAAAGAAGATCCTGACGATAATCTCAACAGCACTCACAATAGAGCGCAAAATTAAACATCGACGGATCCCTAGCAAGCTAGAGGTGGGACCAGGTGCCCGGGAGGAGTAAGCATCCCCTGTTGGCTAGCCGCACCTGCCGTCTATGTTTAAGAAGTATGGAAATGAAAATATAAAAACTTCATGCACTGTCTGACGTTATGTCTATATAGAAAGTATTGCAAGTAAAATGACAGCAAATGAATGTTGCATGCAAGCAGGAGATGCTTACTCTTCCTGGGCACCTGGTCCCACTCCCATATCGGGAGTTCGCTTCTTTTCATATGGTGGAGGTTTTTGTTTGTTTGCTTTGGTTCCTGTTTTATCCTGATTTTGTATGCCTTCGGTTTCTGATTTTCTGAATTATCGATTTTGTGCTGTAAACAGGGATATGGTCATTATCCATATTTGTCATACTATCACTCATTTGGTAGGCTGCAGTTTTCAACAAGAGAAAATTTAAAAGCATACTCACCGCGTGGGATCGAAACGTATGATGTTGTGATTCTTTACGGAGAATTTTGATGTTTTCTCATGATTTAAGTGATATTGCACAAAACTAATGAGACGTTGCCGTAGAGCAATGTCTCATAAGTAAGTCCATGTCGGTTATATATCTGAAAAGTCTGTAGTTTTTGCAAACACTTCAAGAGTTCGTCAAGAGGAATTATTTTCTGTCGTCGATAAACTACTGAAGTGTTTGCGAAAACTATGAACTTTCCATATACCTGGACGATATGGATTGATTTATTAGGTGTTGCTCTACTGCAACCGCTGTTCAGTTTTGTAAAGTTTAATTTAGAAAATGAGAAAATACCAAAATAAACTATGTAAGGAAGCACAACACCATACGTTTCGATCCCACGCGGTGATACTACAGATGGTGACCTACAAGACATATACGCAAAGTAAGCATTTACGGGCTACGAAAGATAACTCCAACATTCACAAGACATTACAAGGTGCTTTTGCGGCAATTGACTTTGAAAAGTAGGCCAAACTTCCAAATAAATGCAATTTTTAGGTTTAAGGACATACAGCACACAGCAATTAAGTGCTATGCATATTATACAATATAACTGTAAGCTATTGACTAATATAAGTTTGAAAAATATCCGACCTTAAATGTAATATGAACTATGGCAAAGCCATGAAGGGGACGTAGCACTGATAGAAAAGTTAAATGAAAGGAGGGGATCTCAAACAACACAACAGTAGGTTGCAAGCACCCATAGCAAAACCCCAAAACACCCAATGCAAAAAAAAAACACACACAGAACAGACACCCACAGAAAGAGACGCAAAAGGGACACCAACTAACACCATAGAAACATTAAACATAGAAGACCACACATAAACCAACGAGACCAATGGGCAACTGGTGCAGACTTAGGACGCCGGCTATCTGCCGTGCCGCGTACGTAGCATACGATGTGGTTATCCTGGATTACGTGTGCACAACCCTCCCTCTATTACGATTTCCCAGAGGTCTCGAAGAACGCACAGTTATGATGTAAAACAACCTCTTCACTGTTAGATGACCACACACAAACAAGACCATAATGCGCAGGAGTCCAAGCAACACAGATGAATATAAAAATGGATAAGAGGACATGCCGCGTCATGCGTAATACAGTCTGTGCTCTGTTGGCTATAGCGAGCTCATATATGTTATCACCCGAGGAGTCCGACTGACATTTAGAAAGGACATGTGGCCAGGGCCCTGTCTTCTCTAAAGAGGTTAAAGTTCTGTTATCCTCTTAGTTGTGACAATCACACTAATTTCTACCTCAGCAGCATAATGACATTTAGCTCGTAGTGCTACATGTAGCATCTTGCATATTTTTCTCACCATTGAAACTATTTATCAGTAAAATTCACACACAATGGCAGATTCAAGGGGTGCGCAGGGGGCGTCCCCCTCCCAGGCACTGACCCCAAAATTTCCAAAACAGGTATATTTTGGCCCATTTTCAGTAAAAATCGGCGAGATTCGCCCCTTGACCCCCGGCAAAGGGGGGCTGGATCCACGACTGACACAGGTGATTTAGCCAGAGCGAAATATCATAATTTCTACCACATGGACAAAACAGCATGATGACATGAAGCTCTTACTAGCCTCCTAAAAAAACGATATTGTCTCTTTTTTAATTTACCTATTCTATTGATCATTATATTATTCATGTCATAACTTCATGTATTGAGAAAGTGAATGAATGAATGAATGAATGAATGAATGAATGAATGAATGAATGAATGAATGAATGAATGAAAAGCTTGAGGACGGCTACACATGTACATTAAGCTCTGACCTTGAAAACCAAAACGTGCTGTCCTATCAATTCATGGACAACACAAAGTTTCATGAAAATCTTATGTTACGGTACATTTATATGTATCTGTCGCTTTTCCGTGAGTATCTGTTTGCAATATCTGTTGGTATTCCAAGCTCAGTATGGTCTTTGCATTAAATCATTGTGGGGAAACATTACATGTAGCAGACGGAAGGTGGGGGTGTTCTAGGTAAATAAAATGACTGGCTTGAGATTTCTCATCAAATCATAGCAAGACCCCCCTCCCCCCCCCCAAAAAAAAAACAAAAACAAAAACAGATTAAAAGGCTGACGAAATACTTTGCCGAATCGTGCTAATGAATTAATTACCCCCCCCCCTTAAAAGGGAAAATGAAATAATAGTTATTAGTAGATCCAGCATGAAATAAATTACGATTTGACATGTCGATCATTTCGAAAAAAATGTTTTTAAACAATATTTGAAGATAAAGAGATGTAGCTATAGATAAATAAATAATACTAATAGACAAATAAATAAAAATGATAGATAAAAAACTAACTAAACACCCCCCCCCCCCCCTTTCAAGAAAAATGATAATGACAATACATCCAGCTTGAAATAAATGACGACTTATGTGTCATTTCTGGAAAAAAAATGTTTGCAATCAATATTATGAGATAATTTAAGAGATGTACAACAATATAGTAGAAACCACAGGTTGCCGATGTTTATATATCTATAAAAAAACAAAAATCAACCCGTCGTTGTTATTTATAATACGTACAGGGGAAAAAAAAAGATCCATCAAGGAATTTAAATTGCCAATTTGATCATCGATGTACTATATCTTTGGCGATTCCCCATTGCTCCTTGTAGTTGCATGACATAATTATGAGTGCACGTGTACACTACATGTGAGTGACCTAAATGTCAATGTGACGTAGTCAATGACGCGCCATGCCAGACGAACTTCAAGGACTGGCTGTGCATGCACCGACACTGAGTAATGTGTGTACAGCACTCGTGGGTACACATGGGTTCCATTAGTTTTTAGGATGTATACTGTGCAAATTCGGGTATTAGTGGATCAGACTTTTTCAAAATTTAGGTTGAATGTTTGATCTACTTTTGTCATTCATCTCCGCCAGTGGCAGTAAAATGTTATGTCGAGGTAGGTTGTGATTATCACATGTTCTAACAGTAGTTTCGACTGAAATCGATCTGTTACATTTTGCTTGCGGTTCGGCAGTATGATCTTACGATGAAATATTTCATTTCGTGTTTAAATCTCTGTTAAAAAGCGTCTTCCCTCTTTATTTTTTTTACTTGTTAATGTATGCGGTACACAAAACTTCACGCGCATTTACGTTTCAAAAAACGACGTCATAATGAACATCACAAGCTGCCGATGTTTATCTATTTAAAAAATAAATAAAAAATGACCGTTTGTTGTTCTTCTTTCCCTGTATGTACGATGAAAAACAACAAAAGGTTGGTTTTTATTTTTTGATAGATAAATATCGGCAGCCTGTGATGTGCATTTCCATTCGTAACCTTTCTGTCTTCTCTAACGTTCGCCGTTTCCGCATGAACCGTGCACACAAATTTTGAATCGAAGGTAATGGTAAAAAAAAAACCGGGAAAATGCATGCTTTTTTGCTTATTCATGTACACACGTCTATCTTGATGGCGACTTCGTCGGCGCTTCGCGCCGACTACGTCCCCTATTATATATGTTCTTAGAGCACCACATAGTATTTTGGAGTTTTAATGGGAACTTCGTCTCTTTCTTAACTTACAATACTAGCATTTAAGATGTACCAAACAAGGCGCCTACCAACCAATGAAATCGTCCCTCATTTCGCGAAACGAAAGTAAGCTTCGTTCCTGTTCGGGCTAAATGCCTTCCAAAAAAAGCATTCTTTCATGCAATACTGCATGTATGGTCGATTCAGTGACAACATCAGTTTTAAGTATACATGTATCCCTGAGAGAGCTGTCAGCAGATGATATCAGTTCAGTTGATGAAGAGAAGCTCTACAATATATTTTAATTTGATCCTAAATGGGTACCAGGACAGACAAATATGGATTGAAATGGGTCATAGAGAGCTTATACAGGCAGCTATATTTGGACGTGATCGTTCCCTGATATTGTCGCCATAAAACTTTTTATATCGAATTAACATCAGACAGTGCATGTATTTCATATGTTGTTCCATTCCCGTGCGTGAGCATCGACGGCGGATGCGGGGCTTGCCAACAAGGGATGCTTACTCTCCCCACCTGTGGCTTGCTAGAGGTCCGTCGACGGTCAATTTTGTGCTCTGTTTTGAGTGCTGTTGAGGTTATCGGTACTGAATAATCAAAATTTAGATTTGCTGCACTCTAAGTAGAGAACGAGGGAGTTACTGTTTGCGAGATTGACAACACATTGCTTTACACAGCGTGATCAGTTTTTGGAATTGCATCAGGGAGGGAACAAGGGCGGGTCCAGGACCCATTTCGTGACTGAAATTGAATAAAGAATGGAAATTGGGACGTAAACCCATTAACCACCCCCTCCCCAACTGAATTCTCCCTTTGAATGAAAAGTTCAGAATCTGACAATATATATTTTGTTAAAGAATTTGTTGACATGATTGGGTGATATACTCTCAATCGAGTTGATGTTACGAAATTTAGCGTTAAGCCAATATAATACTATACGCCATATGCAATATAATACATTTTGTGATAAAACTGACAATTAATCAATTATCAATTAAATAGCAAGAAGCCCAAGGAGGCAATATCGCTAATCCGACAAAACCAAACCACGACGGTCATCTTGGATACGTTACCAAGTCTAAAACTTGTCAAGTGTTCAGCTTCCTGTAGGGGAGATATTCCATCGATTTGGACATTTAAGCTCATCAGAGCTAGAAACAAAGGCTAAAGTTGAGCTTTTCTCGTGCAATCTACCAACCAAAACTGCACTCTCTAAGCATTATACGGCATGAGCAATTACATGTAGTGTATAAAGTTTTATTAAGATTTAATCAAAACTGTACCCTCCAGGTTGTATACAGTAATTGTTCACCTTTTCCAATATGTGACCTTGATCTATGACTTGAACATCAATAAGGTTCTTCCTCTTGTCATAATCAATTAATGTAAGAAGTTTGATTTAGATTAAATAATAACTGCATCCTCTAGGCTGTATACAATGATCTTGACCATTTCCAATCTGTGACCTCGACCTATGACATATGACCTTGAAAATCAATGGGATTTATTATCTTGTCATAAGCAATCGGTTTATGGAGTTTGGTTAAGATCCAATAAAAACTGCAGCCACTAGGCTGTTCACAAGAATTTTGTCCTTTTCCAATCTGTGACTTTGAATTTTGACCTCTGACCTTGACAATCTATTGGGTTTTTTCGTAAGCAGTCAGTGTATGAAATTTGGTAAAAATCCAATCAAAACTGCATGCTCTATGCTGTCAAAAAAGATTTCTGCCTTTTCCAATCCGTGACCTAGACCTTTGACATATGACCGTGAAAATCGATAGAGTTCTTTCTCTTGTCAAATGCTATTAGGGTATGGAGTTTAGTTTAAAATCCAATCAAAACTGCACCCTCTAGGTTGTATACAAGGATTTTAACCTTTTTTAATCTGTTACCGCTGACCCACAAAATCAAAATGGTTCTTTCACTTGTCATAAACTATCAGTGTATGAAGTTTGGTGAAAATCCAATCAAAACTGTATCCTCTAGGCTGTATGCAAGGAATTTTTCCTTTTCCAATCTGTAACCTCGACCTTTGACTTATGAACTTGAAAACCAATAGGGTTCCTCATCTTGTCATAAGCTATCAGCGTATGAAGTTTAAGATCTATTCAAAAGTGCACCCTCTAGGCTGTATACAAGGATTCTGACATTTTCTAATTAGTTACCTTGACCTATGACCTTGAAAATCAATGTTCTTACTCTTGTCATATACTATCAGTGTATGAAATTTAGTGAAGATCCAATCAAAACTGCACCCTTTATCCTGTATTCAAGTATATTGTGACGCTCACACGTACACACTCACCCTCACACTAACAAGGGCGTTACATGCACTATATTCCCCTGCAACTATATTGCGGGTGGATAATCAGAGCCCTCGGCTACCATATTTGTTCACCGATCGGCAAGAAATACAAGTACATTGTAGAGGACCTTGAGTACCTGCTTCCCGTAAGGTTTTATGAAACTTTGTGCAGCGGTTGCAGAGAAGTCTAAAATGCATTAGAAAATCAGAGTCCTCGACGGTCAAATTTGTTGACCGATCGGCACAAAAAACACAAACTTGGCAGAGGACCTTGAGTACTTGCATCCTACAGGGGACTCGAGCTTCGCTCAGGTGAGCTAAAATGGAAACCTTAAGCAGCACATAGCATCATTAAAGAACAGATCAATTTGCAGCATGGACCAGACATGCACGTTTCGGGTACTTAACCCTTGTCGGTGATCCCCAATCTAAACAATGCTTTATTACCAAAGAGTGTGAAAATTATTATGTATTAAAACGTACCGAAAAATGTAGCAGAGCGGGTGGGATATGATGCTTTAAGACCCACATATAAAAAATTTCAAGATTTTTTGATAACAGAAATTTTCGAATGCGTTAAAGAGAAAGACGATAAACCGAAGATGATCAAATTTTGCTACATGTGCCCTCGGGGACTCCTGGTCCACCAGCAGTGACAATCACTAAGTGGTTCAAATGTTTAACATCTTCATATTCAATAGCATTATTAGGAACATATCAATTTGCAGCATGGACAAGACATGGAACGTTTCGGGTACCTAACCCTCGTCAGTGAATGAACTCTGACGACGTTCAAATAAGATCGGGGTAGAAGTCTGAATCAGGTTCTCAAATGTTAACAGACGAACATGTGTAGTGACTTGCATAATGAGTTAAAGACGATCCTGACGAAAATTTCAACAGCACTCCAGTAATCCAGGATAACCACACCATTGCTACTTGCGTGACAAATGGCCGCCCAAAGTCGGCACCGGTTGCCCATTGGTCTCGTCGGTTTATGTGTAGTCTTTTGTGTTTGATGTTTACATGTCGTGTGTCTCTCTTCCGTCTCGTGCTGTACTCGTCTTTTGTGTTTTTGCATCGGGTATTTTGCTGTTGATGCTGCAACGGGGTCTTGTTGGAGATCTTCTCCCTTCTTTCACAATAGAGCACCAAATTGAGCTAGAGGTGGAACCAGGTGCCCGGGAGGAGTAAGCATCCCCTGTTGGCTAGCCGCTTCCGCCATCGATGTTCATGCGCGAAAATGAAAACAATAAAAACATGAACTGCACTGTCTGAGGCCATTTCTGTATAGAAAGTGCTATTGCGATCATGTCAGGGCTGGATGACATTTTATCTCTGGATAAGATAAAGAAGATCCTGACGACAATCTCAACATCACTCAAAAAAGAGCTCCAAATTGAGCATCGATGGACCCCTAGCAAGCTAGAGGTGAGACCAGGTGCCCGAGATGATTACATCCGTTTTCCTCCATGCGCAGAAAACAAAAATCTCTCACGGTTTCATCACATGGAAAGCCTATCTTCGGTCTTGTCTCTTCTGCACAAACATTTACACATCAAGCAAGGTATTCAAACATATTGCAAGACAACTTATTCCGGAAATGGAATCAATCAGATGTGGGTCCTTAAAAATTCTAAGGAACTTTTGGAGAATTTAAAGCCACCAATTTCAATCATATTACCAGCATAAAGTCTTCCGACTTATCCACGCTCTTCACTACCATCCAACACCAAAAGCTCATAAACAGACTGCCAATATTATTCGCAACACCTTTTTTTCATAAAGTGAAAAATATATTTACACTTATTTCGTGTTGCAGTGTGGAGTTGGTAAAGCAATTCCCCGCGACCCGATGTTTGAAGTGTTTTAATTTCATTGTGTTCTCTAACTTAGCTTTGTTGTAGTATCTTCTACGTAAGACTCTAATTCACTTTTCTTCCATTATCGCATTATGGCATTTTTAAGGTCGCCTCGTATCAAACTAACCCCCTTGAGATTACCCTCTGTCACTACAGTCACTTTACCATCATCGACATTCAACAGTAAAAAACTTTTTTCCTCACCAAGAGTACTCTTACCACCTCTCAAATTTAGACCCAACAGTCGTAGTTTACGCACTACTCCATCTGCAGGCTCTACATTCAACAACAGACACAGAGGGTTCTCAATTATTTCTAAGTGCAAAAGTAAAAGATGCTCGTTGTGTCACCTCATCAACTGCGACTCCATAATAACATCTAGTGTAAATGGGCAGAAATTCAAAATCGAGGTAGACCAAGACATCGATTGATCGTCTCAAGATCTTATTTACGTAATGACTTGAAATGCCAGGGGATGTGGCGCACAATATGTAGGTGAGACAGGCCAACCTTTAAAATCTCGTTTTAGGAACCATTCTTATAAGATCAGAGCCTCACGTCAACAAAAACACAGAAACTTTCTTTATAATCACTTTGTTAAATATAATCATTCTATTTCGGATATCACCATTACCCCAGTTCAGACTTTTCCGAAACGTAAAAATGAAAGTAAGACCGAAATTAAAAAACGCCGACTACAAGCTGAACTTGCCTGGATCACCAAACTTCAGACTGCGTACCCTCTTGGTTTAAACGATCAAATTTATGGACAAGGAAACATTTCCTCAGCTTCTACCAATATCAACATCTTTTCAATTCGCCCAAACACTAAAAGGAAATACAGGTCACACGGGAAAAGACGAAACAGACAAAAAAGAAAACGATCTAGAATATACCGCTCTCTCAACGATTTACTCACTATAGCACGCAATGGCGGAAGACATGAGCTGTTACATGCTCTGTCGTCAATACCAGTTATGCACTTGAAATCTATCTTGGATGAAGCAGAGGTTGCATTCTTAAGAAACACTGACTGATTCAGACTTAATATCATTGTCTCATTCGCACAGTATAAACTGTATCCTATTGTGAAAAATACCTCACCGAAAAGACGATTCATACAAATCCCGTTTATTAACAAAGGTTTTGATCTTCTAAACATCTCTAATATTTTTCGGGATCATCGCGTACAAAGTACCATTCCTCAATATTTTGAAAATTTAGAGCCACCTCTTATTTGTTATAAGTACAAGAAACCTATTCGAAACTTTGTTTTTAACTATAATAAAGTTACAACGGATCCTGACATACTTAAATCGTGTCCTGCTTCTTGAGAATGTGCAACTTCTAAGTATCTCTACAAACCAGCTGGCCATGTCGTTACAGGTGACTTTTCAATTATCCAAGACAGACAGCTCCGTGGTCTTCTTAGAAAGGGACCTAAGTATAGAATCCCATCCAAGATAGATTTTGTCAAATGCCGTGAAGTGCTTACGGAAGCCTTAGATAATTATACGAAAAGATGGTGTAAATCAGAAGGAGTCGAACCGCATGCTCTGAATGACTGGAAAAATCTCATTTTAGATATAACGGATATTCGAATAGATAACTTCCATAAAAACCCTCATCTTTTTCAAAATCCACGTTCCAAATCAGAAAGATATTTCAAATCCAAACTAAGTAAATTACATGAAAAATATGTCTTTGCACCAGCTGATAAAGCAGCAAACAACACCATTATCATTTGAAAACGTTACTACATATCAACTTTGATTTCGGAACTTTCGTATACTAATACATATATCAAAAGCAATGAAAGTGCATCTAACATTTTAGGCAAGCATAACAGTGAACTGTCTTCATTCAATATCTCTATTTCTAAATTGGATCTCCAAACACTATATTGCATACCGAAACTGCACAAGTCTCCTTACAAATTTCGATTTATTGCTAATTCTAGTAACTGCTCCACTACAATTTTGTCTAGAAATCTGACGTCAGCACTTACTGCTATTAAAGAACACATAACTAGATATTGTGAAACGGTTCTAAACAGGAACGATGTAAATTTATTTTGGTCTATTAAGAATTCAGGGGATGTGATTGAAAAAATGAAATCTGGAAATTTCCAAGCCAATACGATTTCTTCATACGACTTCTCTAATATGTACACCACACTTCCTCATGACAAAATTAATGATCGATTATCTAATCTCATTAAATGGTGTTTTGATCGAGAGCGAAAAACTTACATTTGTACATCTGAATCGAAGGGTTTCTTTTCCTCGACAGACTACAAATCATACAAATCATGGACATGTAGTGACCTGTGTAATGCCTTGTCCTTCCTCTTGGACAATATTTATGTTAGATTTGGTGAGGATCTATACAAGCAGGTTGTAGGGATTCCTATGGGTACTAACTGTGCGCCTCTTGTTGCAGATTTATTTTTATACACTTATGAAAAAGAATTTATCCAAAATCTTCAAAAGCAAAGAAAATTTGATGAGCTGAAATGTTTCAATAATACTTCTAGGTATCTGGATGATATTCTAACCATTGACAATCCTGCTTTTGAATTATATAAGAATGAAAGGAGCTGTTAAGATAAGGGCCGTATTTAGCCCTGAATCCCGTGACTTATTTCTTCCGTATGGCGAATCGTACACAGAAAAACATGAATCATTATTGAAATATAATGTATTTTCAGACCTTTTACATGTTTTACATTAAGTTAAGGAACTCTTAAGGTTGTAAAATTAAGGTCGAAAGAGGTAGGGGTGCTCGGATAGAAATTCCGACTATATCGACAAAAAACGTATACATTTTTGAATATTTTATCTAAAATGGATAAATATAAGCTAAAAGACATTAAATATGTCTACATTGTGTATCAGAAATAGATTTCGAACGTTCTACCTCCTTTAATCGGTAAATAATGAAATCCGGAACTTAAAATACGGTCTTATTCTTCATTCAATGGCTACAATGTAAGCCTTTTAGCGCGAAATACACATTGACGGAGAAATGAACATCACTCTTGCTTATTTCGTTTCTAATTCTTGTATCTTTTATTCAATCATATCGAGTACACAATGTTTGATTGATTAAAGAGGAAAAATAGTCAAATGTGCTATATTTAATGGTCAATAAGATCGATTCTTATAAAATGCACCCCCCTTTCCATATTTAGTTTTTCGTCTCTGGGATAGTGTTCCCCCCGGAGATACAGAACCCCACTTTGCCAAAAAATTTGTATCATGGATACACATCTCCAGTAAAAGTGGCTTTCTGTATATCCGGGGGGAACAATGTTCAATAAAACTTTTCCGTTTTCTATTGCTTTCTATGGGAAAAAGATAAGTTTGGACCTAAAAATTAGCAATATTATGCAAAACAGATAAAAAATAACTTCATATTCTGATGGGATGCCGTATAAGTATACATTTTACCAAAAAAGGTTCTTGAAATTTCAATTTTCAAAATTCCACTTTTCAGGGCTGATTTTACGCCTTATCTTAACAGCTCCTTTATCCACAGGAATTGACCCTTAACAAGGCAAACCTTTCAAATACAGAAACACCCTTTTTGGACCTAAATATCAAAATTGTAAACGGAAAGATTCATACAAGTGTATATGACAAAAGGGATGATTTTGGATTCAACATAGTAAATTTCCCTTGGCTTGACGGTGATGTTCCAAGATTACCGTCATACGGCATTTACATATCACAGCTCATCCGGTACGCTAGAGTATGTACTGATATTTTGGATTTTCACAGTAGAAATTTACAAATTACCAAAAAACTTTTAGGTCAAGGTTTCCGCTTTCATAAACTAGTTAAGACTTTCTGGAAATTTTACAAAACTTACAGTCAACTTCTTTTAAAATTCGGATCTATATATGCAACAGAGTACATTACTATGGGTATTACACAACCTGTCTTTTATGGTGATATGATAAACAAAATAAAAAGGATCAAAGGTAGGCAGCATAACCATCGAAAATGCGTCAGAATCATCAAACGCCTTTTATACCGTGGATATGATCCTAATGTCACCAGACGGACACTAGGCTTGGTACTTGACCAATCTACAGTCTTGTACAAGCGCATCCTTGAGACTTGCACTCTGACTGACTGTGACGACGGGACTCCATGACGGGCCCTGTCCAAACCTCTTTAGAGAAGACAGGGCCCCGACCGCCTGTCCTCTCTGAATGTCAGTCGGACTCCTCGGGTGATTACATACATGAGCTCGCTACAGCCGGCAGAGCACGGACTGTATTACGCATGCCCTCTTTTTATATCCATTTACATATTTATCTGTGTCTCTGGGACCTCTGTGTTTTGCGGTCTTGTTTATGTGATGTCATCTTACAGTGAGGAGGTTGTTTTACACCACAATTGTACGTTCTTCGAGACCTCTGGGTAATTGGAGAAGTGAGAGGGTTGTGCGCACGTAATCCAGGATAACCACACCATTTGCTACTTGCGTGACAAATGGCCGTCCAAAGTCGGCACCGGTTACCCATTGGTCTCATCGGTTTATGTGTAGTCTTTTGTGTTTGATGTTTACATGTCGTGTGTCTTCCGTCTCGTGTTGTACTCGTCTTTTGTGTTTTTGCATCGGGTGTTTTGGTGTTTTACTGTTGATGCTGCAACGGGGTCTTGTTGGAGATATCCTCCCTTCTTTTTTTGAAGATACAAATACCTCGTCACAGAGCTGGAGGATACTTATTTCGTGAAGGAAAACTCTGATTGAAAGAAATTAAAATAGAAAATAAAGAAATTATACCGAAGACGACATCATCCGGATTCTTGAGTTTTTTTATTAACATTTTTGTTGTGTTTGGAGGAACAGTATTCAAGCAGAAAGTCGGCATCCCCATGAGTACCAACTGCGCCCAACTACTTGCGGACTTATTAATATATTCATACGAAGCTGACTTCATCATGTTCATCCGGACCTTGCTCTTGACTGGTTAAAAGCACCTCGCATCTCAGTTCATTTTACCTATCGGATACATGTACATAGATAACGTGTTGTCCATCAATAATCCGAACTTTACGGATCATCTACATGAGATATATCCTCATGAACTAGAGATCAAGGAAACAATAGAGAGCGACAGATCCGCTTCGTACTTGGATATTCTTCTTTCTTTCAACACCAACGGTAATTTGAACACCTCACTGAATGACAAGCGTGACGATTTCAGACAAGGGGGGGGAGGGGGAGTAGCTTCCACATAACTAACTTCCCTTTCATGAGTAGCAACATTTCGTCTTCTCCTGCTTATGGCGGTTTTGTTTCTCACCTGTTACGGTACGCCAGGGCATGTTCCAAATATAAAGATTTCATCATTAGAGCCGGATGGCTTGCAAGTTAGCTACTTGTTCAGGGTTATATAACACAACGGCTGAAATCATCATTGAGGAACTTCTTCGGTCGCTACGGGGATATAATAAAAGCGTATTAGATACCCTTTTGTTGAATGATCGGTGACATTCTGCATTGTGATTGAAATCTGTCATTATCACCAAGCAAGACATTATTACCTGATATGTACATCGAGACAATCATCGAATTTGACAGGATTTCATGGAGCTGTTGCGACGGGTGTTGCATACAATAAGGAGACGTTAACTATCCCGGGAACCTGGTCTCACTTCGGAATGTTGTTCATTCCGGAGTTCACAACTGTTCCGATGGGAATTCTCAAGATTTGGCCTTGCGTTCTTGACTCTGAGACTGAATAACTGTTAGGTACTTTTTATGTCTATTCGATGACAAATATGGATAATGCCATATTTCTATATACAGCACAAAATCGATAATTCAGAAAATCATAAACCGAAGGCATACAAAATCAGGTTAAGAAGGAACCAAAGCAAACAAACAAAAACATCCATCACATGAAAAGAAGCGAACTTCCGAAATGGGAGTGAGACCAGGTGCCCAGGAAGAGTCAGCATCTCCTGCTTGAGTTATGTGCTTGACTTTCATTCACCGATCTACTTAAGTCTTATGAAGAAACCAATGTCGATTAAAAAAAACATTTGTCATTACCAAAGAATTTGCCACTCAAGTTTTAGACGAAAAAGGATGTGGATTTCGAGACAAATTACCAAACCGTTTTGGCAAGAAAACCGCTAGAACGCAAAATACAGATCTCAAGATTTATATCATTGGCTCCGCCAATGTTTCGTACGAAGATATAAAACAATATTAAATCGTGTCAAATCAATCCTTATATTAAATTTTAATCTCGTTAAAGCACACACCTAACCACAACAACAAAACTAAAAATGAGAGTGTGAGTAAATGAGTTTTAATGAGATTGAATGAATTTCATCCACGGCTTAACACCTGCGTCCAATAAGCTTGCCTCTTTGCGCAAGTATATCAAATTTCTTGTCATTATGTTGTAGATTTTGTAGTGGATTGTTTTTGCAAATCATGAATGTTAAGATTAAACCAACTTAGTCATCCCGAAATATATAGAGAAATTCATCAAATTAATTTACGTCTTCCAGGTTAAAGTTTTCACATATTACCATAACGAAAAATAAATTAGAAACAAAAAGTATTACGGTTTTCAGCAAAGAAAGACTCCAAAAAACTATACTTACACTATAAACAGACGGTTAAATGTTGTGCGATTTGGATAGATATTGTCAAATTTAAAGCTCTGATCCCAGGTACAATGTGTGAAACGTTGACGGGATAAGAAATAAAATCAGTTAACCTAATGCATTCGATAAGAATGGAAGAGAGTTCTTGCATACAAATCTAATATAATATTGATGATCTTATAGATTCTATATGAGAATGGAATATGACAATGTTCATTCTCAGAAATCCATGAACATCCATCATATTGTTTTCTGTCGAAAATATGTGTCTAAACAATTTCAAAGCTGGATGTTAAATGCACGTATGAAATGGAGCAGGATGACTAAATATCTGTGCATGTGTTAGAATAATTTAAATTGTTTATGATATTCATAATGATAATTTTCTAGGCAGTATCCTGCATCAGAACTGCCCGTATTTAGAACCGTATTTAACATGTGATTAGTTTCAACAAAGGAGGGGATCTCCAACAACATCAGATTGCAGCACCAACAGCAAAATCCAAAAACACCCAATGCAAAAACAGAGCAGACAAGCACAGAAAGAGATGCAAAAGGGACAAGGAACGTCAACGCACAAACAGAAACATCAAACACAAAGGACTACACATAAACCAACGAGACCAGTGGGCAACCGGTGCTGACTTAGGACAACCATCTGCCACGGAAATAGAAGATGCGGTTATCCTGGATTACGTGCACACACCCTCTCACTTTTCCGATTACCCAGAGGTCTCGAAAAACGTACAATTGTGGTGAAAAACAACCTCCTCACTGTCAGATGACCACAAACTAAAACTAAACTAATCTAAAACCATTATAATTTTATTCTCATTTCAAAAGAACACAAGCAACTTACTGATCAATTTTTGCTTCATTCATTGATCTTTTTATTTGCTTGTCATTTTAAATTTCACGCTTTTATAATGTACTTATCTTTTCTAGATATATTTACCTTTTTCAAACTTATTTACACATGTATCTTTATATAACTTATTCATCTTTTTTCTACTTATAAACCCTTGTTTATAGTTAAGTGAAAGTGACTCATTCAATTTGGGAGAAGGGAAGTACACTCCATACTTGCCTCTTCAGTTATTAAAAGTGAAATTACCCATTCAACTTTCTTCAATTTAAATGGCCTAAGTACCTTTGCATCGACGTCATGTCATTCCGTAATGATTTAGAGAGGATTAAAAAACAAAACCATTTCAAATAAAAAAAACACGCTCCTTTTAAGTTTAGATCTTGGTTTCTGCCAATCTAGACCAGAGTGCATTTAATTGCACAAGCTGTATGAATCTATCAGTTTCAGCATATGCACATATTCAAATTTTTGCTTTCGATTCCATATCAGGTAAACTTAATGTTTTGCTAGCCTTGATACCCCGTTCGGGTGAATTTGCTCCTGTCAAGCAATATCTTATACATGTATATTCGATTTACAGCTGTAGACGCGTACTTGTGTCTACGTGGGATATAGGTTAGTTTAATTTAAACTTATTTTATTTTGATAAATTGAAAAGTTATTGGGCTTAAGTTGACAACAACAGTATTAATGCCCTCTCCCTATATAGGTATAGATATAGGTATAAGGATTATGTAGATGAGTAGGTGCAAAGGAGTAGGTTCAGACACTACCGATATTGGCACTGTTCAAACCTAGATTCTAAAATTGTTTTATTTCAATGACATGTTATTTCTTTTTGAAAGCAATGACAAACTTTGCTAGTTCAGAAAACTACGACGTACGGGAATCTGCACGTGCTGTGACGTCATCTATGACGTCGTTAATTCATGACGGTATGCCGATTTCCGTGTTTTTAACATGTTTTAGAGTCTTTATCCTGAAACTTTACCCATAGCACACGTTGTCACAGAAATTGAATTGGTATTGAATTGAAGATCATACTCAAATCATGCTATATAGAGAATTTCGTTTCTTTGACGCACTGTGCTGTGCATCTTTTTTAAAGTTTTCTGTGTTGTACTTCTTCCAACCTGAGAGAGAATTAGCGGCAGCTCTCTTTAGAAATCAGAAAATTGAGAATTTTTTTCAGTGTCTACAGATTTTGAGAATAATTTTTATACAGTTTGATTGTTCTTAATTTCTCGTAACCCCTTACATAATAAGTGCTACTATAACATTTACCAGGACCAGAAATTAAATTTGATAGGGCGATTTTATAAGATATTTCTTAGGCTCAGTACATCGTGTACGTTAAAAAACAAGTTTCTGGGTATAAATATACGATGTACATATCAGTATTGAACTAATATTAAAACTAAAACTATCAAATGGTCTACATCTTATCAAAAGTTTCAAAAGATAAAGATGACAAAATCTTGATTTTCCGATTTATGAAGTGTGCTGAAGTGTGCTGCAGAAATAGTAATGATAACTGTGACTACAGTTTATACCTTCTCAAATTCAAAACGACAAACAGAAAAATGAAATTTCTATTCAGAAAATGAGAGAGATAGTATCGGAAAATCTTATTATTATTGGTATGACCTATAAAATCAAATTTTGATTATGCAAATATGATGTTCGATACTCTAGCTTATTACTTAGCTTGTGTTCATGTTTGATACAAAACGTACTCGGGATCAAGAGGAAGGAAATAAAACGGTCTGTTTTGTATTTTCATGAATCCAACATCAAACTTAAAGGCTAGCACTGGTCTACAGAGAGATCATGGGCCGGGTCAGCACTAGTGTTGAAGACATTAAGGAATCGATAACCGAATTTTTTCGTAGATAATCAGAAAGAGTAAAATGGATTTAATTCAGAAAAAAATATATCAACAAAAATGCAGCATGACATTTACCGAAAAGGTTGCATTTGTTTCTGCAAGGAGTAAATCTGAAAATAATTGAGCGACATGGGTCATACTCGAACATGACCTTTTTTGTAAAGGCTATATAAAGGAAGTAAATCGATTCGTTTATTTTTAAATGTTCAAAACCATGTTAGGGCGGCGGAAGGACGGACGGACGGACACACACACGGGTAGACCGATTTAATCCAGAAATCTATTACCGGCAGGAATAACCTATTAGGAAACTCGACTAGGAAGTTTGATTGATGGACATGTTCATCGCTCAAAAGCCCCGAAATTTTGACAGGATGTTAACATAATGAGACGAACTTTTTAAAAATCTGCTCATGTTCATGATCCAATCGTAGCCTAGGTATAACACACAATTCTTTGTTTTTGTGTTTTTAATCTATTTCATTTTTTCAATCAATTTGTAATATGCAGCTTCCGGCTTGAAAATCGATCTTTTTTTTCAAATTATTCTGGTATATGCTAAATACTGATATTGAATTTGAAGACGTTAAACATTAATAAAAGATGAAATATCACCGCATCGGATGTACACTTTTCAACTATACTTCGCAAACATAAATGGACGATGCGATAATCTGAATGTTATGATTTGTTAATTTTCAAATCTAGTAAAAATACACAATAACTGGAAATGAAACACAATCTAAGTTCTGTAGAATGTAAAAGATACATTTACCAGGCGCTGAAATGGATTATTATGAGCTAAAGACAACGGGCCCCGAAACTGTCCAGGAAACAAGACTTAGTGGGTTTTTTTTCAGGTGTCAATACGTTATCTATTCAGAGATTTTAAAATGAAACATTTCATTCGTCCACACCCACAGGGCCGTAGCCAGAATTTTTTTCTTATTCTGCATATATCAAAATTCCATCCCCCTTCCCTCCTTCCATTTAATCAGCTACGTACAGCTATTTCATGGGAATAAGAAAAACAAAATCTGGCTACGGCCCCTGCGTGCGCATTGAGATATAGCTTCCGTATGTTGTCTGTCCCACACATTTTATATGTGTCTGGGATATTTTAGATTAGAAACGACATGAATGATGTTTGGAACATTGAAGCTACATGTATGATGCAACAGTTACATTAGATTCATCGAAGTAAGTTGCAATTTAAGGAGGGTTTGAACACCAAGATGGCGGCAACATTATTTGTTTTCTCACTCCCTATGAAAAGTTCAGTTTTAACTTTTTCAAAACAATTGATACGCTGATTGATATACACATTTGAGTATCCTGAAAAAGTTTGAATAATTTCCGGCGTCATTTGAAAAAAGTATGGTGATTTTCGAAATTGTTGACTTTGGGAGTTTTAGCAATGAGCAAACCATGACGTCATTTCGACGTTATCGGGGAAATGGCGTCACAAACCTTCGCATTCAAAATGCAATAAAATCATCAATACCAAACGTATCGCATTGAAACTTTGCATGTGTAAAATAGAACATTCAATCGTCATCACGGTGAATTCGTTGACAAATTTACATTACAGGAAAGTGGATGTTGCTTCATTGAAAATGAACGATTTCGGAAGGAAAAATAGTAAAATTTAAAGCTTTGTAATATTTTCTTCAGAAATTCATTTTTTCTCATTTAATGATGAAATCATCTCTGGGTGTTGTTGACCAATTTGTTAGTTTTTGACAAAGATTCATCCACAGGATTCCTAATAATTAGCTATCAACTACAGTCAATTGACTCGGAATTTCAAATTTTTGAGCGATAGTATCATATTCTATTCCAGTATCCTACCTTTGTTTGAAAAACAATTCATCTTATCTTTTCCGTATATAATTGCAATACATTTATGAAGATTTTGGAAGTTAAATTAAAATTAATTTCCAATAGCTTTACGAGAACTGGAATGATACTTTTAATATTATGACGTCATCAAAAAAAATCACGGATACGTATAAAGAATCCATATTTCAAAGTCTCATCGAAAATTTTCCTGTGGATAAAATCAAATGTAAGTTTGTATAATCAAGGACAGACAAGTAATATATAATTCCAGAAATTTTGAGAAAAATTGAATTTGGCGTCCAAGTGTTCAATAATCTCCTTAAGAAGACTGAAAGATGGCAAGAAAATTTACTTCGCATGTCACTTAAATCGTACCGGTTGACACCCACAACAATAACACCCCCGCCCAAACGTTCCTTGATCCCGCATAACACTTGCACTATCTACATGCAAGGTAAATTTGAACACAATTCGATGGTCATTTAATAAATAAAATATACTTTTATGGAAACCTTGAATGCACAAGCGTATATTTAAAAAATATGAGAAATAAAAAAGAAGAAGAAAAATAACAGGACCAAAATCGAGTGGGATATACCAATTAGAAACTGTTTATGGTTTTGCATGTATACTAGTAAAACAATTTTATGCGACTTTTTTAAAAAGGTAGGATCTTTTGACCTAATAACTGTTATATAACGAAATTAACTTCCGCAGAAAAAATCCAATATGTAAAACAAAAGCTCCCGACTGCGTGTTCACGGGCAGTTTTCAGGACATGGATCTCGAGTTTCCGATGAAAATACGCCACGCATCTTCTCTACCTTGAGGCTATACCATCTCATATCTTTCAAATCGTCTAATTTAATCGTAAATGTAAATACTTTCTTTTATTCTTGGTTTTTTTTTAATTTATTGTTTCTGTTACAACTAGTGTTCTTAAATTTCTTATGGCAACACAACGTCGTGACGGCGTCATGTGACGACGTCACTGACGTCGCTCAAGACGGTATACCATGGCTCAAACGATTCCACATATTTTCGTCAATTTTTTAAAGATATTTGAAAAAAGAAAACAGTTTTAGAAACTGCAGTCATCAGTTATTTAACATACAAAATTTCATTCAAAAGTACGACAGGGCCGAATTCCATGGTTACCGAACCTACTTCTTTGTTCAAAATCGAAGTCAATTCATTGATTTTATTACGTATATCACGTTGCGAATACCAAAATGAAGAAAAGACGGGATTTCCAACAACACTCGGTTGCAGCATCAATATTTCAATTATAACATAGCATATCGATTTCTTCACTATTTTGAAATTGACGAATGCTCAATCTTTCTTGAAAGGAAATCTTAAAGACTACTTTCATGATTTATTAATGTTTGTATGTATTACATCAGTAAAGTGTGAATTGGTTCATATTTTCAACGTCATATGAGCGGGATTGAAAGATTCTAATGCGCCCATATTGTATGCTTTGTATCTAATAGAAAGGAGGGGATCTCCAACAACACTCGGTTGCAATCCCAACACTCGGTTGCAGCACCAACAAAACACCCAATGTAAAAAAAAACAGAGTAGACACCATAGAAACATGAAACACAAAAGACAACACATAAACCAACGAGATCACTGGGCAGCCGGTACCGACTTAACACGGTCATCTGCCACGCAAGTAGCAGACAGTGTGATAACGTCCGTATAGCTCTCCCACTTTTCTAATTACCTAGAGGTCTCGATGAACGCACCGTTGTGGTATAAAATGAACTCCTCACTGCAATATGAGCATACAAACAGACAGCATGACGCAGGGACCGAAGAAACTTTAGGACGATTTCATTATAAAAGTCAGACGACTTGCAAGTGAGTTTCTCTTTCTAGGTTGTATTACACAATGGCTTTAATCATCGTCGAGGTAGTTCTTCGATCGCTACAGGGATCTTATAAAAGCATAATACATCCCTCTTTCTAGAATTATAGGTGACACTCTTCATTCCGACTGAATGGCTGTCAGCTTTACCAAAGGAGACATCCGTGTCATATGTTGCCTGATATGTACATAAATATAGACATCGAGACATTCACTGAACTTGAAAAGTCTGCTGTTTAACTGTTATGGATCCATCGCTCATCTTTGATTTGTTTAATGTTGTTTAGAATTTTCAAGCTTATTAGCTATGACTTTTTTATTTCATGTGTGACTCCCTTTCATAAATTCCTATGTTCACTTTTTTCGAAAATCAGAGTAACTTCACATTTGAAACAGTATCTGACGTAGACTGATTATGACGTCATCAAATTCTATGGAAACAGTCCTAAAAATCTGGGAAATGACTGCATAAAATCGACATTACCATACCATTTTATGACGTAACAATGGTTTTACGTCAGATACTATCTGTAAGGGGAAAAACTTGGTATTCCGCAAAGACTCAATACCAAATAGGAGGCTTTGTTGACGTAGTCCTAATCCAAAGATATGATCGCAGTTTCTATAATACGTACTTGTCGGTGTACTCTTTTGTCTTTTGCTGTTGGAAGCATTTCATTAAAAAGTGTTGCAAAAACAATATAAAACAATTTATGAATCAAATATGATTACATAGCAATGAATTAATACCAGTTCAAACTAATACTCTATAAAAGAATGAAAAAAAATATCACGCTTTGGTCTTAAAATGTGTATCTTATCAAAGATAATTATTCCAGGACGTTAAGAATATCACGGAATTTGTTTTGCTTTGTATCATCTTAATTCATTTTATACGTATGATATATATTAGACAGCAGATTCATTTCTTTTCTATTTTGAAATTGAAGTATCGTGATGAAAATCATTCTTGAGAGAAAATTATTACTTTATTTTCGATTAGTAATTACTGTTTTCAGAACATAATAAAGCCTGTGTTTGTGAAACACGAATGCCCCCGGTGGCATCTTTGTTTGTAAAAACACTATTTTCTGTTTAGTACATGTATGTGAAAGGTCAAGGTCTGGGTCACTTGGTCAAGAATTTTTGGTATCGATGGAAAAATCTTGTGACAAGGAATACACATGTGAAATTGTTAAAGTTTTTGCAAAGTAGGTCAAAGGTCGAGGTCCAGGTCACGAGGTCAAAATTTTAGGCATCAATGGAAAGTTTTTGTCACAAGGAATACACATGTTAAATATGAAACCCCTATCACTTACCATTCAAAAGTTATGCCCAGTGTTACAGTTTTTGCAAAGTAGGTCAAAGGTCAAGGTCCAGGAGCCTGTTTCATCATTGGGCGTAAATTTTGACTTAAGTTGCGCCAGATATTTTGGCGCAAGTCTAGTTACGTCAAAATTTAGTTCGGTGCAAGTCCGTTTCCCGAAACGATGTAAATACATACGTACATAAATCTTCAAGTTGACTAAATTTTCAACTAACTCAACATTTGGCGTAAGTCCTTGGCAACGAACCCGATATTTTCAAGTATTTACTTAGTAACAAACAGGAAAACGATAAGAATGACACTAAATTAGTACAAACATTTCTTGTAAGACTTTTTTATTTCTAGAAGGTTAAGCTTGACGTCAAACTTGACGTCATAAGCATAATGCCGTCATTTTACGAACAGTGGGAAATCGGCGACCGAATACTTCGAATCGATATAAAGAAGTTTGCTTTAGGGAGAAATACTTACGATTACTTAATTTTTTCATATATATATTCATTTGTTTTTTTTATTCTTATTCTATTAATTTATTTTTCTTTTATTTCGAATTATGTTTAAAATTGTCTAACTTTTTTCCCCAATCTAGCTTTTTCGTAAATAAGTGTGCACGTGCGGAATTTGTTCATGTGAAACCGGTACATGAATCTCCCTCCCCCTATGAAATAAAATAGAAATAAATATCAATAAAAGAAAAAAAAAATCCAAAAGATGTGCTTGCGAATTAAGGGGTCCAATGCGGAGGGAGGGGCTCTTGAAACTTAGGAGATATATTAATTTAGGCCTTGAAAATAAAATGGGAAAAATGACCCCCCTCTTTTGATTGATCCAGCATGGTGTTTGATAGGGACTCTTACATATCTTCTGGTTTTACCAAAAAAGTGATATGATATGTATACGAAACCTGCGAGAGAGAGAGAGAGAGAGAGAGAGAGAGAGAGAGAGAGAGAGAGAGAGAGAGAGAGAGAGAGAAAATAAAGTAGAACGTCCGTCAGCATGATTTTCTTCCTTCAAATGAAAGAGGGCGTAGGAGGATTGAGATTACAGAGAACTAATAGAAATGTCTTTCTGCCTCTGAAATAATAGATAACCAAAAATCAGCTCTTGCTTCCTTTTGCTTCCGAACTAACAATTTAGATTTAGATTTACCATACTTATACTGCATACCAAAAATGCATAAGAATCCGTACAAACAACGTTTCGTCGCTTGTTCCTCAAAATGTTCTACCAAATCTGTATCGATCTTACTCACCAAAGTTTTATCTGAAATCAAATCTGGGCTTCAAAAATATTGTTCGACAGTATATTCTCGCATTGGTATCAACCAGATGTGGATTTTAAAGAATTCGAAGGAACTTTTAGAACATCTGAAATTCACTCAATTTAGTAAAGTTCATTCGATCAAAGCTTTTGATTTTTTAACAATTTACACTACAATTCCACATTCTAAATTGAAAGAAAGACTCGCAAAAATTATAAGTAATGCGTTTACAAGTAAGAACGGTAATCGCAAATACAAATTTATTGTTGCGAACTATGACAAAACCTACTTTGTAAAAGAAAAGTCCGATTCTGAAAATAAGTACACTGAAACAGATATTATTCAGATGTTAAAATTTTTGATCGACAACATTTTTGTTGTGTTTTGAGGAAAGGTATTCCAGCAAATTGTCGGAATTCCAATGTGGACCAATTGTGCCCCACTCCTTGCCGATATTTCGTTTACTTGTACGAAGCTGAATTCATTCAATCTTTGGTCTCTGAAGGGAATAGATACTTAGCTTCTGACTTCAACTTC
Organism: Pinctada imbricata; assembly: GCA_033119305.1. Taxonomy (NCBI): domain Eukaryota; kingdom Metazoa; phylum Mollusca; class Bivalvia; order Pterioida; family Pteriidae; genus Pinctada; species Pinctada imbricata. The sequence goes on along the minus strand of VSWD01000003.1, from coordinate 42,336,365 downwards.
ACTTACAGATACATAGACGATGTGTTGTCAATCAATAATCCAAAATTCGCGGATTACCTGAGCAGTATCTATCCTTCAGAGCTTGAAGTCAAAGAAACTACTGCGACAAATAATTCCGCATCCTATTTGGACATAATGTTGTCCTACGACACTGATGGTCACATGAACACCTCACTCTATGACAAACGTGACGACTTCAATTTCAGCTTTACAAACTTTCCTTTTCTGAGTAGCAACATCCCTTCATCTCCAGCTTATGGCGTATTCATATCTCAATTAATACGCTATGCCAGAGCAAGTACCAAATATACGGATTCTGTTCTGAGAGCTAGGCGTCTTGCAGATAAGCTTCTCAGCCAGGGATATGTTTGTGACCGACTAACATCGTCACCGAGGAAGTTCTACGGTCGATATGGGGAACTCGTCATACACTATGATGTCCCACTCTCCAGAATGGTGGATGATATTTTGTCGTAGACCAGTTTGAACCATCCAACCAAAGATTGTACTCTATGTCTTCCGAAATGGAAGTAACCGGATGTGACAGTTCTACCGAATTGAAGCGGCGGGTGTGGCATGCAAGCAGGAGATGCTTACTCTTCCTGGGCACCTGGTCTCACTCCCATATCGGGATGTCGCTTCTTTTCCTGTGGTGGAGGTTTTTGTTTGTTTGCTTTGGTTCCTGTTTTGTATGCCTTCGGTTTCTGATTTTCTGAATTATCGATTTTGTGCTGTATACAAGGATTTTATCAGGGTCATTATCCATATTTGTCATTTCGTAGGGAAGTATGTGTATGCATAATAAATAACAATAAACACGCACTCAACGTCCACTTTTTCGGCCTCTCGGCTTTTATGAAGTGGAAAGCAGGAATCTGAGATTCTCTAAGTAAAATCTACGGAAGCCCATAGGTCAAAAAGATTAAAAGAGAGGATGGATTTAGCCATCCTAGAATAGAAAGAACGTGTATACATTGATTTTGTTTCAAATGATTTATTATAAATCATGTGGCGGCCACCATTTAAATTATGTGGCGGCCGCCAGATCAATATCTGGCGGCCGCCAGATCAATATAATTCGATAAAAAATAATTCATATTTAAAAAATAAATATAATTAAGTGGCGGCTACCAGATAATTTCTGGCAGTCGCCAGATGAAGTAAGTGGCGGCCGCCATGGATAATTGTAATTCATACCTGTCACCTACTGTCTTCCATAAAATTCGTAACTACCGGCATGGTAAATATATTTCGGTGATTTCCAGTTGAAATAATGTAACGTATTTTTCAGACACGTAGAAATGAAAAAAAAAATCTAATCAACGCAACCGTCCAATAATTTTCACACTCGCTCCGCTCGTCGTTTGATTTGTATTTTATCATTTTCATTTGGGGGGGCTTAGTCTTAAGCCCCTCTCGCCGTTTAACATGATGTTTTATTGTCTTTAAACATCTTTAATATAATACAAGAATGACTAATTATTTCATTCCTTAAAAATTTCCGATTGATTTATAATCCTGCTGTTTAGTTTACATGTAGAAAGGTATTGATCACATTGATTTTTTTTACGTCGACGAACACCTCCCACTCGTCCCATTCTAGTGGAAAAAGTTTTGAAAACATTGTTTACTCCATTCCCTTTTTTAATGTTTATCCATTTCGCTCAATAGAAATTATGGTACATGTAATTGTATGAAACCATAACGGACATTCGGGATGGATTACTGACATATCAAGAAACATATTACCAATGAGGTTTCAAAACATGCAATTTTCCCAAAAATAATCGATCATAGCCATATAACACACAAAATACATCTAGAAAATTTTGGCGTAAATCTAGGACAGGATTTATGCCATGTCAGGAGGTTGCGTAGAATTTTGGCGTACTTAGTCGATTTTTGCGTTTGGCGTAAATTTACGCCATTTCATGAAACGCAGTTACGCAAGAAAAATCCGCTAGTTCATAATTACGCCAAAATTTACGCTAAGTACAGATTTACGCCTATTGCTGAAACGGGCTCATGGTCACGAGGTAAAAAATTTTGGTATCAGAGGAAAGGTCTTGTCACAAGGAATACACATGTGAAATATGATAGCCATATCACTTACCATTCAAAAGTTATGCCCAATGTTACAGTTTTTGAAAAGTAGGTCAAAGGTCAAGGTCACGAGGTAAAACATTTGGTATCATTGGAAAGGTCTTGTCCAGAGGAATACACTTGTGAAATATGAAAGCCATATCATTTAGCATTCAAAAGTTATGCCCAATGTTAAAGTTTTTGAAAAGAAGGTCAAAGGTCAAGGTCAAGGTCACGAGGCCAAAAAGTTTGGTATCAATGGAAAGGTCTTGTCACAAGAAATACACATGTGAAATATGAAAGCCATATCACTAGCCTTTAAAAAGTTATGTCCAATGTTAAAGTTTTTCGGACAAACAGACAGACAAACAGACGGACAGGCCAAAAACTATATGCCCCTGAATTTTTGATTTCAAGGGCATAAAAAAGACAAAAGTGATACTGTATATTAAGTTTCCACTCTGTAGAACTTATTCTGTCATTCTTCCGCATGGTTCACTCCCAGATTGAGAGGTCTATATATGTGGTCACACTCACATATTGGGAGTTCGCTTCTATTCATCTGGTGGAGGTATTTGTTTGTTTGCTTTGGTCCCTGTTTGATTCTGATTTTATATGCCTTTGGTTTATGAGATTTTCTGAATTATCGATTTTGTACTGTGTATAATTGTCATCTGTCATGTACTGTGCAAATCTTGTGCTGTGTATAATTGTCATCTGTTATGTACTGTGTATACTTTGTACTGTGTATATTTATCATCTGTCATGTACTGTGTATAATTGTCATCTGTCATGTACTGTGCATATTTTGTACTGTGCATATTTGTCATCTGTCATGTACTGTGCACATTCCCTACTGTGCATATTTGTCATCTGTAATGTGCTGTGCATATTTTGTGCTGTGCATATATGTCATCTGTCTTGTAGTGTGTATATTTTGTTCTGTGCCAATTTGTCATCTGTCATGTAATTTCTTAAGGGTTTTACAGTTTGTTGAAAGAGAGAATGGAGGAGGTATCTAACACGACACGCTAGTAGCACCCACATCAATACAAGGAAACGTCTCTTCAAAATCATAGAGTAGGAGAAAGGAGGAGATCTCCAACAAAACTCGGTTCCAGCACCCACAGCAATGAGTTAAAGAAGATCCTGACGATAATCTTAACAGCAATCACAATAAAGCACCAAGTTGAGCATCGACGGACCCCTAGCAAGCTAGAGGTTGGACCAAATGCCCGGGAGGAGTAAGCGTTCACTGTTGGCTAGCGGCATCCGCCGTCGATGTTCACGCACGAAAATGAAAACAATATAGAACACAAAACACTTGATGCAAAAATACAGAAGAAACGCACAGAAAGAGACGTAAAGGGACTAGGAACAGCAAATCACATCATAGAAAGACATGCATCATCATAGAAACATTTAACGTAAAAGACTTTACATAAAGCAACAAGATCAATTGTATAGAATAGCACAACGAGAGTAGCAGCAGGGAAAGGAACACCAAGTACAAATGTATAACATCAAATCACTATAAACACAAAAGACTGAACATAAACCAATGATACTAACGGGCAAATATGATTCCGCCATGCCTAAACCAAACACGAAACTTAGAGAAGACAGGGCCCCGACCACCTGTCCTCTCTGAATGTCAGTCGGACTCCTCGGGTGATTACATACATGAGCTCCCTACAGCCGGCAGAGCACGGACTGTATTACGCATGTCCTCTTTTTATATCCATTTACATATTCATCTGTGTCTCTGGGGCCTCTGCGTTTCGCGGTCTTGTTTGTGTGACGTCATCTTACAGTGAGGAGGTTGTTTTACACCACATTTGTACGTTCTTCGAGACCTCTAGGTAACTGGAGAAGTGAGAGGGTTGTGCGCACGTAATCCAGGATAACCACACCGTCTGCTATTTACTTGGCAGATGGCCGTCCTAAGTCGGCACCGGTTACCCATTGGTCTCGTTGGTTTATGTGTAGTCTTTTATGTTTCTATGTTGTGAGTTGGTGTTCCTTGTCCCTTTTGCGTCTCTTTCTGTGGGTATCTGTTCTGTGTTTTTTGCATGGGTGTTTTGGGATTTTGCTGTGGGTGCTGCAACCTAGTATTGTTGGAGATCCCCTCCTTTCTTGGTTCCGTTCAATCTTTACATATACAATATATATATCGGATCTCAAATGAATTTTCATTTCATACGATATATTATGAAACGGATATATCTTCCGAAATGGAAGTAACCGAATGTGACAGTTTTACCGAATTGAAGCGGCGAGTGTTGCATGCAAGCAGGAGATGCTTACTTTTCATGGGCACCTGTTCTCAATTCCATATCGGGAGTTCGCTTCTTTTTATGTGGTGGAGGCCATTGTTTGTTTGTTTTGGTTCCTGTTTTATCCTGATTTTGTATGCCTTCGGTTTCTGATTTTCTGAATTATCGAGTTTATGCTGTAGACAGGGATATGGTCATTATCCATATTTGTCATTGGTACGAAGGTGTAAATACTTGTCATAAGTAAATAGCTGATTTCTAAAAATGTACATTGTTTGCCCTCTTTTTATATCCATTTACATATTCATCTGTGTTTCTGGGGCCTCTACGTTTCGAGGTCTTGTTTGTGTGAGGTCATCTTACAGTGAGGAGGTTGTTTTACACCACAATTGTACGTTCTTTGAGACCTCTAGGTAATTGGAGAAGTGAGAGGGTTGTGCGCACGTTATCCAGGATAACCATACCATTTACTATTTGCGTGACAAATGGCCGTCCAAAGTCGGCACCGGTTGCCCATTGGTCTCGTTTGTTTATGTGCAGTCTTTTGTGTTTGAGGTTTACATGTCGTGTGTCTCTTTTCCGTCTCGTGCTGTACTCGTCTTTCGTGTTTTTGCATCGGGTGTTTTGGTGTTTTGCTGTTGATGCTGCAGCGGGGTCTTGTTGGAGATCTCCTCCCTTCTGCTATCGTTACAAAACTTGGTATGTACATGTATTAAAGACAATTTGATGTTATTATGACCTTGAGAAAATGTCAAGGTCATTTGCTCAATTTTCAAGATCATTGAAAAATATTTACTATTTCTGGGCTAGATTTTGTGATTTTTCACTAAAAGGAGACATGATTAACGGTAAACGGTATAGAACTTTGGTAAAACAATCAATTAGAGGTGAAAGTATGATAAATGCATTTGTGTTGAGATGGGTATCAAAATCATCAAAATCCATTAAAGACCCAAAAACGTCACATATTTTACAAGAAAACTTTAGAAAATCTCGATGTTATGCTCTTATTGAAAGTATGTCGTACGTAGAAGTGAAATATAATTTAACAGAACTTGGATGAATTCTACTTCTTTTGAGAGGTTGTTCAACTTTAAATATTTTAAATCACAATATCTATTGAAGTAAGTCAGAGAAATAAATTAAAAATAATATGAAACCCTGATTTTTGTGTAAATTTGAGTCTTAAATTATGTAATGAAACAAGTTAAAGAAAGCAATTCAAAATAATTTGAATCTAAAGTTAGGAATTACCTTGAGCTTTGGACAGATGACCTTGAAATGATTTGAAGGTCAAGTGATAAAGATAAATGTAATATGTATACAGGTTAACTATTTCATAATCATATGACTCATCAATTAGGAAAAACAATGTTTTTAAACATGCGGTATAGAGAAATATTAATTCCAAGTTGCTATGGCAACGGTTTTTGATTGGTATTCATGACAAAATGGTGAGTTTCACTAAAACATTTATTTCTTTATTTTTTCAGTTATGAACATGATTTTTTTCAAGGTGACAACAATACCCATAACGTGTGCCAAATTATGGTTTTCAACCTTCAAAATAGTCAAAATACAGGAAAAAATGACCCTAAAAATAGACCTAATTTTTTCTTCATTTTCAAATGTTTTGACTAAATATCAACAACTACCTTATCACCCCCTCCCCCCAAAGATATTCATGTTAGAGTTGAACTTACAAAGAAACGTTTTTGTGTTCAAAAAATAGGTTTTGACCATGGTTTCCTTGGCAACAGAATGCCACAATATGTCTTAAATCTCAAATATATGAAGGTGTCAAATAAATGGATCCCGTTACCATGGCAACCGTGGTTCAAATATACCAATATGGTTTGTTTTCATTGTTTTTACATAAAGTATGATGATTACAGAAAGCGTCATCAAAACCCATGACATGCCATTGCCAGCTGCTTTAGATCTTAACAGAGAATCCATATTGAGAACTCACATCATTAATCTGAATCATAGCAAACGGGTATTTTAAAAATCCATTTGACAGAAAAGAAAAAAAAATGCATCAATCATATTTTTTTCTTTTTTTTTAAACCATTTCAGTATCAGTCAGTTTCGGTTTTTATATTTTTCGGAAGATCTAGAATGATTGAGAAAATTTGTTAATACATCGATCAACTTAATTTTATCTGAGTCTATTTATAACATTAGTTTTAGAACAGGGCATTCCTTGAGACATAGATCAGCTTGTAATTGAAAAAAAAAAAACATTACATTAATGTTTGCTCAAAATTTCAAGGATATCGAAAAAGTACTGTGCGTGTAGATTTTTTTTTCAAGTGTGTTCTTATTGCAAAGGTAGATGGATTTCAATCTTGGCGACAGCCATAACTTCTTTTCAGAGGCAGTTTTATAGCTACACAACCCTCGAACGTAACGAAAATAGTGCGGGGATAGAAACATGTATTAAAATGAATAGATATAAGAAACAGTCCGTTTTTATGAAAAACGATATTAAATGAAAAGAAATGGATCTCATATGTATTTCTGTTGATACAGGTATTTGACAGAAAACTTAGGCATCATCGCGTTTCGTGTCCAATTTTTCTAGCGGTACTTGCGCCAACAGAAAAGAAAAAATAAGATCCATTTCTTAGAAATTGAAAATAAATGATATGAGACACGATATGACAAACATGGTTTTAAGGACATAGAAATGAATTGATACTAAGTTATTGTTTTTGTTGATTTGATTTTCAACACAGAACGAAGTTATTATAATAACTCTGATTGGTTTACATAAGAAGTGCTTCTTCAATGATTGGATCGGTTGAACATGGTTTTTGAAATTACATGAACAGTATAAAAGGGTCGATGGTACATGTATTGAGCATTCACATATGTTAAGTAAAATGGAAGGCAGAAAATGCATCTCCTTCTATATATTCTCAATAATTTATCAACATATCTATATGAATAATTTTGTAGCTACTGAAGAAGAAGGTATGTAATATTTGATCTTGTATGCTTATGTATATATATGTTAAACGTCTTTAAATTCAATGGCATCATTTAAAACCTGATAAATTTACAGCATTGAACAGACATGCACGTTTCGGGTACTAAACCCTCGTCATATATCACACCAAAATAATGCAGAAATTATGCGTTGAAAAATCAACGTTTAGAATATTTATGAGAAATATTATATTACGTTGGTTTTTCAACGTATCATTAAAATAAATGTAATAATTATTCGATTATAGTTGTCTTTTTTCATTCAACATATCGAGGCGATAATGCTGAATATAGCGTGTCGTTTGCCGTCCCTGTTTCACAACCACAGATTGTGTTTCCTCTTCAAGTTTTGTCACTTGCTAAATACAAACATCTTTTTTACTAAATTATACAAATGTATAACGATTATTACGCTTTTTATTAAATTCTAAAGACAAATTGCAGATTTACCTGCAGTTCTTACATCTCATTCTCGTTCGGTTATATATTGCAAAAAGGATCAACTGAATCTTAGTGGAGAGTAGTATTGGAAAGTAGTTATGTCATCAAATTCTTTAAGGTATCAGGGGTATAATAAAGCTAGAAATTATGCACTTCCATATCTTACATTTTGTTACATATTTCATATTATATTAATGTTCTATTTAACTCACCATGAAAATGTAAGGTCCCGAACATTGCCAAAGTCGTGCGTCTTCGGCCAAGTTCGTGGAATCTAATACTTCTGTTATAAGAACAATCGGAAATAGAGTATTATACCCCTAATGCCTTGAATGAAATAGTTAGGTGGATATTTTTTTCTAATATGCCTTAAAGTACTTTCAGATTTGGAGATGACAAATCGATGTGCGTATTTGAACACTTGTTCCTACAGTAAGAGTGTCGAAATACCAAACTGTTACTGTGATGAAACCTGTCACATGTATGACGACTGTTGTTTGGACCATCAATTACCAAATAAGGAAGGACTTAACGGCGAAGATAAAGGTAAGGCAAAGAACAAACATTTCCATTCGTTGAATTAATTTAATTTTCTTAGTAACAACCAAAATGATTGGTTATATATTCCGTATATACAGTTTACCAAAAATATTTCTGAGGAGACAAAAAGCTTTTAGAAAAGCGAGCAGTGCATGAACCACGAATGTGATAAAGAAGAAGGGAGGGGATCTCCAACCAGACCCTGTTACAGCAACAACAGAAAACACAGAAAACACCAGATGCAAAAACACAAAAGACGAGCATAGCATGAGACGAAAAGAGACACACGACATGTAAACATCAAACACAAAAGACTGCACATAAACCGACGAGACCAATGGGCAACCGGTGCCAACTTTGAACGGTCATTTGCCACGCAAGTAGCAAATGGTGTGGATATCCTTGATTGCGCACAACACTCTCACTTCAATAATTACCCATAGGTCTCGAAGAACGTACAATTGTGGTGTAAAACAAACTCCTCACTGTAAGATGACCTTACACAAACAAGACCGCAAAACGTAGAGGCCCCAGCAACACAGATGTAAATTTAAATACATATATAAATAGAGGGCGTGCGTAATACAGTACGTGCTCTGCCGGCTGTAGCGAGCTCATGTATGTAATAACCCGAGGAGTCCGAGTGACATTCAGAGAAGGACAGATGATCGGGATCCTGTCTTCTCCAAAGAGATTTGGACAGAGCCCGTCATGGAGTCCCGTCATCACAGTCAGTCAGAGTGCAAGTCTCAAGGATGCGATGGTACAAGACTGTAGACTGGTCAAGTACCGAGCCTAGTGTCCGTCTGGTGACATTAGGATCATATCCATGGTATAAAAGGCATTTAATGATTCTGACGCATTTTCGATGGCTATGCTGCCTACCTTTGATCCTTCTAATTTTATTTATCATATCACCATAAAAGACAGGTTGTGTAATACCCAAAGAAATACACTCTGTTGCGTGTATAGATCCGAATTTTAAAAGACGTTGACTGTAATTTTTGTTAAGTTTCCAGAAAGTCTTAATTAGTTTATGAAAGATGAAACCTTGGCCTAAAATTTTTTTGATAATTTGTAAATTTCTTCTGTGAAAATCCAAAATGTCAGTACATGCTCTAGCGTACCGGATGAGCTTTGATATGTAAATGCCGTATGACGGTAATCTTGGAACATCACCATCAAGCCAGGGGAAATGTCCTATTTTGAATCCAAAATCATCCCTTTTGTCATATACACTTGTATGAATCTTTCCGTTTACAATTTTGAAATTTAGGTCCAAAAATGGTGTTTCTGTATTTGTAACATTTGCCTTGTTAAGTTTAATTCTTGTGGATAAATTTCATTCTTAAATAATTCAAAAGCAGGATTGTCAATGAATAGAATGACAAATATGGATAATCACCATATCCCCGCACAAAATCGATAATTCAGAAAATCACCATTTAACTAGATAATCGATCATTAATTTTGTCACGAGGAAGTGTGGTGTACATATTAGATAAGTCGTATGAAGAAATCGTATTGGCTTGGAAATTTCCAGATTTCATTTCGTCAATCACATCCCCTGAATTCTTAATAGACCAAAATAAATTTACATCGTTCCTGTTTAGAACTGTTTCACAATATCTTGTTACATGTTCTTTAATGGCAGAAAGTGCTTTCGTCAGATTTCTAGACAAAATTGTAGTGGAGCAGTTACTAGAATAAGCAATAAATCGGAAATTTGTAAGGAGACTTGACGTGCAGTTTCGGTATGCAATATAGTGTTGGGATATCCAATTTAGAAATAGAGATATTGAATGAAGACAGTTCACTGTTATGCTTGCTAAAAATGTTAGATGCACTTTCATTGCTTTTGATATATGTGTAAGCAGATGAATGTGCCGAAACCAAAGTTGATATGTAATAACGTTTTCAAATGATAATGGTGTTGTTGGCTGCTTTATCAGCTGGTGCAAAGACATATTTTTCATGTAAGTTACTTAGTTTAGATTTGAAATATCTTTCTTTTTTTAAAGATTTTGAAAAAAAAGGTGAGGTTTTTTTATGGAAATTATCTATTCGAGTATCCGTTATATCTAAAATGAGGTTTTTCCAGTCATTCAGAGCATGCGGTTTGACTCCTTTTGATTTACACCATCCTTTCGTATAATTATCTAAGGCTTCCGTAAGAGAACTGACAGCTTTTTGGTAGGGAATTCAATGATAAGGAAATACTATTAAAGAAACAATTAATCGCGGCTAGCTAGTAGTTATTTCTATTCTGGTCAATTCTGATGATAGCAGATGATAGTAGTGTTACTACAGTAGATTTTCGAAAATGAGAGGTCTTCAGATTGAAATCGATTTAGAGTATGCGCGTGAGTAGGCGTGGTTTCTCTGACATTACAAACATTGAAATGTCAATCTATTGTTATTCATCGGTCATTTTATTTTATAAAGATCGCGGAAGAATCCAGTATTACGAAGTTTTACATTGTAAGAGCGTTAGTGAAGTGAGGAGGTCCATACAAAGAATGAGAGGCGGAGAAAAGAAAATTGTTAATTGGTTTGATTACAATGAGTCGTAATAAAGCCAATATTGTGTTTCATATCCGCTGGAGATAGCCTTAAGGGACAAATGTTGAGAAAACACACAAGAAATATCCAATATCCTTTTACAATCCAGGTTTCCCCAAATGCTTTTTTAATCCATCTAAATCCCTCTAGCGAAAGTTCTAGAAAGTCCTTTCATTACTGCATATTGAGGTACATGATCAAGAAAAAAGAGAACGGTTCTAACTTGAATAGAAAATTTTCCACTTTGTCTCTTTATTTTTATCTAATCGTTGATCTTACCACTTTAATGGAAATGGAATACGGTTTGTATCTGTCCGTCGATGCTCCATTTGGTGCTCTATTGTGAATGCTGTTGAGATTATCGTCAGGATCTTCTTTAACTCATTCTATTCTGGGGTGGGAGGAGGGAGGAGGGAAGAAGGGGCGGGAGGGGAAGGTAAGGGAAGGGTGAAAAAGAGGGGGAGGGAGGAGGGGCGGTAGGGGGTAAGGGGTGGGAGGGGAAGAGGGGGACCCCCTGTCCCCCATATATAGATATGATAAAGCTTTACAAAGAAATAACAAATATGATACATTGGAGACTGTTCGTATAGAATCTTATAAACTTCTTATCGCTAAGAGTAAGTAAAGAATTTCCAAGAAGATGGATGACGGGATGTTGATATGAACGTCACATGACCATGCCATGTGATGTCTAATCATAGAATCAGTATTTATTAAGAAATGATAATAGACTTCTAAGTCCTGGGATTTTTCCCAAATTTTAAGAGTTATAATTTCTTAGGGTGTTATCCGACTACAATGCTCTTGGTATAGATTTATGAAATGATTGATAGGATACTCGTTATTAACGGATACAAAAATTACAGTCTTTCTTACTCCTGTGAGCTGTGTTTGATGCAGATATACCATACGATTGGGAAATAATTATAATTTGCCGAATTAAAACTCAGTGCACCAAAGGCACATTTTAACAAATGATTTATTTTGTTTAAAAATCACAATCTAAAAGGCTTACAAATTTTTGAAAAATATAAAACAGAAATATTTCATGAGAAGAGAAAAATCAGAAAAAAAGGCGGAGACAATAACACAGCTCCATAGAAACACCAAAAACTATTTTACTCAATGAACAATCTCTTGAATTCTGTGCAACTGCAGAATGTATTGACGTTGGCAATGTTAAAAGCTGTAAAGTGTAATCATAATTATTCAAATGACAAATATGGATAATGACCATACATGTTTCCCTGTATACAGCACAAAATCGATAATTCAGAAAATCAGAAACCGAAGGCATAAAAAATCAGGACAAAACAGAAACCAAAGCAAACAAACAAAAACCTCCACCACATGAAGAGAAGCGAACTCCCGATATGGGAGTGAGACCAGGTGCCCAGGAAGAGTAAGCATCACATTAATACATCCGGACTAGAATAAGCAATATATTCGATTACACAGCCAATTGTGCCTCATATGAAATTCATGTGAAATTTACATCAACTTTACATGAAAGTTCACATGAAATTAAGGTGAAACGAGCACGAACATGAAATTTACAAGAATTTTTTCACATGAAATTCATCTGAAGATTTTTACATGGATGTTATGTGAATTAAGTTTCCTGTGAAGGTCACTTAGAAAAATTCATGTGAAATTCATGTGAAATTCATGTGAAGGAAATTTATGTGAAATTCATGTGAAGGAAATTTATGTGAAATTCATGTAAAATATTTTTCACATAAATCTTATGTGAAATTTATATGAATTTTACATGAACTTTCATGTAAAAATAACATGAAACTCAATTTCTGACAGGTGATTCGCCGATACTCTGTCTCTTTTTGCAAAACACACGCATGGTCAATTCTAAGTAATACATGTTTTCTCTGTATACCAGAGATGAAGTACTAATCGTAGTTCACTTATGCCCTTTGCCGTGTGGAGCTCGTAAAAAAAGTTCCCCGCGAGGGGTTTGACAGTAAGTGTTTTGAATATATTTCCCTGACATTGTCGCCATAGCACTTTCTATATTGACATAACGTCAGACAGTGCATGAATGTTTTATATTGTTTTCATTTTCGTGCTTAAACATCGACGGCTGGTGCGGCTAGCAAACAGGGGATGCTTACTCCTCCCGGGCACCTGGTCCCACCTCTAGCTTGCTAGGGGTACGTCGATGCTTAATTTTGTACTCTATTGTGAGTGCTGTTGAGATTATCGTCAGGATCATCTTTAACTCATTCATTCGGGAGGATGTGGCATAATTGTGTAAGTCTCCATTAAAAGGCGAAAGGGAACCCCTGAATGGAGACAGCACCAGGTGCCAGGGAGTAGCGAGCGTCCTCTGACTGCACGCAAATGAGTTAAAGAAGATCCTGACGATAATCTCAACAGCACTCACAATAGAGCACCAAATGGAGCATCGACGGACCCCTAGCAAGCTAGAGGTGGGATCAGGTGCCCGGGAGGAGTAAGCATCCCCTGTTGGCTAGCCGCACCCGCCGTCGATGTTCACGCACAACAACCGCCGCGAATGCAACAATTATAGAAAAGTGCCGATTGTTACGTCTTCAAAGGCATAGCATTTAGAACATATAAATCTGCATCATTGACAAGACATCCACGTTTCCGGTACTTAAGCCCCCTACACAATCTCGCCACTACTTCGCTACGACTTTAAATAGATCTATCCGTGGAAGTCGGGACGCAAAATAGTACGGTGACCAAAGAGTTAAATTTTACAGTTTAGTCGACAGATTAGTACATGGGTAAATTATATGTCAAATGAAACTAGAAGAAATGTACTTTCAAAATATCAATATCGTCAACAGGTTTGAATGTACAAACATTCCATTTTCAGGGGTCAAAGGTCAAAGGGGTCATTCAACATAGGATTACGTATTTCTGGTCTTTTTCACAAAGGAAAGAAATATTGATGAAAAGAAAATTGAATTTTCCGTACAAATTGCATCAACAGAATAATATTCCAATCTTATCCTTAACATAAGTGAATCGCGATGACGTAAAATCTGTATTGATGACGTCATTGGTAGCTATTTTTAGAACAAATTCAAAATGTGAATAAAAATGAAATATTCCTCTCCGTGTACAAACATGGAGGACAATTATTTGTCAATTTTCTCTTCCATCATAGAAAACAAATGTTTGCTAATCATCCCCCGCAGCATAATTGCAGTGGGGTATAATGCGACCGTTGGTAAGGGTGCGTACGAGAGTGCGTAAGGGCGACTGTGTTGGAATGGGAGGGTGTGTTTGTGCACGTCACGCTCTTTTAAACAGCCTAGGAGGCACAATTTTGATTGGATCTTGACCAAACTTCATAAACTTATTGCTCATGACAAGAGAAAAAACCCTATTGATTTTCAAGGTCATGGGTAAAAGGTCAAGGTCACTGGTTGAAAATGTTATTAATCCTTTTATACAGCCCAGGAGGCACAGTTTTTACTGGGTATTGACCAAACTTGATACACTCATTGCTTATGACAAGAGAAAGAACCCTATAGATTTTCAAGGTCATTGGTAAAAGGTCAAGGTCACAAGTTGGAAATGTTAAAAATCATTTTTCTTAGCTTATGCACAGATTTGATTGGATCTTTACTAAACTCCATACATTTATTTCTTATGACAAGTGAAAGAGCTCTATTGTTTTGAAATATAAGGTCAAGGTGACAGACTGGAAATGTTTAAAATAATATCATTCAGCCTAGCGGGGGCAGTTTGAAGTTGATCTTCACCAAACTCAATACACTTGTTGCTTATGATTGGAGAAAGAACTCTTGACTATTGGTTATCACGGTAATGCATCAAAGGTCAAGCTCACAGATTAGAATTTTTTTAAATCTTTTAATACAGCCCCGATGATACATTGGAGTTTACCAAACTCCTTACACTTATTGTTTATAACAAGAAGAAGAACCCTTTTGATTTTCTAGTGTCAAAGATCAAGGTCACTGAAGGGAAATGCTTAAAATCTTTATATACAAACCAAGAGGGCACAGTTTTGACTAGATCTTTCATATGCCCATACACTTGTTGCTAATAACAATGGGAAGAAACCTATTATATTATAGGTCAAGGTCGCAGGATTGAATTCGTCAAAATTATTGAAGATCCCCTGTGTCATTCACCAACAGATCATGGTTAAGCTCTTTAAAGTATACATTTAATACAAATGACACAAAGAACATTTTTTCGATTATCAAGGTCAAAGATCAAGATCACAGATATAGAGGAGGCAACTTAAAAATGGGACTTCATCAATGTTGCATATTTGCATATGTTGTGAAGAATTTCAAGTTCTATTTTAAGATAACGTACGAAGTGGTATATATCCTTGTCACGTCTTCACTTTTTTTGGCCAACGCACGAGTATAACGAACTTCAACACGCTGGTAAACGCCGGGGTTTGGTCTGAAAATCATTTATGAAGCAACGTTCTTGAGCAACGTGCGCATAGCGACCTTGTAGCGCTTGGGAGCGTTCGCCAAACGACCTCAGCGTCTTCCAAACGCATAAAACTAGTTGACAACTTACCTGTTAACGTTCTATAAAGCGTGCCCAAAGATCTCGCAACGTTCGCCTATAATGCTACGTTTACACTTAGCAACGATCGCCCAGATTGCCCCGATTGAGGTGAATCGTAGAGATCGTAAGAGAGCGTGGGGTTGAATCGTGACGATCGTAAGAGAGCGTGGTGGAATCGTGATGATCGTAGGAGATCGCAGAGATCATGGTAAAATTTTTGATTCTCAAAAAATTTGCTACGATTGTCCCGATTGATCCTGACATCGTGAGAGAGCATAGGAGAGCGTAGTGAACGTGGTGAAGCGTAGTAGAGCGTAACAGATCTTGACAAAGCGCAACAGATCGTAATATGCGATCGTAGGAGATCTTGGTGAAACACGTTCTCCTACCATCCACTACGATTTCACTCACGCTCTTTGACGATTTGTTACGGTTTCCACGATTCAGTCCACGATCTACAAGATTCGTTGCGATTCCAATATTTCTATAATAAAAATTATAATAAAACAACCCGTTTTTGATGGATTAAAAGTGTTTTTAACATCCGCAACAATTTCTAACATATGAAGAAGACTAAGAAAAGAAGTCTTGATAATCAGTGAGGTGCTGCATTAATTGTCTTCGAACGAGTTAAATATATACACGCAATCAAAGATTTGAATTGCTCAAGAAAAATATTAACTTTAATAATCGAAAAATAAAGAAAGATCAAATAAGGTTCATCAATGCAATTTCCTCCGTTTTGCGATATAAAATATTCATCTCCTGGATATTAATCTTAATCTTGTTCGGATATTGCAAGTGGTATTGAAACTGGTTGTCTATTTCATATCAAATCGTGTTAAATCGCGGCAAATCGTAGTCCTGCATCGTAACAGATCGCAACAAAACTTGATAAGCGTGGGGAACCGTGATAGAGCGTGGCAAAGCGTAATAGCTCATCTTGGTAATCGTGCGGGAACGTAACGAAGCTTGAGAGAACGGGAACAAATCGTAACAGATCTTATCTACAATCGTAACAAATCGCTACAGCGCGTATCAGAGCGTGATGGAGCGTCGAAGAGCGTGCGAAGACCAATTTTATTTATATAATCGTGGAACTCCACGATTTTGCCCAATCGTAGACATCGTAGGGCATCGTGGCTAAGTGAAACCTAGCATATAACGACTTGTCAACAACCTGGCAGCGACCTTCTCGCGATCTACAACGTTTACAGCAAAACTTAATTTTCAGAAAATATTTCGTTGTCAAGACCTGAAGCACACGCCAAGGACGTTTGACTGTCGTTGGACACACGTTGAGGACGTTAGACCATCGCTAGAATGGTGTGGCTGTGTACGCGTTAGACTTGCGCTCCTCTTTCGTTACACATTCGTTGCAATTATCGGCGCCCTCTCAACGTTTTTAGCAACGACTGCACAGCGCACGGAAACGCATGCCCAGCGACCTTCTAATGACTCCATGATTTACAATTGGACGCTGGACAGTCACAAAATTTTCCGACGACCACATCGCACAACAACGTCCTCCAGCGACCACACAACGACAAGCCAGCGACCAAACAACGACCTCAACGTTTAGCGACGTGTTGGCAAATTTACTTTGTCGTTACTCGTGCGTTAACCAAAACAGTGAAAGTGTGACAGGGTAATAAAGGGCATTACCTACTATTGTTTGACTGTATGTATTGATGCCGTGCGAGGGTGCTACGCTTTTCGTTGGTTAGTTTTTATTCTAAATTTGTCGCAGAAAGATATCCATCGTTATGATTAAATCAGCTAGGGTGTGCGTACATATACAGCGTAATTATCCATAAAATTGTGTCGATGGGTAGAAAACCCTTTCTTCCCGATAAACCATCACCGATCTCATGAAATAAAATGCTTTTTAATGGAAAAATTACAGGAAATGGTAAACAGTTTATCATGTATCTCTTCTAGACATAAGCAGGAATAACATAGATTTATACAATTTTCAATGTACTTTCAAGTGAAATAAGTTTATGTTCAAAATGTTAAGATAAAATGTGTGTACTGTCAGGCAAAATGTTTTTTTTTTTTGCTTAAAAAATCATATAAAGTTGTGAAAATTAACCACAAGAGCCGGAATGTTCATTCATTAGCTATTCACATACTCGTCCCTATTCTGTAACTCTCTCTTTCACATTGAGATTCATAAATACATGTATCAAGATGATTATATCGGATAATAAACAGAGAAAGGATTCATTCTTTTAGAAGCAATTCAACTGAGTCATCCTTCTTATCATTTGTAATGATTTGGTTTTTTCGATATTATATATTTATTATGCTTTGTTATGATCACAGGGATTTATCACGCTTCCCGGTTGATAAATGTACTATATATAGTTTAAAAACCATAGTACATAAAGCAACTGAGAAGCGCGACAAATCCCTTTGATTCTGAAGTTTATCACAAAAAAATTATATCCAGTGACCAATTTTTGTCTGTAAATCATAGGGTACACTATATTACCATTTTTTTAATTGAAAAAGAAGTGCGTTTTTATTGGTACATACCTTCATTTTAGGGTAACGCGGAAGGAATGTAATATATTTTATTTATTATGAAGAAGGTTTAATATTTTGATTATTAACCAGCTGGTATCTATTATCAATAAATGTTCAAATCTTGTATCCCCCCCCCCCAAATAAAAAAGAAAAATGTACGCATATTTCATAAAATATTTGTGAATTGTTAATCAAAAAATATATATATATTTCTTTTTTTATTTATTTTAAGTCAAAATAAATATTTTTGGTTTATTTGGTAAATTCACAAATATTTTATGCTGACACATACATAGAGAAATAAATTGGTCCTTCATTTAAAATTCAAAATAAGCAGCCCCCCCCCCCCCCCCGTACCCGGAAATTATACTAAAAATAGGGCAATGGTTACGCTGCAACATACGCCTGTCATGTGATTAATGATGTCAAATGAACTTGACCTTCTTTGACCCGTACCCTAACAATCAAGTAAGTCCTTTTTCTGGCTCTACTCAGTCTTCATGGTAAGCCTGAAGTTCCTAAGCTTTGATATCACCATGCATTACCGATTTCTCCATTATACAACGAAAGATATTTAACATACAAATTGGAAATTCCTATTTCAGACGGTTTGGTCACCATATCTTGTTACAGCATGTGTGCATGCAACCACCTCCTCTTCCGCATAATTTCTCAAATGTGCAAAAGCAGGAGATAAACCCCCGTTACATACATAAAAGATCATTTATATTTTATTTATCATGAAGAAGATTTAAAATAGTTTGACCCAAAATAGATTTAAATGATTTTTTTTAATTTAACCAAGAATATATTTTTAGCCACAAAATGACCTTGACCCTGACCTTCAAAATCAATATGGTTTTCTGTCTTTTTAAAGTCAATGTTCATGGTAAAAGAGACCTAGCTCAAATGACATTGTATGAAATGTGTTTGCAATAAATAAATGTGAGTATGAACACCCCCCCTTCCCTTAAATGTACGCATACACGTAATTTCTCTGTTGATGGATCAAAATATATAGAAAGTCCGTTACATATTTGAAAGATGATTAATTTTCCTTAAAGTATGAATTATTCCAAAACATACTGAACCAAAAAGAGAACAACAACAATTATTTCAATGAAATTTTAATCTATTTCTCATAAAAATCTATTTTTAGCCTCAAAATGACCTTGACCTTTCACGCATGACCTTGAAAATAAAATTCTCTTACGTTCGTTAAGTTAAATCTACGTGGTAAATATGATGTTACTAGCTTAAACGGTTTTGTCTCTATGTTTTCTAAAAGGTGCAGGACGCACCGGTGCTGCAATACCGATATCCGTAACCCCCCCCCCTCCCCCTTCCATATGATAAAAGATGGGCATACAAGAACAGCCATTAAAATCCTAATCTTCCCCCCCCCCCCCCCCCCAGTTTAGAGAATGAAAATAAAAATTGTGCTTGAATTTTGTAACACGATAGAAAAACTATGTTATAACTACTAAAGATTGTAATTTCACTGCAATGATATGATTCTGTGAATTATATAGAAAATATCCAGAAATCAACGATTTTTGAATGAAAAATACAGTTTTCCCCCAAAAAAACTGAAAATACAAATAATGTCTTTAAAACGTAAGTTATTATGCGAAAGAGCATAAAAGATCAGATTGGAATACATCCTTCAATTATCAAATTCATAGGTGATAAAGATGTTATGATTGATGTATAGAAATAACATTAATAGAAATTAGTATGCAGATTTTCGTAGAAAAACAGCAGTTTTGAAGTTTTTGCAATAAAATAATTAAATATATTTGATATCAATTGGAAGAAGAAAATGTTCAAATTTAATTTTTTGAAGAACGATCAGAATTCATTTCGTGGATCTCAGAGACGGGAAAAATTAAATAGAATTTTCACAAAGTAATGCAATTTTTTAGCAAAATAAACTTTTTTAACCCCAAAACGCAAATTTTATGAGAAATTTGAATTAAAAGCTTATCCTATTTGAAAAAGTATTAAATATGTTAGTAATTTTCACCTTTCAATCTTTGATGTTACTTTCAACAGAAAAAATATTCATCGATTCCTTTTTTCAGTGATTTTTCGGTATTTTTTTTAAAAACGTTGATGACGTAATTTCAACGTCATTTTTGAAAACGTTCTACAATGAAAATCATTTGACGACATCTTGATTCATGAACCACAGATAAAGAGCTTTCATTTGATACCAATGTTTGCCGTGTACTATGCGTGTCGACTAAACTCCTAAAATAAGCCACTTTTGGCGACTTGGTCACCCTACTAAAATATTTGTTGAACCATGAAACTTCGACTCTGCTACGAATTAGTACGAGTTGATACGAATCCAGTACGGATATCCAAGAATATCCAGTATCGATGATGAATGAGCCTCTAAGCCTGCATTTTATTCGTACCAAATTGTACTCTGCTCCTTTACTAAAGTTACACGAAATTTACAAACATACGAAGGAACTCACATTTACCGATACACGTTCCCTAGAATACAGACTACAAGGAGTCATCTTGGACATTTCTACTTTTCGTTTATTTCAAGTAGTTAGATCAGATAAATCAGAGGAGAAAACAAACTTTCCTTTCATTTAAGTAAGATTTGCAAACAAAGGTATTGATAAATTGAATCTTGGTCATATTTTAAATCACAAAACTGTCACAGAAAAAATCCCATCATATTTCAAAAGAAAAGAAACTCCTTGTATTTACCATAGCTACACACCAACAGTTGCATCTAAAATTTACAATTACAAATGATTCTTGCAGTTTATTGATTTAAGTAATCCCTCACTACATCCACTTTCTTGCGAGTGTTGGTCATCGGATTTCAACTACTCTCCTTGTGGACACGTTATTACTGGTGACCTTAGTATAGTTAAGAACGACAAATTGAGCGAATTGTTAAAAAGGGTCCCAAATACAGAGAAAGTATGTTCTTTACATGGAACCAAAATGTCAAAATTACCATGGACTCTTGTGAGGAATATGCAAGACGTTGGGCAAAGAAAGAGGATGTACAGCTCGACACCCTTTTCGAATTGATAAAAATCAGAGGGTTACATTTATCTAGAATTAATCGATTAAAATCAACTGTGAACACCAGATTCAAGTCTATATTTAAAGACCCTGATGTTATCACAGAGCTTACCTACCTCCAAGAACATTATGTCATCACTCCAGCGGACAAAGCCTCAAACAATTACACATTTACTTGCAAAAAATACTATTTCGACTGTCTAGCTAAAGAGTTGGGTTTAAATGCGACATCTGGAAATCCCACTTACATGTATCCCTGTATACAGCACAAAATCGATAATTCAAAAAATCAGAAACCGAAGACATACAAAATCAGGATAAAACAGAACCCAAAGCAAACAAACAAAAACCTCCACCACATGAAAAGGAGCGGACTCCCGATATGAGAGTGAGACCAAGTGCACAGGAAGAGTAAGCATCTCCTGCTTGCATGCAACACCCGCCGCTTCAATTCGATAGAACTGTCACATCCGGTACCTTCCATTTCGGAAGACATAGAGTACAAAACAGATACGGTGTTTCATATAAGTCTTCACAACATTATCTGAAAAAAAATTACAGCTGAAGTATTTCACGCAACTACTATAGTGACAGAAGAATGCAAGATTTGATATAAATACAAAGGCTAAATCCATAGAAACCGAACGCAGCCTTTCCTTGTCGAATCCGTAGAAATGCGTAACTATCCGTAGGAGAGTCATACTAATCCGTAGAGCTGTTTTCATCATCAAGTACGAATACTACTTATGCTTAAATTACCGCCATCGGTAGCTATGGGTGGCTCGATCTGTGAAAGTGTGAAGGGGACATTAATCCTCGTCAGTGATCCCCGAACCAAACGATGAAACATGACAAATATGGCCAGATATTACTGAATGACGGGATGGTACTAGATCCACTTTTCAAATAATTCCGGTATTGATCAAATAGGTAGAGGACGGGTAAATTGAAGAGGTCATACTCAAGAATGTTCATAATATTAGACTTTTTTACCGTGACGAACTTCGCACTTCGAACTTTGCACTTTAATTTCATAAGTTGGTCACCGAAAAAAGCGCGCCAGTTGTACAGGAAGTCCAATATATCATTCCATTGAGCATACTGATCAAAATGTAGATGACTCCGCTTATGAGTTTATACGCGAACGACAGCTACGCCGATTTTTCTTCAATGTTCGAAGTGCGAAGTTCGTCACGATGAAAAATGTCTAATCATCCTTGATAGGCAAATGTTCTTTGTAGCGACCGTAGAACTTCAGCGATATCTTAAAATCAGACATCTGCACATTAATTTTCAGGAATCGTACCAAGAAGACGGTGTCAGAAAACATTTGGGAAAAGCAATGGTGTTTTTCTCGTATCTGACTGCTCAAACGGAAGTGAAGCACACCACCGTCATGGAGATATCTGGAATGAATTACCAGTCACTGGGAGGGACTCGACCGTCTACAAGAATATACACATTGCACTATGTAACGGTCAGTCAGAAATTTTGGCATGGAAAATTGTTTTTCATCTAGAATACTGTAATGAAGACCTGGATCTGAATTCGATAAAAAATAAATCTGACGTTGAAATTGCTAGCATGTACATACGTTTGGGTTGTGAATACACAGTGCTGCCACCTTACGGTACCACGCCTAGGTTTTGCATACCTTTCTTTCAAAATGATAGCCAGTGTAATGGGCCAAAAATTCCCGTTTCGTCACCAATCGGACCTTTCAGAAACAAAGAATGCTGTCGGCGATTTATTGAAGGATGCGATGATATTTGTGTTGGAAAGGCAGTTACTTCTCTTCAGCAGTTCGAATCTAGAGCATGGAGGACAATGAGTGCTCTTTTTCAATTTTCAACGTATGATGGATGGAAGGTATGCTATTATTTCTTTTTATTTTGTTTTCGTGTAAGAGATATAGGGTTTCCCTACTGTGTCTGTCTCCTTGCTGTTTTCGCACGGAGTGTTGTTTTGCTGTTGGTGCTGCAACCATGCTCTGTTGCAGATCCCCTCCTTTCTTGTAAACGTATCTGTTCTTAAATGATGCTATCGGATTTGGAAATGTTTAACTATTAATTAATAAAGAAAAACTCTTTGGCTGGAAGCATCACTGAGGGGGATGAAATATCAGAAAGACGTGTCTGGTGCATGAAAAATTGGTTGGAATTTTTTCTTCAAATGGTATAGAGTTGGAACACCTCCGTATAATTTTCATATCTATAATGCGCTGTGATCACTGCAAAGTTGTCTTCTTTGGTGTTTGTCCTTTTTTGCTGTAATGGACTGATTGGTGATATTTTACGTATGCATTATGTACAAATAAAAGGGAAAAGGCTATTGAAATATTTAATTATTTATCTTAAACATAATGTTACTACATATTAAAAATCAATAACAAACAATTTCTTCCTGAAAGCAGTCAGTGGCACCAAAACCTAACTTCAAGCCAGTTTCCTCCCTTTGCTATGGTCACTTTGCACAACATTTATCAAAGAAGGGAGGAGATCTCCAACAAGACCCCGTTGCAGCATCAACAGCAAAACAACAAAACATCCGATGCAAGAACACAAAAAAACGAGTACAGCACGAGACGGAAAAGAGACACACGACATGTAAACATCAAACACAAAAGACTACACATAAAACGACGAGACCAATGGGCAACCGTTGCCGACTTTGGACGGCCATTTGTCACGCAAGTAGCAAATGGTGTAGTTATCTTGGATTACGTGCGCACAACCCTCTCACTTCTCCAATTACCAAGAGGTCTCGAAGAACGTAAAATTGTGGTGTAAAACAACCTCCTCACTGTAAGATGACCTCACACAAACAAGACCGCAAAACGTAGAGGCCCCAGAAACACAGATGAATATGTAAATGGATATAGAAAGAGGGCATGCGTAATACAGTCCATGCTCTGCCCGCTGTAGTGAGCTCATGTATGTAATCACCCTAGGAGTCCGACTGACATTCAGAGAGGACAGGTGGTCGGGAACCTGTCTTCTCTAAAGAGGATTGCACAAGGCCCGTCATGGAGTCACGTCGTCACAGTTAGTCAGAGTCCAAGTCTCAAGGATGCGCTTGTACAAGACTGTAGACTGGTCAAGTACCAAGCCTAGTGTCCGTCTGGTGACATTGGGATCATATCCACGGTATAAAAGGCGTTTGATGATTCTGACGCATTGTCGATGGTTATGCTGCCTACCTTTGATCCTTCTAATTTTGTTTATCATATCACCATAAAAGACAGGTTGTGTAAAACCCAAAGTAATGTACTCTGTTGCGTGTATAGATCCGAATTTTGAAAGAAGTTGACTGTTATTTTTTAAAATTTCCAGAAAGTCTTAAATAGTTTATGAAAGCGGAAGCCTTTACCTAAAAGTTGTTTTGGTAATTTGTAAATTTCTACTGTGAAAATCCAAAATATCAGTACATGCTCTAGCGTATCAACAACCGCTAAGGGGCTACGGTTTCATGCAGGGTCAAATTTGGATGACAATTAGATACATTATAAGATCGTCTTGCCTTCAATACGTAGTTATTGTTCTTTTTTAACTTGTTCTTGAATAGAAGTGTATGTTAAAGTCTTCGAGAAGACCATAAGTCTTGGCCAGGGTGGAACACAACTTATTTCGTCAGAATTACTTATGATTTAGATTTCCTCTGTTTCGGTGGTCGTCATTGATGAGGGATACTTTGTTGAAATGCACATAAGGCGTACTGAAATTAATGATACAATATCTATTTCAAAATCATTATTGATATCATAATCCGTTTGTTTATAGGACGGATCTGCTCTAGTTTTGGAAAAAACGCCCTCGCTGGTTGTTTTGAAAAACATCCAAATAAGAAGATTTCTTACTGCCACAACCAAAAATGAACAAAGTGAAATCGAATGGAGGCGAGTTTTTAAGGTATATCAGCTTTGTTATAAAAAGACTCTGGAATTTGATGCAGTGACAATGAACTTCAATATTCCCATTACTTTCATTCAACGGGAGGGAGTTGAAGGTGGTCAAATAAGTGTCGAATTTACAATAGAAATAGAAAAGGAATTCAAATCTTACGAACAAGTGTTTGACGCTATCAATTGGATTGATGAGCATAAAATCAAATACACTGAAGATCATGGAAATACATCAATAGCAATTACCTTCAGTGTCTCTAACAAGCTGCCTCGCGATAACAAATTATGCCAATCGTCCAACTATAGTTGTATCTATATCAGGTCACCTAGTACACTATATGAAGATCAGTATAATGTTGTCAAGAGGCTTTCAGAATACGATTTTCCGGACAGAAATTGTAAAGATCTATCATGTAATATTCATATTATGAATAACATTAGCTCTGTATCTGTTTCCTGTAATATGGTTTCAAACTTCGAAATTCAAATGCAAAAGAAAATATTAATTTATACATTTCCTAAATATATCCTACAATTCATTTCATGCATATCAGCCATTGGTATCATACATATTCATCGACGAAACAGCCTGAGAAGTACCGTTGTAGGATTTTTATTTCAAACAATCATATTCATGATTTTATCAAATCAATCAATTTTAGCTTTTTCACATTTTTACACGAGTGAAATCATGTGTAAATGGATTGTTCTCATTTCAAACACATTAAACATGATATTCTATTGCCTTTCAATACACTGCTGTGCTTTGTTGATCATTTTTATGATTGCCTTCAAAAACCATGGTAACCAAGAAGTTTTCCAATGTAGAACTCTTCATTTCATAATGATAGGACTAACAATTATAATTTCATGTTTTATAATCGTTTCAATACGCATTTTCTTTGACCGTGTCGAAGATCACTCAGTGTGCATGGATACCCTTTTGGCTAACGATTCATATAACTATGCCTTCACCGTTATCAACATATTACTTCTTGTAGTCTTGACTATGAGTTTCGTTACCTATTACAGAAAAAGACACGGAGCATGTATGTTGCAACAGTGCTTCATTTACTTAATTGCCTTCTTCATAATCTGGATCATCCAATTCATTATTATTCTTTTAATGTATCTAAATGAGTATGTCGACTCTAACTTATTAGGCTTGATTATTCATATTTTGTTCAGCTTAAAAATCCCTTTCATCTGGTTGACTTTTCCTTTCTTTCAATGCTAATAATTACTTAGGGAGTATTTAGTATTTCTACTAATTTTTGACCTCGTGACCTTGACCTTGACCTTTGACCTACTTTTCAAAAACTTTAACATTGGGAATTACTTTTGAACGGTAAGTGATGGGGCTTTGATATTTCACATGTGTATTCCTTGTAACAAGACCTTTCCAGTGATACCAAAATTTTTGACCTCGTGACCTGGACCTTGGCCTTTGACCTTTTTTACAAAAACTGTAACATTGGGAATAACTTTTGAATGGTAAGTGATGGGGCTTTGATATTTCACATGTGTATTCCTTGTCACAAGACTTTTCCATCGATACCAAAAATTTGTAACCAAGTGACCCTGACCTTAACCTTTCACATACATGTACTAAACAGAATATAGTGTTTATACTATCAAAGATAAGACCGGGGCATTCGTGTTTCACAAACACAGGCTTTATTTTCATTCTGTTTGGTTTGCAAGACTTCCATGTTGACATGTCATCCAATTGAATATATCTTGATCGTTAAGTGCATTACACATATGGACAATGACCATATCCCAATACACAGTACAAAATCGATAATTCAAAAAATCTCAAACCGAGGGCATACAAAATCAGGATAAAACAGGATCCAGAGCAAACAAACAAAAACCTCCAACACGTAAAAAGAAGCGAACTCCCAATACAGGAGTGATATCATAATCTTTATGATATCATCAAATTAGTTAATGCCGATTCACTTCTTAGTTGGTTTTCAGTAATTATGCCTCATATTTGTTAGAAACCTGATTTCATCGCGTCTTGGATTGCATATATAATCTGGTCACCATTATTTCTATTCTGTTAATATATTTCTTCGTTAATCACTTAGCTCTCCTCTTTTTCTTATATTCACAATACTGCTCTGTTTTATTAGATAACAAAAAATGAACATAAAGCACAAACACATGTTGTTAAATAAATATGTGTATTTATTAAGTAAAGTTCATATGTGTATGTAGTCATTATACATGGATAGAAAACACACAAATATATGTTGTTAAATCAATATGTGTAGATATTCAGTTATATTTATATGTGTATATAATCATTATACATGGATAGAAAACACACAAAATATATGTTGTTGAATCAATATGTGTATATATTCTGTAAAGTTCATATGTGTATATAATCATTATACACGGACAGAAAACACACAAATATATGTTGATGAATCAATATGTGTATATATTCAGTAAAGTGCATATGTGTATAGATTCATTATACATGGATAGAAAATACACAAATATATGTTGTTGAATTGATATGTGTATATATTCAGTAAAGTTCATATGTGTATATAATTATTATACATGGACAGAAAACACACAAATATATGTTGTTGAATTCATATGTGTATTTCAGTTAGTACTTGTATATATTCATGAAAAATGTAGTTGTGTTTAAATCCCTGAACAATGAACAGAAACATACACCATCACACGTATTAATTTTCCATCCATATTCATTTAAGTTGATTTGTGACTATATTCATTTAAATGGACAGAAATGTATCAACCATTTAATGTTATTTTATGACATGTGTATACATTTGCTACTAATGAACGAATAAGCACACAAAGAAATGGTATTGTATTACATGTGTATATATTAATTAAAGTATGTCGTATCATACTGTGTCATGTCTTATAATCTTTTTGAATACAACATGGCTTATATAGCAGAAAAAATAAATATCTGGTTTCTTTGACGAGAGAACTTTGTTGCAGTGAAAAATAGCAACAAATCTCAAGTGCAAGATTGACCGATAATTGACATAACCATTTAGATGATCATCAAAGAAGTACATAACAATCGAGTAGCAACATGGCAAATCATTAGTATTTCCATTGGGTCGGATTGAATAACTACCCAAAGTGAGACCAGGTACCCGGGGAGAGTCATCTGGTTTCATGCAACACGCGTCACAACAGCTCCATGAAAACTTGTCAAATTCGGTGATTGTCTCGATGTACATATTGATGTAATCAAAAGTACATCCGGATTGAATCCCTGCGAGGACAAACGTATAATGAAACGGCCTATAGTGCAAGCTGGGAATACTGCAAATAAATGTCATTAAAATCAAGATGCAGGGGCAAACTAACGTCAAGAACATAGACGTAAAGGTAAACACAAGACGGCAACACGGAAAATGGATGACAACATTTGTGTACAAAGGGACACTATACTGAATTGCAATCCGCTATATCCATAAGCTGATACTACTTAAACTTAACATTGTCAAGAAAAACGAAGGGTTCAATTCTGCTGCAAAAGGGCAGCCGCCTTTTAGACAGAATGCTAAACGTCTTCTAATTCAATAACATCATTTAAGGACAGATACATTTTCAGCATGGACCAGACATGCACGTTTCGGGTACTTAACCCTCGTCAGTGATCCTCAATCTAAACAAAATCACAAAATTTAATATGGATAATGACCATATCCCTGTATACAGCACAAAATCGATAATTCAGAAAATCAGAAACCGAAGGCATACAAAATCAGGACGAAACAGGAACCAAAGCAAACAAACAAAAACCTCCACCTCATGAAAAGAAGCGAACTCCCGATATGGGAGTGAGACCAGGTGCCCAGGAAGAGTAAGCATCTCCTGCTTGCATGCAACACCCGCCGCTTCAATTCGGTAGAACTGTCACATCCGGCTACTTCCATTTCGAAAGACATAGAGTACAATCTTTGTTTGGATGGTTCAAATGGTCTATGACAAAATATCATCCACCATTCTGGAGAGTGGGACATCATAGTGTATGACGAGTTCCCCATATCGACCGTAGAACTTCCTCAGTGACGATGTTAGTCGGTCACAAACATATCCCTGACTGAGAAGCTTATCTGCAAGACGCCTAGCTCTCAGAACAAAATCCGTATATTTGGCACTTGCTCTGGCATAGCGTATTAATTGAGATATGAATACGCCATAAGCTTGAGATGAAGGGATGTTGCTACTCAGAAAAGGAAAGTTTGTAATGCTGAAATTGAAGTCGTCACGTTTGTCATTTTGTGAGGTGTTCATGTGACCATCAGTGTCGTAGGACAACATTTTGTCCAAATAGGATGCTGAATTATTTGTATCAGCAGTTTCTTTGACTTCAAGCTCTGAAGGATAGATACTGCTCACGTAATCCGCGAATTTTGGATTATTGATGGATCGTCTATGTATCTGTAAGTAAAGTTTAAGTCAGAAGCTAAGTATGTTTTCCCTTCAGAGACCAGAGATTGAATGAATTCAGCTTCGTACGAGTAAAGGAAAATGTCGGCAAGGAGTGGGGAACATTTGGTCCCCATTGGAATTCCGACAATTTGCTGGAATACCTTTCCTATAAACACCACAAAAATGTTGTCGATCAAAAAGTTTATCATCTGAATAATATTTGTTTCAGTGTACTTATTTTCAGAATCGGACTTTTCTTTTACAAAGAAGGTTTTGTCATAGTTAACAACAATAGATTTGTATTTGCGGTTACCGTTCTTACTTGTAAACGCATTACTTATAATTTTTGCGAGTCTCTCTCTCAATTTAGAATGTGGAATTGTAGTGTAAAGTGTCGAAAAATCAAAGGCTTTGATCGAATGGACTATACTTAAATGAGTGGATTTCAGATGTTCTAAAAGCTCCTTTGAATTCTTTAAAATCCACACCAGGTTGATACCACTGCGAGAATATACTGTCGAACAAAATTTTTGAAGCCCAGATTTGATTTCAGATAAAACTTTGGTGAGTAAGATCGATACAGATTTGGTAGAACATTTTGAGGAACCAGCTATGAAACGTTGTTTGTACGGATTCTTATGCATTTTAGGTATGCATTATAAGTATGGCAAATCTAAATTGTTAGAGTCGAAGCCAAAGGAAGCAAGAGCTGATTTGTGGTTATCTATTTTTTCAGAGGCAGAAAGGTTTGTTGGGGTGTAAGTAGGAATTCCAGGTGTCGAATTTAACCCCAACTCTTTAACTAGACTGTCAAAATAGTAATTTTTGCAAGTATGTAATTGTTTGAGGCTTTGTCCGCTGGTGTGATGACATATTGTTCTTTGAGGTAGGTAAGCTCTGTGATAACATCCGGGTCTTTAAATATAGACTCAAATCTGGTGTTCACAGTTGATTTTAATCGGTTGATTCTAGATAAAAGTAACCCTCTGATGGATTTTATCCATTCGGAAAGGGTGTCGAGCTGTACATCCTCTTTCTCTCCCCAACGTCTTGCATATTCATCACAAGAGTCCATGATCATTTTGACATTTTGGTTCCATGTAAAGGACATACTTTCTCTGTATTTGGGACCCTTTTTTTAACAATTCTCTCAACTTGTCGTTCTTTACCATACTAAGGTCACACGGTTCAAATATACTAATATTCATTTGCAGGAATTGAATAATTTACATTATCCTTAGTTATGGTCAAATAAGACGAAAGGGTCAAGTGTTCATGAACATTTAGACTACATACGTGTATATAGATCCGGCTGGGATGGACGAAACGCTGATAAGTTTAGAATAGTGCAGAGTAATGACAAATGCAATAGATAAGCATAGAACATTTCCTTTCAGGAAATTGCCACGATAGGTTTGTTTCTTTCGGTAAGTGTTACGATTTGAGAAAATTTACAACTTTAGCTCCGTTAATTACCTTTTATAGTTAATTTGGAGAGGGAATCCCTTTTAAAGAAAGATCTATACTCTTTACGGTGTTACATCAAGTGAACATCACTTATTGTAACTTTGTGCTATGGTGTTTATTCTCGCAATCCAGAAAATGAATTATAAATTTTATTTTTACAAAGAGAAACTATTTACTGCGGCACTGTATGGGAGATCGGGGAATATAGTAATAAAGGACTAAGAATCTTGAACAAGACTAGTCAAGTGGGTTTTTTTTTTTTATACACGATTACCCGTTTTCTTGCATAAAAGATAATTTCAAAGTTTTAAATAACATAATTTAAAATTTACATTCCACTTCGTAAACTGGAGAAAAACTTTAAAGTGTATGATGATGTTACAATAGCTTTGCCGCGTTATATGATTTCTTTTTTTTTCTAATTGAGACGTTGTTTCCTATAACTCATGGTAATATCATGTGTTAAAAAGAATATCAAATCATGCTCATCTTACTGCGGTTGCGGTTATACGTTCTGGTTTGTGTGTGGTCATCTGACAGTGAGGAGAATGTTTTACATTACAATTGTACGTTCTTCGAGACATATGGGAAATCGGAAAAGTGGGAGGGTTGTGCGCACATAATCAAGGATAACCACACCTTCTGCTATTTTCATGGCAGATGGCCATCCTGGGTCAGCACCGATTACCCATAGGTCTCGTTGGTTTATGTGTAGTCCTTTGTGTTTGTTGTTTCTGTGATGTGCGTTGGTGTTCCTTGTCCCTTTAGCGTCTCTTGCTGTGCTTGTCTGTTCTGGGTTTTTTTTTTTTTTTTTTTTTTTGCATTGGGTGTTTTGGGGTTTTGCTGTGGATGCTGCGGCCTGGTGTTGTTGGAGATTGCCTCCTTTGTTTCACATACATTTCTTGTCACATTCGTATGTGTTCCGCTATGATTATCACGAAGGCCCATTGAGGATTTTCTTATCAGTCTGAAACCAAAGAGTGCCACCTTCGTGACATAGCTCTGTGTTTAGCAGGCTCTTTATCATGCATTAATGCCATTTTAGATTTTCGCTCTTCTTATATCAACTTTTCTATTTCTTTTCCTTTGACATAGAACGTCACTGATGAAACATTATCTATTGAAATGCGTATGAGGTGCAATGCATTTTCCCGTGCGAACACATATTTCAATATGATAGTTTCAAATTTTGTTGTGCAATATAGTTTATGTTACCTTATCTAGCTTGAGCAAATGTACCATTACGCAACTGTTGACTCATATTTGAAGAAGGTGTAGTGTTAAAAGGATGATGTATTTCGTATATCAATAAGGTTATCCTCTTCTTTCACATCACGTTTCAGAAACTCCCTACGAAGCAGAATTCCTACTATCATAAACTCATTATATTTTTAGATTTAGAGAAAGATGATGGTTGCACCGATTTTAAGTGAGTTTGAAAATTTTATTTTTTATCAAACATTGACAGGGAATTCTCTATCATTGGACATTAAAGATGAAATAAGTATCAAACGCATAAATTTTGCATTTGATTTTCCGATGAGATACCCCCCTTTCGTTCAATCCTAGTAAAAAAAAAAAATCAACTGAGAGGTGTATTCAGCTCTAAGAATTGCTGACTGTCTGTCCATTCTCAAATATTTCCCCAGAACCAGTTTCTCAAGATTAAGAACTAATATTTAAATCAAGCTAGCGCAGGCATAATAGTACGGTGACCAAACTTAAAAAGGGCTCTATTTTAGGAGTTGAAAGGTCATGAAAGGCATATGGCTATATTATATATCAAATGAAAGCTTTAAGCTTCTTCTTTCAATCAAGCTTGGTCGTCAGAAGCCAAAGTGGTGCCAAAGTGGTCATCTGACGTCACCCAAACATGCTATATTGCAATGTCGCAAACAGTTACAACAAATAAGTGAACTTGATACAAAATTGATTGCACGTCATAAGAGTGTTCTAAATTACGTTAAATCACGTACCAATTCCTTTCCATCAGAATCATGCAATTCAAGATAATTTTCTTTAAAAATCGATATTTTTAGGCGAGTTTCGCGTAGCGATCTCGGCTATAGTGATCGCAGGATCCACGTGACCTCAGATTTGCATCACGTGACCTGAAAGCGTGACATCCCCGGACAACAAAATGTATAAATCGAGTGAAGATAAATACATATTCACACAGTTTTGCTTAACTCCGATGGTGTGGCCCAATGACCCTGGACCTCATTATTTGCCTTATTCATTAAAGACAGCGTACATTGCATTCCGCGTTTTAGCAGTTGTTTCATAATGTTAAAAAAAATTAGAGATTATTTAAAAAAGGATACTTTAGGATGCAGTAAACATCAACCGTCTCGTGTGCACGTGTGTTGAGATAGCTTATAAGTTTATCGGCTATACTGTACCATGTGACACGATCCTGTAGGTAAAATTGTTCTGAGTGGGCAAAGAAACGCAGAACGTTCGGTTTTTCCTATAATTTCGTGCAATACAGACCGCTGCGCTATGAACGCTTGATTGTTTGTGAATTCTAGAATAGTAGAAATCGAAGTAAAATATATCTGACTAATTACGTGTAATCTTTGGCAAGCTGGTCAGGTCAGTGTCGGGAAAGAAGGACGTCAATCAACGTCACCCTTCAATATTTGGTAGTAGGCAATTATGTTTTTGAAATATTATTTTATCGTATATTGCACTAATCATTCGTTCACATTATGATATTTTGTAATTACATTGTAATGTATTGGATCTTCACATTCGAAATAGGTTTAGGATAAATGTCATTGGTAAAAAACATCACGATCGATGATGACGTCACAATGAAAATGGCGACGTAGATTCGTGACTTGAGCTAAGAAATGTAAATATCTACCAATTTTACGGATATTTCTGCTGTTATTTTGTAAATTATATGATGTTTAGAATCTCAAATGCTGATTCTATATCATACAAAATTCGTAAAACTTCTTTTGTAGTGAAGATCCCTTAGCAAAGGCTCATTGACGTAATTTGCTCGATAGAACCATTTTACGTCGAAAATCATTTTGTACCCACTTCTGATCACATCAAATACCCTATATCCATAAAATGAAGTTACTGTAAAACGAGAATATTTAGCGCTCGATTTATTTTAGCGCCATTAGCGCAAAGGCATGTTTGCGCTAAACTAAGTAGTGCGCTAAAATTTTCAGATGCAACATCAAATTTCAATAAGAAAGTATTCGACATTTTATTCAAAGTGCATTACACCGTGTCCACGGCAAGGTCTATCCGGCAACGCTTGTTGTTTTTATAGCTAATTAGATAATTGGATTAACGCTAGCGCTTGGGTAGATAATGATAGTACACGCGCCGTGATTTACATGTACATTTGTACTGGGTAGATCATGACTGTCCTTATATCGTAATAAGCAATCATGAAATATAATTAAGAGTCGGACGAGATTATTCTTTAACAAAAAACAAACCTGAAGTTTTCATTCCAACCCAATCAGATAAAAAAATTGTAGTCGTACCTAAATGCAGGAATAGACGTCCGTATATGTATCATTTCTAACGAGAAGACTTCTCTCTCGCTTATATTTCGTATATGTATCATTTCTAACGAGAAGACTTCTCTCTCGCTTATATTTAGATGGCGTAACATTTGTATGAAAACACAGTACTTTATAACACAAGGTACATATACGATAAAAAAAAAGGAGATCTATAAAGAAAAGGTCAAGCATACGAATAGGCAATCAATTGTCCAAGACACGTGCCGGCATGTAGTCAATACCTCTATTTATATCGCTGTGAACATGGACATTAGATGCGCATGAAGTCTTTGAAAGGATTTATTTACACAACGTGAATAAAATAGGGATGTTAGCGCCGTTGCCGTAAAATGATTCGTTACGCCAAGTTGAAAAATTGGGACGATATATATTCATCCATGTTACATTCAACACAGCGTTATTTTCTTTTATCACTTTAAATTGAATTGATTATTAGTACATATTACCAACGATCGTCCGAACATGAGACACGACGGATATTTTCTGTCTGACGTTACAAAAAATTACGATTCATCGACGGCAATTTGCTACCGGCGATGTCTGAGAAACAAAGTCCTAAAGTCACTGTGCGCTAATTTTATTGACCAGATGGTGTCAATGCGCTAAATTAAGTTTGCGCCAAAAGGTTCTCATCCCTCATTGCGCTAAAATATGTTTGCGCTAAATATTCTCGTTTTACAGTATTTCAGAATGATTCATATGGCACACCTCCAATATAACTTTGAAGCTTTCTCATTTGATATAGCATTTAAAATCGACAATGACGTCACAATCAAAATGGCGACGTAGGTTCTTGATTTGAGCAAAGAAAGGTAGGCCCATTATTTGAGCAAACACTGTTCAAATTTTCGATTTTACGTTATTTGTTATTTTTCCAATATATAAATTGCATTCTTTAAGATATAAAGAATCCTAAATGTTTTTGTTTTTTTTTTTTTTGGTTTAATTCATACAGAATTCATTTAAGTCGTTTTGTTGTGAAGGTCCCCTAGGTAAGGCTCAATGACGTAAAATCACACCTGTTTGATAGATACACTGTTTGAGACCCCCTTTTGATCACATTAGACTCCCTATATTCAATCTAATAATGTTATTTTTACGATGACACACAATCCAGGTCATCGTGAAGCTTGTTCGTAAGATGTAGCACTTTAAATTCACAATGACGTCATGGCTGAATGAAGTCTTATGTTCGTTTCAAACATATACCGGTAGTTAGAATTTATAATGTTTGACGTTACATGTATATATCTTCGTCTCTTCTTCTTGTTTTACAAACAAGAAAAAAACTAATACTATTTGTATTATTGAAGTTACGTCATAAAGGCATAGAGAGATATAATTCCATCCTTCGTTTCATAATTCAGTATGAGATAGAAAATTAGTCATTTGACCTTGAATAACGTCTTCTTCAGCGTACCTTCCATACAAAGTGAAATTTGTATTTGCTCATTATCATTTGTAAAAGGTTGACATAATGGTTCAAATTATTGTTAAATTTCATGAGTTATCAAAAGATTTAAATTTATTCTGAACATTGACCAAGAATCTTGGAATGAAATCGTGTAAAACTTACAAGAGGAAGTTATATATTTCCTATGAAATAGAAAATCAATTGATTATATCTTCTTCATGCTTTATTTGTCTATTTTTATTCATGCTTATTTATGCTTTTTGCAAAGAGTTAATAAAAGTTATGGACATGATACAGTTTTTTAATGAAAGTTGATTGAAACTATATATAATTACGAATGTAAAAATATGTATGACGTCAAGATGACGTTAATATAAAAGATATTTTAGATATTGTTCTCAAATTCGTGCGTGGACGTCGGCGGTGGGTGCGGCTAGCCAACAGGGGATGCTTACTCCTCCCGGGCACCTGATCCCACCTCTAGCTTGCTAGGGGTCCGTCGATGGTCAACTTTGTGCTCTGTTGTGAGTGCTGTTGAGATTGTTGTCAGAATCTTCTTTAACTCATTTGTGTCACACTTATGCCCTTTGCCGCGTGCGACTGGTATAAAAATTCCCCGCGAAGGGTTTGACAGTAAGTGTTTTGAATGTTCTTGTTATATAGACACAACCTAGGACAGTGCATTATTTTAGATATTGTTTTCAAATTCGTGCGCCGACGTCGACGGCGGGTGCGGCTAGCCATCAGGGGATGCTTACTCCTCCCGGGCACCTGATCCCACCTCTAGCTTGCTAGGGATCCGTCGATGGTCAACTTTGTGCTCTGTTGAGAGTGCTGTTGAGATTGTTGTCAGGATCTTCTTTAACTCATTAATATGAAAATGCTTGTATCGTGTCATGGACTTTCAAAAATGTTGATATATTCATGTTCGCGTTCATGGCGAATCTTTGCTTGGGTGACCTTCACTACAAAATGACTTGTATGTTTATCGAGCTTTAAAGACAATTAATATCTAGAAATGAATGATTCTGATGAAAAGAATTGGATACGTAATTTTAACAGCTTTGTGACGCTAAATCACATTCGATGTTTATCCTTATTCAAGAAGGGTTATATCCGCTTTACTTTAAAATATGCTTCGTTTCAAGTTTACTAATATTGTAACAGCTTGCGATATTGCAATACAGCATATATCTTTCTACATAAATTAAACACCCTCGGAGTGACGTCATATGACGTCATTTTAAACGTATTTTACACCATTTGGGTTTTGACAACCAAGCTAGATTGAAAGAAGAAACTTTAAGCGTTCATTTGATATATAATATAGCCATATGCCTTTCATGACCTTTTAACTCAAAAATTTGGCTTGTTGGTCACCGTACTATAAAGAGTTCTTTAAAAATAGATCTCCATTCAATTGGCCTTATTATGGTACAGTCAATACTTATCAAACATAGATATTTCTTAGTCTAAATCCCTAAACTATTAAATCATAACAATACCGTAGAAAATATATTTCAACATTGACAATACAAAACATTTCGTATCAAAAAATCAATTATGTGAATTACGAATTCAAATGCTAGATGCCTAAATGTATCTGTTTAATATATGTTTCCATTAATGGCCTTATAAAAAATCATTTTTATTTTTCAGTTTCCTGCGCACTGCTATTATTTACAGGTTTGTTTTGGCAAAATTCAAAATATGTCACAATAGATAGAACACATGATCTTTCGCAAACAATATTTTAAGAACAAGAGGCACCGAAAAATAAATCATTTGATAACTTAATATGCTTCGATGTTTAGTCGGTTTCAATCGAATTTTGTGCAATAGAATTCAACTGATCCTTCACAACCTTATGAATGGTCAGTTACATACACATTACATTAACTTTAAAAGGATGCAGTAATCTGTCATATTTGGCCTGTTAATGATGTCCGAATGGATATTACTAGGGTCATCAAGTCAATAGGCATCAATAGAGTTAAAGAAGGTCCTGACGATAATCTCAACATTATTCACAATAGAGCACAAAACTGAGCATCGACGGACCCTAGCAAGCTAGATGTGGGACCAGGTGCCCGGGATCATTTGATGACTTCATAAGTATTACATGTACATATGCTCTTTTTCGTCAGTTATTACAGGTGCACATGGATTGGAGTGTTTTATCTGCACCGAAGAACCCAACTTATCAGCTTGTAATGTAACAACTCATTGTAAGGATAATGAGGTACCGTTTATTTCAAAAATAACAACTAGCTAACTGTGGTTTATTGTCAAGTTATTCCACGAGTCGCATGAACCAATCAAATTATCACCGAGCCGCGAAGCGTTGAGGCGATACTTTGATTGGTTCATGTGACGAGTGGAATAATTGGACAATAAATCACAGCTAGCTAGTTGTTATTTCTTTTCTAACATAGCACGTGAAATGGCGGAGCTTAGCGCATTGGGAGTTTGTTGGAGATCTATGGTACATATAGGGAGAAAATTCCAAGTCATATTAGAATATACAATCACTTACTTTTTCTAAGTTAAATACGAATGTTTAACTCCCCGAAAAGTGAGCTGAACCTGAAGGGGCGCAAAACATCATATTACATGTAATATAGTAAAAATTGGAATAATAATTTTATTACACGATTTTGTTACAGTGTATAAGCTCATAAGTTAAAGTAGATCCTGACGATAATCTCAACAGCACTCACAATAGAGTACCAAATGAAGCATCGACGGACCCTTAGAAAGCTAGAGGTGGGACCAGGTGCCAGGGAGGAGTAAGCATCCCCTGTTGGCTAGCTGCACTCGCCGTCGATGTTCACGCACGAAAATGAAGATATATTAAAAACATGCACTGTCTATGGTTATGTCTATATAGAAAGTATTATTGCGACAATGTCAGGGAAAAGATTCAAAACACTTACTGTTGACACCTCGCAGGGAACTTTTTAACGAGCTCCTTACGGCAAAGGGCATAAGTGTGACACAAATGAGTTTAAGAAGATCCTGACGATAATCTCAACAGCACTCACAATAGAGTACCAAATGAAGCATCGACGGACCCCTAGCAAGCTAGAGGTGGGTCCAGGTGCCCGGGAGGAGTAAGCATCCCCTGTTGGCTAGCTTCACCCGCCGTCGATGTTCACGCACGAAACTGAAGATATATTAAATACATGCACTGTCTATGGTTCTGTCTATATAGAAAGTGCTATGGCGACAATGTCAGAGAAAAATATTCAAAAAACTTACTGTCGAACCCCCCGCGGGTAACTTTTTACGAGCTCCACACGGCAAAGGGCATAAGTGTGACACAAATGAGTTAAAGAAGATCCTGACGATAATCTCAACAGCGCATCCGGCTGAGTCAATGAACATGGTCTTGCTGGAGTGTTCTTCCATTTCTACATATATGTCATAGAATAAGCAAATCATCTACATCACGCAAATCAAAGGACTAGGTGCGCTAACCCCTTATATCGGCCATATAATTTCGACGAAAAATGCCTTTGATAAACGAACTATTAATTATCACTTATGTAATGTTGAATATTTGAGAAAATACCGCATCATGTTTTTGAGCCCTCGTAACGTCACGAGCGTAATGTGTGACGTCATGTCCTGATGTCATTTGACCTGAATGACGCAAAACAAAGGAAATCATCGTATTTCACATACAAATCTTCAAAATTCATCTATGATCCAGCGATATTTTTTATACAAAGTTAAAGGTCGATCAGAAATCAATCGCTTGGTACATAAATCATAATGGGCAAGGCCTGGATCAATGCTTAATTTCATAAATTTCTATCGAAATTTCGCTCATTTATTGATATTTTCAACGTTTTAAGACGTTTCAGCGACGTATTATTCAATTTATGACTGTGAAAATAAAATAAGCTTTTCTGATATGGATTCATCATACATTTGACATTTTAAAAGCTAGAATATTATGGATATATGAACAAAATTGAAAATAGGGCCGATAAGGCAGGTTACCGTGCCTACTTCTTTATGCATTATATCACTCCACGTTTGATAACAATAGAAAATGTAAAAAATTGAGTATTATAGATATCAAATAAGTTTTTGTAACTGTTAAGTAACATTGGTAACCATGGTAACGTATCTTCACATTGAATTCAGGAAACCTTGGTTACCAAAGCTATGTTTGTTATTAAGGATTCCGACTTCCGTCGGAATCCTTTCTGTTATTGTATTGTCTTTTCTTTATTCTTCTTATTATTATTATTCTTACCCCCAACCTTTCCGGACCCTTTACAAGAAAAGAACCGCCTCGTATGATAAAATGGAAAGTACCATATGAAAGAGCATATTAAGATCTTGATTTAAACATTTTTTGTTGTCGAAAAGTTCACATATGCTCCCGCTAGAGGTCATCAAAGGTCAAATCTTTAAACTCTTATAACTCCTAAAGTAACCGTACGATTTCAACGAAATTTGTTTTATTTTGTTCTTTGGGAAATTTGCAAACGTTTATACGCTTACATGCTTGATAAAATATTTACGGTTTTCGCATTATTCTGAGTTGAAAATGGGACTTTAAATTGGCACAGTGCCAATTTCTACAGTTTTTGAGATTTTGAGTTGAAACTTGGATGGTGTGTTACTTATAGGTAGTCATTTGATGTTGACCTACTTTCAAGGTCAAATTTTGTTTCTCAAGGTCACAACAAATTTTTGCCCATAGAACAAAGACTATTTGACATTCCGAGATAAAACTTCATACATACAATCCTGAAGCCAAGCTCTTTCATCTTGACCTTCAACAAAGGTCAAATTTTGATTCTCAAGGTCACAACATACTTTTGCCTATAAAACAAAGACTATTTGACCTTCAGAGTGCAAACTTCATTCATATAATCGTTAAGCCAAGCTCTTTCACCTTGACCTTGACCCAAGGTCAAATTTTGATTCTCAAGGTCACTATAAATTTTTGCCTATGGAACAAAGACTATTTGACCTTCAGTGTTCAAACTTCACACATATAATAGTTCATTCAAGCTTTTTCACCTTGACCTTGACCCAATGTCAAATTCTCATTCTCAAGGTCAAAACAAACTTTAGTCTATAAAACAAAGACTGTTTGACCCTGTGAGTTCAAACTGTACACAAATATTCCTTCTATCAAACCCTTTCACCCTGACCTTGACTCAAGGTCATTTGTTCGATTTCAAGGTCACAAGAGACTTTGGTTGATTATATATACAGCTTTGCTCGGATTAAGATAAATCGTGATGAGAATGATCACAATACTTATCTTTCATCCATGAAATTGGATCAAGGTCAAATAATCATTCTCAAGGTCATAACAATCATTTACTCTTGTAGAATTCGCTTTTTTTTGTCCTATACTATTTATTCTTCACTCAAGTGGTCGTTCTTATTTGAACTTAACATAGTATAAGAAAGATAACTCTTTTATTCTTGTTCTGTTTCTATATTTTTTCTTAGTAGCATTATACATATATGTACTTCCATGTTGTTGTCATTTTCTATTATAAGAAATTATTTCATTGGAAAATCATTGTGCAATTCTGTTTCAAAAAAGTAAAGGATTTTGATATTGATAGAGCATGGAGTTTTAAGCTTTCGTAAACATGAAAGGTATTTATTATTTTGTTTTCTTCTACTTTGTTGAAAAATAAATAAGAGTCCCAAATTAGACATAAGCTCTTTTGACTCATTCGCTGAAGTGAATAAGGTACTAAAGCAACTATTCATTTTTTTTCATCTTCTTTATTCGGATTTTAACACTTCAGTTCCGAGAAAGGTCTAATAAAGGAGGAATCCGTCTGTTGCTTGCAACAGTAGCCATCTAGTTTATTTTATATAATTGTAATTATGGTAATTTGTTGATTATGAATTATGATTATGATTACAAATCTAAATAATATCCAATTTATCACTTACAATTTGAGGACAAGAATAATCGTATTATGGTAAGATTCTTTCTTAACATCAATTCTCTGGAAGCACCAGAAATTTAGCATAGGGATCCTGTACGCTATGTCACAGATCCTTACTGTTTTTATGCAATTGAAAAACCATAATAGAAATACTTGAAAATGACGGAAAAAATCCTCATAAATATGCAGGTTGCCATGGTAACGGGATGTAAGCACTGTAAAGGCGCAATCTTTAGCTTTTTTGAAGCCTGATAGAATCAAATTAACATATTTTCTTCAGACATATTTGATTCAATGGCAATATTAATGTTTGATCCTAATTCTTTGTAACAAAACAATTAGATAACGAGAAAAATTATGAATAGGAAGTTACCATGGCAACAATTTTAATATTATCTGAAGATAGCAATTCTTCATTTTTGATTTAGATGTAGGTAAATGCAGAAGCTTTTATGAAGTTTAAAGTTAAAACTAAACAGATGTCAATTCACGAAAGGCAATTTGTCATGGTCATGTTACCAAGGTCAAGGTCACTTTATATATCTTAAAAAACATTTTTAATGAAATTATAAGTACATTCCTGCCTTACTGTTTAATCTCTTGGACCGTTTACCCGATCAGTGTCATATTTTAGTACATGTATGTTGTTGCTTTCACATCACCTTGACCCAAGGTCATGGATACTAAGTACTTTTTTAATGAAAGTGTACGTACATTCCTGTCCAGGCTATCTCCCTTAAACCGTGTACGAATCGCTTCCATATTTTAGTATGTTGTTGCTTATGACTAAAAGGTTTCACATCACCTTGACTTAAGGTCATGTGGTCAAGGTCAAGATCACTAAGTACATTTTCAATGAAATTGTACGTACCTAGCTTCTTGTCCAAGCTATATCTCTTGAACTATCTACAAGATCATTTTCATACTTTAGTATGTTGTTGCTAATGACCAAAAGGTTTCACATCACCTTTATCCAAGGTCATGAGACCAAGGTCGACTTCATTTAGTACATTATTAATGAAATTGTGCATACATTCCTACCCAGACTAGTTCAGTTTGTTGTTGCTCATGATTCATAGGTTTAAAGTTCATATTTAAGTATGATGTTGTCCATTACTTAAAGGTGTCACATCATCTTTGCACTAGGTCATATGACCGAGGTCAAAGTAAATTTGATGAAGGGGGTACATCTCGTATTTTTCTGTGACAAAAAACATAAACATCTCTTTTTTATTTGCTTTAACATTGGACTATGTCGACTTTTGTGTTACTGTTATCGTAATGTTGTCGTCTTTGTC
The DNA here is from genome assembly GCA_033119305.1 of Pinctada imbricata. NCBI lineage: Eukaryota > Metazoa > Mollusca > Bivalvia > Pterioida > Pteriidae > Pinctada > Pinctada imbricata. Next base: position 42,293,317 of record VSWD01000003.1, on the reverse strand, counting down.
GTTATAGCCTTCTTTTCTCCATCTTTTTGGAGTATGTTTTGCTCTTTCGCTGTTGCTCTTGATCGTTCATTTGTATTGTGCAAGGTTTTGCTTGATCATTGGAAATAAGTATTGAATTGTGTATTATACGTCTATCACCAAGATTTGATACAAACACTTCTTTCTTTTCCACAGGAATGCTTTCTTGAACATGTCACAAACGACCGCCTACAACAACGGTACAACGCTGGATGCCGATCTTCTACGGTAACATATGTAATGACAAACACATAAAGCTAGATATCAATCTAGACATAACGGCATCACCTATCACAAAACAGGCTTCACTTTGGTCTTTATATCATTTATGAATCCAATCATAGTGCTGAATTACAACGTACAGCTAAGAGATGAAGAGCGCAACTTATATTTCTCGGAGTGAGCACGCTGGGTATTCCCATAAAGCGACAGTGACTTACACACTAAAATGTACCTGAGCGCCGTGACGATTGATAGATGAGTAAATGTTTATCTATACATATTAACACGCATGTATCTGTACATAATTTAATTCATGTGTTCAATATCAAATTATAAATACTACATCAAAGTTAAGAGGCAGGGCATTAAGGTTTCGAACAGTAAATGCACTTTTTAGATTTCAAACACGCACATGTATGTTATAAAGCGATTTAGACTTGAAATGAAAATCATATAAAGCGCTTTGACTGATGATCAGTTAGAGACTTTGAAATGTAAAAGATGAAAATCAAAATCATTGTTTAAAAAGAGGCGATTGTTCAGCGAAATATTGTTTGTATGAGCTATGCTATATGGATATCATCGTTAGAAATGAAATATTTGGTTCTTGAGAATAAAATCATTATGAAATCATGTTGATACAGTAATTTAAACAAAACAAATTTGTCCATAAGTCGATGCAATTTCACTTTTTGTTTAATGTGTTGATTTTTGATATATTGAGTCGAAATCTCGGTTCTTAGTGTGAGATGAGACGGGCGAAAAGGCGCCAAAAATGCTTTTCTGACAATGATTCAAATATGAAAAGTGCTAGTGCAATGAAACTTCACACACCTACTTACCATGAGTCAAGGATGACCCCTAGTGATTCTGGGGTCATCTATCGGATTATTTTAGAGCATTATTGCACCTACGATAATAAAAAATGCCAGCGATGTTTCCCATGAATCACGGATGACCTCTAGTGGGTCAAATGTTGCAGTGAAGGTCATAAGACTCTGATTATTGAAAATGGGTTCCGGATTATAATTAAGCATGTGTTTCACCTATCGTCATGAAACTTGCAAGAAACAATTTCATTGCGTCAAGGATATTCAATTTGAAGACGTTTAACATGATACCTTTTGATCAAAGGTCAAGGTCATAGGTCTATGATATTTGAAATTGATTTACGGATCAATTTAGAAAGTGTATTGCACCTATTTCTATGACATTTATCAAAAATATTTCCAGCGAGTGAAGAATGACACCTATTATTTTTGGGTTCCGAAGGTCAAAGGTTAAGTTCAGAGGACTCTGATAATCGTTTCTAGATAATGTAAGAGCATGAACTGCACATATAATCATAAAAGTGAGGTTTACGCAGTCAATTGTGCCTCGTTTGAAATTCATGTAAAATTTATATAAAATTTACATCACATTTCATATGAACCATTTGTTCCACATACTGAGTGTCACTGCTGGTGGACCAGGAGTCCCCGAGGACACATGTAGCTAAGTTCGCTCAACTTCGGTTGATCGTTTCTTCAGCGCATTCGAAAATTTCTGCTATCAAAATTTGTTGAAATTTCTGAAACGTGGGTCCTGTAGCATCCTATCCCACCCATCCTTCAACGTCTTTCGGTGCATATTTGAACATATCAATTGTCACACTCTTTGGCCATATTACATTGTTTAGAATGAGGATCACTGACAAGGGTTAAGTACCCGAAACGTGCATATCTGATCCATGCAGACTGATCTGTTTTAAATTATGTTATTGAATTTGAAGACGTTAAACATTTACATGAAACGAGCAAGGCCATGAAATTAACAAGTTTTTTTTCAAATGAAATTTATGTGAAGTTCCTGATATGAATTTCAAGTAAATTGAATTTCGCATGAATGTCACAAAGAAAACTTCATGTGAAGAATTTTTACCTCCTTTTGAAAAAAAAATACTTTAGGCACGACCCATTTGATATTCTTGGGGGCCTTGGTTTTTTTCTCGAAACAAAAATTTGCTCTGAATTTTGATGAAAAAATATTTTGCTTATGGTGTGACAGAAAAAAAATAATCTTGCTCTTACAAATATCTGAAATGGAAGAATTACCATAAAATTTCGCTAAAAATTCCTGAACATTTCGCCGCAGTTTTCATTTTATATCAATTTTTTTGGCTCGCCTCAGTTTTCTATCAAAACAGTATTTACTAATGGCAAATTCATATGTTCATTTGAAGATAAAAAAATGTACATGCATGTGAATAAGAAATGGGCTTCCTGAAAAAAATAAATTATCAATATTTATGTTTTACTGTTAATACATGTTGCATGCATCCCATAGAGTCTAATTGTATGTTCTTGTAAGCTTGGAAGAACTTCAGTTATTCATCAGCTTACAATTCTACATTTAGAAATTTGTCTATAAGACCTTCCCCTCAGACCGTCTTATTTATTTGTAGCTTACATAAATTTTGTTTATGTGGAATTATATTGTAAAAATCTTTTGTTAATTGAATACTAAATTACTTACACAAAAATGAAATATATATAAAAAAGTAATATTAAGAGTTTTGAGTAAAAATATAAAGAATTTCTATTGATAAAACACCAAAAACTCTTAATATGCACATCATTTTGTTAACAAAAAATTTCCTTGCTCCAACTATGCAAGAAAAAATTTTTTGCCCTTGTCCAGGGAGAAAAAAATCTTGCTCCAAAAAAAAAACCAAGTATCAAATGAACTTGAATGGTCGTCTTTGGTCCTAATTTCACAACCTTCATCTTGAAATTAACCAAGACTAAATGAAGAATGATGTAAATTTATTGATAGTCAAACTTTCGGGAAAATTCATTCCAGACAAGCTTCCTATATTTGAAGTCTATCTCTTTATGTGCGCATAAGATGTAATTTTGTGCATTCTATTAGTATTAGTGTCCGAAATTCTTATTTGCAGCAATAACATCTATAGTCCAAATGCATGCTAAGGGGGAGAGTCCAGTAATTCATTTTTGTCCATTTTCCCATAGGCCGCAATGTTAACGAAATCTTGTCGCATTTCACATATACATTTCCAATGCTTACAATCTATACATGAAATTAACCGTCAATGCCAGCCAGTCAAAAATATGTCAGAATAAAAACTCATTAGAATCTGAAGACAGGAAGTTTAGTTCAAGGTCACCCTAAAATCTGCACTAGATGGAGCAGTTATTTTTGCCTCTAAAAATTATAGCATAATTTCTACAGCTTTTAGATATTAATGAATGAGTTTTCAGGAATTATTTCTGTATTAATGTAAAGCAAGAAATGTTTCTATTCTAAAAAGACCAATTTTGTAATTATTGTCCAATCAGAACATCAGAAACATAATTATTTACAGGCTCGCATGTACCCTACACAAAATTGAAAAGTAGAATTTCCTCTGTTTTACCTGACTCTTCCCGAAATTCTGAGAAAAGAAAGGTTAACACGAACAAATGTACGAAGTTATTTTGCCTTGCCTTCTCAACTTTGAGACTGAATCACGGTTAGGTACTTCTTTTATGTTTATTTTCTTTTTAAGAATTTGAAAGTTTGACGAAATACTTCATCACGTCAAAACATTTCTTCAGCACCTAACTCTGGACAAAAGTATGACAATTTATAAATTTCAGTTGGCTTAATTGTTCAAGCACCTTTGTTGAGGAGTTATTACATGTATAAAAAGAAACAGTCATGACTGATGCTTTCATTTTTTTCCATTGATATTTTTTTTTTTTCAAAAAGAAGCCCAATTTTTGGTATCCTTCTTGTATTTCATATATGAACTGTCTAAAAGGAACTTTTAGACAGTTCATATATGAAATACAAAATTCAACGGGAAAAACAACGTGACAGATGGTTAAAAATTTTAAATGAATTGTGAATCGTTCTGATTAAATATAACTACAACGCATTTTCCATTTAGCGCGCTTAGCTTCTCTCAAAGAAAAATACTACACTTTTGTTAGTATATGTCGCTTTTTTGGTTTTTGTTTAAGAGACGTATGTTGCTTTATTCTTTTTCCGCGTGTCGCTTTATTCAACTTATGTTTAAAAAAGTCTAAAAACGCTAAAATTGACAAGTAAAAATTAGACAAAAGACTAAAACATTTTCCTTTTATATAAATACAATAAAACTTATTCATTACAATCAATAGGGACCTTTCCTTAGTAAAAAAAATGACGAATTATTACATTTCTATTTCAATCAATAAAGTATTTTGATGAATTGATCCTAACGATGATTAAATAATCTCGAAGTAAGGTATTGTATGAAGTATCAAGAAATGTGGCTACTAATAATTGATTCAATTACGACAGATTATTTCTTCAAAATCAAGAAAAATGAAAATTTTCTTATCAGACCGTTGAAAAAAATTAGCATATCGAATGACTAAAGCGCTTTATCAAACCAAGGCGCTTTATGTGAATTTCCAGCGTGGTGAGCGAAATGATCATCCTTACAGTCGAATCGTTTGTCATGTTACTTTTCTTTAAAGTTCTTTTACAGTTAATAATTATGCTGCTATGTTAATCAATCAAATCAAGTAAGGACCCAAATTTATACTACAAAAACAAAAACCATAAAGGATTAAGCAAGGGAATAGTCTCAAAATGACATGCTCAATACGGTTTCTTCAAACATGTCACTTGCTATTCCGTCTTTTCGATTTTACAGGCTTTTGTGCAAGTATCTGACGTAAAGTCATTGTGACCTCATCAAATTCTTTTGAAAACGTCATATTTGTAACCCTGTTTCCCTGAATTTGATGCTGGTTTCGTTAGAATGTGATGGCATTACAATGCGTTGACGTCAGATACCTGCAAAAATGGGAAGTAACTCTGTATTTCAAAAAGACCGTATTAGCCATCCTCCACCTTTATCTATCTATTCACTAAACGTTTTCACAATAAATAAAAACACAAACACTCAGATACACAAATTTTCGGCCCCTTGGCCTTTATCAAGTGTAAAAAACGACGATCTATAACAATTCTAAGTAAAATCCATCCTTGCTTCTCTGGCGTTCATTGCAAATGTTTATGTTAGTCTATGACGTCATAATATTCGCTGCATATGCATGTATTTCAATCTATGAAATCAATTAATTTTAATGGTGCGCCCCTGAGGACGATAGTGAGCGGAATAAACACGCCGACGGAGAGACTTGCAGAAGTTGCGGAATATGAATTAAATCAGTACGTGATTCAAATCCCTACTTATATTCGAGACACAACGGATTCTATTTCAAAGTTAAAAGACATAAATTTCGACATTCCAGATAACGCTTTATTGTTTTGTTTTGACGTATGTAAACTTTACCCATCAATTCCTAGAAAGGAGGGACTCGCAGCGTGTAGAGAAGCATTTGATAGCATAGCCAATCCTTTGATTCCGACTGAAAACGCGATCGAAATGGTAGAAATGGTTTTGGACTTTAATGGATTCAGTTTCGGGGAGAAAAATTACAAACAGGTTGAAGGAGTGGCGATTGGATCTAGACTAGGTAGGAATTTTGCGTACGCATATATGCGCAAGTGGGACGAAGAACTTCTAAAATACGAAAAAGCCCCTCTTTTCTACAAAAGGTATATCGACGATGGCTTTGGTATTTGGAACGGAGACTTAGATTCATTTCAGAAATTTGCCGAATACGCGAACAAAATACACGAAAACATCAAAATTGAACTACGACGATGGAATAAGGACTGTATAGAACTTCTCGACACCCTAGTTAAGAAGGAAAAGAGCCATATTTATACAGATTTATTTTCGAAACCGACAGATAAGCATCTATTCCTTAGATCGGATTCTTGTCACCGGCCGCACACGAAAAAGGGTCTAGCAGATGGCCTAGGATTAAAATAAAAACGGATTTGCGAGAGGGACGAGGATTATAAAAAACATCGCCAGGAACTTAAAGTTCAACTACGGAAACGCGGATACAGCAGTAACTTAATCGAACAACAACTTAGTAAAGCCGATAAGCTGGACAGAGAGGATCTTTTACGCCGTAAGAATGGTAACTACGCGATATCAAAAAGAGTGCCCCTAGTTTTAACTTATTCTAAACTCTTGCCGGATGTGCGTAATATTTTACGGAAGCACCAGAATACACTTTTCCGATCCGAACGAATGCGCGAGATTTTCCCGGAAATTCCTATTCTGGCTTTTAGACGCGATAAAAACCTATGTGACACACTTGTACACAGGAAAACATCGAATGCTTTAAAAACATGTGAGAAAAACTGTGATTGCACAGTGTGTAAAATTATCAAAACGGATGAAATTGAAGATACTAAAGGATCTAGAAAGTTCAAAGTAGTTACGGATGCGAAATGTACCGACAGAAATTTGATATACGCATTAATTTGTGATAAATGTGAAAAGACAGTATATGTAGTTGAAACCGAACGAACACTAAAGGAGAGGACCGAGGAACATAGACGTGACATAAAGTACCAACGAGATAAACCGATAATGAGACATTTCAAAGATCATGATGAGCGCGATCTACAAGTGGCCGTGATGTCTAGGACTACGCGTGAGGATAAAAATTACAGACTAATTGTTGAAGAAAACTGGATAAAAAATCTTGAAACTAGAACACCAAATGGTTGTAATATTAAAACGAACCTCTGAATACATGCAAACATTTTTTTAAATATACAATAAAAGGTGTACACACAGGGAAAGGCAGGTGCCACTGTGTGCGTGTAGATTTGTTTTTTTTTTAATATGACAATTCTTTAATTATATTACTAAATCCGATTGGCTTTACTAAGCATGTCCGTAATATAAGGGATCACTAGTCTTGTATATGTTTGTCCCCTTCTTTTCTGCTATCATCTCGACCTACTTTAATTTCAACTAAACGGCTGTCTGTTTGTCTGTGACATGGTCTGTCTGGGTATTCTTGCAGGCATCATATATGCGCTTGTACCTTACAATTATTGGATATGTTTAAATAGGTTATGTATATATGTGTAATATTTCAAATTCAATGTTAGGCGTCTTTCAGATAAGCTTCTCAGTCAGGGATATGTTTGTGACCGACTAACATCGTCACTGAGGAAGTTCTACGGTCGATATGGGGAACTCGTCATACACTATGATGTTCCACTCTCAAGAATGGTGGATGATATTCTGTCATAGACCATTTGAACCATCCAACCAAAGATTGTACTCTATATCTTCCAAAATGGAAGTAACCGGATGTGACAGTTCTACCGAATTGAAGCGACGGGTGTTGCATGCAAGCAGGAGATGCTTACTCTTCCTGGGCACCTGGTCTCACTCCCATATCGGGAGTTTGCTTCTTTTCATATGGTGGAGGTTTTTGTTTGTTTGCTTTGGTTCCTGTTTTGTCCTGATTTTGTATGCCTTCGGTTTCCGATTTTTGAATTATCGATTTTGTACTGTATACAGGGATATGGTCATTATCCATATTTGTCATTATATATATGTATAAATCATGATTTAGTTCTTTAAACCCATCTTCTCTCGGATCGTTCATTATTACAAAGACTTTGTAACTTTTCGCGAGTAACGCGAAATGCATGCATGTGCCGCGAATATTATGACGTCATAGACTAACATAAACATTTGCAATGAACGCCAGAGAAGCAAGGATGGATTTTACATAGAATTGTCATAGATCGTCGTTTTTTACACTTGATAAAGGCCAAGGGGCCGAAAATTTGTGTATCTGAGTGTTTGTGTTTTTATTTGTTATCATCCCTTCCCTCTGGAAGAAATATTTGAATCTACTGCAGTTTTCACAATACTTTGTAACTCACAGGGTCAAACTTTGATTGAACATGCTTTTAGTTCAGCAAATAGAGGAATATCTGGTTTCATTCTACTTTCATTTTTTGTGTGTGATAATGTGCCATAAGTTGAGGAAGAACATTCCAGTTTTAATCTATTTTCTTCTGTTGATCACATATGATAAGAATGCTAAATCTTTGCTTGGAATCAAATGCGTTGTCTCTGGTCACATCAACAAAAGAGCCAGAATTCCGGTTATCCTTACATTATTGTAGAATTCCTGAAGCTGTACATGGCAAAGCTCCTTTTGTAGGTAACATTGTTTATTAACAAGATAAGTCTGAGTAATTTTACGATTCGATAAGGATCCAACACGAGTCCTGAAAAGTACCCTTTATGGAGTTCCATAAATTCCATTGGGCAGGAACTCCGTTATGGCTAAAGAAGTGAGCGGACGCTTTGTATAGAGCTCCCATCCTGACTGCAATATTACAGATTTATTATGATTTTTTAGTGATGATACTCGGATATTTTGTAGTATAGTGCTCTAACATTGTTTATGTGACTTTTTTGGTGCAAAAACAACGCAAAAATGGATATTTGTGAAGGAATAGATTTAATATAAACAAACAGTGAGTACTCATCGAACACGAATTACCTGTATACCTGTACTAGACTTACATAAAAACCAGTTTGACTGCATTATGCGTAGCGCAAGGTCGTTACATGTTTTTAACTATATGAGTAATAACAAAACCCTTGATAATTTCATCAAAATGCATAAAAACACAAGAGCCAATCCTTCGAAAACGACGCTGCGTCCCCAAAATCAGGTAAAACTGAAGAAAGTGAGAAAACTGGACTTGAAGAAAATATCAGTATTATTAAGTCGGATTTGAAAGATATGAAGGAAACTCTAGTTAAAACAGATAAAACTGAAGATGTCAGGGTCATAATAACGGAAATAGTACAACAGTTATTGAAAGAAAATAACAAGGAGATAGATATAGCAATAGAGAAAAATGTGCAGGAAAAGTGTGCTGAACTCGAATCAAAACACAAACAAACGGTAAACGGCCTAATTAAAAAAAATAGATGGGCTTGCGTTAGATGTTGAAAGTCTCCAAGAACAGCTAAATGAATGTAAAAAAGAGATAAGAGGAATGCAAAAAAAAAAATTAATGAGAACTAACGACATGCGGCAATAGCTGTGAGTAGCAGTAACTACAATTAACAATACAGCAGAAAAACTAACATAAAAATATATGGTGTAAAAGAAAATCAGAGAGAAAACACGAATGAAGTTGCGCGTGAAAACATATTGAAGAGTGCGGGGGTTTCCGTAAACGAACACGATGTTGTTGCGTGTCACAGAATAACGAGAGGGCGAAAAGATCAACCGAGACCCATACTATTGAAGTTGCGAAATTGTGAATGTAAGGCGCAAGTCATGCGTAAGAGAGCTCAAGTGAAAAGGTCAGGAACTGGCGTAAAATTGGCTGATGTTGTCACAGCGGCTAACTCTGCACTTATCAACAAACTTCATGATCATCCTGATATAGACAGCGCATGGTATTTCAATGGATCTGTTTATGGCCAGTGCGGTTAAACACGTCTAAAGTTCGATATCATTGACGATATTAATTCGAAAATCCGTGGAAAGATGAGAGAGAGGAGATCCGAAAAGTCCGGTCACGATTAATCCGGTTCCAAACTCAACTACAGGTAACATTCCAACGCGCAATATCCGGTTTGACGAAACGACAATGCTTCTGTAAATATTGAGTCATGAAACTATCTTTTTTGAGTTAACGAAATCTTTTCAGTCATTTCGAGGGTGATTTTGCTTTTAACAATCTTAACATATATTATTCCTAAGCATAATGACAATGCTGACTTTGTCTTGAACCCACCAGGACTTTCAAACACATGCATTGTAGGAACTGTAGTATCTATTCGCTTTGAATTTCTGTTGATTCCAGACATTCCTGTTGTTATATTCTTTATGTCTATTCTCTTTTCTAGCTTTTGGTATGTGAGTGTGAGTAAGAAGTTTACATACATTTACGAAGTGCGATATCTTGTTAAATTGCCATGTGTACCATATACAAGAACAACAATTGTACAGGTAATTCATTTTTTTTTTCAAGTTCCTTTCCCTTAAAGTCATCCGAGATAATTTTTTTTATTCTTATTATTTATTTTATTACATCTGTTTCATCTATAATTCTATAATTTGACCACGCTATGACAGACTTGAAGCTAGTAACTTTAAATTGTAGAGGATTAAGCGATTATGAAAAAAGAAAAGATGTATTTAATTATTTGAGCAGTTTTCTCTTTGCTGCCTCAAGGATACACATTTTACTAATGACAAATATGGATAATGACCATATCCCTGTATACAGCACAAAATCGATAATTCAAAAATCAGAAACCGAAGGCATACAAAATCAGGACAAAACAGGAACCAAAGCAAACAAACAAAAACCTCCACCATATGAAAAGAAGCGAACTCCCGATATGGGAGTGAGATCAGGTGCCCAGGAAGAGTAAGCATCTCCTGCTTGCATGCAACACCCGCCGCTTCAATTCGGTAGAACTGTCACATTCGGTAACTTCCATTTCGGAAGACATAGAGTACAATCTTGGGTTGGATGGTTCAAATGGTCTGCGACAGAATATCACCCATCATTCTGGAGAGTGGGACATCATAGTGTATGACGAGTTCCCCATATCGACCGTAGAACTTCCTCAGTGACGATGTTAGTCGGTCACAAGCATATCCCTGATTGAGAAGCTTATCTGAAAGACGCCTAGCTCTCAGAACAAAATCCGTATATTTGGTACTTGCTCTGGCATAGCGTATCAACTGAGATATGAACACGCCATAAGCAGGCGATGAAGGAATGTTGCTACTCAGAAAAGGAAAGTTTGTAATGCTGAAATTGAAGTCGTCACGTTTGTCATAGAGTGAGGTGTTCATGTGACCATCAGTGTCGTAGGACAACATTATGTCCAAATAGGATGCTGAATTATTTGTCTCTGTAGTTTCTTTGACTTCAAGCTCTGAAGGATAGATACTGCTCAGGAAATCCGCGAATTTTGGATTTTTGATGGACAACACATCGTCTATGTATCTGTAAGTGAAGTTGAAGTCAGAAGCTAAGTATCTTTTCCCTTCAGAGACCAGAGATTGAATGCATTCAGCTTCGTACGAGTGAAGAAAAATGTCGGCAAGGAGTGGGGCACAATTGGTCCCCATTGGAATTCCGACAATTTGCTGGAAGACCTTTCCTCCAAACACCACAAAAATGTTGTCGATCAAAAAGTCTAACATCTGAATAATATCTGTTTCAGTGTACTTATTTTCAGAATCGGACTTTTCTTTTACAAAGTAGGTTTTGTCATAGTTCACAACAATAAATTTGTATTTGCGATTACCGTTCTTACTTGTAAACGCATTATTTATAATTTTTGCGAGTCTTTCTTTCAATTTAGAATGTGGAATTGTAGTGTAAAGTGTCGAAAAATCAAAGGCTTTGATCGAATGAACTTTACTGAAATGAGTGGATTTCAGATGTTCTAAAAGTTCCTTCGAATTCTTTAAAATCCACATCTGGTTGATACCACTGCGAGAATATACTCTCGAACAATATTTTTGAAGCCCAGATTTGATTTCAGATAAAACTTTGGTGAGTAAGATCGATACAGATTTGGTAGAACATTTTGAGGAACCAGCGATGAAACATTGTTTGTACGGATTCTTATGCATTTTAGGTATGCAGTATAAGTATGGTAAATCTAAATCTAAATTGTTAGTTTGGAAGCCAAAGGAAGCAAGAGCTGATTTGTGGTTATCTATTATTTCAGAGGCAGAAAGGTTTGTAGGGGTGTAAGTGGGATTTCCAGGTGTCGAATTTAAACCCAACTCTTTAACTAGACTGTCGAAATAGTACTTTTTGCAAGTAAATGTGTAATTATTTGAGGCTTTGTCCGCTGGTGTGATGACATAATGTTCTTGGAGGTAGGTGAGCTCTGTGATAACATCAGGGTCTTTAAATATAGACTCGAATCTGGTGTTCACAGTTGATTTTAATCGGTTAATTCTAGATAAAAGTAACCCTCTGATGGATTTTATCCATTCGGAAAGAGTGTCGAGCTGTACATCCTCTTTCTTTGCCCAACGTCTTGCATATTCATCACAAGAGTCCATGATAATTTTCAAATTTTGGTTCCATGTAAAGGACATACTTTCTCTGTATTTGGGACCCTTTTTTAACAATTCTCTCAACTTGTCGTTCTTGACTATAATAAGGTCACCAGTAATAACGTGTCCACAAGGAGAGTAGTTGAAATCCGATGAAGAACATTCGCAAGGAAGTGGATGTAGTGAGGGATTACTTAAATCAATACACTGCAGGAATCGTTTGTAATTGTAAATTTTAGATGCAACTGTTGGTGTGTAGCTAAAGGAAATACAAGGAGTTTCTTTTCTTTTGAAATATGGTGGGATTTTTTCTGTGACAGTTTTGTGATTCAAAATTTGACCAAGATTCAATTTATCAATACCTTTGTTTGCAAATCTTACTTTAATGAAAGGGCGGTTTGTTTTCTCCTCTGATTTATCTGATCTAACTGCTTGAAATAAGCGAAAAGTAGAAATGTCCAAGATGACTCCTTGTAGTCTGTATTCTGGGGAACGTGTATCGGTATATGTGAGGTCCTTCGTATATTCGTAGATTTCGTGTAACTTCCGTAAAGGAACAGAGTATAATTTGGTACGAATATAATGCAGTCCTAGAGGCTCATTCAAAAATGGAACCAAGTCATCGAAGGAGAAATTATGTATCTCAGGCCTATTATATTTTCGAATGCCATGACTTCGAGGTCTTCTTTGTAGGATCAAATCAAATCAATTAGGCCATGTTGGTGTTATGAGGTCTGTATGAGCCCTGGCAGTTCTAACGCGTGTAGGTTTGCTGTGCTTTTAAATAACAATTTTGAATATAGAATTGAAAAAGAAAAAACAGATTTAATAGGAAATTATATCATTCTTGAAATGAAAATTAGTCAAAAATATACTTTACTGCTTGTCAATATATACCTTCCAAATAGAGATACACCTGAATTTTATACAGATTTAGAAAAATACATTGAAGAAGCACAATATGACTTTCTTATAATTACAGGAGAATTTAATCTTGTACAGGAACAAAACATAGATTATTGTAACTATAAAACTATTCATAATAAGCAAGCAAGAGAAAAGGTACTTCACCTTAAATTCAAATTTGACCTTGTTGACCCTTGGAGAATACAGCATGAAAATGTTAGAAGATACAAATGGTTTTCTCATAACCCAATCAAGAAAGCAAGATTAGATTTCTTTTTAATTTCTTCTGAATTACATAATTTCATAGATAATAGATAAAACTGACATTAAACCAGGCTATAGGACAGATCATTCTTTAGTTGAACTCTCTTTTAAATTTACAACTTTTGTTAGGGGTAAAGGATTCTGGAAGTTTAATAATGAATTACTAAAAGATCAGGAATATCATAAATTAGTGAAAAAAGTAATATTGGATACAAAAACTGAATATGCGGCAACCCTATATTCAAGGCAAGCAATAGAAAACGTAGATGATGACCTACTTTCATTTTCTGTTAATGATCAACTATTTTTGGATTTATTACTAATGAAAATAAAGGGACATATCATATCTTATGCATCTGCCAAGAAAAAGGAAAAGAATAAAAGACAAGATGATTTAGAATCTCAGATAGATTAACTAGAAAACTCAAATGAAAATCCAGATATTATACTTAATCTTAAAAATGAGTTGGAGAACTTGTAAAAAGAAAAATTAAAAGGAATAATTCTCAGGTCAAGATCAAAATGGATTGAGGAGGGAGAAAAGGTAACAAAATATTTTCTTTCATTGGAAAAACGAAATTACATAAATAAAACAATAACCAAAATAATAACTGAAGATAATACTATCATAACAGAACAGGGAGACATACCTAATGAAATTAAAAATTATTACTCTCAATTATACTGTTCAAGAGATCATGAATTAGAAGAAATCAACCTTTAAGAACACTTACAAGAATTTGAAATACCAAACCTTTCTATTAACATGTCAAGGGATCTGGAAGGCAGCATTAATATTAAGGAGGCAGGAATAGCTCAGTATGCGTAATAATAAAAGCCCGGATGGGTATACGGCTGAATTCTTCAAATTCTTTTGGATTGACTTAGGAAAATTATATATTAGATCAATTATTTACGGATATGACATTGGTAATCTTTCTATAACTCAAAAACAAGGAATAGTAAGCATTCTTCCTAAACCAAATAAATCCAGAGAGTTTCTAAAGAACTGGAGACCGATAACACTCCTTAACGTAACATATAAAATTCTCTCAAGTTGTATTGCTAAAAGCACACCATGTAAGGTGTCCTGACGTGGCATGATTTTTTGTGTTGTTGGTCCTGGATTTTTTGTGTACGTCCTGGATTTTTTGTGTCACAAAATTGTTTCAAACTCCATAAAATGCACAATTTGACATTTTTTCAGTTTGTTTTCATGTATTTGTGATGTTTGAATAATCTGTTAGGGACCGCAATTAAAAATATACGAATATCACTAGATTTAGAAGAGTTGAGTATGTCCTGACTTTTTTGTGTACCTGGATTTTCTGTGTGATGTCCTGGATTTTTTAGTTTTTGATTTTAGATTGATTTTCTATAAGTTTGAAAAGCGAGCGAATATTTAGATATTATCTGCTCATATAGCTCTTAACTTTTATAAAAATGACCTATGCCTTAGTATAAACGAAGAGAAAGCTGTTTTGTATACATACATCTTTTTGTTTTCCTTTTTAATGCCGCCGTAATCGAAAATTCGGGGGCATATAGTTTTTCTCCTGTCCGTTAGTCTATCTGTTTGTCCGCAAAAACTTTAACCTTGTCACCTTAACCTTAAACCTTGTTATCTTGTCACCGCAAAAACTTTAACCTTTACACCTTGGTCATAACTTGTGAATGGTAAGGAATATGACTTTGATATTACACATGTGTATTCCTTGTGACAAGACCTTTCCATGGATACCAAAATTTTTGACCTTGTGACCTTGACCTTGGAGTTTGACCTACTTTTGAAAAACTTTAACATTGGCCATAACTTTTGAATTGTATGGGATAGCGCTTTGATATTTCACATGTGTATTCCTTGTGACAACACCTTTCCATAGATACCAAAATGTTTGACCTTATGGCCTTGACCTTAAAGTTTGACCTACTTTTGAAAAACTTTAATCTTGGTCATAACTTTTGAATGGTAAGGAATAGAGCATTGATATTTCACATGTGTATTCCTTGTGACAAGACCCTTCCATGGATACCAAAATTTTTGACCTTGTGTCCTTTACCTTGGAGTTTGACAATTTTACAATTGTTACTGACAAAGATGCCGACGAGGCATTGTGTTTCACATACACATGTTTTTATTTTTAGCTCACCTCGACGAAGTTGAGTGAGCTTATGCTATAACCCCACGCGTCCGCGTCCG
Organism: Pinctada imbricata; assembly: GCA_033119305.1. NCBI lineage: Eukaryota > Metazoa > Mollusca > Bivalvia > Pterioida > Pteriidae > Pinctada > Pinctada imbricata. The sequence continues at coordinate 42,277,720 of VSWD01000003.1, read as the reverse complement.
CGTCCGCGTCCGTGTCCGCGTCCGTGTCCGCGTCCGCGTCCGGTTAAGAAGTTTGGGGTAGCTCAGTATCTGACAAAGTACTATTGCTACAGTAACCAAACTTGCACAAGTGATTCATCTTTGGATGCTGAGGTGAACCCATGCATCGAATGCAGCATCTGACCTACATTTTCCGCTTGAGTGACTTGGTTAAGAAGTTTGGGGTAGCTCAGTATCTGACAAAGTACTAATGCTACAGTAACCAAACTGGCACAAGTGATTCATCTTTGGATGCTTAGGTGAACCCATGCATCGTATGCAGCATCTGACCTACATTTTCCGCTTGAGTGACTTGGTTAAGAAGTTTGGGGTAGCTCAGTATCTGACAAAGTACTGATGCTACAGTAACCAAACTGGCACAAGTGATTCATCTTTGGATGCTGAGGTGAACCCATGCATCGGATGCAGCATCTGACCTACATTTTCCGCTTGAGTGACTTGGTTAAGAAGTTTGGGGTAGCTCAGTATCTGACAAAGTACTGATGCTACAGTAACCAAACTTGCACAAGTGATTCATCTTTGGATGCTGAGGTGAACCCATGCATCAGATGCAGCATCTGACCTACATTTTCCGCTTGAGTGACTTGGTTAAGAAGTTTGGGGTAACTCAGTATCTGACAAAGTACTGATGCTACAGTAACCAAACTTGCACAAGTGATTCATTTTTGGATGCTGAGGTGAACCCATGCATCGTATGCAGCATCTGACCTACATTTTCCGCTTGAGTGATTTGGATAAGAAGTTTGGGGTAGCTCAGTATCTGACAAAGTACTAATGCTACAGTAACCAAACTTGCACAAGTGATTCATTTTGGATGTCGATATGGACCCATGCATCGGATGCAGCATCTGACCTACTTTTTCCACTTGAGTGATTTTTCTTTTAAAAGCCAATATTGAGCAAAGTATAAGTGCTACATGTACCAAACTTGCATATTGGATGTATCTTTGATCAAACTTTCATAAAATGACCTTGACCTACTTTTTCCGCTTGAGTGATTTTGCCTTTAAAAGCCAATATTGAGCAAAGTATAAGTGCTAGATGTTCCAAACTTGCATATTAGATGTATCTTTGATCAAACTTACATAAAATGACCTCGACCTACTTTTTCCGCTTGAGTGATTTTGCCTTTAAAAGCCAATATTGAGCAAATTATTAGTGATACATGTACCAAACTTGCATATTGGATGTATCTTTGATCAATCTTTCATAAAATGACCTTGACCTACTTTTTCCGCTTGAGTTATTTTGCTCTATAAAGCCAATATTGAGCAAAGTATAAGTGCTAGATGTTCCAAATTTGCATATTAGATGTATCTTTGATCAATCTTTCATAAAATGACCTCGACCTACTTTTTCCACTTGAGTGATTTTGCCTTTAAAAGCCAATATTGAGCAAAGTATAAGTGATACATGTACCAAACTTGCATATTGGATGTATCTTTGATCAATCTTTCATAAAATGACCTTGACCTACTTTTTCCGCTTGAGTGATTTTGCTCTATAAAGCCAATATTGAGCAAAGTATAACTGCTACATGTACCAAACTTGCATATTGGATGTATCTTTGATCAAACTTTCATAAAATGACCTTGACCTACTTTTTCTGCTTGAGTGGTTTTGCCTTTAAAAGCCAATATACATATACTAAGAAATATGTTTGAATTGAATTTTGCTGTCACGAGGTGAGCTTCGTAATCTGTGATTACCTATGTTTTCTTTTCTACGTTGACATGTTGGTTAGTTTTTCATATTGTTCCAAAGGCAGGCGCGTAGCCAGAGTGCTTTTCAAGTGGAAGCACTTTCAGTCATGAGGTGTGGGGATCGCTTTGAGGTCCAAATTGGGTCCAGGGAAAAACCCTTGTGGGGATCCAGGCCAAGGGGCAAAGCCCCGGAATCTAATGCATTTTACACATTTACAGAGCAGTTTTCTACGTTAAAATGACCCTTTGAACACTTGGTTTAGTCTGTTTTGCAAATCGATCTGGAAGCAACCGGTACTTGCGTGCGCCTGGCTATGCGCCTTGCTAACCCCCATCCACCCCCGCTCTTTCAGATTATCAAACATTTCGCACAAAAGGAGAGGGTGGGGATCATTCACCCCTTTCTTATTGTTCGGTGGTACGTATATCCTATATCTTCAAGGGCTTATATAGGAGCACTTTGTAAAGAATGATGAACGAATGGCCATACATCTTTTCTATTAATTTTTTGTTGTTTGTTTCGCTTTTGTTTGTTTGTTTTGTTTTGTTTTGGTTTTTTTTTTTATTTGCTGGTCAAATTAAATGTTTCCATTTTTACTACATGTATTTCCATCAGAGGTATACCTTTGCATGCAAACCAGATAGCAAAATTACATCTAATATTACATTATGACACACAATTGTAGATGTAGGATTTCAGAAAGGTGCGGGGTAGGGCAAAGTCCAGTTTCAAAGCAATTTTTTACGGAAAACTGACAAGCGAAAATAGAAGTTATTCTAGACTAATTCCTCCCCCTGGGTTCATTGATTAATTACTTTTAACTAACTTCTAATACGATTGAAAGACGATAGGCGACCTTTTTTCAGAGTTAGAATGAAAATGAAAGACAATTACTATTTATATCTCTATCAATGTATTTTGAGTCTCAAACATAAAATTCAAAGTCCATGCATATTCTAAGTCTTGAAAACCGGCAAGCAACAGTCAGCTAACGATTTTTTTCAAATACAAGTACTGACAGATAAATTCGTAATCATTTAGAATTTTCATAGCAAATTCAGAACATTTGAAGAAAAAATTGACCGCCACAGGTGGGAATAGGGACCCGCACGACCCCTCTAGATTCGCTTGTGATCCATTCAAGCAGAGCAAAGTAGCATGTAATCAAATATATACGGTGATGGGGCGGTCCCACTGTTCTTCTCCTCTAAATTCGCATCCAAAGTGTAAGCAAAACTCGGAATTGAATAGAATAAGTTTTGATGCCGGGCCAATTTATCAACGTTTTAAAAAAAGAATTAAAATGAAAACGTAATTAAACGTAAAATAAAACTCGCAAACCTGTCGAAACCCCCATCGCAGGAGGTTAGTTTCGCCCCCTCGTCATCTTTACATGATTATTTGATCGAACGGACGACTATCAATAATTAGTTTGCAATATAAAGTGGAGAGACATCGGTGTTGATCGGGAATGTGTGAGCACGACCCACTATTAACCTGATGCATATTGGTATCTTTTAGTCTAAAATGTATGAGTAGAAAACCTTTTTTTTTTCATTCTGATGTAACGTTCTAAAGAATATGTTAGTCACTTAGTAGACTATACATTCATGATCAATGATATTAAGAAAGGAAGCGTTTCAAATAAGGACATATTTCATCTGAATACAGAAATCAAAACTATACAGTGATTTATGTAACAAACACGAGTTTCAAAATAAGGTATCCTATGAAAGTGCAGCTACTGTCATGACAAAATCCCATACAAATTAACTCTATTAGATTGTTGAAGAAATATACAAAAGCCAGGACAGCAAACACAAAAAATGCAGGACAAAACACAAAAAAGTCAGGACATCTAACTTTTTTTAAATTTTGCTATTCTGCTTTTTATTGCCGTTTTATTGCTCGAGAAAAATATGGTTAGCACTGTTGAACTGGCACAAGATATTCATGTTAAAATATTTGAACCTAGTCTGTTTAAACGACGAGAACATGAATTTTTATAAAAAAAAAAGTAGAAATCTCTTAATTTAATGAAAAGCAGACAACTCTAAGCATTGATTCAGTCCTATAACGCATTTACAATGTGTAATGCACAGATACGTATCTCACTATACTTTACATGTCCGTTAATTGTCTAAAAAATAGGAAATTTTGTCGCTTTCGCTCGAAACGAACACAAATAATCCAGGACAAACACGAAAAATCCAGTACAATTAACACAAAAAATCACTCGTCGTCAGGACACCTTACATGGTGTGAAAAGGTTAAAAAATGTATTTATATAACTAAATCCGATTGGCTTTACTAAGCATGTCCGTAATATAAGGGATCACTAGTCTTGTATATGTTTGTCCCCTTCTTTTCTGCTATCATCTCGACCTACTTTAATTAATCTAATCGATTTTGAAAAAGCTTTTGATTCTGTGTCTTGGAAATTTATCAATAATGTTCTTGAGTTCTTTCAATTTGGCGCAAACTTTCAAAAATGGATAAAAATTATGAATCATGACTTAAGGCTCTGTGTAATTCAAAATGGCATCTTTTTTCATTTTTTTCTCTATAGGTCGTGGTTGCAGACAAGGCGACCCAGCCTCGCCCTATATCTTTAATCTATGTGCAGAAATTTTAGCTATTTTAATCAGGAATAATAAAAATATTTGGGGGAATTTTTATTAAGGGAAGAGAATACTGCTTGTCTCAATATGCCGATGATACACTTTTATTTTTAGATGGATCTGAGAAAAGTCTGAAGAGTGCCCTCGACCTCTTGTATCAGCTTGCGAAATATTCTGGCTTAAAACCAAACATTGAAAAGACTAAAGCAATTTGGATAGGTAGTAAATGTGATAAGGATGAAATAATTTGTGATGAATATAAATTAGAATGGTTAAAAGGAGACTTTTCAGGTTTTGGTATTAGACTTAATGCAAAACTAGAAAATATTGAAGAAATTAACTTGAAAGACAAAATTGAAATCATAGAAAAAGATATCAATAGCTGGAATAAAAGAAATATTACTCCAAAAGGCAAAATTACAGTTATTAAATCACTTCTCCTTCCAAAACTAATACATTTATTTCCATCACTACCAAAACCATCTTTTCATAATGTTAAAAAGCTAGAGTCACTTTTTTTTCAAATTGATATGGAATGACAAAAATGATAGAATATCTAGGAAACTCATGACGCAGTCTAAAGAAATAGGGGGGTGTGGTATGATAGAAATTGAAACTTTCATCAAAGGATAAAAACTTACTTGGATAAGAAGAATCATTAATAATTTATCAATAAAAAGTAAATGGATACATCTACTTTTTGATTTGCAGGATATAAATGAAAATAGCTGTTTAACTTTTGGAGATCTCTATTTACACAAAAAATTACAAAGTATCACAAACCCTTTTTGGCATGAGGTAATTGTAAATTTAATAGAATTAAATATTGATTTAAGAATTAATGATGATTTTAAAGATGTACTAAGAAAACCATTGTGGAATAACTCCGAAGTTAAAATTGGCAACCAATGCATCATTATAAAGAATGGAATCCAAAAGGGTTAACAATAATACAGGATTTGATTAATAAAAATGGTAAATTTTACACATATGAACAATTCTGTCAAAATCATAATATCCAATGCCCTTTTACCTTATATTTTGGATTAAAAAATTTTATTATGAATAAATGGCCAAAATTAGGAGAATTAGAAAAAAGGAGATAGGACCATATAGACCAAAATTTATTGAGATACTGTGTAATAATGCAAGAGGCTCGAGGACACTCTATATCATTTTAAATAAAGAACTCCAGAAGAAACAAGGTACTGAATTAAAATGGGAAACAATTTTTGAAACAACTGAGGATATAAATTGGAAAATAATTAACAGAAATATCTATAATAACACACTTGATTCAAGACTTCATTGGTTTCAATTCAGAATTGTTCACAGAATAATAGCCACAAATAAGTTTCTAAATTATAATAAAGTTAGGAATGATTCTCTGTGTACTTTGTGTAAAACTGAAACTGAAACTATAGAACATTTATTCTTTCATTGTCGCTTTGTTTCTTCTGTGTGGGGCAACTTTGAATCATAGATAAAAGAAAAAACAAATTTAGAAATCACTCTTTCTATGATCGATGTAATCCTTTTGAAATATGGAAAAAAAATTAAGCATTGAATCTTTTGATCATTATAATAAAACGTTATATTTATCAAAATCGGCTCAAGGACAGTACCTTGAATTTTGAAGAAGTTAAACAGTTGCTAAACTATCATTACAATCTTGAAAGATATATACTATAGTCAAAAGAGACATGACAAATTTCTTAACGAATGTAATAATTTGCAGGCTCTTTTTTCTCCAACTCCTAATCGGCTTTCTCATATTATTAACAATTTATGTACAAGCTAAGTATATATGAATTTGAATAGAATTTTTAAAAAAAAACTTTAAAAATCAGATAAAACATGACCTTGACCTGTCAATATTTATCCATGTCTAGAACATCGCAATTCTAAAGTATGAATGTGTGAGTGAAAGGGTGTAAATGTGTCCTCTCTTTCTTTCTGTCAACTATCATAAAAACACTTGATATTTCGTTAGTACAAGTTTATTATTTTACATGCTGTATCAAATATTTTTATATAATACATGTTATATCAAGTGATAAAAAAATAAATAAATAAATAAAAATTCCATTGGGCAGGATTGCAATGCTAAGAAAAAAGGCACACGCTGCCAATGTTGATGAACTCGATACCTTACAAAATTAATGTTCTTGTAAGGACATAATTGTTCATTAGATACACTGCCATCCATAAATAACTATACAAACAAGGAAAACATTCTAAATTCTTTATAACTTTATTCTTATTTTTCAATCCTGAACTTGAAAGAATCATAATAATTGACTTCACATAATTCAAAATTATGAATTGTGGTAAGAAAAATTTAAAAAGAAACTTTTTTCATCAGCACAATTTTTTCCCAAATATTGTCATTTTTATATAAAAAAAATTTCAAAATTCAAAAACTTCAAATATTTGGGTCAAGTTTGTTACAAATGATTTCTACAAAGTTCATTATTAGAATCATACAGCAATGAATTTGAAACTGTTCATTTTATAACAGCAACATGAGTAGAAATAGTGTATATTAATTTATGGATGGCAGTGTAAAAGTACTGTTAGTAACTGTTTATGATTTATTATAACGAGGATTTCTTACCGTTCCTAATATCATTTTAAATGCCTTTTTCGCAAAGAATCAGCATCTGTATTCTAGATTTGCAGAATCATGGCATCTCTTTCTACTGGGAAACGATTTGTACATGTCGATGGGGCAGTTGCTCGAAGTAATCTACTTGTAAATTGTGGGGAATGCTGCAATGAAAAAAATGGATGCAACCACCAATTGTGCAACAAAAGTAAGAATGATATTTTTCACTTTATTCATTCGACAATAGAAAGCAAAGAAAAAAGGAACATCCGCAGAAGCATAATGAGGAGCAAATATATTACACTTTTATTGTCCTATTCGATGGGAGAACTGAAGATCTTTTCAACCCAGTAAAAGCTTGTCGCCCGAGGGTGATATGATTTTTTTGGGTTGAACAAATCTTCATGTCTCCTTCCAAACTGTGCAATGAATTGTTTAATATAATGAAAACTTACGAAAGGCTACTCTTGGTAGTGGTAATTTCCGTAACAAGAGAGGCAACACTTGACTAACTTTAGATAGAATATTCAGGAGCGAGCTTATATAAGTTCTCTTTGTTGATCAATCTTTACTATTTCTGTATGTTAATTCTGATCTAATTGTTAATATTGAAGTATATGACATTGTTCTGCAGAGTCATTTATATTGTACTAGACACGTGATTCAGACATTTTAGAAATCGTCGTCAGTAGTACATAATGTCAAACAGGTTGAATGAAGCCAGGGTGAATTTTCCTGGCGCCGTCTACAATACAGAATGAAAAATTCAACTTGTCAAAAATGAGCGGCTCCGCATTTCCAAAAGCGTATTTAAGTGAGAAAAATTGCCCAAACAATTGCAAAGAGCTTAAATCGAAACATGACCGAAAACACTATTCAAAACCATAGCTACTGTAAGGACAGACCTATGCAATGAGGGAAACACCCCTCAGTATTAGAAATTAAGATATAAATTGATGAACTTATTTCTTGAATAAATATTATATAACCGCAGAGTAGGAGGTTACCTTATGCCGTGAGACATGACGTCTCTGGAGGGTAATATGACGTATCTGGAGGCAAACATAAAAAATTGTCAAATTGAATCTTCTCTACCGAACTACCAGTCAGCAGATCTGAATGAGTTAAAGAAGATCCTGACGGTAATCTCAACAGCACTCACAATAGAGCACCAAATTGAGCATCGAAGGGCCCCCAGCAAGCTAGAGGTGGGACAAGGTGCCCGGGAGGAGTAAGCATGAGAAGCTGAACATGAGAATGATTAACATGTACATGAGAGGATTTTGAAAATTCCATTGTATTTTTCTCCACTTCAAATACAAATGAAGTCGTCTTTGGTGACATAAGGCTATAGGGTGTTACAAATATACGTGTGACTTGCATACTACATGTACATGCAATATGTTTAATCTTTACTTATTAGTGCGGCTTGTTTTTATAAGCATTACCTTCAATATATTCTATTCCTGCAAATGACTCTTTGATTCTTCATTCGATACTGTTGTCCATCGTGTCTCTATTGATTTGTATCTTCGTCCGTCTATCCAATATTTCTTTTCTCGTGCGATAAGTATTATTTTCGGACTCTGATTTGTGAGAAATTACATTCTTTGTCCTTCTTCTTTGCTGATCTGTCCAAAATTATTTAAACACAATAAATTCTTTGTAAATGAAAGTCTACAATTACACTGTATGTCATTGCTCACTTTCAGTCTGATGTCTTTTGTGTTTCAATGGAGTTTAGCATTTATGTAAATTGTTGAAGATTATAGTTTTCGCTATTCCTTGGCGTTGTGATTGTACAGCTCTTAGTGTCCGCCTGTTTGCGACTTCCGTGTGTATTTGCCGTATGTACCGCCGACTTGTATGGGATCTTCTCTTTGTTTACAAAGGATTTGAATTTTAAATCATTGTATTATAATGTTTTTTTTTTATTTTCACAGCAAGCCTCCAAACGACACCAACCAGTTCAAGAGGTGAGTTTTAATCAGTCTTATCAAATACCTGTATAATACACTTTATTCTGTTCTAGGCAATAACGTTAATCCACCTCTCGGAAATTATTTCGTTGGACATGGCATAATAATAATAAACATCAAAGAAGTACCTACATGTAACAGTTATTCAGTCTCAAAGTCGATTAGACAAGGCCAAATCGTGAGAATTCCAATCGGAAGGTGTGCAACTCCGGAATTAACCACACTCCGAAGTGAGACCAGGTGCCCAGGCCGAGTAAGCGTCTCCTGATTGCATGCAGCACTCATTACAACAGCTCCTTGGAAAACTTTCAAATTCGGTTATTGTCTCGATATGCATTTGATGTGCAGATCAGGTAAGCATGATTGTCTTGTTTGGTGTTTGGTGATGACTACAGCCATTCAATTACAATGTAGAATGTCACTGATCATTCTGGAAAGGTTGATCTGATATGCTTTTATTATATCCCAGTAGCGACCGAAGAGCTATAAATGACATGAAAGCAATGTTTTGTCGTCATTCAATTGTCGAATATTTTGATGTCAAAAATTTAGTGCACTATTTAAGTATACCATATGCACAAATTGACTTGTTTAATGAGCTATTTCGATACCTAAAAACGGAGCTTTTAGAATACGACTTGTAAAAAAATTGTATTTCTGTAAAATACCTTATAGGAGATAGGACAGATGCACGTAAAATGGTATTGTATGTCAAAGTAACAATTTTTTTTTTCATAATTCAACTGTATTTTGTTGCAAATTTTACAAATGAGGAATATGAAATAACATTTTGTTTATACTCTTACAAATACTAAGAGAATGACAAAGATGGATAATGAACGTATCCCTGTGTACAGCACAAAATCGATAATCAGAAAATCAGAAACCGAAGACATACAAAATCAGGATAAAACAGGAACCAAAGCCAACAAACAAAAACCTCCACCACATGAAAAGAAGAGAACCCCCGATATTGGAGCGAGTACTATTTCAAAATTAAAATTTTCGGTGTGAAAAATAAAAGATTGCTATTAACACGGGCCTTCAATTTGGTAATTATGTCTCTATAGAAAGTGCTATGGTGACAATGTCAGATACTAACTGTCAAAGCCCAACAAGTACAATGAATATGTCTTCCTGCAAATTGTCGGAATTCCAGTGGGGACCAATTGTGCCCCACTCCTTGCCGACATTTTCCTTTACTAATACGAAGCTGAATTCATTCAATCTTTGGTCTCTGAATGGAAAAGATACTTAATAGCTTCTGACTTCAACTTCACTTACAGATACATAGACGATGTGTTGTCCACCAATAATCCAAAATTCGCGGATTAACTTTGCAGTATCTATCCTTTGGAGCTTGAAGTCAAAGAAACTACAGAGACAAATAATTCCGCATCCTATTTGGACATAATGTTGTCCTACGACACTGATGGTCACATGAACACCTCACTCTATGACAAACGTCACGACTTCAATTTCAGCATTGCAAACTTTCCTTTTCTTACATGTAGTAGCAACATCCCTTCATCGCCTGCTTATGGCGTGTTTATATCTCAGTTGATACGCTATGCCAGAGCAAGTACCAAATATACGGATTTTGTTCTGAGAGCTACGCGTCTTTCAGATAAGCTTCTTAGTCAGGGATATATTTGTGACCGACTAAAATCGTCACTGAGGAAGTGTTACGGTCGATATGGGGAACTCGTCATACACTATGATGTCACACTCTCCAGAATGGTGGATGATATTCTGTCATAAACCATTTGGACCATCCAACCAAAGATTGTACTCTATGTCTTCCGAAATGGAAGAAACCGGTTGAGACAGTTCTACCAAATTGAAGCGGCGGGTGTTGCATGCAAGCAGGAGATGCTTACTCTTCCCGGGCACTTGGTCTCACTCCCATATCGGGAGTTCGCTTCTTTTCATGTGGTGGAGGATTTTGTTTATTTGATTTGGTTCCTGTTTTATCCTGATTGAGTCCCCGAGGGCACATGTAGCCAAGTTCGATCAATTTCGGTTGATCGTTTCTTCAACGCATTCTAAAATTTCTGTTATCAAAATTTCATGAAATTTCTAAAACATGGGTCCTGTAGCATCATTTCCCACCTATCCTGCTACGTCTTTCGGTATACCTTTTCGACAAAGTAACTTTCATACTTGTTTGGCATATTGCATTGTTTAGATTTGAGGATCACTGACGAGGGTTGAGTACCCGAAACGTGCATGTCTGGTCCATGCTGCCAATTTATCTGTTCTTAAATGATGCTATTCAATATGAAGACGTTTACATTTGTATGCCTTCGGTTTCTGATTTTCTGAATTGTCGATTTTGTGCTGTGTACAGGGGTATGGTCATTATCCATATTTGTCATTTGAATAAGTCTTACCAATGATAATACGCGTATTTTTTTTCTGGTTCGGACACGAAATCGTCGAAAGTGGCATAAATGACATGACCGCAATGTTTTGTTGTCATCAGCACCTATTCAATTGTCGAAGTCTCCTCCTTTTTTTGGTTGTATATTAATGTAGTAAACATTCATTAACCATAAGAGCATTTTATCTTGTTTAATGAGGGATATCGAGTCACTGGTGATCAAGACCTAAACATAAAGTATTCATAATATGTCCTTTTCGCCAGTTACTACAGGTGCACATGGATTGGAGTGCTTTATCTGCGACGAAGAACTCAACTTATCAGATTGTAATGTAACAACTCGCTGTAAGGATAATGAGGTACCATTTATTTAAGAAGTTACAACTAGCTAACCGTGGTTTATTGTCCAGTAATTCCACGATTCGCATGAACCAATCAAATTATCACCGAGCCGCGAAGCGAAAAGTATTTCTATTCTTATATAGCACGTAAATGGGCGGAGCTTAGCGCACTGGAAGTTTGTTGGAGATTTTACACCAGGCGAGTTTTATTGTACATATAGAGAGACAATTTCAAGTCATATAAGAATATACAATCACACGATCACACAAATACCAATGTTTAACTCCCCGAGAAGTGAGCTGAACCGCGAGGGGAGCCAAAACATCCTTTTACATGTAATAAAGTAAATGTTAGAATAATGATTTTATTACACGATTTTGTAACAGTGTATATACACATGTATGTCCCGCTGTAACGTGGTCTTGCTGGAGAGTTCTTCCATTTCTACATAATTATATGTTATAGAACAATCAAATCAGATACATCACGCAAATCACATTTATGCATAATATTACTCCACGTTTGATAAGAGTAGAAAATGTAAAATTAATAATTAAGTATTATAGATATCAAATAAGTATTTGTAACAGTTAAGTAACATTAGTAACCATGGTAACATATCTTCACATTGAATTCAGGAAACCTTGGTTACCATAGCTTTTTTTATACTTACTTTATGTAATATTCATTATGGTAATTTGGTGATTATGATAAAATCATCAAACAAGATTAACAAATCTAAATTATATGTAATTTATCACTCAAAATTGGATGATAAGAATAATTGTAAATAACTCTATAATGATAAAATTCTTCCTTCACATCAATTATCTGTAAGCACCAGAAATTTAGCATAGGTGACCGGTACGCTATGTCACAGATTCTTACTGTTTTTATGCAAATGATAACCCATAATGAATATTTCACGTCTTTAAATTCAATAGCATCATGAAAAACCTGATACATTTACAGCATGGACCAGACATGCACGTTTCGGGTACTTAACCCTCGTCAGTGATCCTCAGTCTTAACAATGTAATATGGCCGACAAGTATGAAAATTATTATGTCCGAAAATGTCCAAAAGACGTAGCAGAATGGGTGGGATATGATACTACAGGACACACGTTTCAGAAATTATAAGGAATTTTGTAAAAGAAAATTTCAAATTCGTTGAAGAGACACACGATCAACCAAAGTTGATTGAACTTGGCTACATGTGCCCTCGGGGACTCGTGGTCCACCAGCAGTGACACTCACCAAGTAATTCAAATGTTAGACGTCTTTAAATTCAATAGCATCATTAAAAACCTGATAAATTTACACCATGGACCAGACATGCACGTTTCGGGTACTAAACCCTCGTCAGTGATCCACAGTCTAAACAATGTAATATGGCCAAAAAGTATGAACATTATTATGTCCAAAAATGTACCAAAAGACGTAGCAGAATGGGTGGGATGTGATGCTACAGGAACCACATTTTAGAAATTTCAAGGAATTATGTAACAGAAAATTCCAAATGCGTTGAAGAGACAGACGATCAACCAAAGTTGATCGAAGTTGGCTACATGTGCCCTCGGGGACTCTTGGTCCACCAGCAAACTACTTGAAAATGACGAAAAATTCCTCTTAATTATGCAGGTTGCCATGGAAACGGGATGAAAGCACTGTTAAAGCGCATTTTTTAGTTTTTTAAGCATGGGTCTAATAAACACATTTTCTTCAGGCACATGTGATTCAATCGCAATGTTTTATCCTAATTCTTTGTTACAAAACAATAAGATCGAGAAAAATTAAGAATAGGAAGTTACCATGGCAACAATATTACGTCTGAAGACGGCGAATTTTCATTTTTTTTAATTTAAATGAGGGCAAATGGAGAAAATTAGAAAGTTTAGAATTAAAACTTATCAGATGACAATTCACGAAGTGCAATTTGGCATGGTCAAGGTCACCCTATGTATAAAACATAAGAGGGGATCTCCAACAACACCAGGTTGCAGCAAAACCCCAAAATACTCAATGCAAAAACACAAAGCAGACAAGCACAGAAAGAGACGCATAAGGGACAAGGAACGTCAACGCACAACACAGAAACATCAAACACAAAGGACTACACAAAACCAACGTGACCAATGGACAACCGGAGCCGACTTAGGACGGCCATCTGCCACGGAAACTACATTTTCAATGAAACTGTTAGTACACTCCCGCCTTACTGCTATATATCTTGGACCGTTTACCCGATCAGTTTCATATTTTAATACATTTATGTTGTTTACGACCCTAAGCTTACACATCATCTTGACCTAAGGTCATGGTCTTTAGGTACTTTTTAATGAACTGCACATACATTCCTGTCCGGGCTATATCTCCTAAACCGTGTACCGGATCGCGTCCATATTTTAGTATGCTGTTGCTTTTGATTCAAAGGTTTCACATTACCTTGACTTAAGGTCATGTAGTCAAGGTCAAGATCACTTAGTACATTATAATGAAATTGTAGGTACATTCTTGTCCAAGCTATATCTCTTGAAATATCTACCAGATCATTTCCATACTATAGTATGTTGTTGCTAATGCCCAAAAGATTTCACATTACTTTAATCCAAGATCATGTGACTAAGGTCGAGGTCGTACATTATTAATGAAATTGTACATACATTCCTGTCCAGGCTATATTTCTTGAACTGTTTACCGGATCGCTTTCGTGTTTTAGCAGATTGTTGCTCCAGGATATGACTTTTGAATTGTTTATCCAATCTCTAATTCAGTTTGTTGTTGTTCATGATCCATAGGTTTCAGATCACCTGTATCCCAGTTTATGTTTTAGTGTGATGTTGCCCATGACTCAATGGTTTCACATCATCTTGGCACAAGATCATTATACCAAGGTCAAAGAAACTTAAATGGAGGGGGAAGACATCTGGTATTTTTCTGTAACATTTTTTCGTTTATTTTTTAACATTGGACTATGTGGAGATTGCGCAAATCGACAATGTTGACTTTTGTGTTACCGTTATCGTGATGTTGTCGTCTTTGTCGTTATAGCCTTCTTTTCTCCATCTTTCTGGAGTATATTTTGCTTATCGTTTATTTGTATTATGCAAGATCTTTTTGTCCATTGAAAATGAATGTTGGATTGTACATTATACATCGATCACCAAGATTGATACAAACGCTTCTTTCTCTTCCACAGGAATGCTTTCTTGAACGTGTCACAAATAGCCGCCTACAACAGCTGTACAATGCTGGATGCAGATCGTCTACGGTAACATATGTAATGAGAAACAAATAAAGCTAGATTATCAATCTAGACATAACGGCATCACCTATCACAAACAGGCTTCACTTTGGTCTTTATAACTTTTATGAATCCAATCCTAATGCTGAAGTATAGAGCAAAACTTATACTTTTCTGAGTGGGTTAAATGGTCATCCTTACATTCGAAACGTTTGTCTTGTTACTTTTCTGTAAATTCCTTTTACAATTGATACTTATGCTGCTAAGTTAATCAAATATAGCAATGCGTTGACGTCAGATACGTGCACAAATGGGAAGTAACTCTGTATTTCGAAAAGACCGAATTAGCCATCATCCCTCTGAATTAATGAGCATATTCGTTTGAAATTATTGCGTTAAAACATATATTGTAATTTTTCTTGTCATGTTTTCAATTCTATGAAAATACTAAGACAGCAATTATATTGTTTACTTGAACTTATTTCGGACATTGTGATGTTTGTTAGGTTCCAGATTCTTTCGAATGACACCACGTATAATCATTTCGGTTTGATCATGTAGTGATTGCTTGTATTGATAATGTGCTTCACAATCTAAAACAGATATCCAGATCTGCACGAATAAATGCAATATGGATTTTGCTACGTAAGAAGGGAGGGGATCTCCAACCAGACCTGGTTACAGTACCAACAATAAAAAACCAAAACACATGAAGCGCAAACACAGAGAAGACGAGTACAGCAAGAGACGAAAAAGAGACACACAACATAGAAACAATAAACACAAAAGACTACACAAAAAACCAACGAGACCAATGGGCAACCGGTGCCGACACAGGACGGCCATCTGCTACGCAAGTAACAAATGGTGTGGATATCCTGGATTACGTGCGCACAACCCTTCCATTTTACCAAGTAAGTTCAGTCAATCATCTAGAGGAAAGATGGGATTTAGAGCTACAACATGAAAATAAAAAGAATCTAATTATCGAATGAAATGGCTTGATTTATTGTCGTCTAATCCGTTAAACGATATCCAAAGCGAGGAAACTTAAGATACAAGTAACCTGTATTGAGTGGCAGATGGGATGTGTTTATCCTTAATGAAAATACATCAATGTATACACTTAACGTTTTCACAATACTTTATGACTCAGAGTCAAAATTTGATTCAATATGCTTTTAATTCAGCCAACGGAGGAATATCTGCTTTTATATTACTTTCATTGGGTTTTTTTTTTGTGATAATGTGCCATAAGTTCAGGGACAACATCCCAATTTTAATCTATTTTCTTCTGTTGACAAATAATAAGAATGCTAAATCTATGCTTAGAATCAAATG
The DNA here is from genome assembly GCA_033119305.1 of Pinctada imbricata. Taxonomy (NCBI): domain Eukaryota; kingdom Metazoa; phylum Mollusca; class Bivalvia; order Pterioida; family Pteriidae; genus Pinctada; species Pinctada imbricata. The sequence continues at coordinate 42,261,457 of VSWD01000003.1, read as the reverse complement.
CGTTGTTTTTTGTCACATCAACAAAAGAGCCAGAATTCCGGTTATCCTTACATTTTTATAGAATTCCTGAAGCGGTACATGGCAAAGCTCCTTTTGTAGGTAACATTGTTTACTAACAAGAGAAGTCTTAGCAATCTTACGAACCGATAACGATCAAACAAGAGAGTTCCATAAGCTCCATTGGGCAGAATTGCAATGCGTAGAAACAAGGCAAACGCTGCCAATGTTAATGAACCCGATACCGTACAATATTAATAACAAATATGGATAATGACCATATCCCAGTATACAGCACAAAATCGATAATTCAGAAAATCAGACATCGAAGGCATGCAAAATCAGGATAAAACAGGAACCAAAGCAAACAAACAAAAACCTCCACCATATGAAAAGAAGCAAATTCCCGATATGGGAGTGAGACCAGGTGCCCAGGAAGAGAAAGTATCTCCTGCTTGCATGCAACACCCGCCGCTTCAATTTGGTAGAACTGTCACATCCAGTTACTTCCATTTCGGAAGACATAGAGTACAATCTTTGGTTGGATGGTTCAAATGGTTTATGGCCTTGCTCCATTAATGTTCTTGTAAGGAAATAATTGTTTATTAGATAAAACTACTGTAAGTAACTGTTTTATGAATTATTATAACGAGGATTTCTTATCGTTCCCAATATCATTTTAAATAGCCTTTTTCGCAAAGAATCAGTATCTGTATTCTAGGTTTGCAGAGTCATGGAATCTCTTTCTACTGGGAAACGATTTGTACATGTCGATGGGGCAACTTCTCGAAGAAATCTTGTAAATTGTGCGGAATGCTGCAATGAAAAAAATAGATGCAACCACCAATTGTGCAACAAAAGTAAGAATGATATAAATGATGCTATTCAATTTAAAGACATTTACATTTATACCACTTGGTGAGTGTCACTGCTGGTGGACCAGGAGTCCCCGAGGGCACATGTAGCCAAGTTCGATCAATTTCGGTTGATCGTTTCTTCAACGCATTCTAAATTTCTGTTATCAAAATTTCTTGAAATTTCTAAAAAGTGGGTCCTGTAGCATCATATCCCACCCATCCTGCTACGTCTTTCGGTACACTTTTTCGACATAGTAACTTTTATACTTTTTTGGCATATTACATTGTTTAGATTTAGGATCACTGATGAGGGTTGAGTACCCGAAACGTGCATTCTGGTCCACGTTGCCAATTTATCTGTTCTTAAATGATGCTCTTCAATTTAATGACGTTTACATTATCCACTTTCTTCATTCCAAATGAGTTAAAGAAGATGAGTTTAAAAATGAGTTATGAGAAATGGGTTAAAAATGAGTTATGAGAAATGAGTTAAAAAACACAATAAAGCCAAGACAAAAGTAACATCCTCCGAAGCATGGTGATGAGCAAATATATGACACATTTATTGCCCTGTACATGTTAGACAGGTGATATGAAATCTGTTCAACCCAGAAAACTCTTGACGCCCGAGGGTAACATGATTTTTCTGGGTTGAACAAATCTTCATGTCTCCCTCCAAACTGGGCAACGATTGTTTATTATACCGAAAGCTGACGAAATGCCATTTTTGACAGTGGTAATCTCCGTAACAAGAAAGGAAACACTTGGCTAACTTTGAATATTCAGGAGCGAGCTTATATAAGTTCTCTTTGTTGCTCAGTCTTTAATATTTCTGTATGTTAACTGCGATAATATTGTCAATATTGAAATATATTACAATGTTCTGCAGAGTCATTTATATTGTACTAGACACGTGATTCAGACATTTTAGAAATCGTCGTCAGTAGTACATAATGTCAAACAGATTGAATGAAGCCAAAGTGAATTTTCCTGGCGCCGTCAACAATATAGATGAGTTAAAGAAGATCCTGACGATAATCTCAACAACACTTACAAAAGAGCACATAATTGAGCATCGACGAACCCCTAGCAATCTTGAGGTGGGATCAGGTGCCCGGGAGGAGTAAGCATCACCTGTTTGGCTAGCCGCACCCGCCGTCGATGTTCAATGTTAATTTCAACTTGTCAAAAATGAGCGGCTTCACATTTTGAGTAGTGTGTATTCACAAGCGTATTTAAGTGAAAAATTTGGCCAAAGAATCGATAGGGAGTAGGCGCAAAGAGCTTAAATCGAAACATGACCGAAAACACTATATTTGAACCCTAGCTACTGTAAGGACAGAGCTATGCAATGAGGGAAACACCCCTTAGTGTTAGAAATTTAGATCTAAATTGATGAACTTATTTCTTTAATAAATATTATATAACCGCAGAGTAGGAAGTTACCTGATGCCGTGAGAAATGACGTCTCTAGAGGGTCATATGACGTATCTGGAGGCAGACATAAAAAAAATTGTCAATCTTCGTCTCTATCGAACTACAAGTCAGCAGATCTGAATGAGTTAAAGAAGATACTGACGGTAATCTCAACAGCAATCACAATAGAGCACCAAATTGAGCATTGAAGGACCCCCAGCAAGCTGAACATGAAAATGATTTACATGTACATGAGATCATTATGAAAATCCCATTGTATTTATCTTCACTTACAAATTAAGTCATCTTTGGTGACATAAGGTTGGGGGGGGGTTACAAATATGCATGTGCCTTTCATACTATATTTAATATGATCATGTAACATTTGAAAATATTTATTATTTACTTATTAGTGCGGCTTGTTTTAATCAGCATTACCTTCAATACATTCCATTCCTGCAAATGACTCGTTGATTCTTCATTCGATACAGCTGTCCTTCGTGTCTCTATTGATTTGTATCTTCGTCTGTGTGTCCATTATTTTTTTCTCGTGAGATTAGTATTATTTTTGGAATCTGATTTGTGAGAAATTACATTCTTTGTCCTTCTTCTTTGCTGATCTGTCGAAAATTATTTAAACACAATAAATTCTTTATAAATGACACTCTACTATTAAACTGTATGTTATTGCTCTCTTTCAGCATGATGTCTTTTATGTAAATTGTTGAAGATTATTGTTTTCGCTATTCTTTGGCGTTGTGATTATACAGCTCTTAGTGTCCGTCTGTTTGCGACTTCCGTGTGTATTTGCCGTATGTACCGCCGACTTGTAGGGGATCTCTTTGTTTACAAAGGATTGGAATTTGAAATCCTTGTATTGTAATGATGTTTTTTTTTTATTTTCACAGCAAGCCTCCAAACGACACCTACCTATTCAAGAGGTGAGTTTTAATCAGTCTTATCAAATACCTGTATAATACACTTTATTCTGTTCTACTGTTGTGGGTCATGTATTATTTTAGTTTTACTTTATGTGTAGGTACACATGTACTTAGTCAGGTTATATTATGATTTCATAATAATTCTTTCTAGATTTTACTATGTCATGTTTATTTCATTATAGAATATTCCAGTATGTTCTTTGTTACATCCTTATCATCACATGACTGATTTCTAGAATTTACTCTATTGTTAATCGTGTGTAATGAGTCATTGTTCTAGAAGCTTCTGGTTAATTCATTGGTATTAAGTATAAATACCTCTGAGGAACTGTGTTGAGGGGACATTCGTACACATTCGTAGACACGATTCATTCATCTATTCTGATATACTGGGATACTTTATTTGTTGAGACTTTAATCCATTTAACAACGTTTGGACGCCGATCTTTCGAGAACGTTTGTGATTACCGGAAACCATACATTCGATAGACTTTGTGGACCGTAACGGACACTTTGATCCGGACATTGTATTGTAAGTTGTAATCATTTGAAATATATATATATTGTACATAATTAAACTTGTAAATTTATATTCTGTCTTTGTCTGATTTTTGCTGGCGTTTTGGGGTATTCTGACCCATAACAGAATTGGGGGCTCGTCCGGGATAGTAATCTCTGCATATTTGCACTTTACGTAAAGTTCGTTTTTTGAAAAAAGGAAAATTCTCAAAACTTTTGCCAGCAGAAATCAATCATGGTATTTTCGGTCACTTTTTTCTTCGGAATTTTTGAAATCGCCGACTGTAGATGAGTTCGAATCACTGAAAAAAGATGATTTGATTGGTTTAGGTCTTCACTTGAAGTTAGATGTAAAATCTTCTATGAGAAAACAAGAAATTAGAAATATTGTGGCTAAAAAGCTTTTAGCTGAGGAAATCTTTTCGTCATACGATTTTCCTGTTGAACCTGTTTCAAGCGAAACCAAAATGTCAAAATTTGAGTTTGAATTAGAGAAAATGAAAATACAATTACAATTTGAAAAAGAAGAAAAAGAAAGACAATTTCAAATTGAAAAAGAAGAAAAAGAAAGACAATTTCAAATTGAAAGAGAGGAAAAAGAAAGACAATTTGAAAAAGAAGAAAAAGAAAGACAATTAGAAAGAGAGAAACAGGAACGTATGCACGAGAGAGAACTCCAGTTTGAGTTAGAAAAGTTAAAGTTAGAAAAAGGCGCTAAGGAAAATCCTGTTCCTTCGCCTGTCAAGTCTGAATTCGATGCCGCCAAAAACATCAGATTAGTACCAAAATTTCAAGAAAAGTCCGTGGACAAATATTTTCCACATTTTGAGAAAATCGCGGCCAATCTGAAGTGGCCACGTGATTTTTGGCCAACTTTGTTACAAAGCGTACTTATTGGCAAAGCGGCTGAAGTGTACTCGGCGCTCAGTATTGCTGAGAGTTCAGACTATGACAAGGTCAAGGACACGATTTTGAGAGCATATCAGTTAGTACCTGAGGCGTACAGACAAAAGTTTAGAAAGTACAAAAAGTTCGAAAATCAAACATATGTTGAATTTGCTCGAGAAAAAGAAGATTTATTTGATCAGTGGTTTCGATCTAAGAAAATTCCCAATTCATTTGACAATTTGCGTCAGATCATTCTGATAGAAGAGTTCAAAGAGTGTGTACATCAAGATTTAAGAACTCATTTGGAAGACAAAAATGTTAAAACTCTTGAAGAAGCCGCTGTTTTGTCTGATACGTATGCTCTCACTCATAAGAAAAATTTTGTGTCAAAAACTCAATCTAGCGATAGCGCAAAAACTTCAGATTTTCCAAAGAAAAATTTACAAGAGTCTCAGTCGTCCATTAGTTCCCAGTCACCATCTCAGGGTGGTTCTACGTCCGGTCCTAGGTCCGAGCGTTCTGAGGCATCCCCAGGGGTGGGGTCGCTTCCTACATGCAATTATTGTAAGAAAAAAGGTCATGTTATTGGTGAGTGTTTGAAGCTTAAGAAGAAAAAAGAACTTAATATGGATTCTATGTAAAAACCTAAAAAAATCAGACATGTTTGGCCACGACATGTCTCAGATTTTGGATATCCTTTGTGTATAAGGTAAATATGATGTCCTCAGAACGAATTGACCTTCCATTTTTTTCTCCGACGTTCCGTTGCCATGGTAACCAAGGTTTTGTATAAAAACACATTTAAACAAGGCATTTTTATGCATCCCGTTTCCATGGAAACAAATGTTGAATGTATATGTAATTTTCCGAAAAGATTATTTAAATCCTCTTCAGTTGATACGATTTGATTTTTCGATGCTCCTTCTTTCTGTGTGTCATGTTAATTTGCTTCAATTTCAAGATAAATTGCTTATTCAAAATGAGCCATTTTCGGCCAATTTAGGCCTTATTTTACCTATATTTTACTTACTTTTGACAAGAGTGATAATGCAATTGCACAAGATTTGAAATACAGTTGACTATTTCCTGAAGAGTATTATCCTAGGACTTCATGGGAATCGAAGGAAATTTATCTAGAAGTGAGATTTTTCTGTTTACATGCCTTTGAAATAGGTTACCATGGCAACATTTGGTACGAAGGTGTAAATACCTGTCATAAGTAAAAAGCTAATTTCTACAGATGTATGCCTGCTATTGTTACAAAACTTGGTATGTAGATGTATTAAAGACCATTTGATGCTATCATGACCTTGAGAAAATGTCAAGGTCATTTGCTCAATTTTCAAGGTCATTTTAAAATATATGCTATTTTCAGGCCAAATTTTGTGGTTTTTCACTAAAAAAGAGACATGATTAACAGTAAACAGTATGGAACCTTGGCAAAACAATCAATTATCGGTAAAAGTATGATAAATGTATTATTTGTTGGGATGAGTATCACATTTATCAGAGTCCAATGAAGACCCCAAAAAATGTCACATATTTTACGAGAAAATTTCAGAAAATCGCAATTTTATGCTCTTTTGAAAGTATGTCATACATAGAAGTGAAATACAATTTAACAAAATTGTGATGAATTCTACTTCTTTTGATCGGTTGTTCAACTGTAAATATTTAAAATCAAAATATCTAATGAAATAAGTTAGAGAAATCAATTTAAATTAATTGGAAATCCTGATTTTTGTCTTAATTTTAGTCTAAAGTTAGAAATGACCTTGAAATTTGGACAGATGACCTTGAAATGATTTACAGATCAATTGATAATGATAAATACAATATGTATACAGGTATGCTATTTCATAATCATAGGACTCAAACATGAGGAAAAACAATGTTTTTAAATATGCGGTATATGATAATATGGATTCCAAGTTGCTATAGCAACGGATTTTGATTGGCATTCATGACAAAATGGTGTGTTTCACCATAAATTTTATTTCTTGATTTTTTCCAGCTATAGACATTTATTTTGGCAAGGTGATGTTAAATACCCATAACATTCACCGAATAATGGTTTTCAACCTTCAAAATAATCAAAAACAGGCCAAAAATGACCCTAAAATTAGACCTTATTTTTGCTAAATTTTCACATAATTTGACTGGTTATCAACAACTACCTGATAACCCCCTCCCCCGAAAAAGTTATTCTTGTCAGAGTTAAACTTACAAAGAAAAGTTTTTGTGTTCATAAAGTAAATTTTGACCATGGTTTCCATGGCAACAGAATGCCACAATATGTCTTATCTCTCATATTTATTGGGGTGTCAAATAGATTGACCCCGTTACCATGGCAACCGTTGTTCAAATATAACAATATCGTTTGTTTTCATTGTTTTTACATTAAGTATGATAATTACAGAAAGGTTCATCAAAATCCATGACATGCCGTGGCCAGCTGTTTTAGGTTTTTACAGAGAATCCATATTAAGTCACAGGCCTGTGCGTCTGTTAGAAATGATAGGAAAGCCTTAGATTCGATTTGTTCTGACACTCCTGAGATTCAGGGTTCTAAGTCCAGTTCTGATGATTTTGTGGAGGATCATTATAAGCCCTTTTTGTCACAGGGATTTGTTTCACTCAGTGATTCTAGCGAAGCGTTGCCTGTTCAGATTTTGAGAGATACTGGTGCTGCCCAGACTTTATTGTTAGAGGGTTCATTGCCTTTGTCTGAGCACACTTTTACTGGTAGGTCAGTTTTATTACAGGGTGTGGAGCTAGGCGTCATTGATGTTCCCCTTCATGAAATTTATTTGAAGTCAGACTTAATTACTGGACCTGTTATCGTAGGTGTTCGACCTACTCTTCCCGTTCAAGGCGTTTCCTTGTTGCTTGGCAACGATTTAGCTGGCGGCAAAGTTGTAGCCGATCCGATTGTTTGTGAGAAAATCACGTCCGATGTCGTGTCCGATGATGAAGATGACGACTTGTACCCAGCCTGCGCAGTTACCAGGGCGATGGCCAGGAACAGACTAAAAGAGGCTGAGAGTACATCTGCACTTAACGAGGACCATCCCTCCAAAAATGTAGACCTTTCTGACACATTCATGTCTACCATTGATGACAGCGTACCTGAGACGTCAGTACCACTTCATGTTGACAAGTCTCCGACAGTACCTGGTGATGATTCCCATCCGCCATTGGACAGAGATACAGATGCATTAAGCCGTGAGCAGCTCCTCTCCGAGCAAACTAAAGATCCGGAGATCATCCGACTAAGCAAGAGGGCCCTTCCCCGAGAAGAAGCGGACAAAGTCGGAGAGTGCTTCTACATACAAGATGGCATCCTTATGCGGAAATGGAGACCACCAGATGCACCCCCTAATGACGTGTGGCGGGTCGTTCACCAGATAGTGGTTCCAGTAGCGTATCGCGGGGACATCATGAGTTTAGCTCACGACACACCCATGGCAGGTCATTTAGGTGTCAATAAGACTTATAATAGGATTTTAAGTCACTTTTACTGGCCTAAGTTGAGAAAAGATGTGTCTGAGTTTTGTAAGTCTTGTCATAGTTGTCAGATGGTAGGTAAACCCAATCAAGTTATACCACCTGCTCCCCTCCAACCCATTCCAGCCATTGAGGAACCTTTTAGTAGGGTGTTGGTTGATTGTGTAGGTCCTTTGCCTAGGACTAGGTCAGGGAATCAGTACTTACTGACAATTATGTGTACTTCGACTAGGTTTCCTGAAGCCATACCTCTTAGGAATATTAAGGCAAAGACCATAGTTAAGGCCCTTACAAAGTTTTTCAGTTTCGTAGGTGCTCCCAAGGCTATTCAGTCAGATCAGGGTTCGAATTTTATGTCAGGATTGTTTCAGCAGGTTATGCATGAGCTAGGTATCAGGCAGTATAAGTCTTCTGCGTACCATCCTGAATCCCAGGGGGCACTTGAACGCTTTCATCAAACCCTTAAAACTATGATGAAAACATATTGTCACCAGTATGGAAAAGACTGGGATGAAGGGGTTCACCTCGTGTTGTTTGCGGCACGAGAAGCGGTTCAGGAGTCCCTGGGGTTCAGTCCCTTTGAGCTAGTTTTTGGGCATACGGTCAGGGGGCCATTGAAGTTATTGAAGGAAAAATGGTTGACTGAGACTAGCGATTTGAATCTCTTAGACTACGTGTCTAATTTCAAAGAGAAATTATATAATGCTTGCAAGTTGGCTCAAGAAAATCTCAAAACCTCACAAATGAAAATGAAAACATGGTATGACCAAGATGCTAGAAACAGAGTTTTTAAACCAGGCGATAAAGTTCTTGTATATTTGCCTATCCCTGGTCATCCTTTGCAAGCTAGATATTTCGGTCCTTATGAGATTGAGAGTAAAATTAGTGATGTTAACTATGTAGTTAAGACACCAGGTCGGCGAAAAGAAAAAAGAGTGTGTCATGTTAACATGTTGAAAGAGTATTTTGATAGAAGTGACCGAAATTTTGTAAAACCAGTTTCCACTTTGGCCAATGTAGATACATTAGAAAATTGTGTTGAACCTGAATGTAATGAAGAGACTGTCGAAAAAGACTTTGCTCAAAGTGTCCGTTTGAAGAATTCTGAAATTCTAACAAATCCGGAAGTGAAACTCGGACATCTGACCGTGCATCAAAAAGAGGAAGTACACCAATTAATGCGGGAATATACGACCATCTTTCCGGACGTTCCAAAAAAGACAAATGCGTCTCATCATGATGTCATTGTAGGTGATGCGTCACCTATCAAACAGCATCCCTATCGGTTAAACCCGATAAAACTTCAATACATGCGGAAAGAAATTCAATACATGCTCGAAAATGACATTATTGAACCCAGCAATAGTGATTGGAGTTCCCCATGTATTCTGGTTCCGAAGCCAGACGGAACTTACCGATTGTGTACGGACTTTAGAAAAGTCAATTCAGTCACCAAAACTGACTCTTATCCGATCCCACGAATCGATGACTGTATAGATAAAATTGGCAGTGCAAAATTTGTCAGTAAATTTGACTTGCTTAAAGGCTATTGGCAGGTCCCGCTTACCGAGAAAGCCAGAGAAATATCGGCATTTGCGACTCCAGATGGGCTATACCAATATAAAGTAATGCCCTTTGGTATGAAAAACGCACCAGCCACATTCCAGAGGATGATTCATTCGCTCCTAAATCATCTTGAAGGATGCGAGGCGTACATCGATGACGTCATCATCTACAGCGACACCTGGAATGACCATCTCCGAATCATGCGTACCTTCTTCGACATACTGGCGAAAGCAAACCTCACAGTGAACCTTGCGAAAAGTGAATTTTGTCATGCGACTGTAGAATATTTGGGTCACAAAGTAGGTCAAGGTTTTGTTACTCCTATCATGGCCAAGGTGGAAGCTATTTCAAAGTTCCCGATTCCTACCAATAAGAAAGAGATAATGAGATTTTTGGGAATGGCAGGATTTTACAGAAAATTTTGTCCAAATTTCTCGTCAGTTGTTGGTCCACTTACCAATCTGTTACAGAAGAGAGTGAATTTTGCATGGACCAATGACTGTGACGAATCTTTTAAGAAAATCAAATGTGTTCTTATGAATAGTCCTGTCCTGTCAGCTCCAAATTTTGACAAGCAATTTAAGCTTACTGCTGATGCCAGTGACGTAGGAATCGGGGCTGCTTTGTTTCAAGAAAATGATGATGGTGTAGATAGAGTTGTTTGTTATTTTTCAAAGAAATTGACAAAATGTCAAAAGAATTACTCTACTATTGAAAAAGAGTGTCTTGCATTATTGTTAGCTTTACAACATTTTGATGTTTATTTGAATGTTACTTTACATCCCATTCTTGTGTTTACTGACCACAACCCTCTCACATTTTTGCACAAAATGTCAAACAAGAATCAAAGACTTACAAGGTGGAGTTTATTGTTGCAAGAGTACAATATCATTATTAACCATATCAAGGGCAAAGACAATGTGATTGCAGATGCACTATCGAGAGTTTCATGAGTGATTTTTGCAGAATTTACCACCTAAGTTTTCATTGACATTCAAACTTTTTTTAAGGGGGGAGGTGTTGTGGGTCATGTATTATTTTAGTTTTACTTTATGTGTAGGTACACATGTACTTAGTCAGGTTATATTATGATTTCATAATAATTCTTTCTAGATTTTACTATGTCATGTTTATTTCATTATAGAATATTCCAGTATGTTCTTTGTTACATCCTTATCATCACATGACTGATTTCTAGAATTTACTCTATTGTTAATCGTGTGTAATGAGTCATTGTTCTAGAAGCTTCTGGTTAATTCATTGGTATTAAGTATAAATACCTCTGAGGAACTGTGTTGAGGGGACATTCGTACACATTCGTAGACACGATTCATTCATCTATTCTGATATACTGGGATACTTTATTTGTTGAGACTTTAATCCATTTAACAACGTTTGGACGCCGATCTTTCGAGAACGTTTGTGATTACCGGAAACCATACATTCGATAGACTTTGTGGACCGTAACGGACACTTTGATCCGGACATTGTATTGTAAGTTGTAATCATTTGAAATATATATATTTTGTACATAATTAAACTTGTAAATTTATATTCTGTCTTTGTCTGATTTTTGCTGGCGTTTTGGGGTATTCTGACCCATAACACTACGCAATTACGTTAATCCACCTCTCTGAGATTATTACATTTGACATGGCATAATAATAATAAACACCAAAGAAGTATCTAACAGTTATCCAGTCTCAAAGGCCAAATCGTGAGCATTCCAACCGAAAGGGGTGCAAATCCCGGAATTAACAACACTCCGAGGTGAGAACAGGTGCCCAGGGAGAGTAAGCGTCTCCTGATTGCATGCAACACTCGTCGCAGCAGATCCTTGGAAAACTGTCAAATTCGGTGATTGTCTCGATTTTGATGTACAGATCAAATAAGTATGTCTTGTTTGGTGATGACTACGGCCATTCAATCACAATGTAGAATAACACTGATCATTCTGGAAAGGTTGATCTGATATGCTTTTATTATAATCCCAGTAGCGACCGAAGAACTATAAATGACATAAACGCAATGTTTTGTCGTCATTCAATTGTCGAATATTTTGATGTAAAAATTTTAGTGCACTATAGAAGTGTACCATATTCACAATTTGACTTGTTAATCAGCTATTTCGATACCTAAACACGGAGTTTTTAGAATACGAATTGTTAAAATTTGTATTTCTCTACTGTCTTGATGCTATATTTGCGAAATTTTCTTCCAGCGAAAAGAACGATGTTTACAGTATTCAATTGTCGAAGATTTTGACGTATATACATGTACTTTAGTAAACTATTTTAGTGTACCTTGTGCTTATTTTGACTTATTATTGATCGAGTTAGTGGTGATCGAGACCTAAACAGAGTGATTAAAATATGACTTGCTGAAATTTTTATTTCTATAAAAGACCGTATACGAGATAGGTCAGATGCATGCAATGCCATAAGGGAGATATTCTATTACACATATCAAAATGGATTCAAGAGAATGACAATGATAAAAAAAACTAATGCCTCATCAGTGATGCACGAGGCCGAATAAAAGGAAATGCAAATAATGAATAAATGGATACTGTGGTATAATATATTTTATTCTAGAAGTGCAAAATCGTTGCGAAAGTAGAGACTAATATATGAAGCCGTGTCAACCTAGAGTAAAATTCCTAAGTGGGCATAGGTTGTTCATTTGTAACATTGTTCATTGTATGGCTTTTATGTTAAGGGGTATGGACAAAAGTTTATCGGCCTTATTGGATGTGACGTGAAGCATACTTGAATCTGCCGTTCTCCAGAATTAAGACTCAAATTCTAAACTTTTTCATACTAAGTTTTCTGTACCTCAAGTTCTCAACATCTTCATCTTCCTATCTTCCTGAGCAAACACTTCATCATTCATCAAACACTTCATCAGTTCATCAATCACTTCATCACTTCATCAAACACTTCATCATTCATTAAACACTTCATCATTCTTCAAACACTTCATCAAACACTTCACCAAACACTTCATAATTCATCAAACACTTCATCATTCATCAAACACTTCATCATTCATCAAACACTTCATCATTCATCAAACACTTCATCATTCATCAATTACTTCATCAATTCATTAATCACTTCATCAAACACTTCACCAAACACTTCATAATTCATCAAACACTTCATCATTCATCAAACACTTCATCATTCATCAAACACTTCATCATTCATCAAACACTTCATCATTCATCAAACACTTCATCAATTCATCAAACACTTCATCATTCATCAAACACTTCATCATTCATCAAACACTTCATCAATTCATCAATCACTTCATCACTTCATCAAACACTTCATCAAACACTTCATCAATATTTTTGACGACGACCATTTGAACTACCATTCTGCAGAATTCATGATTAATACTAAAACCAACCTTAAATGTTACAATAATCATATGTCTACAAACATTTGTCCTCATATTTGATCAGCCTTTCTCAAAATGCCGGGTATCCGCATTTTACACGGAGGAAGCTAGTAGCCACATCAACATAGAAAGGAATCCAGAGGCGGATCCTCGAAATGTTTCGCATTTGTGCATCGTTTATTTTTTTCTACCTAAAAATGTATGTTGAAGCGCATCGGCACATGAAAGTGGCTTCCTGTAAAAACATCATGTTCGAAAGGACCCGTGTTTTATTAACATGAGATTAATTAGATTATGAAACCGTGTACTCAAAATTGAAGGACAAATGTTTGTAGATGTAGAATCAATTTAATGTTTAAGGTAATAATAGGAAAGTTATAGAAATATTAATAAATTCTTCTGAGATTTAGGAGATTCAGTTGTGCATTTCGGCGCATGTATTTAAAATTTTTCTTATGTTAAAATATTAGTGTAATTTTTCATAGAAAAGATGGGAAAATGTAGCTATTGAGGTAGAGAATACTTGGTGTTAAAACATTAAAGTTGGAGTCATGACTCAGTGTAAGGAAAGATTTCCAACAATACACAACATAAAATCCAATATGGCGAATAACTGTCTGCCCATACCCCTTAAGTGTTTTATGACGTCTTTCATCTTTCTAGTCCCTGTGGCATTTCATTTTCTCTGTCCATGTTTTCGTAATTGTGCGTTTATTATTTTGTTGTGGGCGCTAAAACTATGTCCTCTTGGATGTTCCTACTTTCATTTAAAGTTTGTTTGAAGTCCTCTTATTAAGTGTTATATTATGTATTTAAATCGTCGTTATTGTTTTTTTCAGGACATGTCTGTGCTTCATGTATTAGAGTGGCAAATGTGTCCGACTGCAGGAGTACCATTTGCTCCGAGGACGAAGTATGTTTTCATAGGCCCCCTTCAAAGATGCTATTTTCAAACCTTTATGGCCCTGTCACACAACAGCATTCTAGACAGCTTTTGGAAAATTATTGCTAGACGCTGCCGAGCGCTTGGGTCGGTTACACAATGCAAGATCAAATCAAAGCCGCTCTCTATCACAAACGTATACCAATGCATAATGTATAACGTGTTTATAACTGATTAATAGCGTATGTCAGTGTACAACAACGTGTACCCAGCGCATTTCTAGCGATTTCAACGAACGCGGAACGTGTGCCCAACGATAGTGCAATGATCGTGAAACGTCTGGTTGCGTATTGGAGAGTTCTAGTATATAGAATTTCAGCTTCTTTGCGCTGGAGTGTTTATCATTTTTATAGATGAGGAAACTATATTGTAGTGGCAATAAAAGAAGTGGGTTTTGTCTAACCCACGGGTGGTAATTATACCTTTCTCTCTCCCCTCATCGCATGTTTTGGTTTTATGTCTTTAGTAAATCATATATAATATCAATTTATGTAGATTACCATGATGTCACTTCACAACGATTTTTTGTTCATCATGATAAAACTTCCTTGTACTTTCTGTAACTAAGCATTTTACAATTTGTTAAAAGCATATTTAAAAACCATAATTGATAAACCTATTATTGATAATATATAAAGTCGGTAAACTCCGTACGGCGGCTTCGCCTAGCATACAAAGCAGGCCGCTCATACCGCTACGCCACGGTGACAACCCTAATGTTGACAACCCTACTGCCTCGGATCAGCCCAAGTGCAATCAAATTCAAAGTATTATTGATAAGTTTTAGACAATTTTTCAAGTATTGAATTTCTCTAGTTAAAGTGATTTCGCCGCCACTCGGACGTTTCGTCGACGCCAAGAATCCAAGACCTCGTTAGAAACAAGCTCTGTAAACGTTATAAACACGCTGCGCTAATGCTAGTGTGCAAAACTATTGTTTATTAACGTATGGCATCATGTGCATAACAAGAAGGAACACAGAACCAATACGCACACGCTGCCAGTTTTGTGCAGGTAACAAATAGAGCTTCGACAGTGTGTAGATACGTGTAGATACGTGTGTAGATACGTGTAGATACGTGAGAGTGATATCACAACATCCCCGTATCGTGTACGACGATCATCCAGCGTGTTAGCACGCGTCCTTACACGCTGGCACACGCTGCTGTAATGCCATGTAGTGTTAGAGGGCCATATGAATATATTGTTCCCCGTCACTTTGGATTTTTGTGCGAATAGCACATAGCGATTGCCTGATTTCTTCACTCATGGGAGCCCCGTCTACTGAGTGTGTATAAACGATGTTACTCTGTTTACATGTACCTTGGGACTGCGTCAGCGTCATGATTGGTATAAAGTCTGATCACTGTCTGAATCAGTGAATTATATCTATGTGAATCGCGCTGTCGTGTTATGTACATGCAAGACCTAATGAAAAATTGCATCTGTACGTACTGAGATGAACACAGGCTGTGTGTTTGAAACCCCTTTCCATTACCAGGTCATTATCTGTTTTAGTGGACAATATATGAATGAAACGGTGCTATCGATAAAAATATTAAGTTGAATCATTGAAACGCAAAACTATCTTCAAGTATGCTTTTTTTGCCCCGCTTCACAAAATAAAATCTGTATACGACGGAAAAATTAGGAACTTCCATAAGGCACGGTCCATTTGATATTCAGGGGGGGGGGGGGGGTTGGGTTTTTTGTCGGAGCAAGATTATTTTTTTCGCCCCGGACAGGGGCAAAATTATTTTTTTCTTCCAAAGTTGGAGCAAGGAATTTTTTTTAACAAAGTGATGCGCATATTTAAATAATGTTTTTGTTTTATCAATAGAAATTTTTTTATATTTTTACTCAAAACGTTAAATATTGATATATTAGTTTATTTTAATGCTAGTATTCAATTCACTTTTAAACAAAGAGATAAAAGACTTTAATACAATTCTCAATATTTTATATAAGGTACATGTATATAACATGTATAAGAGGGTCTGAGGGGAAGGTCTCCTAGACAAATTTTTAAATGTTACCAATATTTGTAAATTGGTGAATAACTGAAGTTCTTCCTCCAAGCTTACAAGAACATAAAATTAGACTCTATGGGATACATGCAACATGTATTAATAGCAATACATAAATATTGATGCTATATATATATAAGCTTTTATTGAAGCCCTTTTTCATTCACATACATGTTTAACTTTTGATATCTTCAAATATATGAACATTGCCATAAGTAAATAATGTTTTGATATAATACTTTGGTGAGCGAAGCGAGCCAAAAATCTGTGATACAATATGAAAACTGCGGCGAGCGAAGCGAGCCGGAAAATTTTTATGAATTTTAGCGAAATTTTATGGTAATTCTTCAAATTCAGATTATTTGTAAGAGCAAGATTATTTTTTTCTGTCACACAACAAGCAAATTAATTTTTTTCATCAAAATTGAGAGCAAAATTATTTTTTTCGAAAAAAACCCAAGCCCCCCCCCCCCCAGAATATCAAATGGACCGTGCCTAATGAAATATGATATTAACAATTTTGAAAAAATAAAAGATCAAAACATTCCCGTTTAGGATGTATCATGTTTTTATATACTAAAAAAGAAGTGAATTTTCCTTCAAATTCTTAGCACACACCTAACATTGAACATGAAAGGTTTATGAGAGAGTGGGGATCAAATCGATAGTCATATTGGATTGTTGTATTTTTTATGGGGGAGGGGCAGATTTAGTGTGATGTTATTTAATTTTATGTTCACTGTCAGACATTATCTTTCAATTCATTACAACAACATTATGCATTAATTTTGCAGTTTAATCCTGTCTTTACCCGTCCATACACTGGCCTACGAAGGTGTTCAGGAACAAATATAACTTTGAAAACACAATATTTTGTCATACATTATAAGTTATATTATTCTGGGTATTCGCACTCAGTACCTTTAGTGCTTTGATTTTAAGTGTATGAGTTACATCTTTCCATCTCGGTCGCCTGAAAGAAGCTTTGTTTTGGCATTTTATTAACTTGACATCATACATTTTATTTTGCTAATTCTTGTCATTTCATCCAAAAATATTATCGAAATTAAAGGAGGTTGACATCTTTACACCATCCTTTCAATTGTTAAACGTCTTTAAATTCAATAGCATCATTTAAAACCTGATAAATTTACAGCATGGACCAGACATGCACGTTTCGGGTACTAAACCCTCGTCAGTGATCCTCAGTCTAAACAATGTAATAATGCCAAAAAGTATGAGAATTATTATGATTGTCCAAAAATGTACCAAAAGACGTAGAAGAATGGATGGGATATGATGCTAAAGGACCCACGTTTTAGAAATTTCAAGAAATTTTGTAACAGAAATTTTCAAATGCGTTAAAAAGACAGATGATCAACCGAAGTTGATCGAACTTGGCTACATGTGCCCTCGGGGACTCTTGGTCCACCAGCAGTGACACTCACCAAGTAGTTCAAATGTTAAACGTCTTTAAATTCAATAGCATCATTTAAAACCTGATAAATTTACAGCATGGACCAGACATGCACGTTTCGGGTACTAAACCCTCGTCAGTGATCCTCAGTCTAAACAATGTAATAATGCCAAAAAGTATGAGAATTATTATGATTGTCCAAAAATGTACCAAAAGACGTAGAAGAATGGATGGGATATGATGCTAAAGGACCCACGTTTTAGAAATTTCAAGAAATTTTGTAACAGAAATTTTCAAATGCGTTAAAAAGACAGATGATCAACCGAAGTTGATCGAACTTGGCTACATGTGCCCTCGGGGACTCTTGGTCCACCAGCAGTGACACTCACCAAGTAGTTCAAATGTTAAACGTCTTTAAATTCAATAGCATCATTTAAAACCTGATAAATTTACAGCATGGACCAGACATGCACGTTTCGGGTACTAAACCCTCGTCAGTGATCCTCAGTCTAAACAATGTAATAATGCCAAAAAGTATGAGAATTATTATGATTGTCCAAAAATGTACCAAAAGACGTAGAAGAATGGATGGGATATGATGCTAAAGGACCCACGTTTTAGAAATTTCAAGAAATTTTGTAACAGAAATTTTCAAATGCGTTAAAAAGACAGATGATCAACCGAAGTTGATCGAACTTGGCTACATGTGCCCTCGGGGACTCTTGGTCCACCAGCAGTGACACTCACCAAGTAGTTCAAATGTTAAACGTCTTTAAATTCAATAGCATCATTTAAAACCTGATAAATTTACAGCATGGACCAGACATGCACGTTTCGGGTACTAAACCCTCGTCAGTGATCCTCAGTCTAAACAATGTAATAATGCCAAAAAGTATGAGAATTATTATGATTGTCCAAAAATGTACCAAAAGACGTAGAAGAATGGATGGGATATGATGCTAAAGGACCCACGTTTTAGAAATTTCAAGAAATTTTGTAACAGAAATTTTCAAATGCGTTAAAAAGACAGATGATCAACCGAAGTTGATCGAACTTGGCTACATGTGCCCTCGGGGACTCTTGGTCCACCAGCAGTGACACTCACCAAGTAGTTCAAATGTTAAACGTCTTTAAATTCAATAGCATCATTTAAAACCTGATAAATTTACAGCATGGACCAGACATGCACGTTTCGGGTACTAAACCCTCGTCAGTGATCCTCAGTCTAAACAATGTAATAATGCCAAAAAGTTATGTTATCCTGAACATAGATTTTATTTGGATATGCTACTGAATCAAACCTACAGAAAATTTGGAACCATGGACTCTTTATAAAGTAAATACACACATTTAAATGACAAATATGGATAATGACCATATCCCTGTATACATCACAAAATCGATAATTCAGAAAATCAGAAACCGAAGGCATACAAAATCAGGATAAAACAGGAACCAAGGTAAACAAACAAAAACATCCACCACATGAAAAGAAGCGAACTCCCGATATGGGAGTGAGACCAGGTGCTCAGGAAGAATAAGCATCTCCTGCTTCCATGCAACACCCGCTGCTTCAATTCGGTAGAACTATCACATCCTGTTACTTGAATTTCGGAAGACATAGAATACAATCTTTGGTTGGATGGTTCAAATTGTCTATGACAGAATATCATACACCATTCTGGAGAGTGGGACATCATATTGTATGACGAGTTCCCCATATCGACCATAGAACTTCCTCAGTGACGATGTTAGTCGGTCACAAACATATCCCTGACTGAGAAGCTTATTCGCTCTCAGAACAAAATCCGTATATTTGGTACTTTCTCTGGCATAGCGTATCAACTGAGATATGAACACGCCATAAGCAGGCGATGAAGGGATGTTGCTACTCAGAAAAGGAAAGTTTGTAATGCTGAAATTGAAGTCGTCACGTTTGTCATAGAGTGAGGTGTTCATGGACCATCAGTGTCGTAGGACAACCTTATGCCCAAAAAGGATGCTGAATTATTTGTTTCTGTAGTTTATTTGACCTCAAGCTCCGAAGGATAGATACTGCTCAGGTAATCGGCGAATTTTGGATTATTGATGGACAACACATCGTCTATGTATCTGTTAGTGAAGTTGAAGTCGGAAGCTAAGTGTCTTTTCCCTTCAGAGACCAACGATTAAATGAATTCATCTTCGAACGAGTAAAGGAATGTCGTCAATTGGGGCACAATTGGTCCCCATTGGAATTCCGCCAATTTGCTGGAAGACCTTTCCTCCAAACACCACAAAAATGTTGTCGATCAGAAAGTTTAACATCTGGATGATATCTGTACTTATTTTCAGAATAGGATTTTTCTTTTGCAAAGTAGGTTTTGTCATAGTTAATAACAATGAATTTGTATTTGCGATTACCATTTTTACTTGTAAAGGCTTTACTTATAATTTTTGCGAGTCTTTCTTTCAATTTAGAATGTGGAATTGTAGTGTAAAGTGTCCAAAAATCAAAGGCTTTGATCGAATGGACTCTACTAAAATGAGTAGATTTCAGATGTTCTAAAAGTTCCTTCGAATTCTTTAAAATCCACATCTGGTTGACATCACTGCGTGAATATACTGTCGAACAATATTTTTGAAGCCTAGATTTGATTTCAGATAAAACTTTGGTGAGTAAGATCGATACAGATTTGGTAGAACATTTTGAGGAAACAGCGATGAAACGTTGTTTGTACGGATTTTTATGCATTTTAGATAGGCAGTATAAGCATGGTAAACCTAAATCTAAATTGCAGGTGTCGAAGCCAAAGGAAGCAAGAGCTGATTTGTGGTTATCTATTATTTCAGAGGCAGAAACGTTTGTTGGGGTGAAAGTGGGATTTCCAGGTGTCGAATTTAAACCTAACTCTTTAACTAGACTGTCGAAATAGAACTTTTTGCAGATAAATGTGTAATTATTTGAGGCTTTGTCCGCTGGTGTGATGTCATAATATCTTGGAGGTAGGTAAGCTCTGTGATAGCATCAAATACTAGAAATAAAACAAGAGGGCGGATTATGAAAATCTTTTTGGCTGGAAGCATCACTGATGATAATATAATTTATCATTCGGAACACTTGTCTGGTACATACTAAATTAATTTGAAATTTTCTTCAAGAAGACATAGAGTTGGAACCCTTTCGCATTATTAGAACGGCACAGTTTTTTTTAACTACTTATGTAAGTTTGCATAATTGTTTCAACTTTCTAAGTCCTTGTCGAATCCCTAATGCTTTTTCTCTAACATAATGCCATGTTTTTTTTTGTTTGTTTTTTTTTTTAATATTTTTCATAAACTAGTTGAGACTTTTTGGAAATTTTACAAAAATTACAGTCAACTTCTTTTAAAATTCGGATCGATATAAGCAACAGTGTACATTACTTTGGGTTTAACACAACCTGCCTTTTATGGTGATATAATAAACAAAATTAGGAGGATCAAAGGTAGATAGCATAATCATCAAAAGCCTTTTATTCCATGGATATGATCCTAATGTCACCAGACGGACACTAGGCTTGGGTCCTGTAGCATCATATCCCAGCCATTGTGCTACGTGCTTTCGGTATATTTGGGACATAATTTTGGTCATGTTACATTGTTTAGATTGAGGATCACTGAAGAGGGTTAAATATCCGAAACAAGCATGTCTGGTCCATGCTGTAAATTTATCTGCTCTAAAATGATGCTAATGAATTTGAAGTCATCAAACATTTGTACCACTTGGTGAGTGTCACTGCTGGTGGACCAAGAGTCCCCGAGGGCACATGTAGCCAAGTTCGATCAATTTCGGTTGGTCGTTTCTTCAAATGCATTTGAAAATTTCTGTATACAACATTTTCTCACATTTCTAAAGCCTGGGTCCTTTAGCATCATATCCCGGCCATTTTGCTACGTCTTTCTGCATATTTAGGACATAATTTTCACAGATTTTGGTCATATTACATTGTTTAGATTGAGGATCACTGACGAGGGTTAAATACCCGAAGTGTGCATGTCTCGTCCATGCTGTACAATTATCTGCTCTTAAATGATATGCTAATGAATTTAAAGACGTTAAACATTCAATTTGGTGCTTTACTAATCAGTCTTGTACCAGCGCATCCTTAAGACTTGAACTCTGACTAATTGTGACGACGAGACTCCATTACTGGCCCTGTCCAAACTTCTTCAGAGAAGACAGGGACCCGATCGCCTTTTGTCTCTGAATGTCAGTCGGACTCCTCGGGTGATAGCATACATGAGCTAGCTACAGCCGGAAGAGCACAGACGAGCACGTACTGCATTACGTACGCCCTCTTTTAATATCCATTTTCATAATTATTCATGTGTTTTGCTTGGGCCCCTGCATTTTGCGATCTGTGTTCATCTAACAGTGAGGAGGTTGTTTTATACCGCAATTCTACGATATTCGAGACCTCTGTGTAAGTGAGAGGGTTGTGCGCATGTAATCCAGGATAACCACATTATTTGCTACGTATGTGGCAAATGGCCGTCCGAAGTCGGCTCCAGTTGCCCATTGGTCTCGTTGGTTTATGTGTAGTCTTTTGTGCTTGTCGTATGTCTCCTTTTCATGTCTTAGTATGCTCGTCTTTGTATTTTCGTATCGGATGTTTTACTGTTGGTGCTATAGGGGGTCTGGTTTGAGATTCCCTCCCTGAACTTTACTTCAAATAAAATGTGCATTTATTTGTAATAATAACATTGACATTTATTAACCTTCTTAAAGAAAATTTCAAATCGATTTTAGTGCACCAGACACATTGTCCAGATAGTAAATCCTCATAAGCGTTGCTTCCAACGAAAATGATATTTAGACACAGCCAAAATTCATTTCAGTGGCACTCAGATTTCTATCACTTAGCAATGATTGCGTGGCTTCAAATTCCCTGTAAGGTTCGATTCAGTAGCATAGCTTAATGACCAAAATAGCATTGGAGGGATAATGTAAGGATGTTAACCTCCTTTCCTTTCGATTATATTTTGGATGAAATAACAAGTTCCCGATAGAGCAAAATATAATATCATGACATATTCAATAACATTCCAAAACAAAGCTTCTGCTAGAAAACAGAGCTGGAAATAAGTACTTATTACATTATTACATTTTACACATTCAATTACGGGGAACACATTTATCTGCCTACAGTAAGAAACAAACGAATTTAGCTGAATAAGAGAAGGTAGTATTACCTCAATTTACTTGATTACATAACCTTCAAAAATAAAAGCTTGTGGTTTTAAATTATCATCTCGACAGGAATGTTTCCTAGAAAAAACGGTCACAGATCAGCTAACCACAGAGTATAATGCCGGTTGCCGTTCAAAAACGGTATGTGCTAATTTTTACTTTGACACACATATTGAAGAACAAAATCAGCAAATATGTTCATTTACATTTAGATGCATATTGGAAAAATACTTCTATGTAATTAAAGCAGGAACTTGTTCAATATTGCAGAAGCATGACAAAGTTATAATGTCTTGCTATGACTTAAACCATATATTGGTGAACGTAATGATCAAACACTTTAATCGAAAAATCATATTCTTAAGCCACAACAGAACAAGGAAAATGAAAACAAAGGAAACGAAAAGGTCAAGGACGAGTATGAACATTTCTCGCTAGCCTACCAAATAAGATTACTCATTAAAAAAGCTGTCGTTTATGTTTCTATAGAACTGTGTTATTGTTTCCGTCTGTCTGTCTTATTTTTCTTTTCTCATAAGACAGGCCTGTTTCGTTTTTTCTTTCATGAATGTGCAATCTTTTGATTAATATTTTTTGAGTCTTATTTTGGGTTTTGGGTTTGAATTACTTCACTTCTTAGTTCTTACACTGGAATTTATGAAAGTAGTAATGTTCTTCGTGTCCTGTTGGTGTGGTGTTATTGCCCGGATGTTTTTTTTTTTGGGGGGGGGGGGGTTAGCGGATATTGGAGGTGATTTTATTTTTGTTTACTTTCATTGTTTGTTTTTGTTTTGCTTATTTGGTTTTTTCTTGTCTAGTGACATTGTATTCCACTGGTTTTATTGTTGAAAATATCCACCCTATCTGTCTTTTGTATCAATACATGTAATTTCAAATGCTATTGGTCATTATTTTTTGTTCTGATTTTAGGTTCTGTGTTCGACACTATGTCTTATTCACTGACTTATATCATTAAAAGATAATTATGCAACTCTACTTTTGTCACCTTTATACATGAATGAAGACTAAAAAGATCCCTCCTTTGTTTTGTAAAAAATAAAAAGTCACTCTACTGTCTTTGGTGACTGAATAAAGGCGATTTTGATTACTTTGTCATGTAAACGTTCGAATAAAAGTTATATCATGAATAGTCATCGCTTAGTCGTAAATTTTGGTAAATACTTTAGTCATTGAACAATTACATTATTAGGAAGAGATATTTTTTATGTGGGACTTAATTCATCGTGAAGACGCCAAGTTTAACATTGAGCCTATGGAAAACGTCACGACGTCACGGGAAAAAAGTCATGGGAAATGACCAATCTAAAACTTCCTTTGTCTATAAAAATTGATTGCCTGTACTGACTATTGCATAACGTATACCAAAACTTAAGACTAATGTAAATCATGATGTATTGAATAGTATCGATTTCATTTAAATTTTTGCATGATTAAATAGTTAAAATCGCCTTTATCCAGTTTCCAAAGTTGATTAAAGTTACATGAATGATCTTATTGTCGTATGTTTCAGATTTGTCAGATAATGGAACAGTTACAAGGAAGAAAACGGTCCGAGGAAATGTCAAAAAGTCAGGGGAAACGAAGAACAGTTGTTTCATGCGCGGAGTGTTGTGCTGACCAAGACTTGTGTAATAAACATCTATGTGGTCTTGTATGAATGTACGCCCATGACCAGAGATCAATATTATTAAATTGATAAAGAAATCTGATTGAACGTCAAACAAAATAAGATATTACAATATAGAAATTATTACAATAATTGGCATATATAAGTCATCACTAATTTTAAAGACTTAAACTTCAATCACAAATACCTAGGTCCTGTAGCAACATATTTCAGCCATCTTGCTACGTCTTTTGGTATATTAAGGACATAATTTTCACAGATTTTTGTCATATTACATTGCTTAGATTGAGGATCATTGACGAGGGTTAAAAACCCGTAACGTGCATGTCTGGTCCATGTTCTAAATTTATCTGCTCTAAAATGATGCTAATGAACCTGAAGACGTTAAACATATGGCACTTTAATCTTCCAGACATAATTCCATTAACAGAGAAAAACTTAAATCACACCAAAAGATTATACTTTACCAGACATGAAACCAGTAAATAAAAATGTCAATCTTTACGTGCCGAAATCATAAAATAGAAGGTGACTGTAACTGACGTTAAGAGTGGCGTTTATCAAAAGACATTCCAAAATATTGAAGAATTATATTTGTTTGCAGAGATGATTTTGGATTCAAAATAGTAAGTTTCACCTCCCTTGACACTGACGTTCTCAGTTTGACAGCTCATCCGGTTCACTAGAGCATGCTACATATTTTGTATGCTTTCGGTTAATGATTTTCTTAAATTTTGTACTGTGTATTTGTTCATTGTCCATATATGTCATAGATTGAAATATTGCATTTCATAAAGGGCATTCCTTAGAATTAAATGAAATCTATTGTTGATCTCAGGATCAATGATACCTCGCCTGGCATATTTTACATATATGCAATGTATAAGAAATTTGAAGGTGCACAATTCAACACGAAATTGAGGAACATGACCCTTTATTTGAATTTGACCTGTATTTCTCAATGTAAAGCTATATTTTAGAAATAAATATATTACTTGTTACAGTTTTCATTTAAATGTCGGGCAAGAATAAAATATTGAATTTTTTCCAAGTTTGAAGGGGCACAACTCTGCATGAAATTGAGCCATATTCAAACCTAACCTGTAATTTTTGGTATAATACATTCTAGAAATGAATTTATTATGTATGACAAATATGGATAATGACCATATCCCTGTTTACAGTACAAAATCGATAATTCAGAAAATCAGAAACTGAAGGCATACAAAATCAGGATAAAACAGGAACCAAAGCAAACAAACAAAAACCTCCACCATATGAAAAGAAGCGAACTCCCGATATGAGAGTGAGACCAGGTGCCCAGGAAGAGTAAGCATCTCCTGCTTGCATGCAACATCCGCCGCTTCAATTCGGTAGAACTGTCACATACGGTTACTTCCATTTCGGAAGACATATTGTACAATCTTTGGCTGGATGGTTCAAATGGTCTATGACAAAATATCATCCACCATTCTGGAGAGTGGGACATCATAGTGTATGACGAGTTCCCCATATCGACCGTAGAACTTCCTCAGTGACGATGTTAGTCGGTCACGAACATATCCCTGACTGAGAAGCTTATCTGAAAGACGCCTAGCTCTCAGAACAAAATCCATATATTTGGTACTTGCTCTGGCATAGCGTATCAACTGAGATATGAACACGCCATAAGCAGGCGATGAAGGGATGTTGCTACTCAGAAAAGGAAAGTTTGTAATGCTGAAATTGAAGTCGTCACGTTTGTCATAGAGTGAGGTGTTCATGTGACCATCAGTGTCGTAGGACAACATTATGTCCAAATAGGATGCTGAATTATTTGTCTCTGTACTTTCTTTGACTTCAAGCTCCGAAGGATAGATACTGCTCAGGTAATCCGCGAATTTTGGATTATTGATGGACAACACATCGTCTATGTATCTGTAAGTGAAGTTGAAGTCAGAAGCTAAGTATCTTTTCCCTTCAGAGACCAAAGATTGAATGACTTCAGCTTCGTACGAGTAAAGGAAAATGTCGGCAAGGAGTGGGGCACAATTGGTCCCCATTGGAATTCCGACAATTTGCTGGAAGACCTTTCCTCCAAACACCACAAAAATGTTGTCGATCAGAAAGTTAAACATCTGAATAATGACTGTTTCAGTGTACTTATATAACAGTTGTCACTGTAATGTCCAGAAACCACAAAATTTTGAATTTGTGTCAGTTTCAAGGGATATAACTCTGCACAAAATTGAGGGGCATGACCGATATTTACACTTGACCTGTATTTCTTGGTGTAATAGCTATATGCAAGGAATGAATTGATTATCTGAAACGGTTTTCCTTTAAACGTCCGGAAACCACAAAATTTGTAATTATTCTAAGTTTCAAGGGGCATAACTGCACATAATTGAGGGACATTACCCATATTCGAACTTGACCTGTATTTCTTGGTGTAATAGTTATATGCAAGAAATGTATTGATTATCTGTTACGGGTTTCCTTTAAATGTCTTGAAACCACCAAATTTTGAATTTTTCTAAGTTTCAAGGGGCATAGCTCTGCACAAAATTGAGGGACATGACCCATATTCGAACTTGGCCTGTATTTCTTGGTGTAAAAGCTATATGCAAGAAATGAATTGATTATCTGTAATAGTTTTCCTTTAAATGTCTTGAAACCATAGGTGGGGCGGACGCACGCACGCATGCACACACGCACGGAAGGACGGACGGACAAGCGCATCACTATATACCCCCACCATTATATGGTGGGGGTATAAAAAGGGAAATTGTCTGCAGTTAGGATTACCCATGATATGTCTAGTTGATAGATCTAGATGCTCGATAAGGCCATTTCTTGTTTTTATTCTGTTTTGAGTCCTTTTGAAATTGAGAAACCTACCAGCCAGCCAGGGAGAAAAACAAACAAACATATAAAACAAAGTTGCAATTTCATAATATGTCAAGTACTTTAAGTAATATGTGAAATCTGACAGAAACTTTGAATATTAACAGATTTTAGACAACAAAAGAATGAATCATTGAAGTATTTTTACATGTCATATAAAGAATTAAACAATTTCTCTATAAATTTTGTACAAAGTACATTAAATTTGCAAAGATTTTATCAATTTAATTTTGTTTTGTTTTTAGCTCACCTGAGCCAACGGCTCAAGTGAGCTATTGTCATAGCGTTGCGTCTGTCGTCCGTCGTCCGTCGTCGTCGTCGTCGTCCGTCGTCCGTCGTCCGTCGTCGTAAACTTTTCACATTTTAAACTTCTTCTCCAGAATGGCTGAAGGGATTTTGATGAAACTTGGTAGGTATGAAGTACTCATGGTCCCCTACAAGTGTTGTTGTTTTTTGTCCGGATCCGTCAACAGGTGGCGCCACCACAGCCAATAGTAGGTCACGGGGGGTACCCTCCTATGACAAACTTCTTCTTCAGAACCGAAGCATGTATCGACAAACCGAAAGCATCAGGACGATCTAGAGAGATGTCTTAAGAAGTGTTGTTATTTTTTGTTCCACTCCGAAGTCAAATTTTTGACGCGTTTTTGACGTCTTTTCGGACTTAGTCAGAAATGCACATTTTTGCACTATTTCTTTAAATAACTCAATAAGTGTATGATTTTACACACTCATTTACTGCATATTTATCATATTTAACTTACTTAATGCTTTGATATGTATTTTAGGCTTAAATTTTATTTTTTTTTTATTTTTTATGAATTTTTTTCTTATGTAAAAAGGAAGGGGGGGTGATTTTCATACATTTTCTGCTTCTTTTCTATAACCACTCTTCGGATTGTCATGACATTTTGTAGATATGAGGTACTCATGCATGGTACCCTACAAGTGAAAGAATTTTGTCAAGATATCCACTTTTAGATTTTTAAGGAATATTTTTTAAGATTGTATAAGGTATAATGTATGTTTTCCATGCCCAATGGACCTATGGGGATTGGCTTCAAACCCCGACGGGATCCCGACAAATTTTTTTTCCCTTTTTAGCTCACCTGAGCCAACGGCTCAAGTGAGCTATTGTCATAGTGTTGCGTCTGTCGTCCGTCATCCGTCGTCGTCGTCGTCGTCCGTCGTCCGTCGTCGTAAACTTTTCACATTTTAAACTTCTTCTCCAGAATGGCTGAAGGGATTTTGATGAAACTTGGTAGGTATGAAGTACTCATGGTCCCCTACAAGTGTTGTTGTTTTTCGTCCGGATCCGTCAACAGGTGGCGCCACCACAGCCAATACTAGGTCACGGGGGTACCCTCCTATGACAAACTTCTTCTTCAGAACCGAAGCATGTATCGACAAACCGAAAGCATCAGGACGATCTAGAGAGATGTCTTAAGAAGTGTTGTTTCTTTTTGTTCCACTTCGAAGTCAAATTTTTGACGCGTTTTTGACGTCTTTTCGGACTTAGTCAGAAATGCACATTTTTGTACTATTTCTTTAAATAACTCAATAAGTGAATGATTTTACACTCATTTACTGCATATTTATCATATTTAACTTACTTAATGCTTTGATATGTATTTTAGGCTTAAATTTTATTTTTTTGATTTTTATGAATTTTTTTCTTATGTAAAAAGGAAGGGGGGGGGTGATTTTCATACATTTTCTGCTTCTTTTCTATAACCACTCTTCAGATTGTCATGGCATTTTCTAGATATGAGGTACTCATGCATGGTACCCTACAAGTGAAAGAATTTTGTCAAGATATCCACTTTTAGATTTTTAAGGAATATTTTTGGCCTAGGACATCTTTGGCACGCATAAAAACGAAAGAAAAAAGGGGGTCATGCATACCTTTTCTGCAAAATTCACTTGTTTAATGACCCCTCTTTCCGAATTGAAAATTTGCTAATTTTTATATATTTTCAAATCGATCTATTGATTACATAAAAGGCAAAATCATGTTCAAAACTCAATTTCTACACACAGCAGGGAATCATACATTGATTTAATTTGCTATTTTTAAATTTTCAATAGTTATGACCAATGAGGTGACACCTTTTATTCAGCCCGGTTCACCAGTCAAAAGGGAAGGGATTCCCTGCTGAAATGATTAACTGTAGTTACACCTTCTAGGTCAGAGACAACCAAATCATTTTCCATAGGCCGTAATGTTAACGAAATGCCTTATAACGTCTATACTAACATTGCTGGCCATGCATGTTATATACCGATTTGTTCATTGATTCAAGCTTTATACGAAACTAAATTAAAAAATATAGCATGACCTGCTCTTTTTCGCACTATTTGCGTCACAAGGTACCCCGCAGAGAATTTTCAAATTTTCCCGCGCCCGTCCCCTTTAGCGGATCGGGAGCTAGGGAAATATCCGGGTATCGACATTTTAATTGCACTTATTTTTTACCTATATATATCATATTCAAACAATATACCAAAAGAAAATAGAATTGATAGCCAATCACATCTTCTGTCACATTTAAAATAACAGGCCCCCTCACCCTACAGGTTTTTCTCCAATCAGAGTCGGCCTTTTAGTGGTCTCTGACCTATAACTGTAACTGTAAACAAAGTCGCTGGACTTTAGATTTGATCCGTTTAATTCCTCCACAACCCTTTAGTACTGCGATACATTTCAGGAGATACAGTGCAAACGGAATAGATTTTTATTTAATGTGCATTATACTTGGAACACTTTCATAATGGTTATCATTCATGTACTTGGAACACTTGCATATACTTGTTTAATGTTTAATTTTGTGCTCTATTGTGAGTGCTGTTGAGATTATCGTCAGGATCTTCTTTAACTCATTTGTGTCACACTTATGCCCTTTGCCGTGTGGAGTTCGTAAAAAAGTTCCCCGCGAGGGGTTTGACAGTAAGTGTTTTGAATATACTTCCCTGACATTGTCGCCATAGCACTTTCTATGTAGACATAACGTCAGACAGTGCATGAATTTTATATATTTTCATTTCCATGCTTCATAAACATCGATGGCGGGTGCGGCTAGCCAACAGGGGATGCTTACTCCTCCCGGGCACCTGGTCCCTCCTCTAGCTTGCTAGGGGTCCGTCGATGTTTAATTTTGTGCTCTATTGTGAGTGCTGTTGAGATTATTGTCAGGATCTTCTTTAACTCATTTGTTATCATGTATAAAGTTTGCTTGAATTTCCTCTGTCTTAGACTCTCTTAGATGAAGTAATTTACGGACCGACTTCTTGAAGAAACGTCGAATGAGTAATCTCTTCCTCTGGATCATGAGGTTTGATACACCGTACACTGCTTTTTGGAAAACAAATTGGCCCAATTTCTGCACAATTCACTTGAATTGATAAATATTGGATTAAAACGATTTTAACTGTACGTTTCATATATTTGAGATGAAATCAATACTATTCAAAAGCATTCTTAGATTTCAGTATACTTTAATATGAATAAAGGCAAAACCGAAAAATCTTTGTTTTTTATGCCCCTGGAATAAAAGATTCGGGAGCATATAGTTTTTGGCCTGTCCGTCTGTCTGTTTGTCTGTCTGTTTTCCGAAAAACTTTAACATTGGGCATAACTTTGAATGGAAGCTGGTGATAGTCTTAGAGGTTTCATAATTCACATGTGTATTCCTTGTGACAATACCTTTCCATTGATACCAAAATTTTGACCTCGTGACCATAACCTTGACCTTTGACGTACTTTTCAAAAACTTAAACATTGCGCATAACTTTTGATTGGTTAGTGATAGGGCTTTCATATTTTACATGTGTATTCCTTGTGACAAGATATTTCCATAGATACCAATATTACGCTGACCCTGACCTCTCACATACTTAACAGAAAATGGAGTTTATACTAACAAAGATGCCGCCGGGGGCATTCTCGTTTCACAAACACAGCCTGTCAGGCTTTATAATTTCTGGCATGCTAGCTATCAATAATGAAAGGTATGGTCGTTCAGTTTTAAATAAACTTAATTTATGAAATCATTTCATTGTTTTATTCTTTTTCTGCTGCGCATTAAAGTGGGATTTTACAATATGATTTTATTTTTGATGTTGCATAATTGAACTATACTAGTTGGGCATATGACTTAAAAAAAGTTATTGTTTTGAAATGTGAATAATTTTTTAAAGGTTGTCTGAAAAAAAAAACTTCTCTGCATCTGGCAAAAATCTTTTTAGAAAGGTTGTGGGCAAAAATCCCGGTACTGGCACTATCAGTATTCAATAGCAGTATGTCAATTAGAGCGTGCATGGGTATCAGGTGAGCGTTGTGCCCCCTGGGGCTCTTGTTTGACTATGGGCTCAAAACCTACCAGCACGAGGACGCAAAACTGAAAATAACAAAGAAATGGCATAATAATTATTTATCCAGAGATATAGACTCTTGTATTTCCCATCATAATGTCTAACTTTTAAAGAAAAACCTGCAGATTGTTCTGATATACCGTAATTCTCAAACTCATTCATCGTGTATACTCCTCCAGTTTTGCTCGTACCCTGTGAGACAGCCTGTTTTAGACACATAAGTTGTCTCATAGGCTCCAATTGACCAATGATAAAAGGGAATCTCATTGTGACATCGTCAGAAAACATGGCGATAGATGGCATGAAACGTTGTTTGAATTCCCTTTTTTCATATGTTTCATTGAAGATCACTTTCTACTAGGTGAAACATGAAACTTTACACTCGTGACGGAAAAGACGAAATTTTTATGTCTAACTCAGTAGATCGTGATGGAACCTGTAATCTCAAGTTTTCTCATTTAATCCATGTGTCATATGGTCCTCTTGTTTTGAAAACGAATATTTCCCCTTATTCAAAACCCGTCAATTTAGTAATACGGAAGATCGCAAATACTTCTAAACAAGACTATACGAATGTTCTCGCGCACTGTTCGATTGTTCTCCATTGTTATGACGTCATCAATTTACTTGGGCAGAAAAGGTGCCAAAGTTTTGAACAATGGTTTAGGTAGGTGACTAAATGAAAAATCAGAGCGGACACGCTGCACGCGCTGCATTTGCGATCTTGCGTATTAGAAGATATATCATAACTAGATGTTTCAAAAAATATTCAAATCCAAGTTTCGTTATTTACATGAAAATATGTCTTCGCATACAGAGCAGCAACAATATCATAATCATTTGAAAACGTTACTGCACATTAACTTTAGTTTCGGAACTTTTGTCTACAAATTCTCGTATCAAAACCTAACATTTTAAGCAAATATAACTGAAATTTATTCATTCAACATCCCTATTTCTAAATTGGATCTTCCTATAATATACTGCATACCAAAACTGTACACGTCACCATAAAAATTTCGATACATTGCTAATTCTAGCAACTGCTCAACTACAATTTTGTCTAGATATCTAAAGCCAGCACTCATGGCGATAAAAGGAACACGTAGCAAAATCTTGTGAAACTGTTCTAAACAGAATGATGTAAACTTCTTTTGGTCTATTACAAATTCAGGGGATGTGACTGACGAAATTGACAGGTTTGAAATTTTCAAGCGGATACGATTACTTCACACGACTTTTCTAATATGTACACCTCGCTTCCTCACGACAAAATTAATAGGTGATTGTCCAAACTCATAACATGGTGTTTTGATCGAGAGGGGAAATCTTTCATTTGTACATCTGAATCAAAGGGTTTCGTTTACGCTGCAAAATACAAATCACGCAAATCATGGACATGTACATAGTGACCTGCGCATTGCCTTCTCCTTCCTTTTGGACATCATTCATGTAAGATTTCGTGAGAATCTCTACAAGCAGGTTGTAGGGATTCCTATGGGTACTACATGTAATTGTGCGCATCTTGTTGCAGGTTTATTTTTATACACGAATGATCATGATGAACAAGAAATTTATCCAAAATCTTCAAAAGCGAAGAAATGTTTCATTCGTACTTCCAGGTACCTGGATGATTCTTACTATTGACAATCCTGTTTTTTGAAAAGTATAAGAATGATATTTATCCATAAGAATTAACTCTTAAAAAGGCAAAGTTACATTCACAGAAACACCTATATATCAAAATTGTTAATGAAGAGATTCAAACAAGCTTGACGGTGATGTTCCTAGGTTACCGCCATACGGTATCTACATTTCGCAGCTTATTCGGTATGCTTATGCATGTACTCAGGTTAGCGTATCACTTGATATACCAATAATCACTTTTAAGGGAATTTCCTCCAATTAAACGAGGTAAATATAGTCTAACTCTACTTTTTATATGATATTATTTTAGCCTATCATATTAGCATCATTAAAATTTAAATTTTAATGGTCATCTTTTCTGGTCAAAAAAGAGGAATATTTAGAGAACACTTAAATACAATTTTCTATTTAAGTGTTCTCTGGATGTACCTAA
Organism: Pinctada imbricata; assembly: GCA_033119305.1. Lineage (NCBI taxonomy): Eukaryota > Metazoa > Mollusca > Bivalvia > Pterioida > Pteriidae > Pinctada > Pinctada imbricata. The sequence goes on along the minus strand of VSWD01000003.1, from coordinate 42,227,774 downwards.
TCTTGACCGGAATAGATTACCATCATGTAAATGATAATAACGCTTGTATGATAGGCCTGAAATAAATTCATGAGGTAGATTTAGACAGTATTTACCATGTTTAATGGCAGTAGTGGGGTGACCAAGAGCCTAAAAAATTAGATTTAATTTCCATTCTTAGTGCAAGACTAAATTGTATACCAAATGAAACTATAGAGTCTTAACTTTCAAAATTGAGATGTCGTCAAAATATTTTGGGGTGCCTTCATTGTTTATTTAGAGGACAAAGGTCATAGGGGTCAAATTACGTTATCGTACTTGATTCCTCTTAAGGATTTTAAAACTGTGTAATTCAAATTAAATAAGCAAACAAAAACTTTCTTTTGGACAAAATTCGCATGAAATCTAAGAATCTTAATTCTTAAAAAAATATTTGATGGCGTTAAGTGTATCAGTGACGTCATAAAATCTATTTTTAGACGCGTCCTATTCCTTTAATGAATTTTCATTAAAATTCCACAATTTTCTTATATAAATGTGCTACTGAAGTACTTAAAACAAAACCATGTATACGCAAAATACATAAATGCACATATCTGGAAGCTTTGCAAATAAAGTTACGGTCTGTTGACCCATTTTGTCCCTTTGTCACTGTATCTGCCATAGACATGTGTTAAACAGTGTCTTTAAAACTATAAGTAGACATAAATATTGATTGCCAAGTGTTTCATATACAATACCTTTCTGAACACCAACTTAATTTTGTTGTCGTAGACGAATACAGGAGGGATTTTACGACTTTTAAAATATTTTAAGAAAGCGGGGGGGGGGGGGTTCGATAGAGCTATTGTATTACTTTTTTCAATTTACTTTTAGAAATATTTCTTTATGGATAATTTCTGGCGATGAGCGCAGCGAGCAGGAAATTTTGAAGAAATGAAGTGTATATTTGTACAATACATTTGGTACAATTCAGTCATTCCTAGTAAAACAATAGTAATCAAAATGTGATGCTATGTGATCCGGCGGCAAAACGAGACTGGAGATTTTTAGAATATAAAGTTATATTTTTTCTAAATTAGAAAAAAAATAAATGAATGAGCAAGAAATTCTTCTTCAAATTTTACGTTGGAAACACTGGTTGGTTGTAGGCATCCTGCAGTCTCTGAACACATGCTCAAAACTCAGTGGACATTGGCGGATCCAGAATGTTTAGGTGGGTTGGGATGGGATTTAGAGGATTTAAAAAGCTAACTCATAATAGTATGTTTTCGTCTTTACATTTTGAATATATATATATGCTGGCGAGCAAAGATAGCCGATGGTTTTCAAGAATTTATTCATTCTATAGGAGATGAAAAAAGAATGATGATGAAAACCAGGGATCTATCTTATATTTTTGCGAGCGAAAGGAGCCGGAAATATTGTAGAGTATTCGTTAATTTGTACAATTGAGTTGTTTCCTGCCATTACTTTGGTGAGTATATCTGTTTCTCCCTTTCCGTCCCTTTACATATCGACATAATTATCTAAAATCTAAGATGTACCACAACTAAATTTTCTTATGTAATTCGGGCATCATATTTTGATTCATATTGGCACATTAAAGCACAAAATAAAAATTCTTGGGGGCACAAAATGTTGACTTTCATGCAAGACTAACATTTTTTTGAAAATCACTGTAAAAAGGTAAAGGTAAAGGTAGGGTTTATAGTCTCGTTCGCCTGAGCCTCACGCGACTTCTACAATCACCTCCCTGGCGAGACCTGTACAATCTAGTGCATTCTCAACTCCCTTCGGAGTATACAAGCAGAGTTGCCGTTTAGACGTTAATGCTTTTCATTCACATTACAAGCTCGTATCATGTGCCAGGTACCCGGTTTACTCCTGGGTGGAGAGAGTGCAACGTAGTGTAAAGTAACTTGCCCAAGGTTACAATTGTTTGCAATGATCGGCGACGGTAAGATTCGAACCCACGACCTAGGGATTTGCAGTCCACTGCGCTAACCACTACGCTACCAGCACTGTACATTCACCGAAGTCCGTTAGCTTTCATTGAAAATAACAATTATTTATTCCGTTATTTTGCAAAAATTTTGCAATAATTTTGCGCTATTTCGCAAAAGTTTTTCGTTATTTTGCAACTGTATTTAATCAGATCGAATGACATTGTGTAATATCACAAACGTGTTGCTTTATTTTGCAAAAGTATTACTTTATATCCAAATAGAATTGCGTTATTTTGCAATGGTATTGTGTTATACTGGGATTATTTATTGCGTATCTCAATTTCATCGCAATAATATTGCATCATATTGCAAAAAGGTTGTGTTATGTCGCAATAATATGGCGTTATAGCGCAATTTTATTGCCTAATAACGCAATTTTACCGCAAGAATAAGATTTTATTGCTATAACATTGCGTTGTTAACCAACAATATTATACAATTATGGATTTTTAACTCATTGTATAAGATGTGATAATGACTTACAATGACAATATTGACTTCATATGTACTGAGTTAAAAGTCCATAACCGTTTTATTCTATAATTTCATATATGATGCACTATAAATAACGACGCCATTTGTAGATTTTAGTGGGGTTATCCGTGGTGTACGATGATTTATCCAGGAGAGTCGATGACGTTATCAGCCAATAAGAGATTCGCTATTTATAGCATAATGAGCTTTAGCGCAATGTTGATGCGCAAGAGCGCAATTTTATTGCCTAATAACGCAATCATATCGCACCAAATTTGTAATATATTGCAATAAAGTTTCAATAACATTGTATTGTATCGCAATAATATTGCGAAATATAGTATAATTTATATTTCGTTATTTCACAATAGTATTGTGTTATATAGAGAATAAGTGTCTTAATTTGTGTTTTGCTACGGGTATGCAACACACAGTAAGTGCATTTATCGTACATGTAATGCGCGTTAGCGCATTTCATGCGATAAATGCACTTGATGTGTGTTGCATACCCGTAACAAAACACAAATTATGACATTTATTCTATATATATGCACCATAGTTGTCTGTTTCATTCTTGTTTCTGAAATTGCTTTTTCTTGGTAAAAGGGTGACGTCAAAATTCATCTCGCCGAGGGTTCAGTTTACAGGTTAGAACAGCCGTCGCGGCATGTTTCTTTAGATCTTATGCATTGTGACGTCACGAGTGTTAATACACGAATTGCAGCACGTTCCTTTCAATAGTAACATCCCAGGGACTTACATTGGCTGTGCATATATATAGCAATAAAAGTGCGTGATATCGCAAAAGTATATTCTAGATTCGCAAAACATTGTGATCTTATGCAATACTTCTGAAAAAAAATCGAAATAATAGTGCGTTATTCTTGCAATATCACGCAATATAATTGTAATAAACATTGCAACACTTGTCGCAACAGCTCCATGGAAACTTGTCAAATTCGGTGTTTGTCTCCATGTATATATATTGATGTAAACGCCAGGCAAGTATTTCCTGTTTGTTGATGATGACAACCATTCATAAAACGCATAACTATAAGGCATATCTATTGCGATTCATTGCAATACCTCCGAGAAATAACGTAAAAGAATTGCGAAATAACGCATAAATTTGGCGAAATATGCGATATTATTGCGATAAAAGGCAAATTGATACATTTTGCGTATAATATGAAATCATCTTCCTTCTTCCTAAAATAGCTTAAGTCTTCAAACACCTCTTCCACCTTTGAAAAAATCATGGATCCGCCTAAAAAGTATTTGTTTATCCTTCAACTGCTTTTAGTATTTTATAGTGCACCTTCAACCTGATTTGAATCAAATCTTATACGACGTACATGTACGTTCACAGACTGACGGCCATGTAAACAAAGCAACGTAACAACAGACGTCAATTCGACCGTGCATAAGTGAATGCATATGGTTCTCCATCTATGTAGATTTTTTGAACACGCTTTGGTTCTTCAAAACAAAGGAGGGGATCTCCAACAACACCAAGTTGCAGCACCCACAGCAAAACCCCAAAACACCCAATGCAAAAACACAAAGCAGACAAGCACAAAGAGACGCGCAAGGGACAAGGAACGTCAACGTCAAACACTCACTTCCTCAATGTAGCAATATATATTTTCATTTCTTTTGTTAATTTGATACTTATCAATGCACTGTATTTACCCAAACAACGGCAAAATAACGTCAAATGACATCGCAAACAGTAAACCATACTCCACTTCACATGAATATATTTTGTTTTATCACGGCGTAGTCATGTAAGGTTCAGAAATTTGGTATTATCAAAGTACATGTTTAAATCAAAGAAAAGCGTTATGGTAAAGAAAGCCAATTTCGCCATTCATGGCTCTGGTCCTTTTCACAGATTTATGCATTGCCATTTTTTCACATAAATCAAACCTTTTGAGACCAAATTGCAACTTTACCTAGGAGTTAGAATGAAAAATTTATAGTATTCGAAAGAGCATTCCAACTTCTTTCTTTTTTTTTTTGAAATCGCATGTTTCAATTTTTTTTTTATTTTACGATGAATACAAATTATATATTCATTGCTTCATATTTTCTGTGATATTTCCTTAAAAATCATGTTTTTCACCCCAAAAAGGCCTTTTATGCAACAAAATAAACCCTCATTTTTGCAATGGAAATTTCTTTGAAGCATGTATTTATCTGGAAAGACGATTTATGCTAAACACACGATAGGTTTCGGAGGATCAAGTGGTATGCACAAATCGACATCATGCATGAAGATGTATTAACAACGAAAGAACGCATGACGAGCATACACTACTTATCTCTATTAATCGCTATTGCACGTGAATTGAAAGGACCAATTAGCGTTTTGTCATAATTGGAAGAAATATCTATTGGTATATTGATAAAAACGTTCTAAAGTACCATCGAAACAGATAAATATATAAAGAATATATTAAAAGTCATCAAGAACATAAAGTATTCAAAATCAAAATTCAGAAGTAAAGAGCTGTCAAAAGATGCCTTTTAGAATTATTGTAGTATTGATAAAAAATTGTCTTCGAATGTGAATGAAAGTGATTTTAAACGACTTCTAAATTAGGGATCCGTAGGATGTTTCGATTCTGCGGGTGAAATTGTCACATTTCAGCAAATTTGAAAAAAGAGTTACATTAGAGTTCAAAATATGAGAATTTTCCACCATTTTTATTACGTCATTTCAACGTCAAATTTAACATAGTAGGCACCCGTAAAAGTTTTGACGACATGTCAAATCGTAAACCTTAGACCATAACCTTTCATTTGATGCCAAATATAGCCTTGCACTAGGAGTGGACATTAAACTCCTAAAATAGAGCACTTTTGTAGGCTTGGTCACCGTACTACAGGGGATTCCCATGGAAGAGGGTTTTTTTTGCATATCACGTGATTCGCTACAGCGGTACTGATGGATTTTCATAGTACAAAATTAACAAATTACAGAGACACTTTTAGGTCAATGTTTTCGCATTTACAATTTGGTAAGACTTTCTGGAAATTTTAACAAAAAATATCGTAAACTTCTTTTGAAATTCGGATCCATACAAGCAACAGAGTATATCACTTTGGGTATTTTACAACCTGCTTTCCATGGTGACATTATCAACAAAATAAGAAGGATCAAAGGTAGACAAAATAACCATAGAAATTGCCATTAGAATCACCAAACGCCTTTTATACCGTGGATATGATCCTTATATCACAAGACGGACACTTCGCTTGATACTGGCCCAATCTTCAGGCTTGTACCAGCGCATTCTTAAGAATTGCACTCTAACTGACTGTGACGACAGGACTCCATGACGCGTCATGTCCAAACCTCTTAAGCGACGAAAGGATCCTCTTCTAATATCAGCCAATTTCCTCGGGTGATCGCATGCATGAGCTCGCTACAGCCGGCAGGGTACGGACTGTATTTCGTATGCCTTCTGCTTTTATTATATATATTCATTTACATATATTCATTTACATATCCATCTAGTATGTGTTTCTTGGGCCCCTGTGTCATGCTCTCTGTTTGTAAGTTTATTTTACAGTGAGGAGATTGTTTTACACAACAATTGTACATTCTTCGAGACCTCAGTATAATCGGAAAAGTGGGAGGGTTTTCGCACGTAATCCGGATAACCACAGCGTCTGCTTCTTGCATGGTAGATGGCCGTCCTAGTCAGCAACGGTTGTCCATTGGTCCCGTTGGTTTATTGTTTCTATGGTGTTGGTTGGTGTTCCTTGTCATTTTTATGTCTCTTTTTATAGGTGTCTGTTCTGTGTTTTTGCATTGGGTGTTTTGTGGTTTTGCTGTGGGTGCTGCAACCTAGTGGTGTTGGAGATCCCCTTCCTTCTTTCTTAATGGAAGCCAGGTATCTAGTTACATCTGGACGAACATACCTTTTGGACGTTCACCATAATGTTTGAAAACGCTAAGATCGCACTAAAATATTTGTTCGCTCTAGTTCACTTGTAGCAAAGTTCGAAAAACTTCGGTTCATCGTTTCTTCAACGCACTCGAAAATATCCCTTATCAAACTTCTTGAAATTTCTTAATCTTTGGTCCTGTTGCATCAAAACCCATCCACCCTGCTTCGTCTAAATGTATACGTTTAATACTTGTAACGTAATTAGTTATCTCTTGTCTATACCTTTGCCCAACAACTGCTTTTATTGTGTTACTTCAGTTTCTTTACTTGTTAAGGGGAGGAGGGATGTAAGGGGTCCAAATGAAAACAAAGGACAGGTGATTAAATTCCAATTTAATTATTTTATTGCAAAGTATCAATTTCTTGTTGTATTAGTGATTTTATGTATGTAACAAACATTCAGATGCTGATCTCCTTTGCTGAATTCATTTGCCATGTCGTCCACTTCGTAAACTGAAAAAAATGAAATATTGCAAATATGATAAATAGATACAAAAGATTAAAGCTTTTTGATAGGGAAAGAAAATAATAAAGAATAATGTTAAACAAGTGCACCATATCATTCCCTTGTACAAACCGAATGAGTTAAAGAAGATCCTGACGATAATCTCAACAGCACTCACAATAGAGCGCAAAATTAAACATCGACGGACCCCTAGCAAGCTAGAGGTGGGACCAGGTGCCCGGGAGGAGTAAGCATCCCCTGTTGGCTAGCCGCACCCGCCGTCGATGTTTATGAAGCATGGAAATGAAAATATAAAAACTTCATGCACTGTCTGACGTTATGTCTATATAGAAAGTGCTATGGCGACAATGTCAGGGAAGTATATTCAAAACACTTACTGTCAAACCCCTCGCGGGGAACTTTTTTACGAGCTCCACACGGCAAAGGGCATAAGTGTGACACAAATGAGTTAAAGAAGATCCTGACGATAATCTCAACAGCACTCACAATAGAGCGCAAAATTAAACATCGACGGACCCCTAGCAAGCTAGAGGTGGGACCAGGTGCCCGGGAGGAGTAAGCATCCCCTGTTGGCTAGCCGCACCCGCCGTCGATGTTTATGAAGCATGGAAATGAAAATATAAAAACTTCATGCACTGTCTGACGTTATGTCTATATAGAAAGTGCTATGGCGACAATGTCAGGGAAGTATATTCAAAACACTTACTGTCAAACCCCTCGCGGGGAACTTTTTTACGAGCTCCACACGGCAAAGGGCATAAGTGTGACACAAATGAGTTAAAGAAGATCCTGACGATAATCTCAACAGCACTCACAATAGAGCGCAAAATTAAACATCGACGGACCCCTAGCAAGCTAGAGGTGGGACCAGGTGCCCGGGAGGAGTAAGCATCCCCTGTTGGCTAGCCGCACCCGCCGTCGATGTTTATGAAGCATGGAAATGAAAATATAAAAACTTCATGCACTGTCTGACGTTATGTCTATATAGAAAGTGCTATGGCGACAATGTCAGGGAAGTATATTCAAAACACTTACTGTCAAACCCCTCGCGGGGAACTTTTTTACGAGCTCCACACGGCAAAGGGCATAAGTGTGACACAAATGAGTTAAAGAAGATCCTGACGATAATCTCAACAGCACTCACAATAGAGCGCAAAATTAAACATCGAACTCATGTTGGGGGTCATTGATGGACACATTCAGTCCTTAGTTTTCTTTCATAAGATTGTTGTCACTCATAAAGTTTCGTGGCCACAGCTGGTCAGTATTCATTATAGGCAAAAGAGATGAGATTTTCTATTTCTATTGAACTAACCTTCGTCCGACGACGATGATAAGGCCTATAACGATGATAAATGACATGGCGACCATAGCCACAGCGGCAATCAACCCTAGAAATATAGAGCAAGCTAATATTAAGTGTGAAGTAATTTCTAAATCATTGAAAGATAGGGACGAGCTACCCAACAAGATAACGTTGAAGTAATCACAGCGTAAATGTAAACGTTGACATTTTTGCGTGCGGGTAATTTTCACGTTTTTCGCGAATCGAAGATTTTCGTGAAAATTCCCCATGCCATAATATCCCCACTGCATTCTTACAATAAAAAAGACATTTTCATCGCAAATATTTCGCCCACGCGAAAAGTTTTGACGTTAATCGCGGAATTTTTCCCAAGCGAAAATATCCATGTTTACAATACGAGGAAAAATGATGAAAAAAATAACTGATGAGAACAATAACATCGCATCACTTGAATCATGAGGAAGAATAGTATATACATTTGTATAAGAATGATATCCACACAGTCAAAGTCTCAGCGCGTGCTTCGTTATAAGTTACCACAATTAGGTGGATTAACTTGGCGACGAACAATTTAAAATGGCCAAAACTTAACATCGAGCAAATTTTAAATTGTTTTAATTAATCAAACTTTTATTATTGCTCATATTTGTTGGTAGGAAAATCTTCAGATTTTAAAAAGTTAATTTACCCGGTCCAATTCCATCGGAGGTTAGTGTGAATGTGTCACTTAGAGGTGCAGTTACTCCGCCGACAGATGTCGTTGTCGAAGCAGTTGTGGATTGTGTTGAAGAAGTAGATGTTTTGGCACTGGATGAAGACACTGCAGAAGATAAAGTTGATACACTGACATGAGCAGTAGAGCTAGACGGAGGCGACGTGGGCGACGATTTGGTAGTCGATGTAGTACCTGTTAAGGTAAAATATGTACGATAATCATCTTATGTCTTTGGTACATCTTATGGTTTGAGTCTGAATGTCTACGCCTCGATATCATGAATACATTAATAACAATCAAATGTAGATGCTTATTCGCGGACGGTTTGAATGATAAAGAATTCTGAAATGAACAAAAAGCCCAAATTTAGTAGAAACATGTTTATGGTCAATTTTATTAATTTTTTGCCACAATGGTGTCCATATCCACCAAGGTGGAGGACTGGAAAAATCAGTACTCTTGCAAATATCATGGAAGCGATCCCTGAGCCTACTTAAATTCCTTTATATTCAGATATAAGTAAGCATGATAAGAGACTATATTACACCTGTTAAAAAGTAACATTTTTTTCTTTCATCAATGAATCGTATATACGGCCGGTACTTTCAAAAGCTAGTGCATAATTAGCGGTAAAACGAACTGTGTTTTGTGGTTCCGACAGGTATATGTTAGATATACTGTTGGAAACGCAGTTGTACCGTTGGGGCTTGTCCCCGACAGTATAACGTATGTTTCCAACAGTATATCCAACATATACATGTCGATACCATGAAACACAGTACGTTTATCCCTATTCTAATTCATGTGACATATTTTAACTCTTTTACCCCTTAGAGGGCCTCACGTATCGCTTTAGAGGTGACGTTGCTACGGAGGACTAACAACGACCAACAGAAATTATCGCGCTGCAAAATATGAAATACAACTGCTTCGTATTTATTACTATGGTGAAAAATCAAAGTGTTATCAATAATAAACTTACTTATTCTTTTGTTTACATGTGGAGAACACCATTTACGAGCTAATACCTTGTAGTTTCACGTCATAGTATGAAGTCACAGGAGCGAAGAACAAAGGGAAGCATGACGTCATGCGCTAAAACTTGTAACGTGCAAATTTACGTAGGAATACATTTTAAAGTTTGTCAAGTGAGTCGGTTTGCGGCATGTATATCGTCGTTATACATGCTTGTAGAAATCCTGTGAACCAATTAGAGTGCATGAAACAAATAGAATGAATTAGAATTATCATTGTTTCATAGCATTCTTCATATTTTATCCTCCTCGAAAAGATAAATTAAGATAATGACCCTACAACTTAAGACACAACTCAAGTCGGATATGCAAACTAGTATGGTACAAGGAAAACAATGCACTAGAACATCTCGTGTCCTCAGTGTTGAAAACCCGAACCATCCAAAAACACCAGATTAGACACATTAACACCAACCGGTTTTGACCTTTTTGGATAACTAAATCGATGAGCGATTTTTTTTTAAGATGGACATTGTTTCTCTTCTTGGACACCTGATCTCAAATTTAGCGGTTTTGCTTCTTTGCAGAGTATTTAAATTATTTCTTTTTGGATGGTATTGTTCGTGATTTTGTATTGATAATGATTATGATTTTGGAGTTAGGTCTCCGATTCCTGTTTAACTTATACATTAATGTAAAAAATTCTCGTGAATTTTTCTGTCACAAAATATCGGTTTTCGTGATTATTATGATTCTTCGTACATACAAATTCCTGTCATTTTTACTTTAATGTATGAAGCTCCAATGTATACATACTAATATTACAGGTTTGCCCAGTCCATCCAGCTGCACACTCCCCGTTCGGACACTGCCCAGTTTCATAATCACATGTAAAAGTTCTACAATTACATGTTTGATTACAGTTCGGACCATATCTCCCATAAACCCTGCATCCTGCAACGAAGAAAATATTGTATGATATCTAGACGTTGCTCAAATTGTGAAACATTTTTTACATCCATTTATAATAATCAATTAATCTATTCAAATATCCATTCTTTTATTTATTCATTTATTTTTTATTTATTTATTTATTTATTAGAATTATTGTAACATAATTTGCAGCGTGTGCAAAATGCTTTTCAAGCTAAGACATTCCTCAACAGCAACTAAGCTTAGAGGTTTTTATTTAATTTGATGGCTTTTCACTGAACTTTTAAATGTTAAACGTCTTTAAATTCAATAGTTCTTTTCAACGAATTTTTAAAATCTGTTCATAAACAAGTTTGCTGTATTTTCAATCGTTCAAATTTGAATATTATTTACCAAACTAAAGTATCCACCTTTGTTGCAGTCATATAATCTCACTTCGGGAAATTGGGAATTAGAAAAGTTTTTTTTTACAATTCATGCCAGTTTAAAATGTGTGTAGGTAAGAGCTAGTTTGAAGGAAGACTTCTAGTTTAGCTAGCTTAAACATTACACAGTAAAGGAAATGATGTTGAAATAAATCATTTTATAATTCGTTAGTTAATTGCTTACCCGGTACAGAAAGTTCACAAAAAGAAACGGAAGCTACCGGTTCGTCTGGTCGCCACTGAGCCGGAAGTCCGGATCCTCTATGAATTGTAATAAATAAGTACTGTCCGGTCCCAACACAGGAGAAGTTTCCGGATTCCGGAGGAAGTCCAGAAAAGTCAGCATACTGGAAACACGACTGACCAGCTCCAGTAGAAGTGTTGGAAAGAGATATATTTATCGGGGTCATTCGATGGATATCTATGAAAGAAAGGAACATCTCATTTAAATAATCGGGAATGAAGAATGACATAGATGTCATACATCATTATCCGTGAAAAGGTCTTACTTGCCATAAGAAATAACTGTATATATTTATTTGGAATTTAAATTTTCATTTCACATTAAGTTTTCATTTCACTGTAAAAATCAATCTGTGCGGCGCCGCACACATGGGAATTGCTATAGATTTAACTGTCACCTGGTTAGTCTGCAAATATGTTATAATTTAAACATATTTCAACAAATGGAATACTAGTATCTAAGTTGATTGTTGTATTATTTTATTTTTCGCTGTGTTTCTATTTTCTAATGGCAGACTCCAAAAGAAATTATCATGTTTGGCAGACATTGGGATCAATAGAATTACATTTATCAATTGTAGTGTACATCTATTTCATTTTTTGGCTATTCATTCCGTATCCAATAATCGAAACTTTGGGCAACACTGAGGGAGAAATTTGGATAGGATTTGGAATTTTCTTTTTCTCCTAACTACTTGAATGTTTAAAGTCTTCAAATTCATTAATACTATACTTGCATAAGATATGTAACATCATTCGTGTGATATATGAAAAAAAATAATACGGTGCATTCCACAATGCCTCAAACACTGGCACTGGAGAAAGTCCAGTAGATAAGTTGTCCTTCGTATTTCTGTACAGCTGTGTCATTGTGTCCGTTTGTCTGTTCAATTTTTCTTTTTGTCCTGCATTTTTGTATGTCGTATGATTGTAGTTTTTGTTATCTGGTTGCGACTTACTAGTATGTGTTTGACTTTCATTTACTGATTCATACTTAATATTTTTCTCTGACATTGTCGCCATAGCACTTTCTATATAGACATAACCTCATACAATGCATGTATTTTATATATTGTTTTCATTTTCGTGTGTGAACATCGATGGCGGGTGCGGCTAGCCAACAGGGGATGCTTTCTCCTCCCGCGGGCACCTGGTCCCACCTCTAGCTTGTTATGGGTTCGCCGATGCTCAAGTTGATGCTCTATTGTGAGTGCTTTTTAGTGAATGTATATCGTCAGGATCGTCTTTAACTCATTAAAGGTGCAGAAATAGGGAAGGGACATATTAAAACAGAGACAGATTGACAGAGCAAACTCGTAAGCCCCTGATTCTTGTATCATTCATATTGACGGGTATATATGGTCATCTTTATGAATAGGTACATACGTAATCGTCTGAAAGAATATCTCAGCTCTTTTATGCTGTAAACTTCACTCATGTTAAACCGGAGGTAAGCAGTGTTGCTTGTGGTTTGAGTAACGAGACACGTGCCGCTGTTTTCATCTGTGACGTCATTCAAAGTTCCGGAGTAAATAGACGGGAAGAAGTCGTATGAAATCTGTCCTTGAAGCAAGTTATCTGAAACCAAAATATTTACAAACTGAAATACTTTGTTGAGGAAAAACAGATATACCCTAATTTCTCGTTTGTTCGACCTACGTTTCGTGCAATGTATTTGTTCACTTTTATAATCATTTTTATATGATCCAATTAATTCTTGATATGTATGTAATACATGGCTAAGTCTTTTTTCAGTATATGTCACACAATGTGATCAACAAAGTCACTTAATAAAATCTCGAAGAATCTATTTATCTTTTATTCTAATTCTTATGATCTTAGAGATATTTGAAACCAAACAACAACGAAAAATTGTAAAAATCACTTTTTATAAGATAAAATCATTGTCTTTTCATTATCAAAATAACAAAAAAAAATCAGTAGAACGTTTAGATATTTGGAAAGAAAATAATTGACAATTATTACATTTTATTGAATTCAACTTACCGTATCCATGGCATCTGGCGAAGAAAAATAAAAACGACGCGAAAATAAATTGTAAATGTCCCATCACATTCTTCATGAATAATTTAATCGATTAATGACTCGTGTATGTGCTGTTAGTCTGATTAATAAGTATAATTTACAAGTATCCGGGTACGGTTTGCATAAGTCCTATTACTAGATCTCATCATGTTCGTTTCACCGTGTACATGTACAGGATTGTATATACAGTGCGAAGACGTCATGTTGCATAAGTTTAATGCTTATATCCTGTTAATACATGTACATTTCTATATGCATGTCATGTACATGTATATCCTACTACATTGCGATTGTACTCAGAATGTTCTAATTACCTTTAAAGCATCGATTTATCATTGAAAAGTATTTGTGCTGGGGGAAATTTACACGAAATGACCGTGGCAAAGGTTCGCGTGGGGTAAATTTTCGCAAAATCGGGAGTATTTCCTTTAGTCTTTTATACTGGGTGTAATTTACTCGCGGGAGCTATTTTCGCGATCATAATGCAATCGCGAAATGCGCGAAAATTACCTCCTAGCGAAGATTTTAACGTTTATACAATATATATAGTAAATACAATCGTGACCTAATTTTTTTCATATTTTTCCCATCTTTGGTAAAGGATTTCTGAAATATTGTGCCTAAACGTAGATCTCAATATTTTTTTTTTAAAACATCAATCATAATATCATATTTCAATTTAAAACATTGATGTGACGTCATGCCTTTGTTCGAACATCCGAAATTTACCTTTGACTGTCCAATTTCAAATCTAGGTCGCGTTTATTAGAAAAAATATCCGCGACCTAGATTTCCGAATGGATAAAATCAATCAGAGGGTTACTTTTATCTAGAATTAACCGATTAAAATCAACTGTGAACACCAGATTCGTGTCTAATATTAAAGACCCTGATGTTATCACAGAGCTCACCTACCTCCAAGAACATTATGTCATCACACCAGCGGACAAAGCCTCAAATAATTTCACATTTACTTGCAAAAAGTACTATTTCGACAGTCTAGTTAAAGAGTTGGGTTTAAATTCGACACCTGGAAATCCCACTTACACCCCAACAAACCTTTCTGCCTCTGAAATAATAGATAACCACAAATCAGCTCTTACTTCCTTTGGCTTCGACACTACCAATTTAGATTTAGATTTACCATACTTGTACTGCATACCTAAAATGCATAAGAATCCGTACAAACAACGTTTCATCGCTGGTTCCTCAAAATGTTCTACCAAATCTGTATCGATCTTACTCACCAAAGTTTTATCTGAAATCAAATCTGGGCTTCAAAAATATTGTTCGACAGTGTATTCTCGCAGTGGTATCAACCAGATGTGGATTTTAAAGAATTCGAAGGAACTTTTAGAACATCTGAAATCCACTCATTTTAGTAGAGTCCATTCGATCAAAGCATTTGATTTTTCGACACTTTACACTACAATTCCACATTCTAAATTGAAAGAAAGACTCGCAAAAATTATAAGTAATGCGTTTACAAGTAAGAACGGTAATCGCAAATACAAATTTATTGTTGTTAACTATGACAAAACCTACTTTGTAAAAGAAAAGTCCGATTCTGAAAATAAGTACACTGAAACAGACATTATTCAGATGTTAAACTTTCTGATCGACAACATTTTTGTGGTGTTTGGAGGAAAGGTCTTCCAGCAAATTGTCGGAATTCCAATGGGGACCAATTGTGCCCCACTCCTTGCCGACATTTTCCTTTACTCGTACGAAGCTGAATTCATTCAATCCTTGGTATCTGAAGGGAAAAGATACTTAGCTTCTGACTTTAACTTCACTTACAGATACATAGACGATGTGTTGTCCATCAATAATCCAAAATTCGCGGATTACCTGAGCAGTATCTATCCTTCGGAGCTTGAAGTCAAAGAAACCACAGAGACAAATAATTCAGCATCCTATTTGGACATAATGTTGTCCTACGACACTGATGGTCACATGAACACCTCACTCTATGACAAACGTGACGACTTCAATTTCAGCATTACAAACTTTCCTTTTCTGAGTAGCAACATCCCTTCATCGCCTGCTTATGGCGTGTTCATATCTCAGTTGATACGCTATGCCAGAGCAAGTACCAAATATACGGATTTTGTTCTGAGAGCTAGGCGTCTTTCAGATAAGCTTCGCAGTCAGGGATATGTTTGTGACCGACTAACATCGTCACTGAGGAAGTTCTACGGTCGATATGGGGAACTCGTCATACACTATGATGTTCAACTCTCAAGAATGGTGGATGATATTCTGTCATAGACCATTTGAACCATCCAACCAAAGATTGTACTCTATATCTTCCAAAATGGAAGTAACCGGATGTGACAGTTCTACCGAAATGAAGCGACGGGTGTTGCATGCAAGCAGGAGATGCTTACTCTTCCTGGGCACCTGGTCTCACTCCCATATCGGGAGTTCGCTTCTTTTCATATGGTGGAGGTTTTTGTTTGTTTGCTTTGGTTCCTGTTTTGTCCTGATTTTGTATGCCTTCGGTTTCTGATTTTTGAATTATCGATTTTGTGCTGTATACAGGGATATGGTCATTATCCATATTTGTCATTGGACAGTCATAGGTAAATGTACTTTGACATCTACAGGACAACCGTTACAATCCTTATTTAGAAATCACGTGACAAGAATTCCATGTATCGTGGTACTGACTTTTCCAATTTTTGCTATTTTTTCCGGAGTTGACAAAATCCAGCACAATATGATATATCTAAAGAATCGGCCGTTGTGTCGGAAATGATAATGTAAGAGGCACTAAAGTTCAGTCCTTTTTTCTATCTTCTTAATTTTACTTTGAATTAAGATTTTTGCTCGACTTCCTCTAGACCGAAAAGCCTTACCTAAATCCAGCCTTCGACGATTATTTTGACCCAGTCCCCCAGCCCCCCCCCCCCCCCCTCCCGTGCAAATAACCGTCAAAGGCTGGGTTTAGGTAAGGTTTTTCGAACTAGACTCCTTCAAAATATCTTCTTGAATTGTTTCTTTCATTTAACCTTGCATATAATAAGTTGAACGTCCCCACTGATTTCTTTTCGGTATTTCGGCACTATATTATTTCTTGCTTGTCCAGAAAACGACACTTTTAGAGACACGCCCTTTTATTCTATATCTCCAAAAAAGCTTTAACTAAATCGTCATCACGCAAAGTATTCTCGTTGATTCTTTCCCAAAAAGTACATCCAATTTCGTCTTGGTATTCGGAATCTGCGTCATAATTTGTCACAACTTTGTTTAATTGAAACTTTCATCTCCGTTATCTTCTTTTATGAACGACTCCCTACTGCTAGTAGGGAGAATGTGATTACATTTCGTTACAGTAAAGGCAATTAACATTGTAAGAACAAAGTCAAAGGTCATGCCACTTTGAAAAGTGATCAATATTTTAAGTACAATATACGCCTCCAACAATTCATTCTTAAAGATATTGGACGGTTTTCGGCACTGCGGGCTTCAAACTGTCAAATATCCTTAAGAATGAATTGTTTTCGGCGTATATCCAATACGTATACGCACTTGAATAAACACTGATCAGGGGCATTAAAAACAACAGTTACTTAACGAAAATTGCAAATAATATCCTATCGAAATCATGTATAGTTTCAATATAGAATATATGAAATGAACATAATAATATACAGTTATAAAGTCAGTCTAGATATATCAGGGTGATTGATATTCTTAAAAGATGCTATTCAATTTGAAGACGTGTACATTTATACCACTTGGTGAGTGTCACTGCTGGAGGACCAGGAGTCCCCAAGGGCACATGTAGCCAAGTTAGATCAACTTCTGTTGATCGTTTTTTCAATGCGTTCGAAATTCTCTGTTATCAAAATTCCATGAAATTTCTAAAACGTGAATCCTGTAGCATTATATCCCACCCATCCAAGTGTTACCTCTTTTGGTACATTTTTGGACATAATAACTTTCAGACTCTTTGGTCATATAACATTGTTTGGATTGAGGATCACTGACGAGGGTTAAGTACCCTAAACGTGAATGTCTGGTCCATACTGCAAATTTATCAGTTCTTAAAAGATGCTCATGAATTTGAAGACGTTTAACATTCATAGTATAGCATTGTTCTCTTATCGGATTCTTATTTTATACCAGTAGCTAATACAATTAATATGATGAGCGATATGAAGTACATGGAAGAAAGGAGGGAATCTCCAACAAAACTCGGCTTCAAAACCCATAGCACCGCAACGCCAATATACGAAATGTAAAGGATAGAATAGCACAACATAAGACTCAACTATTAAGGGAGAAACGACGTCATGCAATACGGCATCAAAATACTTAACACAAAAGACTACACACACACTTTACAAAACAGATACACATAATTAAAGAAAATATAGAGGACGCTACTTAGATAAGTGCGGCTTGTCTGAATATCACTTTGGCATGACGTATCTCCGATGAGGATTTACTAACCGAAACAGGTATGTTTTGCGTGGAGGGAATTTTTGCGAAGTCCATTGATTCGTGGAATACGCAAAAATTACGTACCCAAACCAAAAATTACGTACCCAAACGCAAAAATTACGTACCCAAACGCAAACATTTCAACGTTTACAGTAATTATATGCTAGTGAATCTCACAGCAAATTTGAAGCCATGCATTCTTTGCAAAAATGAAACACAAAGTTAAACATATACACTCGAGGGTGCTACTAAAATTAATTAGCTTTGTCTGAAAGTCTCTTTTACCTTGAAGTACAATTGATGAGGCTTTATCATCCTAAACACATGTTTGGTGCATTAAAAGTGGTTTGATATGTTGTCTAATAATGTAACGATTTGAAACACTTCACATTAACGAGACCAATGGGCAGTCTGTGCCGATTTAGAAAGACCATCTGCCAAATTACTAGCAAAGGGCGTGGTTATATGGATTGCAAGTGTACCTCGGTCTCCTTTTTTGAATTATGATTGAAGAAAGGATGGGATCTCAAACAAGACCCGGTTAAGCGCCAACAGCAACACATCAAAGTGTATCATTTAACGAGGCTGTGTCTAATTAGAAAATGATGAACTTCTACCCAAGGTATTTCGACTAAATTCGGATCATATAATTGCAGCTTTATAAAATTCATTTTATGGGAAAGAAAATAGAAGTTGACCGTTCAGTATTATGTAGGGGTCATCTCAAATATAATGGCATCTTACAATGAGACCTTATGGGGTTTTACTGCAAAATAATGATTTTTCTCAAATTTTTCATATTTCTGCGCAAGCTCTTTTAATTAATTTCATGTTATTTATTTGTTGTACATCAAATATCATTTTAAGAAAAAGAAATTGAAATTTCACTGTCATCAATTTTTTCTAATTGTACTCGGCCTCGTTAATTCTGAATTAATCTTGTCATTTTGGCTTGCTTATTTCCTTTGTAAGTAGGTCCTCGTATTGTAGGTGTTTTCTTTTAATTTCGTTGTCTGATATTATTTAGAATTAACAAAATATTTCAAGTCACAAAACACATTCACGAAGCCTGTTAGCAAATGCAGATAAACAAAGGTCACTGAAAAAGCTTTATGTACAACAAATTTCTTTATTCAAAAAAAACAAATATACAAATGAGCATAAATAACTGAAACGATTATGAAACTTCAGACACTCAGTATGTTAAGTAGGCTCCCTGCATAACGGTCTCTGCATTTCCATCATGTACTAAAATCATCTCATTGAAGAAGTTATGAGAGCAGTTTCTCTCGTCTTCATAGTCAATTAACAGTATGCTCCTTAGCCTACGCATGATCGTCTTGGACAAGTTGCATTGTGACCTTTTCTTTTGCCTTTTGGTCTTTGCACATGCTTTAAAAACATATAAAAGTAATTTTAATTAGACATTATCTTATAATAAAGTCCAATTCCATCAAACATTACACATCTTAAAACAGTTCAGTGAAAAACAACAAAATAAATTCGAAGATTGGACATATCACTTTGCAGATTTGCTTGTTGTACTTTCCGGCTACGTATTGAATGTTTAAGCTGTACTAATAACTTCTAGTAGCCAAGTTCGATCAATTGCGGTTGGTCTTTTCTTCAAATTTCGAAAACCCATCCTGTTTCCTCTTTCGGTACATTTTTGACATAATAAGTTTCACACTCTTTAGCCATATTACATTGTTTGGATTGAGGATCATTGACGAGGGTTAAGTACCCGAAACGTGCATGTCTGGTCCATGCTGCAAATATCAGTTCTTTTCAAAATGATGCTATTGAATTTGAAGACGTTTAACATTCATAGTAATGCATTGTTCTCTTATCGGGTTTTTTATTTTATACCAGTAGCTAATACAATTAATATGATGAGAGATATGAAGTACATGGAAGAAAGTAGGGGATCTCCAACAAGACTCGGCTTCAAAACCCGCAGCATAGCACCGAGACGCCCATATACGAAATGTAAAGGGTAGAATAGCACAACATAAGACACAACAATTAAGGGATAAAGGACGCCATGGAATACGGCATCAAAATACTCAACACAAAAGACTACACAAACTTTACAAAACAGATACACAAAATCAAAGAATAAATAGAGGACGCTACTTAGATAAGTGCGGCTTGTCTGAATATCCCTTTGGCATGACGTATCTCTGATGAGGATTTACTAACCGAAACATGTAATAAACTATGTTTTTACGTTTTGGGAAGTTTTGCGAAGTCTATTGATTCGTGAAATGCGCGAAAATGTTCCCAGCGCAATACAGTTTACAGTAATTAAAATGCTAGTGAATCGACCTTACAGCAAAGGGGTAGGTTCACTAACTGCCAAAATCGGCCCTAAATTTTGGCGAAAAATAATTTTACGAAAATTATGATTCAGTATCTCTTATATTTATCTGAAATACCTACCGATATAGAAAGTTAAAATTTTTCATTCTCAAAACGTCACGTGTGTTAGTTACGACGTCACATTTTGACATCATTTGCTCTTCAGGACGGAAAATGAAGGAAAATCGCCATATTTTTGCATAAATCTTTTAAATTAGTATAGGCGCCAACCCTCACCCAACATAAATTTTACGTTGATCGAAAGATAGATTGCAAATATAACTTTTTATAAAAAAATTATTTTGGGTGAGGGCTGGCGCCCTACTTATTTTCATAAATTTTGACCAGAATTATGTCAATTTCTTACGATTTTTCAGTATTTTACGACGTTAAGCCGATTTTGAAGCCATATCTTTCGGTGTATTGCACGTAAATTAAAATATCTATTTCGTATTTCAAACAACCACATAATTATTTAGCTTCCGTGATACGAAATACAATCGAAATCTAGAGCATTCTAAAATTAGGGCCGATTTTCCATGTTCCCGAACCTGCTCCTTTGAAGCCATGCACTCTTTACAAAAATGAAACACAAAAGTAAAAATATACACTCGAGGGTGCTTTTAAAATTAATTAGCTTTGTCTGAAATATTCTTTACCCTGAATTACAATTGATGAGGCTTAATCATCCGAAACACGTGTTTGGTGCCTTAAAAGTGGTATGAAATGTTGTCTAAGAATGTAACGATTTGGAACACTTCACATAAACGAGATCAATGGGCAATCTGTGCCGATTTAGAAAGACCATCTGCCAAATTAGAAGCAAAGGGCGTGGGTATATGGATTACTTTCGCAAAACAATCTTACTTATCTGGTCAACTAGTAGTCTCGCCAAGGGGTAACGTGATAACAGCATAAAACGGGCGAGCGTAATAAAGTCCTTGCTCTGTCGGCTGGAGCTATCTCATGCAAGTTATCAGCCGCGGAGTCCGACCACATTCAGAGAGGACAGGTGGTCGGTGTCTTGTCTTCTCTAACAATATTTGTACAGTGCCCAAATGGAGTTCCGTCGTTAAAGTCAGACAGGATTGAAATTTTCATATCGGAAATTTCTTCCATTTCAATGCAATTGTCCTCCTGTCAAATGTTGAAAATGATGCACCTAGGTCTTTTTGCTGTATGTTCAAGTTCTTTTTCTTAATTTTATAGAGTCAAGACGTTGACCAAAAAAAAGTATCTAATATTTCTTATTTTCTTTAAGATGGCTTTATCCATAGTCCGATGCAAGTGTACCTCGGTCTCCTTTTTAGAATTATGATTGAAGAAAGGATGGGATCTCCAACAAGACCCGGTGAAGCGCCAACAGCAACACATCAAAGCGTATCATTTAATTCTGAATTAATCTTATCATTTTGGCTTGCTTATTTCCTTTGTAAGTTGGTCCTTGTATTGTAGGTGTTTTCTCTTATTTCGTTGTCTGATAATATTTAGAATTAACAAAATATTTCAAGTCACAAAACAAATTCACGAAGGTTGTTAGCAAATGCAGATAAACAATGGTCATCAAAAAAGCTTTATGTACAACAAATATCTTTATTCAAGAAAACAAACATACAAATGAACATAAATAACTGAAACGATTATGAAACTTCAGACACTCAGTATGTTAAGTAGGCTCCCTTGCATAACGGTCTCTGCATTTCCATCATGTACTGAATACATCTCATTGAAGAAGTTATGAGAGCAGTTTCTCTCGTCTTCATAGTTCATTAAGAGAATGCTCGTTAGCCTACGCATGATCGCCTTGGACTAATTGCATTGTGACGTTTTCTTTTGCCTTTTGGTCTTTGTACATGCTTAAAAACACATAAAAGTAATTTAAGTTAGACATTGTCTTATAAAAAAGTTCAATTCCATCGAACATAATGATTACACATCTTAAAACATTTGAGTGAAAAACAAAAACATAAATCCGAAGATTGGACATATCACTTTGCAGATTTGCTTGGTGTGCTTTCCGGCTACTTATTGAATATTTAAGCTGTACTAATAACTTCTTTCCAGCTCTGTCGCTGTAAAAAGCTTTGCTTTGGCTCTTTATTACTTTGACAAGCATGTCTATCATTTTGATTTTTCGGAAGCGTGTCCAAATAAATCATCCAAATTAAAGGAGTTTAACATTGCATCACCATCCCTTAATGCTATTTTGGTTAAGAGTTTATTTTAAATTACTAGTATGCCACTGAATCGACTCAGCAGGAACTTTCGAGCCGCATACTCTTTGTGATCTAGAAAAATCAAACTTGAGGGCGTTACTAAAAAAAATTGACTGTGACACTTTAGAATTAAATACCACTGATGAGGATTCACTAACCGAAGCATGTGTCTGGTGCATTCACACTGGTTTGAAATGTCCTTCAAGCAGGTATGAGTTTAAATATTAAACACTTCCATCTTATTACTTTATACAGAATAATCACACACAATCTGGATGTGGAGATTCGATTACTATTGTAGTCAAAGACCATTTATTCTCTTTCTTTTAATTCCCTTGCAACATAGTTTCAGGGTTATATAGGAACGTTGTCGTTCGTGTGTAAGGGCGTGTAAGGGAGGATGTGTGCATGTGTACGTCACACTTTTGTATATAGCCTAGATGACACACTTTTGATCGGATATTGACCAAACTTCATATACTTATTTTTTATAGCAAGAGAAAGAATCCTATTGATTTTCAATGTCAAAGGTCAAAGGTCAAGGTCACAGATTGGAAAAGGCTTAAATACTTGTATACTGCCTAGAGGGCACAATTTCGATTGGAACTTCAAACTTCATACACTCATTCTTTATGGTTAGAGGACGATTCCTATTGATTTTCAAGGTCATAGATCAAAGGTACAGATTGGAAATTGCTAAAATCCTGATAAACAGCCTAAAGGACACAGTGTCAGATAAACTGCAAAATACAAAAATTTTGCAAGAAAAAGATGCATATCGATTTACAAGGTTAAAGGTCAAGGTCACGGATTGGAAATTGCTAAAATCCTTGTATACAGCCTAGAGGACACATTTTCTATTGGATCTTGATCAAACTTTATACACTTATTTCTCGTGTCAAGAGGAAGTACAAGGTCATAGGATAAAGGTAAAGGATTGGAAATGGCTTTTTTGGTTGGATCTTGACTAAATTTCATACACTTTTTTCTTTATGGCAATCGAAAGGACCATATTGATTGTCAAGGTCATAGGTCAAAGGGCAAGGTAATAGTTGTCAAGGTCATAGGTCAAAGGGCAAGGTAATAGGTTGGAAATAGTTAAAATCCTTGTATACCGTCTAGAGAGTGTAGTTTTGATATAATCTTTACCTAACTTCTTGCTTATGACAGGAGGTAGAACCTCTTTAATTTTCAATGTCAAAGGTCAAGGTAACAGATCTAAAATACTTAAAATCCTTGTAGAAATAATCTAAGTCGTTGTGTAAAGCCCAGATGGTGCAGTCTTTATTGGGTGTTTGTCCAAACTTCTTACACTTCTTTCTAATGACAAGAGGAAGAGCCCTATTGATTCTCAAGGTCATAGCGCTAGGTCACATATTGGAAATAGATAAGATTCGTGAATACAACGTAGAGGAAGCAGTTCTGATTGGATCTTTACCACACTTCATACACTACACTTGACAGGAGGGAGAGCTACATTGATTTCCAATGTCATAGGCCAGAGTTATGGATTTGAAACAGTAAAAATCCTTGTACACAGCCTGAGTGAGTACATTGAACTACATGCCATGCGAGGGGATGCTTAGCTTTGTATTGCCTAGGTTTCAGTTTTTCTAATCGTTTTGAGTTTTCCCGGCATCATATTTATTGTTGTTGATGCTAACAAGCAGGAGATGCCTATTTTCTCTGTTAGGGATTTGCTCTCTTTTACAGAATATTTAGTTGTTTTCTTT
Source organism: Pinctada imbricata (assembly GCA_033119305.1). Lineage (NCBI taxonomy): Eukaryota > Metazoa > Mollusca > Bivalvia > Pterioida > Pteriidae > Pinctada > Pinctada imbricata. The sequence goes on along the minus strand of VSWD01000003.1, from coordinate 42,203,483 downwards.
GGTTTTGTTCTTTTCATGAATTTGAATTTTTAATTCTGACTTTGGGTTTAGTATTTTACTATCATTGGAGGGCAGGGGTGCGGACAGGGGGGTACCTCTCCCCCCCCCCCTTCCATCCCCTAACCTCCTCCCTCCCGTGACCAACTCCCTCCCCTCCCTTACCTCCCCCTCCCGCCCCCTTTCCCCCCATTTTCCCCTTCCATCCCTCCTTCCTCCCCCTCCTCCCTTCCTCCCGCCTCCCTTTCACCCTGTTCACCCCCTAATCATTCATTGATTGTCATAGCATATTTTGTTTTTCGTGTTTTTTTTTTTTAATTCAGGAAAAAAAAACGTACCTCATTCCAAGATATGCAATCAATCCAAAAACAGCAATAAGGCACAGAGATATCAGAATTATCGCTACTATTGGTCCTGAAAAAAACATTAGCACATTACAATAATTATACTTTACAGAATATTTTAGTTGTTTTGTTTTGTTTTGATTTTTTTTTTTATAGTGTTGTTTGCACATTTATTGTCCCCGCTTTCGCGAAAGCGCGGGGACATTTTAACCGGTTCGTCCGTCCGTCCGTCTGTCCGTCAGTCACAAAAACTTTAACCTTGTTCATAACTTTTGAATGGTAAGTGATATGGCTTTGATATTTCACAAGTGTATTCCTTGTGACAAAACCTTTCCATGGGTACCAACATTTTTTACCTTGTGACCTTGACCTTGGACTTTGACCTACTTATTAAAAATTTTAACCTTGCCCATAACTTTTGAATGGAAAGTGATAGGGCTTTCATATTACACATGTGTATTCCTTGTGATAAGACCTTTCCATGGATACCAAAATTTTTGACCTTTTGACCTTGACCTTGGACTTTGACCTACTTATCAAAACTTTAACCTTGACCATAACTTTTGAAAGGAAAGTGATAATGCTTTCATATTACACATGTGTATTCCTTTTGACAAGACCTTCCCATGGATACCACAATTTTTGAACTTGTGACCTTGACCGTTGACTTTGACCTACTTTTGTGACCTTGGACTTTGACCTACTTATTAAAATACTTTAACCTTGACTGTAACTTTTTAATGGAAAGTGATAGGGCTTTCATAATACACATGTGTATTTCTTGTGACAAGACCTTTCCATAGATACCAAAATTTTTGACCTTGTGACCTTAACATTCGACTTTGATCTACTATTCAAAAACTTTAACCTTGGCCATAACTTTTGAATGGATAGTGATAGGGCTTTCATATTACACATGTGTATTCCTTGTGACAAGACCTTTCCATGGATACAAAAACTTTTGACCTTGGACTTTGACCTACTTTTCAAAAAAAATATAACCTTTTCTATAACTTTTTAATGGAATGTGATAAGGCTTTGATATTTCACATGTGTATTTCTTGTGAAAAGATCTTTCCATGGAGACCAACGTTTTTGACCTTGACATTGTAGTTTGACATACTTTTCAAAAACTTTAACCTTGACTATTACTTTTGAATGGAAAGTGATGGGGCTTTCACATTTCACATATACATTTCTTGTGACAAGACCTTTCTGTTGGTAACAACATTCTAACTTTGTGTCCTCGTGCTTGGATTTTGACCCACATTTAAGAACGTCAACCTCGACCATAAGTTTTGGATGGTACTTTAAATGATAGGACTTTAATATTTCACATACGTATTACTTTTCATAAGCCCTGTCCCTTGGTAACAAAACAAAAGTTTGGACCCTCTGACCTTTACTTGGAGTTTAATCTTTCATATTTAGAATGTTGATAATATATCAGATATATTATGAAAACTTAAGAAGGGGGGGGGGGGTCTGTAAACAATCTTTAAAGACAAACACCCAAAAGCGGGGAGCCACAATTCCTTGAATTTGATTTTTATGATAATGATTTGGTTTATTCTGATTATTTGTTGATGTTTTTGTTTTATCTTTTAAGAATCTGAATCTGATTTTCTTTCATTGATCAAAGGCAATCTAAAACGATGCATTCTATTACTTGACATGTACTTTTATAATGCATGAATGATACATTGTATTATTTTGTGGTTTTATAAATTGCTGTTGCAAGATATAACAAGAATTGTTAACAAAAAGACTCTGGAGATATTTAATGGATATTTTAACTAATGATTCATACAATCATTTATCTATTTTTTTTAATTTAAACACCATAATTACCGTCAGTCATGACTGACGGTATACTGTAATCATTCGTAACCTACTTGCACGGATAGAATACCTCTTGGCAATATGATTGGTTGACAATTGCATAAAATGCAAATTTCCGTCTAGGTTATTCAGAACCTGTGTATAAGATTCTCTCACCAGGTCGGTTTAAGAGTCTAGATGACCTGACAAATGAAAGTCATATCGCATCTTCCGAAATATGCATCGAAAAGTCTTTGAACCGATACGTTCTATAACAATCGCAGATTTTCGGAATTTTCCGTCACTTGAATCGGAAAAAACGCGGAAAAGCCCGGAAATGTGCGATTGGTAAAAGCATTTTCTGACTAGAATTTTACATTTACAGTCAGCTAACTGACGGCAAGCTTTTTGTAAAAGCTAATACTTGTTAGATATTCTAAGATCAACACGACTTAAAATGACATCATTACCTGTTCCAACCGACTCCGCTCCTAATAATAGTCTTTGTTGTTGGTTTCCGTTTCCGGACGATGACCCTGTGGAACTACTGGTATCGATTCCTGAAATAGTGGAGGCAGTTGAAGAAGTCGATCCTGTTACCATGGTAACGACGGACTCAGTAGTGACCACTGTACCTGTCAAATAATGTCAAATACAGTGGTCAAGACTTTTTGCATAAAGTCCAGTATCTATCAATGAACAAACGCTGTAACAACTCCAATAGATTTGCCAATAAAATATTTTCTTTGCATGAATCAGTAAATGTATTATCAAATTTTGATTTGTCAACTTTAAAAAATATAATATGTTGCAGAACACATTGCATTTTTCAAAAAGTGATTATATTCTTTATTTCTAACTTAATGCAAATCTATTAAAAAGGAGGACAAATATCAACAAGATCAAAGTTCTGGAGGTCTTTCTGTTTTCATAACATTAAGAAATATGATGAAAAAAACCTGAATCTAAATAAATTTGAATATATCATATATCAATATGATCAATTATATAAATCTAAATATATCATTTTCACCATGATCAAACTTCTAGATGTCTTTCTGCTTTCATCACATTCAGACATAGGGTAAAAGGAGAGGGCATTAGATAATGTTGTGTTTACTAAACTACTGCAAAATCCTTTTTCGATTATTTGAAATAAAATATGATTAAACTAATTAAACATATGATAAATCTAACAAGATTTGAATTTCAATTATATAAATCTCAATAATACATGTAAAACTCACGATCACTGCAAGTTGGACCTTGCCAGCCATCGGCACATTCATTATTCGGACACGCCCCCGTGACGTAATCACACGTGAACGTCCGACAATAACATGTCCTATTGCAGTTTTCTCCAAATCTTCCGTACTGTCGGCAACCTTGATTTAATGAAAAAAATATAGACAGTGCATGTATTTTAGATATTGTTTTCATTTTGTATGTGAACATCGACGGCAGGTGCAGCTAGCCAAACAGGTGATGCTTACTCTTCCCGAGTCCGTCGATGCTCAATGTTGTGCTCTATTGTTTACATGTAAGTGCTGTTGAGATTATTGTCAGGATCTTCTTTAACTTTAACATGGTTACTATGGAAATTAATGCATTATTATATTTAATTGTTTCAATTAACTCATTATAAGTCATTATGTTCTTCGCAGTTTTGATTTATCTGGTCTTTTGATAGTGTGTGTGCCGCTATGATCACTGCGATGTCGTCATGTCGGGGATCTCCTCCTTTTATAAATCATTCCGACCATGTCTGAAAGTAGGTAGTTATGACAAAGGGTCTCCTAACTAACATGTCAATAATGCAGTGAAAACAGTGAAGCACACGAATATGCAAATAACAGACACCACAAGCAATACGGAAGATCGAAAATACATCTAACAAAAGTTATACAATGTTTTTGCGCACTTTCTCATTGTTCTCCATTGTCTTGACGTCGGACGACGTCAATTTACTTGGGCAGAAAAGGTGCCAAAGTTTTGAACAAATTTAGGTGACTAAATGCACATCAGAACAGACATGCTGAGTGCACACACGCTTTAGTTGCGACCTTCCGTACTATACCAATAGACATCATAAGTCCGAAGACATTGGGACAAACGAGAGCACAGGTCTACAGCAAGACGACAAACTAACAGACGAGCAAAGCAAAGACAAGACAGCTGGTATGCACGAGAATCGCCAAAATTGCGATGTATGAAACTTTGTACTTACTGTACATGTTCCATACAGACTAACTTAGCCAAGTTGGTAAGACCAAGAACTTAAAACTAAACAGACACGTTTAAATGAGCATCCCGATCTCACATCCAACCCGTGCAATTAGTCACACACTCCCCCCCCCCCCCAAAAAAAAACCTCCAAAATCAACAAAATCAGATCATTATGCTTGTTATTAACAGTGACATCATGCAAGGATTCATTGTTTTTACAGAACAGAAGGGGTCCATTATATTTTGCACTTAAACATCGGTAAAACAAACACTTTTCGGCTAATTTCAGGAGAAGAGGTCCTTACATCCCCCTCCCTTCGATAGCCATTGAGTCCCAATGTGAAATCACTTACATGTTTAAGTACTATACATATACATGTACTTGTATGCATGTATCAAAATAGTATCCTGTCAGTAACATAATACAACATAATATTCGATTCTTCTCGACCAATGAGATTGCAAGAAATTTGCAAGAGGTGGGATAAAACATAATATTCGATTCTTCTCGACCAATGAGATTGCAAGAGGTGGGTTAAAATATTATATGTACATTGTACCTTCAACAGAAATGTCACAGAACGACATCGTAGCAAATTCCTCATCGGGTCTCCATGCTGAAGGTATATCGTCATCTCTAGTACTCGTTATGGAGAGATACCGACCAGTAGCCGGGCAGGGGAAGGTACCCGGCTGTGGGGGAAGCTGGGTGGTGTCCGTATAACGATAACATAAATTACTCTCTGGTGACAGGAACTGACTGGATAGATAAATCCTGAACGGTGTGATACGGTGGATGTCTGAAAAGAACACGAACGTATTTTTATAAAATAAAATTTTGTAGTTTTTTTTTTTTTAGGGGGGGGGGGGGTATTTAAATTATTTGTTTGACGGGTTTTTTTTTTTTTTGGGGGGGGGGGGGTTGTACTTTTGTTTTACTTTTGTTTTATCCTTTTTGTTACATGTATTTGTTTGATTTTTTTAATAATTACTCTATTTTGGTGAGAAGGGACAATGATGTAGGCTGAAACAGTCAGCTTTCATGATATCAGTTGTTTTGGCTATTTGAGGTCCCACCCCTCTATTAGAAGAAGGAAGTTGATAAGGCTAATGACAAATATGGAAAAAACCATATCCCTATCAAGAATGACAAATATTGAAAAACCATATCCCTATAAAGAGGTACAAAATAGTTAATCGAAAAATCATCAAACCAAGGGCATACAAAACCAGGATAAAACCAGAACTAAGGCGAAGAAACTCTACCATATGAAGAGAAGTGAACTCCCTGTGAAGGAGTGAGATCAGGTGCCCAGGAAGAGTGAGCATCTCTTGCTTGCATGCAACACCCGCCACTTCAACTCGCTAAGTTTACTCGCAAAAAATTTTAATAATAATAACGTGCATGTCTGGTCCATGCTGCAAATTTATCTGACTGGTTCTTTTAAAAATGATGCTATTAAATTTGAAGTAGTTTAACATAAACTTGAAGCATATAAGCAAGAACTTACGGTCTTGACGAAATACAAAGCTGACATTTCTTATTGTATACACTTGTCCTAAGTCAATCCTTATAAAAGCTTTATTCTCCGTTGAAAATGTTATAATACAGGTTTGTTCGGCTCCATCCGTGACGTCAGACAGCGAGCCAGAGCGCAGAAGAGGAAAAATGGCATACACCGATCTATTTCGTGCCAAATTATCTGAAAAATGAAAAAGCAGTGAGCTTTATGTACAAAAGAAGGTGATACATGCAGCACATTCAGACTGAGTCTAACATTTCTGTACCTGCATTTTCATGAAATCATGCAGAAAAGGTATATTTATTTACATGTACACCAAATGTGTTACGATATTATCTTAGTATGAACCATATAATAGACTTTTTTCACCGTGACGGACTTGGCACTTCGAACTTCGTACTTCGGACTTCGAGCATTAAAGAATCAGTGGCGTAGCTGCCATGAATGGCAGGAATGCCATGAATTCACCTTAGGCTATAAATTCACCAGTGGCGTCATCTACACTTTGATAAGTATACTCAATGGAATTGGTATATTGGACTCCCTATTCTTCTGTCAACCAACTAGCTTATAAAACTTTCTATCATAATTAAAAAGTGAAGTTCGAAGTGCGAAGTTCGTCACGGTGAAAAATGTCTAAGACTTGTAGAAATTATCTTATTTCTCTATATCCTGCATATGAACAAAATGTCAGGAATTTTGTCCACCACAAGTTCCAAAATTCTTAGAAACTGAGAAAGGGTGAAATGAAAATCAGCTTATTTTATTATAGTCATATCAGGATTTTTTTTAAACATAACTTCTGGTGGCGGTAGTGAAAACGGTTGAATTTTACTTAATTGAATTTCCTACATATCATAATATTATTCTTTTTAGATTGTTATTATTCGGTCATCTGTACTTACCAAACCCCGTTACTGTACAACCTAGGAAACAAATTGCAAATAAGGAAATATATATTAAAGTATCCATCGAAAATTTAAGTACATCTATCTCTCAAATAATTTAAATTGTCCACTACATGTCCATCTTCAAATAGATGAGGACAATTTCCTGTTGACGATTGTAACACTTAAGTGGACAGAGCATGCATGTATGGTATTAGATTATGACTATGATATATGAGGTCATTACAGCATCAATGGCGTAAACTTTATATTGTAAAGTACAGTACTACATGCAATCAGTATTGGTCATGAAATTTCCGATCGCACCTGCTGACGAAATTTTTCAATGACGTATAGGTCTTAAAATTTATCCTTTTCCCATCAACAAGCCCTGTATACTGTATATATGATCCACATGCTATTCATTTAAAATAAATTTTGTTTACCTATCTATTTATTTTATCAATTTATTTATTCACTTTTATTTATTTCTTATTTTATTTTATTTTTTGTCAGGTGTTTCATCTTCTTCGGATTCTGTACTAGATCGAGCGACTTCCAGACCCTCGTCTTCCGATTATAATGAATAATGACCCGACGTACATTTTTTAAGATCAGGTTAATATCGACAATATTTACACATGTTACAAGACTGGGGAAACGAGTTCTGTTTATGTTCAGCCCATAAACATCAATCCGTCGATGAGGATCGAACCCGCGACCCTCCTGACACGAATTCGCTTTTCTGACTACTCGGCCACGGAACCGTTCACAAACTAACTTTTGGAACAATAATAAGACGGATGGGTTCCACATGAAGTAGCGAATTCCGTTTAAATATCACGTTTCATAGAAAGCATCGAATCATACATGTAACCATATGCTTAAGATATGTTCGAGAACCATGGCGATAAGTGGGTAGCTAATGTCATAGCCATGGCGTTGGCGTCGTGATTCGGTGAACTATAAGGGATAGCTTTTGACATTTCACCATACTCACATGCATATTCCTCAGATTAGAAATTTCATTTTATACCGTAACTTTTGACTTATTGACCTTTGACCTTCTTAAAAAAAATGTTTGACTTGGCCCATTCCTCACAATCTATAAGCTATCGAGCTTTGATAAGTCCTATGTAGCCTCAATTTGACACCATGATTTTTTACATACATGTACCAAATGATCTTGACCTTCAATTGACTTTTTACCTTCTTTAACATGTTTAAACCCTTTTGCCTTCTCTCATATCTACAAGCATCATACCTTACACTTTACATGTTCATCAGAAGCCTTTACTTTTGATTCACCATTTACTCATCCAAGACCTTGACCTTAAAGAGTTTGACCTACTTTTTCAAAAACTTGAACATGGGCCCTATCTTTTGAACTATAAGGAAAGAGCTTACCATAATAGTAATACTAAAATAGATACTTCAAAATTACGTGGATACCTCATGCCAAGACCTTTCACTTAAGGCCTTGAGATTTGACCTAATGACTTTGACTCTTATGATCTTGAAAACATTATAAACAGCAATGTAATGTGACCTTGAACTTTGACCTTTTGACAACAAAATCAATACAGGGCACACCATTGACTCATCAAACATGAAAATGCACACTGAAAGATGTAAAACAAGATTTTGGTATGAATTCATTTTCAATGTCTTATGTCTTATGACCTTGACCTTTACACTCCTGATCAGAAAATATAAATAGCACGTCTTTGACTCATAAATTGAAGTTTCATTTCTGTATCTTCAATCATAGATAAAGATGATAAAAAGTTTAAACTAATGCTGCAAAATTTAACAAAATCAATACATCTAACGACCAGTATTTTGCTTTCTTATTTTATTACAATGTAAAATGAAAACAAATCCATAAACATGATAAATGAGTACATCAATAACAAAAAACAATTAGAAATACAACATTGCAGATAAATTTACTTTACATAGGTAAAAACATATACTAAATGTGCATATAAATGTATTTGAAATCAAACTACTGACAAAATGTAAGTTCTGCTTTTAAAATTCAGTAGTAAGTGTATTTGAAAACTTAAGATAGTTGAAAAAAGAACAAGAAAAACAAATCGGGATTTAAACAACCTGAAAGACAAACAGACAGACAATACAAATTGACAGACAGACTTACTGACAATACAAATAAAAACAAAAATACAAATAGTCAAATGTGCGTAAGGGTGCCAATTTAAATGGATCAAATTTACTACAGTGATTTTTTTCAGTAAATTGGGAATGGAGTCGGGGCCCATGCAATTGACGTTTGGTAATTTTGGGAAATACAGATATGAAAATCAAATGACAATTTATACCATCAAAAGTTCAGAGTTGAATGTTTAATCAAATAATTTTCTTTTAAATTTGATTTAATTTCTTATGCTTACAACAATATGGCAAATAATTAGTAAATTTGCTACTTCTAAAACAATATATTTAACTAATTTTGGTGATAATTCCAACTAAATGTAATTGGAAAATTTTAGAGCCACATTTGGGAAAAAAGATACAAATTTTCATTGGGAATGGGGCCGCATAACGGCCCTAAAAAGAGGCAAAAAAATCCCTGTACTATTTTAAAAAATAAATAACTTGATAGACTCAGATATTAGACAGACTATGGACATCACATACTTTGGTGATGTTTTTCATTGTGTAGTCACAAATGAAGCTTTGGAAACATAATGAAAAGGCTTAGTTGCAATAATGTAATAGTACTGAATTTTGCTACAATTAAACATAACCACTAAAATGCAAGTAGTGACCACTAATTTGTTCATGATTTCATTCATATTCCATTTTCTTCATGACTTTTGTACAGTATATACCAATATGTTATTGCATGTATTCTATAAATAGAAAAGGCCTGGGTATCTTTCATCCAATATCTATAAATAAAGGTAAAAGTACAGAAAATTTCAAAAATGTGTTTGTGAAACACTAATGTCCTTATTGCTCCCTTTGTCAGAACAACAGCTTTAATATAGGTCATACTTACTAAAAAAAGGTCAAAAGGTCATTTTTGTAAAAATGGGTACTTGGGTCATGTCACAAAGAATCACCTCCCATTCAAGAGATATGGCAAAGGTAAGTTTTTTAAAAGTAGGTCAAACACTAAGGTTACGTTTAATAGATACAAAATTGTAGTGTCAATGAAAATCTCTTGTCACAAGGAAAACACAAGTGAAATATGAAGTCCCTATCACTTTCCATTCAAAAGTTCTGGCCATGAGAAAGTTTTTCAAAAGAAGGTCAAACTCAAAGGTCAAGGTCACAAGGTCAAAAGTTTGGTATTGTCAAATAAAGTACACATGTGAAATATGAAAGCCCTATCACTAGCCATTCAAAAGGTATGGCCAAGGTTAAAGTAATTCAATAGTAGGTCAATAATCAAAATCAAACTCCAAGGACTTGTCAGTGGTAAAAAAAATTCGGTATTGATGGGAAGGTCTTATTACAAGGAATACACATGTGAAATATGAAAAGTCCTTTCCCTTACCTTTCAAAACGTTATGGCCAAAGTTAAAGCTGTTACAGACAAACAGACAAACAGAACCACAGACAAACGGACATTCCAAAAACTACATGCTACTGAATATGTGATTACGGGGGCATTTATATAAATGCAGTAACCATGGTAATAAAGCATGAATACTTACATATTTAAAAGTTCATTACATATAAAAAAAGTATACATGTATAATGTGTATAAATATAATGGTAGCACAAAAACCTTAATATAAAAGAAGGATTTCAGGTGGTAAAATATAAACATATAAAATATTGCTTCAATTTGTAGACTAGATAATTCATTTCTAAATTTAATGTCATCAAGGAAATTCAATATAAATTGTGTAACAAAAACACATCACTAACAACAAAACTTTTAGAAGTTTCAAAGTAAACAATATTTAAAAGTTCATTTTCTTCAAATATGTAAAATGAAAACAAAAATTAGACAGATAGACGAACACAAAAAACAAATTCAAAAGAAATATGGAAATTTAAAATATAATTTCTTACGTTTATGCAACTAAATGTAGAGGCCAAAAATAAAAGTATGAGTGAAATATTCATTAAAAACTAAGAGTCCCCTTCGACGTTGCCGGTAGGGGACTAATAATATGAAGATTTTTACTCAAATAATAGCACCAACAGTTTAATACGAATAAATTGCTATCAAAATACTGTGATATCCAATTCTATCATCACATAAAAACAAATAAACAGATTGACAATCCTGGCATGATCATTTGATTTTTTCAGGCAAAGAAATAAAAATACATTGACATATAATTTGAATTCTTTGCATTTTGAAAAAATGCATAATGACATGATAAATAGCAAAACAAATTTTAACCATCGTGAGTTTAGGCCAATTTCAAAAGATATGTCTGGTAATCCAGATAATTAACTTTTTTTTCAGTCTAATTCTAGTGCAAGTGAAGTTAAGCATGGCAACATACCAAATAGGTATTTTTCTTTTTTTCATTACATTCGTTCAATATTGCAAACTTGCCCTCTATCAAAGACTTCATGTGAAAGACTTTCTTACATACAAAATAATTCATAATTCATACATGTGAGATTCTTTATATGAGAGTTGATGATAATGCTGACAATATTCAACATGTAAAGATCAAGAGAGATAGGGAACAAGGAAGAGGGGGGGGGGTTACTCAGTCTGTTATAAAGAGAAAATTTTGTGAAGAAATTATTATAAAATTCAGGAGTAATCCACCATGCCAAATGCAAGCCCTCTACGATTTGTGAAAGTTTAATTCTAATGCATTCCGTTTGTATCGCGCATTCTGATTGGCTGAGCATTTAAAAAACTGCAAGGGGATTCATGTTTCACTGCAGTTTTTGCTATGACGTCATGCGTTGCTATAGCGACGTCGTTAATAGCAGAAGTTCTCTAGCTTCCTACTGACCAAAGCATTAGAATAGGGTTACCATACTGATGTTTTACAAAAACTGACAGGGTATCGGCGAATCCCCTGTCAGAAATATCCGTTTTCCTACTGACCAAAGCATTAGAATAGGGTTACCATACTGATGTTTTACAAAAACTGACAGGGCATCGGCGAATCCCCTGTCAGAAATATCCGTTTTCCTACTGACCAAAGCATTAGAATAGGGTTACCATACTGATGTTTTACAAAAACTGACAGGGTATCGGCGAATCCCCTGTCAGAAATATCCGTTTTACCGCTCGGCTAGTGCCTCGCGGTAAAACTCAATTTCTGACAGGGGATTCGCCGATACCCTGTCAGTTTTTGTAAAACACACGCATGGTAACCGGTAACCCCTAATTAACATCAAAACACATAAAAAATATAACAAATTCTAAAGAAAAAAAAAGAATAAATTAATCAAATCAAAGATAATCTTAAAGGAAAAGAAATTTCTAATAAATAAATATGCTTTTGTCAACCAAGGCTTCCTTGAGGACAATAGGTCAAGCTTTATGATCATTCAAACATCCTGGCTTCCCAAGTAATATGTTTTGAATTCTTGACGGCAATGGAAGTTTTCTCACGTCTCTGTAGCTTACGTACTGTAGGAGGGTCCGACGACATAGGCACTGTAAATTTAGCTGGGCTATTGGAAGTTTGAAGGTCATGACCTTGCGGTTGTAGGTTCCGTTTTTCATTATTGCGATACTCGATTCACTTGGAGAAAAATGTGGGAAGACTTGTAGGTTGACAACCTCCGAGACAGGCCAATAGCAACCTCTTGCATCCACCTGTAATTAAAGAATTAATATTATTATCTTAAATAATTTTTCTCATTTCTCCATACTCATTAATTTTGCTTAGAACATTGTAGAATGCATCAATGATCAATTTTAATACATGTATTAAAGCATTAGCCCAGGGGTATAATAAAAATATCGTGGAAAAGCTATAAATTATGTAGTACTACTTTCAAATATTACATATTTAGTTTTTTGATAATTCTTTTAATGTTTCATTCAACACGCCATTAAAATGTATGGTCCTGAACAATTTGCCAAAGTCGTGCGTCTTCGGTCAACTTTGTGGTATTGAATTTTTCTGTTATCAAAACAACCATACAACAGTAGAGTACTTTACCCTTAATCTTAAATGTACCGTAAATAGTTTATCGAAAGACTGCTGTTACACTACTGAGTCTCTTCTTTAATATCAAGATTATGACAGCTTTTTAACACATGATGTCAAAGGGGATAATTATGTCTTGCAAAGAGTAATTTTTATATTGAACTTTTAACATGTTTAAGAGGCAAAAAATAAAAATTGTACATGTTGTATGACATACAAAAGTTGTTTCAGTAAATTTAATGTGTTGATCCCTAAAATTTTCTATACATCATCAAACTATTTAAAATATTTGGTTGCCTGCTATATATGCTACATGTATATGACCTTGGACTAGAATTGTTGCCTTCACATTAAAGTGCCCTTGACCTTCTTTAGATGTTGTCATATTACAACAAGAGCCCCAGGGGGCACAACGCTCACCTGATACCCATGCACGCTCTAATTGACATACTGACATTGAATACTGATAGTGCCAGTACCAGGATTTTAGCCCACAACCTTTCTAACAAGATTTTTGCCGGATGCAGACAAGTTTTTTTTTCAGACAACCTTTAAAAGTACAAACAAGAGAAAATAGTCACATTTCAAAACAACAACTTTTCTACTGATTTGAAAAGATGGATTATGCGATCCAAAGTCATATGCCCAGCTAGTATAGTTCGATTATGCAACATCAAAAATAAAATCATTTTGTAAAATTCCACATTAATGTGCAACAGAAACAGAATAAAACAATGAAATGATTTCATAAATTAAGTTTATTTAAAATTGAACACCAAACCTTTCATTATTAATAGCTTGTATGCCAGAAAATAATAAAGCCTGTGTTTGTGAAACACGAATGCCCCGCGGTGGCATCTTTGTTGGTATAAACACCATTTTCTGTTAAGTATGTGAGAGGTCAGGGTCAGAGTAATGTTGGTATCAATGGAAAGATCTTGTCACAAAGAATACACATGTACAATATGAAAGCCCTATCACTAACCATTCAAAAGTTATGCCCAATGTTAAAGTTTTTGAAAAGTAGGTCAAAGGTCAAGGTCAAGGTCACGAGGTCAAAAATTTTGGTATCAATGGAAAGGTATTGTCACAAGGAATACACATGTGAAATATGAAAGCTCTATCACCTATGCCCAATGTAAAGTTTTTCGGACAAACAGACAGACGGACAGGCCAAAAACTATATACCCCCGTATCTTTGATTCCGGAAGCATAAAAAACAAAGACTTTTCGGTTTTGCCTTTATTCATATTAAATTATACAGAAATCTATGAATGAGAGCTTTTGAATAGTACTGATTTCATCTTAATACATGTAACGTACAGTCAAAATCGTGTTAATCCAATTAACAAAGACAAGTTGTTAGCGGACAATATTAATTCAAGTGAGTTGTGCAGAAATTGAGCCAATTTATTTTCCAAACAGCAGTCTACGGTGTATCAAACCTCATGACCCAGTGAAGCCACTTGGACAAATTATTTTCGGTAAATATGCTGAAATGCGGCGCTTGGAAATGTATTTTTAGCATATTGAATCAATAGTCGTGATAAATTTAACTTCGAACTTGATCTTGTCTTTTATGCAATCTACAGATAGGTTTGAAAATATGCAAAATTCGGAACATTTTCGATGAGGACGCAGAGTTCCTGTAAAAAAAGTGAAATTTGCAAAAAAAGGACATGCATGACCCCCCCCTTTTTCTTTACATTTTCATGCGTGCCAAAGATTCGCAATCAAAAAAGACCAATTTTACAGACTTCCGGGCATTTCAAGTCAGTCAAAATTTTTAGTGTGCACCTTTTTATTTCCTGTAGTTACCCCTACTAAAGGGGCAAGGAGGTATTGAACCAATCAAATCTGTAACACAAGATATATGGCGACTATGCTTACCATAGATACAGAAATAAGACAGAGAAAATAATCATTAAATAGGGAAAATGTACTGAAATATGTTCTGAAATATGCATGTATGAAAAAAAAGCAATCCAAGGAATGCTTGTGTCGCCTGCGTAGCGGATTTTTTTTTATTGAAATTAGGTCAAATATCAAGGGCAAGGTCACTAGGTTAAAAATTATGGAATGTTTAGAAAGGTCTTTTCATAAGGAATACAAATGTGAAATATCAAAGCCCTATCACTTACCACTCAAAAGATATAGCAAATCATAGATTTGTTGAAAAGTAGGTCAAATATATAGGGCAAGTGCACGAGGTAAAAACACAGGTAATCACAGATTACGAAGCTCACCTCGTGACAGCAAAATTCAATTCAAACATATTTCTTAGTACATGTATATTGGCTTTTAAAGGCAAAACCACTCAAGCAGAAAAAGTAGGTCAAGGTAATTTTATGAAAGTTTGATCAAAGATACATCCAATATGCAAGTTTGGTACATGTAGCAGTTATACTTTGCTCAATATTGGCTTTTAAAGGCAAAATCACTCAAGCGGAAAAAGTAGGTCAAGGTCATTTTATGAAAGTTTGATCAAAGATACATCTAATATGCCAGTTTGGAACATCTAGCACTTATACTTTGCTCAATGTTGGCTTTTAAAGGCAAAATCACTCAAGGGGAAAAAGTAGGTCAAGGTCATTTTATGAAAGTTTGATCAAAGATACATCCAATATGCAAGTTTGGTACATGTAGCAGTTATACTCTACTCAATATTGGCTTTTAAAAGCGAAATCACTCAAGTGGAAAAAGTAGGTCAGATGCTGCATCCGATGCATGGGTCCATCTCGGCATCCAAAGATGAATCACTTGTGCAAGTTTGGTTACTGTAGCATAAGTACTTTGTCAGATACTGAGCTACCCCAAACTTCTTATCCAAATCACTCAAGCGGAAAATGTAGGTCAGATGCTGCATCCGATGCATGGGTTCACCTCAGCATCCAAAGATGAATCACTTGTGCAAGTTTGGTTACTGTAGCATCAGTACTTTGTCAGATACTGAGCTACCCCAAACTTCTTAACCAAGTCACTCAAGCGGAAAATATAGGTCAGATGCTGCATCCGATGCATGGGTTTACCTCAGCATCCAAAAATGAATCACTTGTGCAAGTTTGGTTACTGTAGCATCAGTACTTTGTCAGATACTGAGCTACCCCAAACTTCTAAACCAAGTCACTCAAGCGGAAAATGTAGGTCAGAGCATAAGCTCACTCAACTTCGTCGAGGTGAGCTAAAAATGATGGTATGTGAAGAAAGGTCTTGTCACATGGAATGCACATGTGAAAAATCAAAGCCTATCACTCAGCAATCAAAAGAAATAGCCAATCTAAGATTTTTTGAAAAGTAGGTCAAATATCTAGGTCTTGGTCATGAGGTCAAAAGTTATGATATTTGTAGAAAGGCCTTGTCACAAGAAGGAATACACATATGAAATATCAAAGCTCTATCACTTACCAATCAAAAGATATAGCAAATCTTAATTTTTTTGAACAGTAGGTCAAATATCTAGGTCAAGGTCATGAGGTCAAAATTATTGTATGTGTAGAAAGGTATTGTCAAAAGGAATACACAAGAGAAATATCAAAGCCCTATCACTTGCCAATCAATAGATATAGCCAATCTTGGTTTTTTTTAAAAAGTAGGTCAAATATCTAGGTCAAGGTCATAAGGTTAAAAAAATATAGTATATGAAAAAAGGGCCTGTCACAAGAAATACACATGTGAAATATCAAAGCCCTATCACTTACCAATCAAAAGTTATAGCCAATCTTAGATTTTTTGAAAAGTAGGTCAAATATCTAGGTCAAGGTCACGAGGTAAAAAAATATGGTTTGCGTAGAAAGGTCTTGTCACAAAGATTACACATGTGAAATATCAAAGCAATATCACTTGCCAATCAAGAGATATAGCCAATATTAGATTTTTAGAAAAGTAGGTCAAATATCTAGATCAAGGTCACAAGGTCAAACATTATATGTGTAGAAAGGTCTAATCACAAGGAATACACATGTGAAATATCAAAGCCCTATCACTAATCAATCAAGAGATATAGCCAATATTAGATTTTTAGAAAAGTAGGTCAAATATCTAGGTCAAGGTCAAAAGGTCAAAAATTATGATATGTGTATAAAGGTCTTGTCACAAGGAATACACATGTGAAATATCAAAGCCCTATCACTTACCAATCAAAAGTTATGGGGTGTGACACCCAAGTGTGACAGACAGACGGACAGACGGAGGGACGGATGGACGGACAGACGAACAACAGACAAAGTGATCCCTAAGTGTCGCTGAGCTTCGCAGGCGACACAAAAAGTCAACATCTTAAAAATAAATTCAGCGTATATTTGATAGCGTATGTGGCCAAGTTAATTCGAAGTATGAAAATAAGTACACAAAGCCAAACTAGCTATACAGTCCAGGAGAATACTGAAAACAGTAATATTACTTAAAACAATAATATTACTGCTATCAATAATCCCTGATATTATTGAAAACAGTCATGTTGTCACTCTATATTACATATTTCTGTAATATAGACAAAGCAAAGTTTTAAAGCTACAAGCACAGTTTCTATCATACAATTCTTTCATTCAAAAACAAATCAATTATATATGAACATTTTATTTTACTGAAAAGTGAAAATTATGTCCATTTGGAACCTATTTTTCACTTTTTCTTCTTTCTGATATCATATTTTTCTCAACTATGTTAAGGAAAAAATTTTCCTGATGTTTTGACTAATTTTTCAGTGTACATTTGAATAAGATAAAACACCTAATCACCCTCATTTCTCCCCGAATCCACTGGTATAAGAGCGAACTGACTATCTACATAGTATTATTGCTTTCAGTAATATAAAGAGATAAATTTCCAAGAAAGATAAGTCCAATTTAAGTTATATTATCGTTTTTTGTAATATTACTGTTTCCAGTATTCTCTTGGACTGCTATAGCTTGTCTTATTTTAAAAATCATTAAAAATCTAAAAGTTGATATTTTGACAAAATTCTTTCACAGTTTCATTTCTAGCGATAAATATAAAAATAAAAAGAGAAAAAAAACTGAAAAAGGGGAAAAAAAAATTGTTGGGGTCCCGCCGGGGTTTGAAGCTACTCCCCATGGGTCCATTTGGCATGGAAAACATACATTATACCTATGTACAATCTTAAAAAATATTCCTTAAAAATCCAAAAGTGGATATCTTGACAAAATTCTTTCACTTGTAGGGTACCATGCATGAGTACCTCATACCTACAAATTGTCATGACAATCTGAAGAGTGGGTATAGAAAAGAAGCAGAAATGTATGAAAATCAACCCCCCCCCCTTCCTTTTTACATAAGAAAAAAATTCATAAAAAATCAAAAAAATAAATTTTAAGCATAAAATACATATCAAAGCATTAAGTAAGTTAAATATGATAAATATGTAGTAAATGAGTGTGTAAAATCATACACTTATTGAGTTATTTAAAGAAATAGTGCAAAAATGTGCATTTCTGACAAAGTCCGAAAAGACGTCAAAAACGCGTCAAAAATTTGACTTTGAAGTGGAACCAAAAATAACAACACTTCTTAAGACATCTCTCTAGATCATCCTGATGCTTTCGGTTTGTCGATACATGCTTCGGTTCTGAAGAAGAAGTTTGTCAAAGGAGGGTACCCCCTGTGACCTACTTTTGGCTGTGGTGGCGCCACCTGTTGACAGATCCAGACGAAAAACAACAACACTTGTAGGGGACCATGAGTACTTCATACCTACCAAGTTTCATCAAAATCCCTTCAGCTCTTCATTAATTGTTGATTCATTGGAAATGTCGTCAGAAAATCTTACCTTAAACAAAATGTTAAAAGTATGGAAGCTCAAAACTGCCACCATGTTGACATTATATTCCTTGCTATGAACAGGCTGCACGCATCTCACCGCTATAAAATCACCAGAAGGACTGGACTTGATCTGCTGAATGGATGCCGGAAGATCTAAATTCTGAACACTTTGAACTGTTTCCCATGTTGCTATTTGTTTCACATCGATATTAGTATGAAAAGCAACAAGTACAGAGTGATCCCCTAAATGCCGGTTAAAAGTCAAAACATGGCTACGAAGGGTCGGAGGTATAACCTGTACATTAATGTTGACATCATCTGTTTCCATGGTAACATTTTCTAAGAGGCAGTTATCTGGAAGACTTACAATCCTGGTCAAATTGTCTGGACGTAATAGTATAACATTTTTATTTGGTGATATGTAGCACTCGTACCATCTGCGACAGTGGTAGAAAGTCAAGAAATGACCTACCACTTCTCCTCTTTCTCGATCTAAAATGTAAAATCTAGGCGACAGATAGTATCTATTTGTGTTTACTTGTATGACGACTAAATTATCACAGACAGCAACAACACTGCACTCTCTCCTGTGTCTGTTATAGTGAGAACGTCGGAACCAATGTGGATCCTGGAAATCGGGAGACGGAACTTTGGGTAGTTTGAAATTACCAACATACCAGCCTTGTTTCTCAATCAATTGAAGTTCAGACCTTATCTTAAGACTGGGAATGATGTAGGAGCCGTTAGTTGTGTCTGGTTTTACTAAAATGCCATGGCGCAGTCTGGACTCTCGACAAGTAGAAAAATCCGCAAAGTCGTTGAAACCAGAAATGTCTTTGTAATGTTTGATCCATTTGCTGTATGTAACTGATTGTACCTAAAATTGTAGAAAATTTTATTCAAGACCATACAATTGCATATTAATGAAGGTACGAATTGTAGACATTCAATTATAACTAATTTAGAAAGGGTTCCTTCAGAGAATAGCAATTTCATTTAATCCCTTTTATCATGTTTTATTATAGGAATTCTTTTTCAATGTCATTATTTATTTACACAATGAAAAAATGATAACTAAAAAGAAACATTTGGTAGTTCAAATTTATATAAATACATCTTATAATATTTATTTATCATGTTTATTAATGATATTGATAGATTATACAAATTTTAACAAATTATTAATCTACCTGTGATCCAGGTGAACACTCTAACATGTGATTCCAAAATTCCGCTCTGCTGCCCTTCTGTCTGGAACTGTTGCTGTTTCCCATCTTGGGGTGGATCTATACTTAGTCACACTTCATTGTAAAGAAATCCTGTGGTGGATCCAGAGCAAGTATCGTAGAAATATCTTGGGTGGATCCAGACTCATGTAGTGTAATCTGAGGTGGATCCCAACAAAGTGTACAAAAATCCTTGGGTGGATCAAAACTTAGTTCAAGGTAATATTGGCTGATTAAAGGCATTTAATCTGTTGCATAAGCAGCCCAAACGATCTACTCTCGTTCAAAACTGTCCCTCTGAACATGCTGAAACCCAAAACAAAATGATTAAGAAATACAGTAGCAGGTAGAAAATTAAAATTATATTGTAATTTAACAAAAAAATTTAAATAAGTGTGAATTCTTAAGAAACCATGTACACATTCACTTTAAGGATTCTTTAATTACAATCATAGAATTCAACTTAATATCATAGTTTTTTCAGTTATGCTTTACATACATTTATTCTACTTTGATTGAATTAAAACAAGCTAAATGTAGAGTTCTCAGAATTTGTCTTGTTGTAGTGGAATTAAATCCATCAATTATCAATAGTTCAGAGAGTTTGATGACTGATATGTTGGGTTTATAGGCAAGATGTTGGGTTAAATGAGATGCTGGGTTAGGCGAGATGTTGGGTTAGGTGAGACGTTGGGTTAGGTGAGATGTTGGGTAAGGAGAGATATTGGGTTAGGAGAGATGTTGGGTTAGGTGAGATGTTGGGTTAGGAGAGATATTGGGTTAGGTAAGATGTTAGGTTGGGAGAGATGTTGGGTTAGGTGAGATGTTGGGTTAGGTGAGATGTTGGGTTAGGAGAGATGTTGGGTTAGGTGAGATGTTGGGTTAGGAGAGATATTGGGTTAGGAGAGATGTTGGGTTAGGTGAGATGTTGGGTTAGGCAAGATGTTGGGTTAGGTGAGATGTTGGGTTAGGAGAGATGTTGGGTTAGGTGAGATGTTGGGTTAGGAGAGATATTGGGTTAGGTAAGATGTTGGGTTGGGAGAGATGTTGGGTTAGGTGAGATGTTGGGTTAGGAGAGATATTGGGTTAGGTGAGATGTTGGGTTAGGTAAGATGTTGGGATAGGTGAGATGTTGGGTTAGGAGAGATGTTGGGTTAGGAGAGATGTTGGGTTAGGAGAGATAAGGTTTCTTCTACATGTACGTATCAATATTTTATATGTTTATAGTGTGATGCTTGAGAAAATCATGTTATTTGATCACCCCTCTCAGATAGGACTGGGCAATGTTTTGATCTCGTTCAGATCTCGTTACACGCGAGTTTTCGTTACTATTCGAAAGGCAGTGAAGAGAGTTGCAAATCCTTCTGTTTATCATGTTTATAAGTCCTTGGTCTACTCCCTTAAAAAAGAATCATGGTTTGCAAGTATGCTGTGCATTAGAGGTACCATGCAGAGATGTTGAACACTTTTTTAGTCATTTTGAAAATGATGCCATTCCAAATCAAGAATAGTGTAGCAATACTCTAAATTTTTTGCCAGTCCGAATGAAAACTTGTCGGTCAAATCCTTCGGACTGGCAATTTTCGGCATCACTTTGATAAATATAAAATGAATAAATTTCATTTACCTCATGACAATACTTAAACAAGCAATTCATTCATTAAATGTGCCTTTGTTGGGACCTAATCAATAATTTCTTCGGTGTCAAAAATAAGCTTCAAATTCGTTCATTTTTCTCCTTCCTTGAAACGTTTTGATGATTGAAAATAAAGTAAATTAATAACCGATAAATATAAATAAAAAAGTATTTTTACAAGCATCAAAAGATATCTAAAAAAAAGTAAACATTCTAATTAAATTTTATATATATTCATAAACTTTATACCTAATAAAAATTATATTTGCTTAATTTGAAATCCGTAGATATCTAAAATTATCGACTATTATAAATTCTTCTTTCAATTTCTACTTTCGTTTTTGATTTCATAGTGTGGATTATGAAATAAAAGTCAGAATGACTTCAAAAGTTGTAAATACAGTGAAAAATGGTAAAGAAGTGATATCAAAACTGAATGACTTGAATTTACCAGACATAAATATAAAAAAAGAATTAAAATCGCTGCACCCTCACCAACAATATCTCGTGAAAAAATATGAAAGGTTGAACAAGGACAGATTCTCACATTTCCACAGAAATCATATTGTGTATGGAAGAACAAGAGGAATTGCTCTCGGGCTTTGGGCAGTATCGATTTGTATCCTTCAATCTCAGAATAGCTTTTCACTGCAATCTTCATTTCAGTCATACTCATCTGAGATTAATTTCTCGCATTTACCAGGCCATGTTGGGGAAAGGTGACTGATCGAGTGAATATACCTAGATCGGGCTAGTGTACCTCAGTCGGGCTAATTAATCTAACTTTTCTAGCTACAAATTCATATACGCTGTTATTTTGACATGTATGGAAAGATTGAGGCTTAAATGTGATTGGACGTCTTACAAGTGGCTCACGTCCATTCACAAGCCTTGATCTTTCTACAATGAGTTCACACATCACCTTAGAACCAGTATCATCCTCTAAATATCTTGGCATCACACTCCAATCAAACTTGAAATGGGACAACCACATACACGACATTACAGCTTAAGCTAACAAAACATTAGGATTCTTAAAACGAAACTTAAAAACAGCAAATCAAAACATCAAAGACCAGGCATGCCGAACTCTTGTTCGCCCAAAACTGGAATATGCAAGCTCAGTTTGGGATCCCCACACAAAAGATTCTACCAGTAAACTTGAAATGATACAAAGGAGGGGAGCTCGGTGTGTCTGTAACAGATACCACAATACAAGCAGTGTAACAGAAATGATTGACACATTAGATTGGCCCCCCCCCCCCCCCCTCACACATAGAAGACTACGTACCCGTCTAATAATGATGTATAAAATCACACATGCCCTTGTTGCAATCCCCTCAAACACAATCCTAATTCCACCAGACACTAGAACCCGTAAACAACACACACACACATTTAGACATATCCAAGCATCCAAAGACTCATACAGTTACTCTTTTTTCCCATATACAATTACCCAATGGAATCAACTACCTGCACCAGTCATCCTGTCTCCTTCTGTTGAGATTTTCAGAGAGCAGCTGACCCCAGCTGTTCTCTGCACCCTCCTGTAATTTTTTTTTAGATTTTGTAAATAGTTTTAACTCCACCCCCCCCCCCTTTTTGTGATAAATTTTTGTTTTGCACATTTAAATTGTATATACTGTAGGCCACGCATGCACTGGTAAATAATCTTCAATTTTGATGGTATACCGGATACTATGAAGAAGACAACTATATGGGGTTTTTCACATTTTGTGATATGACAACTGACATTATATATTCCAATAAAAAAGCAAATAGTAAATATTGAGTTCTTAAATACAATGCATTATTATTTCCTTAACCTATATCAGATCTTTACACAGTATATACCATGAAACAAGAACATTTCTTGGATGAAATCCCTGACGACTTACCACCACTGGAGACGGACGAAACCCCTGTTCAAAGTGAACCAACTTCTACTCCGCAGGCGTCACAGAAAACATGATCATCGATGATGTTGATCGACATTTGCAGAGAAATGTGACTGAACTTATAAATTGATGTTTTATCAGATATTTCATGATTCATTTATTTCTGTGTGTTATAGACAAGTATTATTCATCAGTACATGCAGTATGACTTATAGGATTTGAACAATATAGGCATCACACAATTGTTAAAGCATTCAAGATATGGGTTTTCATACAAAAGTTACACAGGAGGTACATGCATATGAGAGCATTAAGGTCCCTCAAAGAACATGTATATAACTTAAACACCTCCAAAACAAATAAATAAGTAAATAAAACCCAATATCAACCTTGATTTAACTTCAAATTTTTATCATGTTTATTTCAATACAGTTGTCAACAAAACATTTTTGTACACTGACAGTCGTCTTAAGGGTTAGTTTTCTTTGTGTCATCTGCATTTTCTTGAGCAAAAATGTAAGAAGTCTTTTTATCTTACCTATAAAATTCACATTTTTTTTGAAAAGGTTTTGGCTACCTAATATAATTCTTTCATTTGGTATCAATTCAGGAACCCCCCCCCCTTTTTTGACCAAAATATCCAATAAATATTTCGACAACTTTTGATCTTAAAGATTATAAACCTTAGAATAATGTATAGTATTTACTATTTGCTTTGAAATTTACATTTAGATATGGAATAATGGCTAGAAGATCATGTTCAAGGTGAAATGCATCTACATGAAATTGTATGTAAATATCTAATGAATGTTAATATCTAGTGAATGTGATATACAGGTGCATTAGAATGAATAATCCAGTCTCCTGGCTGCCGTTTCTTGTAACAGTGACCAAGAGACTGGATTATTCATTCTAGATATAGATGTACATATAAGATAATAGTGATAATAATTACATAGATCATGTACAGTGGCGGATCCAGCGCCCCCTTTGCCGAGGGGCCGGGGGACGGACGCCCCCTCTGCACCCCCCTGAATCCGCCACTGATGTAGATCTTACAATTGTACCCATATTTTCTGTACATGTATACATGGTCTTCTTAAGAATAAGACGTATTAATAAAAGTATTTGTGTGAAGATCTATTTTTGTTCTGATGTATATATTATCATGATTATCAAATTCCAAAGGGTTGAAAAGAGTCAATTACATGTATCATTTTGGAATTATGATTTCTGTAAGAGCTAGCTGTACATGTACATTTTGTATATCTGTATACTAGAACACATAGCAGTGATGACACTTGGTGTAGGCTATATGAAGGATTAAGTAGCATCATGACTGCTAAAGATCAAACAAGAACGACAAAAAAGTGTTTGAATTAGCCGTTTTTCATAAGCATGCCTCAAAGATTTTCCAAGATTCAATTTTGATGCCATTATATTATACATACATGTAGTCCCTACATGTAACCAGGGAAGCCAGAGATGACATAAGAAAATATATCTTTGATATTACAAGTACATGCATTTCACTGTTCATCAGTAATATCCCTTCACAATCTGTTGCAGAGGGGATATGGCACTTGTGTTTGTTTGTACGGATTCTAATGAACAGCATAGAAGACAGAGCAATTATCATAGAAACATCAAACCGTCTACAAATGTTGAATGTTCCATGTTGGGAGAGGATGAAACCTATTTGTTTTTAAGGTCAAAGGTCACTGTGGACTTCGACTTTAAATCCTTATGAACAGCACTGAAGACAAAGCAATTGTCACAGTATCACCAAATCTTCTGCAAATGGGAGGGGATGAACCCTATTAATTGATTATCAAGACCAAGGGTTAAAGGTCAAGGTCACTGGAATATTTGCAATCAGCATAGAAGATAAAGCAATTATCATAAGATCACCAAAATTCCCACTGATTTTCCAGGAGGAAGGATAATTCCTATGATATTCAAGGTTTAAGGTCAAGGTCACTATGGACTTACTAAGGCTTGAAATCCTTGTAAACAGTATAAGACAAACCAATTATCATAGGATCACCAAACCTTTCATTAATTTTCAATATTCAGATAGAATGAAATCTATTGATGTAAAAAGTTAAGGGTCAGATGTCAAGGACGCTATGTATGTACTTGGACATTTAATCCTTTTTTCTGAAAGCAAGCAGTTCAAGGGGATGCTATGCTAGCATTAGTCGCATCTCATTAATGTGGTCTATAATTTGGGGCAGCCTATGAAAATGCAGTGCCCCAGAAAGGGATAGTCTTGTTGTATTAATGGTCTTTTTACTTTTTTAGCTCACCTGAGCACATCTCAAGTGAGGCAATTTCATAGTGCACCGTCTGGCGACTGTCCTTCGTCCGGCGTAATCTTTTCACAGTTTTGACTTCTTCTCCAGAACCGTCGAAGGAATTTTGATGAAGCTTGGTAGGAATGAAGTACTCATGGTCCATTAACAAGTGTTGTTTTTCATCCAAATCCGTCCACCACAGGCAAAAGTAGGTCATGGGGGTACCCTCCTTTGTCAAATTTCTTCTTCAGAACCGAAGCTCATATAGATAAATCGAAATTGGAAGCATCAGAATTCTCTAGAAGGATGTCTTAGGAAGTGTTGTTATTTTTCAACTCCTAAGTCAAATTTTTGACACGTTTTTGACGTCTTTTTGGACTTGGTCAGAAATGTTCATTTTTGAACTGTTTCATTGAATAACTCTAGTAATGTGTGAGTTTGTGCAATCATTTACTGGATATTTGTCATATTTTTGTTATATATTGGTTTTATATTGATTTTGGTTGAACATATTATTTTTCTGATTTTCCATGATTTTTTTTTTCTGATGCAAAAATGGAAGGGGGGGGGATATTTTCATATATATTGATATCATCTCCAGAACTACTCAAGGGATTTTAATGAAACTTTCCAACGGTAGAAATGAAGTACTCATGGTCACCTACAAGTCTTGCTGTTTTTCGTTCAGATCCGTCAACAGGTGGTACCACCACAGGCAAAAGTAGGTCACAGAGGGTGACCTTCTTTGACAAACTTCTTTATAACCAAAGCACATATCGACAAACAGAAAGCATCAGGAGGATCTAGAGAGATGTCTTAAGAAGTGTTGCTGTTTTTGGTTCCACTCTGAAGTCAAATATTTGAGGCATTTTTGGACTTTGTCATTACAGTGCTCATTTTAAACTATTCCTTTAAAATACTTGATAAATGTATGATCTTGTGCACTCATTCATTTGATATTTGTCATATTTAAGTTTCTAGATGCTTTGATTGTTAAACGTCTTCAATTTCAATAGCATAATTTAAGAACAGATAAATTTGCAGCATGGACCAGACATGCACATTTCGGGTACTTAATCCTCGCCAGTGAATCCTCAATCTTAACAATGTAATATGACCAAAGAGTTTGAAAGTTATTATGTCCAAAATGTATCGAAAGACGTAGCAGGATGGACGGGATATGATGCTACTGGACCCACGTTTTAGAAATTTGAAGAAACAAAAATTTCGAATGGGTTGAAGAAACGATCAACCGAAGTTGATCGAACTTGGTTACATGTGCCCATCGGGGACTCCAGGCGATCGTTTTACAAAGATATCGTAAGTCGCAAATCCTAAGTCGTAACTTTCATAACTTACGACTTTTCTTAGGACCATTTTACAAAAGAGGTCGTAAGCGTAAGTCGTAACTTTTTGTAAAACGCTCGTAAGTTTGGTCGTAAGTCACATTTTAAAGTGACTTACGACCAAACTTACGACTTACGACCAAAGTTGAGCCTTCGTAAAACGGCCGCCTGGTCAACCAGCAGTGACACTCATCAAGTTGTCTACGTTTTTAACGTCTTCAAATTCAATGTACATTATATGCTAAACTATTTTTATGCCCCCGATATTGTTTGAGATTTTTATTGCGTTGATGAGAAATGGTGAGGAGGTTACACATCATATATAACACAATTGTTTATTTAGATAGCCCCTTAGGGACAATTTTCAGGCTAAAAATAGCTGTAATAATTCCTCTATAAAGATTGTAGAAATATAAAATCTGTTCCATGTCAAAATGGTCTAAAATTTTGCTCAGTAATGAAAAAAAATAATGCATTTTCTAGCATTGCCGACAATAATCTTAAAGTTTGTTGTTTTAGTATATATTTTGAGTCCCTCATACTAACCATTACATGTAGTTTATTATAGGGGGAATGGATTTTACAAAATAAACCCGACTCAAGTTTTCGACAAAAAATATTCCGACCAAAAGAGCCATATATATGTTGCCGACAGCAAGAAAAAAAAAAATAAGCAAGGTAGAGAACGAAAAAAAAATAAATAAAATATCCCGTATCTAAAAATCAATGCCGAAGATTTTCCACCTCCCAAAAATCTTCCTGTTCCAACTATAAAATGTACATGGCTGCTCCTTTAGGAATAAGATAGAATTGTAATACATATATAGATCAGTTGTCAGAAATCTAGAATCCATTCTTTGTTACCTCGAGTACACCAAGTATCTTTAATTAAAGATGTAATGTATGGTTTCAACGAGCATTTCGCAATTTCATATTTATATTTGGTCCACTGTTCATATTGAGGTTCAAAAATCAGTGTCACGTTTTACTTCCAAAAACCTCATAGACCGAGTCAGTAATCTTCTGAATATCATTCTTACTCTTCGCAGATGTTTCCTTTATATAGAGAATGAACCCTGTTAACTTTTTAGGTAAAAGGTCTTGACAAGGTCATTTTGAGGAATACCATTCAAATTCTTCGCAGATGTTTCCTTTATGGAGAGAATGAATCCTATTGACTTTCTAGGTCAAATGTCAAGGTCATTTTGGGGAAAATCATTCAAATTCTTCGCAGATGTTTCCTATATGGAGAGAATGAATCCTATTGACTTTTTAGGTCAAAGGTCAAGGTCATTTGGGGGAAAATCATTCAAATTCTTCGCAGATTATTTTATAAAGGAAACTCTAAGAATGAATCCTATTGATTTTCAAGGCAAAGGTCAAACTCACAACTTGAACTGTATCAGTTCCAGGTCAACGTTCCAGGTCCCGGCTAAATTGCTCAATTACTTTTAAAGTGAAGTATTTTTCATATAAATTAATCATTACTTGAACAGTATAATATGTAACCCACGAAAAGTTATGACATTTAATGGTCGGTGTAGAGGGATGAATACACCTACCTTTTTCCCACCCTCTGAATTTTTGTCAAAATCTTATTTATTTCCATTTTAAAATATCTTGGGTTCAGATTTTAAGTTTTTCAGGGAAAACATCTTGTTCCCAATACCTATGACGAATTTCGTATTACTTTTTTCAGTCATAAGGCACTTTTATATGCATTAGCCGGTAATTATAACTTTTATATGCATTAGCCGGTAATTACGACAATGGTGGTCACATGAACACCTTACTCTATGACAAACGTGACGACTTCAATTTCAGCATTACAAACTTTCCTTTTCTGAGTTAAAGAAGATCTTGACGATAATCTCAACAGCACTCACAGTAGAGCACGAAATTGAGCATCGACGAGCCCCCAGCAAGCTAGAGGTTCCCTGGAGTAAGCATCCTCTGTTGGCTAGCCGCACCCGCCGTCGATGTTCATGCACGACAATGAAAACAATTTATAAAATGGATGCACTGTCTGACTTTATCTCAATATAGAAAGTGTTATGGCGACCATATCAGGTAAAATATTTAAAACACGTACTGTCAAACCCTTCGCGGAGAACTTTTTTACGAGCTTCATCCCTTCATCGCCTGCTTATGGCGTGTACATATCTCAGTTGATACGCTATATGCCAGAGCAAGTACCAAATACCGGTATACGGATTTTGTTCTGAGAGCTAGGCGTCATTCAGATAAGCTTCTCAGTCAGGGATATGTTTGTGACCGACTAACATTGTCATTGAGGAAGTTCTACGGTCGATATGGGGAACCCGTCATACACTACGATGTCCCAGTCCCCAGAATGGTGGATGATATTCTGTCATAGACCATTTGAACCATCCAAGATTGTACTTTATGTCTTCCGAAATGGAAGTAACCGGATGTGACAGTTCTACCGAATTGAAGCGGCGGGTGTTGCATGCAATGTTAACCCTATATCATGTATATAGCTGTCAGTTAGGTAATGACAGAAATTTACCCGTCCCCTTACATGTTGCATGCAAGCAGGAGATGCTTACTCTTCCTGGGCACCTGATCTCACTCCCATATCGGGAGTTTGCTTCTTTTCATGTGGTGGAGGTTTTTGTTTATTTGCTTTGGTTCCTGTTTTATCCTGATTTTGGATGCCTTCGGTTTCTGATTTTCTGAATTATCGATTTTGTGCTGTATGCAGGGATATGGTCATTATCCATGATTTTGTCAATTGTACATGTACTAGGCGGACACTGGTATAGTTACTGTATGGAATAGGGATCAAAACATTGTGAACTGCATGGAAAATGTTCAAAGCAATTAATCATCACAGGAATTTTTATCCTATTGTTTCCAAGCAAGTGGATGCTCCCAAATGGAGTTTTAATATGTTTATTTACTCCACTTAACTAAATACACGTAGAACACAAAGCAATTCTACAAACGTTCCCTATGATTAGAGCATCATTCGTATTGATTTTCAATAATATGGAAGAGTTGAAACTCTATATACCTTCCCTTTGAAAATTTCAAACCAATCATTATGCACCGGACACGTGTTTCGGATATTTTAAAAATCATCATCAGCGATGCTTCATCCAAAGTGATTTTAGACACAACCAAATTCATTTTAGTAGCGCACTATGGTTATATTTTTTTGAAATTAAATTTGTTCAATTTGCAGAGAGTGCGCGGCTACAAATTCATTAATCTTTTCACACATTTTCCATATTCAATGAAGATAAATTTATTGATTTCAAATGTCAAATGTTATTATAAGCTCACTACGGACTCGATTGTAAAAACACAGTGATCAACATGGAAAACAAAGCAATAATCGGATATTATTCGTTAAAAAAAATTCACAGGGAACGAAGTTAAAGTTCTGAAGTGCAATAAATTTACAGAACAATAATCGGATAGTCAAACCTCCAAAAAAAAAATCCCTGAAGGAGAGACGACGGGACTCCATGACGGGCCCTGTCCAAGCCTCTTTAGGTCGGTGCACTGACCGCCTGTCCTTTCTAAATGTCGGTCGAACTCCTTGGATGATAACATGCATGAGCTCGCTACAGCCAACAGAGCACAGACTGCATGCATTACGCTCTCTCTTTTATCCATTTATTAAATATTCATCTGTGTTGCTTGGACCCATGCGTTTGTATGGTCATCTTACAGTGATGAGGTGAATTACACTACAATTGTGCGTTCTTCGAGTAACCGGGTAACTGAAAATTTCGGAGGGTTGTGCGCACGTAATCCGGATAACTACATCATTTCCTTCTTGCGTGGCAGATGTCCCAAGTAGGCACCGATTGTCCGGTCTCTTTGGTTTATTTGTAGTCTATGTTTGTGTAGTCTTTTCTGTTTCATGTTTCTATGTCGTATGTATCTTTTACGTCTCTTGCTGTGCTTGTGTATTCTGCGTTGCTGTTTGTACTGCAACCGAGTCTTGTTGGATATCCCCTCCTTTGTTTTCAAGAGAAAAAGAAAGGGGCATTTATAATATTGACAATGTAAACAGCATAGAAAACGAAGAAATATAAATTAGAGGATACTTAGATTGCTCCTTCTAGCAACAGGAGGAACCCCATTGATTTTAAAGGTTAAATATGTAGCAAAATTTGATCAACTTCGGTTGATGGTCTCTTCAACGCATTCAAAAATTTCTGTTGTCAAAATTTCTTGAAATTTCTAAAACGTGGGTCCTGTAGCATCATATCCCACCCATTCTGCTACGTCTTTCGGTACATTTTTTGGACATGATAACTTTCACACGCTTTGGTCGTATTACATTCTTTAGATTGAGGATCACTGACGAGGGTTAAGTAACAGAAACGTGCATGTCTGGTCCATGCTGCAAATTCATTATCTGTTCTTAAATGATGGTATTGAATTTGAAGACGTTAAACATCATAGGTATATGTATTTACTAGATGGTAGTTTGTTAACCATCCGAATGATTGACGGCATGACATCACCGATTATACACTGCTAAAAAAATTAAGGGAGCAAGGTTTCTACTTTCATATCACACATGTTTGCAGCTGCTTATTCTATATGATGAACATAAATGTATTAAGACATATTTTATAGTCATTTCTTAATTACCAATGTCTGTATTGAACAGATTAACCATATACACATGATAAAACTTGATGATGTAGCCTTGCTTATCCCGAAAGATGTAACAAGCAATGTACCATTATATTACAATGGGAAAATTGCTCCTTTTATTGTTTTGAGCAGTGTATATATACATGTATATATAACTTGATTAAATGCGCACATGGTGCACTGAATGTTTTCAATAGAATGTTAAATGTCTTCCAATTCAATAGCATCATTTAAGAACAGATAACATTTCAGCATGGACCAGACATGCACGTTTCGGGTAACTAACCCTCGTCAGTGATCCTCCATCCAAAGAATGAAATATGGCCAAAGATTGTGAAAAATATGTCCAAAAATGTACCGAAAACGTAGCAGGATGGGTGGGACATGATGTTATGATATGAACATGTATTTGAGTCTTGACACATGCAGTTAAGGGGGTTCGAGTATCGTGATTTTGACACTGTTGTAATGGTCAAACTTACTTTATTTTTTACCGAAACTAAAGATCTACATTCAAATCATCTAAAATGTAGAAAATATTTGTATGGTGCAGGGGATCTTTAAGGTCTAATACTTTAACAAAGTTAGGCGTTATTAGTGCAAAATCCTATTTGGCATAAATTTAGTATATATCCAAGGAAAACTGAACAAAATTAGATTTAAGGCATCTAAAGTCAAGTCCACTTGTCTAAACAATAAAATGTAATTTAATTCGTTTGAATAGAATGAATTAGAATTAAATTAATTTCTCCTGATTAGTTTTCACACTGATAGGGGGCGCTGTTTTCGCGCCAAATTGCTACGCATGGAAAGAGAGTGTTCCATTCGACCGTAAGCGCTCGTACTGTAAACTTCGTAAATGGATACCTCTGAAGAAAACTCCGATAACGTTTCCCTGAGAGACATCTTAAACGTAGTTAAAAACCAAGGTAGTACTATAATTTCCCTCCAGTCACAGGTATCACAGGGCCTGAACGAAATACGGCAGGAGGTGCGTGGTTCCACGTCTCAAGTACAGAAATTAAAGTCGGACACTGAGTTTAAATGGCGTTTTGAGGGTCACCGTAAGCAATACAATATCAATTCTGAAGTTATTGAAGATTTGGAGCAGGTCAGTTGGGCTATTGATAACGCCAAATTAGATTACGCGAAAGAAACTCTCTCCTCTGCTACGGAAAAATTGAAGAAACGAAACAAACTTATAAAGATAGCAGATACCAGTGAGGGCGGGTGGGAAACGGTCCGCCAATACGAGAATAACCCGGTAGCTAGTGACTCCGATGACGAGAGTAAAATTAACAGGGCCGAATCCAGGGCCGTTAAAAAGCGAAAAGCTTCCAAACAGAAGAAACCGTATCAGAGAGACAATGTCAAAAGCTATAATAGTGTGTTTCCTCGCACTGGTAGCTATGGGAGTCAGGACTGTTTTCGTCCCCCCGAGTGGTTCGGATTCCAACAGCCTTTTCCTGCCCAACCTAGATTTGCTGCAACCCCAGGAAGGAGATCAGGTGCCTGTTATGCATGCGGCTCGTTCAGCCACTGAAGGTCAAACTGCCCATACACAATCCAGACAAAGCCTGCAACTGCAACCAAACCAAAAACAGACTGATTCAGTAAAAGATGAGTATATTTCACATTCTCTATCCAGTGACCTTGATAATGTACATGTAAACGATCATGTCAATGTTCAAGTTCAGAATTCTCTGTTGACTGATGATTATTTTGAATATGAGAATGGTTCCGCTGAAATTATTTTAAAAAGTAGACTTAGAAACCATATTAGTTTTTGGAAAGAAATTGGTTCGCACGATTTTGTGTTAGATGTCATAGAAAATGGTTGTAAAATTCCTTTTTATACCACCCCTCCACCTATTTTTCTACCTAACAATAAGTCTTCATTGATGCATAGCGAGTTCGTAAAGGTGGACATATCTGATCTTTTAAACAAAGGGTTAGCTGTAGAGTGTTCGATTCAACCATTTGTGGTGAATCCACTCACCGTGTCTGTGCAATCGAGTGGAAAGAAACGCCTTCTATTAGATTTACGACATGTAAATAAGCACTTATGGAAATCTTCTGTCAAATTTGAAGATATTAGAACGGCCATGCAGTTTGTTCAAGAAAACCATTTTTGTTTCAAATTTGATTTACACTCTGCTTATCACCATATAGACATTTTTCAGGCTCATACAACTTTTTTGGGTTTTTCGTGGAAATTTGGGAATGAAACAAAATTCTTTAAATTTACAGTTTTACCATTTGGTCTCAGTTCAGCGTGCTATATATTTACGAAAGTAACTCGCCCCCTGGTGAAAAAGTGGAGGGGGGAGGGTAAGAAAATACTCATGTATTTAGACGATGGTCTTGGTTGTCATGAAGACAAAGATGCATGTCTTAAGATGGCTATGGAGATTAAAAATGACCTTATATCCAGTGGTTTTGCCCCAAAAGTGGAGAAATCAATGTGGTCTCCAGATCAGAGAGTTGTATACTTAGGCTACCATTTAGATTTAAGTCACGGTGTTATAAGTATACCTGAGTGTAGACTTGAGAAATTACGTATTTCTATTGATGCATTGGAGCGTGAAATTCATAACAAGCATTCTGTTCATGTACGCAAAGTGGCTAGTGTTGTAGGTCAGATTATATCTATATGTCTTATGTTGTCGGAAACATAGTTTATATCATGACAAAATGTATAAGTGCAGATATTTTAGAAGCTTCTTCATGGAATCAGTCAATCTTTTTGTCGACTGAAAGCATAAATCAAATTCTTTTTTGGAAAAAGAACATACAAAGTATTTTTTCAAGAAATTTTGATGTAGATTTTTCATGTCAAACCATAGTGTACAGTGATGCCAGTAATACTGGCTATGGGGGTTATATTGTACATAATCCTCTTAGTATTTCCCATGGCATGTGGACAGAAGTCGAGAAGCATCAGAGCTCCACATGGAGGGAACTTGTTGCAGTAGAAAGGGTTCTTATTTCCATTTCGACCTTTTTTAGGGGGAAACGTATTAAATGGTTCTCCGACAACAAAAATGTTGTCCATATTGTAGAAAAGGGAAGCATGAAATCACATTTAAAAGAAATTGCATTGAGAATTTTTAATTTTTGCTTGCAAAATAATGTATCTTCGTTAACAGTATGGGTACCTAATTCCCAGAATGAGAAGGCTGATCAGATCAGCAGATTTATTGACTCAGATGATTAGGGAGTTTCGCCAGAATTATTTTGTTTTGTAGATTCCCTATGGGGACCCCATGAGATTGACTTTTTTGCGTCTAGCTGTAATAACAAACTTCCTATTTTTTATTCTAGATTTTGGATGCCAGGTTCCACTGGTATAGATGCATTTACAGTGGACTGGCAGGGTGTGAACGGGTGGTTTGTGCCACCGATTTGTATTATTGCTAGAGTAATTAAGTACTTAAAACAGTGTTGTGCTTTTGGAACTGTTATTGTGCCACAGTGGCAATCGGCCAGCTTCTGGCCTTTGATCGCTGATGAATCTGGGTTCATCAGAGAGGTCAAAGCTCACATTGAGCTTCATGTAAAGAAGGAATATTACCAACCAGGAAAGGTTGGCGGTTTATTTGGAGTAGTAGACTTGCCATTTAAGATGCTAGCTCTGAGATTTGATTTTTCTTCATTCTGAGTTCTATGTTTATTTGTTATTAATTTGTTTTTATAAACTTATTTATGCAGGCATTCAAAGATGACATAACAGAGCTTCCAGACGCCTTAGCCGATAAATTTCACCTTGTCGCAGATCTTGTATCCGAATGTAAATCGTCGAACACAGTAAAAAGCTATTTTGGTGCATTCAAACGATGGAAACGCTGGGCCACATCTCACGAGATTTCCAATGCTGAGTGTTTACCGGCTAAGGCAATCCACGTCGCTCTGTATCTGGCATGTTTGGTGCAACAGAGCCAGTCACCCGGTCCCGTCACCCTGGCTTTCTATGGAATCAAGTGGGCGCATTCTGTAATTGGTGCGTGTTCTCCTACCGCTTCTCATCTAGTGAAAAATGTTCTCGAAGGCGCTAAGAGGTGTCTGTGTCAACCAGTGAGGAAAAAGGAACCTATTACGCCGGAATTGCTGGAGAAAATGTTCGATAAGCTATTTGTTCCAGGAAATTTGTATAACTCGATTTTTCTCGAGATTCTATGAGTTTTGTGAATGAGTAATTGGTATGTTATTATGCTCGATGTGCTATAAAGTATTACATGTGAATGAAATGAGATGATTTAAAGATTAAACACGAGCGCTATTCGGTTCTCATGCACTATACATTTTGTTTTTGTCTTTTTTCTCACAAAGAACAGTGTGATTTGGTCTGGAGAACATTTAAGATTGTTTAAGAATTGCAGACACACAACATATAATATAAGCAATAGAAGACAAGGCAACAGTTACTATAAAATTTTGAGAAATAATACAATAAAACATCTGCAAACAAATAAGGTAATACGAAGTAATGATCTTAAATTTTGTAAATGGGTGATGACATTACACGATACCCGAACCACCTTAAGAGGGGATACTACGCTTGCCTTTTTAAATTTCCTAAATATGTTCCTGAATCGAACCTCATGGCGCATAATGTTTTCAAATTTGTACTGTCTTTTTTTCAAAATTTTTGTTGAGTTTAGAATTGTTAATCTCCATGTTTTTGACATTCATCATATGCCAAGGTTTAATAATGTTATCATTTAATGATAATTAAGGTAATTTTCCCTCTCATTTTACAGGTTAAATAACAATTACATCCAATTTGAACAAATTTCACTCACTGTTTAACACATATATTGGATAATATATCGGGCCATTTCATGTTATGATAACAATCATACAACAATTTGTATTGGTAAAAAGTGAAAACTATTCTTTCTGCTAACCAGACCTTCGTTTCTACACTTGGGGATAGTTTCATTTTAGACATGAGGGTATACACCATTCTCGTGGTTCTTGTAGTTTTATGTTTTTCGTTCGGAGATGCATCGGTATCTCTGTGTAAAGCTTCATCGTATGCCGATTCGAATCAAAGAAATGTAAGTTATTTTTAGCTATTTTCATCGCATTTCAGTTTGATATTATCATAGTGCATTGTCCTTCTGTTGGTAAATTAGCCCTTTTCACAAACTTTGACAAAAAAGACATTTTGTTTAAAAATTTTGAAATGTAACCAGACATTTCACTCCGGAAACAATCTTATGACGTACGAAAACTTTGTCGGAGAGTGTGCCGGAACCGGTTGAAGGGCAAATTCGATTGATAGTTTCTTCAACGCAAACGAAAATTTTTGTTATCTATATTTCTGGAAATTTCTATAACATGGGTCCTGTAGCACCATACCCCACCTATCCTGCTACGTTTTCCGGAACGTTTAGGACAATAATAGCTTTCACATTCTTCGGCCATATTACATTGTTAAGATTGAGGATCACTGACGAGGGTTAAGTACCCTAAACGTGCATGTCTGTTCAATGCTGCAAATTGATCTCTTCTAAAATGATGCTATTGAATTTGAAAACGTTTAACATTACTTGCACCCCAGCATACGCTATCTTAAGTCTTCATATTAAAAGCGGAAGTAAGATTTTGGGGAGCAAGCAAATAATTTTGAAGGTGGGGGAGGGGTACCTTGCAAAGCTATTATTTCCGAATCCAGATTTTTAAAACAAAAATGCGATCAGAAGATCAGAGGAAAACATAGCGGTATTGATACCCGCTGTGAATCGTGTATGAAAAGTTTTCCTTTTATGCCAAGTATTGATATTTTTTCATGAATGGGAGTTGATTATCTCCAACAATTAAGACTCCGTCAAAACAAATACAATCTTCAAAATTACACGATGATGATTTCGTTTACTTGATTAGTAAAATTATTATTTCTACTTTTTTCTATGATTTTTTCATAGTATACATGTTTTCATAATTGATGCATCTGATTTTCCTTAGCAAGTTAAAACTTCAACGATTTCTCTTTTGGAGCGACTACCTTTGTCAATGCAAATTTTTGACAAAAATATGAAAATATTAAAAACATTTAAGAAATCATTATCAGTGATTCAGTTTCAAAGTCAGGCAAAATCATTAGAATTTCTAATATTTCGAAAGTTGTTGAAGATCTATGCTTAAAACCCAGGGTACCTGAACTCAATTCCATTGGGGAAATTTTTTTTTCATTAAAAAATTGCAAAATGTTTAAAAGTTGTTATGTTAAGTTCTGCATTTCTCAAGGTATTGTGTAACAACAGAATTTTTGATTCAGATGGGTAATTGTATTTTGCATTCTACTATCACTCATAAACAAATACGGCGATACCGGTTTTATCTTTGTTAAACGTCAGAAGGTCAGGTAAAGCTATGAACCTAAATGTGGCGAAATCGGGAGTACTTCCCTGTAGTCTTTTAAACTGTTTTTAGGGAGTACTCCCAGTAGTCTTTTAAAGTGTAATTTTCACACTGGGGTTATTTTCGTGATAATAGTACAATCGAAAAAAGCACGAAAATTTCGCCAGTTTTCCAAAACTTCAACGTTAACAGTCTTCTATTTCATACAATTTTTTTTCAGAGAGTAAAACGGACAACAGAACTAGAGAAGCGTCAAGCCTGGTGGATGATGGGAGGACAAAAAACCGGAAGTATGACCGAAGATTCCTTCGCTAAATTCATACTCGATAACAAGGATCTTCTTGCAAATACGATGTTCCTTTTCGACAACGATCGCAATGGGTTCATCTCTGAGCAAGGTAGAAATAAAGTTACATTATAATATACATGAATTGAAAATTATCCCTTTTCTGATTGGCTAATACCACAGTATGATAAAACGCCCAAACGTTATATCTACCCGGGATGACGTCGGTTAATACCACAGTTAGATTCAACGTTCAAAGTTTAACGTTATATCTACCTGGAATGCCGTCGGCTAATACCACAGTTATCTTCTACGCTCAAACGTTATATCTACCCGGGATAATCAACGTCGGCTAATACCACAGTTAGTTTCAATGCTCAAACGTTATATCTACCCGGGATAACGTCGGTTAATACCACAGTTAGGTTCAACGCTCAAACGTGATATTTACCCGGGATATCGTCGGCTAATACCAAAGTTAGATGAAACGCTCAAACGTTATATCTACTCGAGGTAACGTCTGCTAATACCACAGTAAGATTCAACGCTCAAACATTATTTTATCCGGGATGACGTCGGATATACCACAGTTAGATGAAACGCTCAAACATTATATCTACCTGGGATGACGTCGGCTAATACCACAGTCAGATGAACCGCTCAAACGTTAAATCTACCCGGGATGACGTCGGCTGATACCACAATAAGATTCTACGCTCAAACGTTATATCTACCCGAGATATCGTCGGCTTATACCACAATAAGATTCAACGCTCAAACGTTATGTCTACCCGAGATATCGTCGGCTAATACCACAGTTAGGTTCAACGCTCAAACGTTATATCGTCCCGGGATATCGTCGGCTAATACTACAATTAGATTCAACGCTCAAACGTTACATCTACCCGGCTTGACGTCGGCTAATGCCACAGTTAGATGAAACGCTCAAACGTGATATCTACCTGGGATGACGTCGGCTAATACCACAGTTAGATGAACCGCTCAAACGTTATATCTACCCGAGATAACGTCAGCAAATACCACAGTTATATTCAACGCAAAAACGTTATATCTACCTGGAATGACCTCGGCTAATATCATCAGTTAGATGAAACGCTCAAACGTTATTCCTACCTGATATAATGTCGGCTAATACCACAATAAGATTCAACGCTCAAACGTTATATCTACCCGAGATATCGTCGGCTAATACCACAGTTAAGTTCAACGCTCAAACGTTATATCTACCCGGGATATCGTCGGCTAATACCACAGTTAGATGAAACGCTCAAACGTTATATCTACCCGAGATAACGTCAGTGAATACCACAGTTAGATGAAACGTTCAATCCTGGAATGACCTCGGCTAATACCATCGGAAGATGAAACCATCAAGCGTTATATCTACCGGGATGACAGCTTATACCACAGTCACATTCAATATCTACCCAGATGAAACGATCAAACGTTATATCTACCAGGGATGACGTCGGCTAATACCACAGTTAGATGAAACGATCAAACGATATATCTACCCGGGATGACATCGGCTAATACAACAGTTAGACTCAACGCTCAAACGTTATATCTACCAGGGATTGCGTCGACTAATACCACAGTTCGATGAATCGCTCAAACGTTAGAACTACCCGGGATGACGTTGGTATAATACTTTTCATATTCTACTTCTTGCATATTTTATTCGATTGTATTTAGTATTCATTTTGAATGGATTCACAGGTAAAAGGAATAATAGTCAAAATGAATACTAAATATAATCGAATAAAATATGCAAGAAGTAAGAACGAAAAAAGAGATATATTTCTCCGCCAATGTGAAAAATGAGACCGTATTTTAATAATGTCGAAGAGTTCCAACTCTTTTACGTTCTTGAAGAAAATTCCAAACCAATTCCCATGCACCAGACAAGTGTTTCGAATATTAAATTCTCATCAGTGATGCTTCAAGCGGAGCCACCAAAAATAATATCAGTAGCGCCCTCTTTTTAAAATCTTTTGAAGTTAGATTTGTACATTTACATTACAGAGAGTGCGCGGTTCCAAATTTCCTGTTCCATATTTCAGTATTTACCGATTAAAGGAGATAGAATTTTCGAAATATATTGCTGAAATACAATGTATACTTGTTTGATGTTGTCTACTTGATATTTTAATATTATCCCACCTAATTTCTTGCAATCTGATTGGTCGAGAAGAACGGAATGTTATGTATCATTTTACTGACAGGAAATTATTTTAATATCCTGCTTCTACTAGTCTAAGAGATCTTTCGTTTAAGAACGCAAACCTTAGCTTTTAACTTAAACGAACGTACCTTTACGAATCTAAACTTAAAATAGGGAGTAATCATTGGAAGGAACTGGGGCATCAAAGGAAATCTTAATTTTTCCTTACATACTAGGAATGTCACACAGGAGTTCGACACAAATGACCCTCAGTGAAGACCACCCCTCTCTACTTTCCCTTAGGTGTTTATAGAGGAAGTAGAGGGATATGTCATCCTGTGTCCGTTTTGTTGAATCCCTATGCAATGTCAATTGATTGAATGAATTTAGTTTACTGACATATTATATTTACCAAATGTTTCACATTTCAATTGTATTGCGTGAAGATTGAAGTTTCCCTTTAACTATCGGAACACAAAACATTTATAAGAAATGAAACAATAGCTTTATTCAATGTTGACCCGCTATTTTCATGGTTAGAGACAAAGTAAAATTATGTATTCTTTTAAATTTTTATATGGGGCATAACTTACGAATTCAAATTATCTATAAATGTTTCAAAGGACACATCTGCATATCTACTGATGCTCAGGGGGGGGGTCGCTATGGACTGATTTTATAAAGAAATAAATATCAAGAAGTACCCGTCAGGTATTCAGTCCCAAAGTCGTGAGGGCAACGCACAATCATTAGAATTTCCGTTGGAACAGCTGCGAACCCCGGAATGAAAAACATTCCGGGATAGACTCTGCTGTCTATAAGCAAAACCCATCGCAACAGCTCCATGAAATCTTGTCTTCGGTATGGAAGTATGGGAGTAATTTCTAAAGCAGAAAACTGCCGTGGAAATGTGTGCCATTCATTAGCTTCGGGGGCTTCATTCCCTGAATTCTAATCAGGGCCTCGTCGTGGATGTATTTGGGGCCTCATGGCAGCTCCAAACCCCCTATCTAAAAGGTGATTCCACTTGAAAAGTACTCGCCCGTTTGCAAGAAATTAAACGATTTTTTTTCAATTCAAACGGACTCGACTCTGCATTAATATGAGTAATTTTTATTGCCGTACTTTCTAAATAGTAGTAAGTTGAATATTGACTCAATTATACACGAATAACTTGATAAACAATGTATAATGAAGGGATTAAAAGCAGTTTTCTTTTATTTTATACTATCTTATGTCGATGAAAAAATAATGACTGCTCCCTATCTTATTTCTTGTTAGGTATCAATACGTGTCATTAGGTTCGTTACGTTACGTACGTTCTTAAACGAAAGATCTCTACTAAGACGCTTTACGACATTGACGTCACTGAGATGCTTTAAAATATGTTGGTGTTACATACACAAGCCAAAAGCCATCGGTGGGATAAATTCGTTATACAGTGTTTTACAGGGAGGGGGATACAAAAATATATTGGGTCGGTAAAAATAGTTGTATTTGGCTCTGCTTCGCCTTGCCAAATATAACTTTTTTCAGCGACCCAATATATTTCTTTATCACGCCTCAGACAAAAATGTTGGAATCTGATTGGTCAGATCATGGTCACATGACGCCGTGAAAAAAGCCGTATCAGGCTTGTAAATCCTTATCGGACGAATAGTTTATTATGACGTCGAGAATTGTATGACACAGAGACCCCCACAAATACAGTTAGAGGTCTTCGACGTGATAAATTCGTTACACGGTTAGTTAGTGACCTGATACGGA
This sequence comes from Pinctada imbricata, assembly GCA_033119305.1. Classification (NCBI taxonomy): domain Eukaryota; kingdom Metazoa; phylum Mollusca; class Bivalvia; order Pterioida; family Pteriidae; genus Pinctada; species Pinctada imbricata. The sequence continues at coordinate 42,161,143 of VSWD01000003.1, read as the reverse complement.
AAAATAAATGGTGTGAAAAGAAAACCCGTATTGGCGAGGATACGGGTTTTCTTTTCACACCATGTATTTTTCCGTATCGGGTCACTATTTAACCGTGTAACTAATAGTACATCCCCCCCCTGTAAAACACTGTATAACTAATAATATCTATTCTAGGTATAATGACATAACTTTCCACGTTTTTACCGATATTATCAGTTTTCCTATCCGAGTTCCACCTTAACTTTAAAATCTTAGGAGTATATTTTTAACTAAATGTAAAACATATATTTAAAAAGTCTTCAACATCAATACATTTCAATAACAATCTATTTTATTCTGCATGAAATACGGCACTAGATTCAGGGCTACATACGGTCCTTGTCATCTTATTATCAGCTTCCTTTTCATTTGAATTTATCTTAACCGCTTTGGTATTCTTACTTCAAGCCATTCATTTGAGTCCCATACCACGTTTATAATTTCGTTCTTGCACTGTACTCTGCTGAGATTGATCATAAAGATGATGTTGTCCTCCGTCTCTATTTATTGTGTGATGACATTAAGGTAGTTCATACCTCTGGCCGTGAGAGGTTATAGTCTCCCAATGATAACTTTTTTTGGGAATTTTGTGCTGATCATCTTTGAATCTTTTGTAAAATAGACCCTAGATTGTAGGGATGTCTTTACCGTCTATGAATTCGAATGAACCCAATTTAACATTACACCCTATGGAAAAATCCAATAGTTTACATTTTTTACATTGTGGAGACATTGTTTAACCAAAAATATATTTGAAACCTGAATTACCTATAACCAATGTGCAATAGTATGAAATTCAAAATAAAATATGGGGTATTCATGCATAAATTTCCCCGATTTTGAACCAGAGGTACAATCTGCCTTAAATATTGTCTTCGTTACTGTCTACTTTTTTTATCGCACGAGAGTGTGTTCAGCTGTTATCACTGTTAGGAATCTCCTTTTTATCTTTGTTTTGTATCATTCAAACATTCCCATTCCTATTGATTGTGATTTATTGTGAACCATATCATTTGCAACAAATGTATCAGATGGCCGTAAGAAGGTGGAACTGATTGACAGTTATTCTAGTTGGTTTTAGTTTGAAGATGTGTACCACCAGTATTTGAACCATTTGGTGAGTGTCACTGCTGGCGGACCAAGAGTTCCCGATGGTACATGCAGCCAAGTCCGATCGAATTTTGTTTATCGCTTCTTCAAGCGCATTCGAAAATTTTTGTACATAGAATTTCCTCGAAATTTCTGAAAAGTGGGTCCGGGAGCATCATATCCCACCCATCCTGTAACGTCTTTCGGTATATTTTGGACATAAGTTTCACAGAGCTCTGGTCATTTTATTCTTTGGATTGAGGATCAATGACACGGTTTACGTAACCGAGACGTGCATGTGTGGTCCATATGCTGCATTTGTATGTTCTGAAATGATGCTATGAATTAGAAGAGGTGTAATATTTGTGTAGTCTGTTGGGTTTTTTTTTTTTTTGCGTTTTAATCCGGTGCGGCTAGCCAACAAGGGATGCTTACTCCTCCCGGGCACCTGGTCCCACTTCTAGATTGCTAGGGGTCCGTCGATGCTCAATTTTGTGCCCTATTGTGAGTGCAGTTGAGATTATCGTCAGGATCTTCTTTATCCCATTAATATCGTATTTGGTGTTCTTTATCTCTTAAATTGCGTCCCGTGTGCTTGTCTACTCTATTTTCATATAGGGGTGTTTTGGTATTTTGCTGTGAGTTCTGTAACGTAATTACGTTTGAAATCCTCTCCGTATTTTTTGGATTCTGTTCTTGAATTTTGTGTTTTACTTTAATTCATGATGTACATTGTACTTGTTGTTTCCTTTGTGCTTTGTGTACTTATTTATTTTAGTGCTGTATTATCCCGCGATAAATCCGTTAGTACATATTAGGGTAAATTCCGAAAATGACCAAGACCAATTGATCACGAGTCCGATACCATATACCCTTACTTTCAAAACTTTATGCTTCATGAAGCCGAGATGGTGTATCATGCTACAGGAATAGGTTTATACAGTCTATGACGCACCAAGTACCGTCATACTAATTTGGGTGTTGTACTGTTTCGTTTGTGCTTTTTGAATATACCATATAAATGGTATGGTTAAAATATTTCTTTCTTTGCAGAGATGAAGAGCATGTTACAATTTGCCTGGAGCTGATTGGAATCTGTAACAACTGTAACAACAAATAAACTCAATATAAGCATGGACATTTTGATCATTCAGTTTAATTCATGTATTATACAATGTGGAGAATAGAATATCTGTTAAATAAAGGATTCTTGAACATTTTAATGTAGTGCAGCCTGCACGCAAAGAAAAAAAAAATCAGTGAATCAGTCTCAAAGTCGAGAAGGCATGGCAAAATCATTAGAATTTCTAATGGAATAAACCGTATTCCAAAAGAAGATCAGGTGTCCGGTGACAGTCAGCGTCTCCTGTTTGCATGCGACAGATGACGTTAATCGTTAGCTTCTGAGCTCGAACAATATTTGTCAAAAAGCGATCATTATGTTAGCTTGCATGACTTAAGTTAGGTTTAAAAAAAACTGAAAAATGTATTCCGAGAATCGAAAAACCTGGCTACTACTTTGGCCAACGGATCTGCTTGGTAGAGAATGTGAGAAACTTGCACCTTGGTCGGTAACTAGTCCATCAGACTCGACTCGTTGGTTTATCAGCAGTATTTTATGTTTAGTATTTTGATGTCTCTCCTTGTCCTTGTCTACTCTTTGTTGTCAAATCGGGGTGTTTTTGGTGTTTTGCTGGTGCTGCAACGGAGTCTTGTTGGATACCCCCCCCCCCCTTTCTTAAATTCATTAGATTCAATCACTGTATTGTTATATATGTTCCTCACCTTAAGTGTAATAATGAAAAAAATTATACATAGAATACAACGAGAACCAAAAACTTCTGTCTGTAACACAGGCATATCCTCCAACTAGTTTTACATGAAGCACAAAAATAACTTATATGTGAGGTGTCTTCAAAAGCAAGATGACGAGGGTTTAGTAACCGAAACGTATCCGAAGCATTTGAACCACAGGTGAGTGTCACTGCTGGTGGACCAGGAGTTCTCACAGTGGGCATATGTAGCTAAGTTCAATCAACCGAACGTTTCTTCACCGCATTCGAAAAATTCTCTTATCAAAATTCCTTGAAATTTCTAAAAGGTCGGTCCTGCAGCATCATATAGTACCCATCCTGCTACGTCTTTCGGTACATCGTTTAGATTAAGGATCACTGACGAGGGTTTACTACTCGAAACCTGAATGTCTGGTCCATGCTGCAAATTTATCTGTTCTGAAATGATGCTATTGAATTTGAGGACGTTTAACATAGTCCTATTGGTCCATTGGTTACACACAAAAACTCTATCATAGTATGTAATTTAAAAAAGAATTGGCATTCCAAATGTAATTCGAGCTCTACTGGCAGAAGTTAGCCCAAAATCAAATATCCGAGAAAAATGAAAAGTTTTCCTTTTACAACAAAATCTTTGACGATTTGTCTGTGCGAATTTTCTTTTGTCGTTATAAAAGAAAGGAGGGGACCTCAAAATATACTCTGTTGCAGTACCCATACCACGGCACCTGATGCAAAAACATAGAGTAGACAAGTAAATAAATCATGCCTTTCAAGAATCTGCTTGACTATTGATTGTGATTTTTAATTCTGATTTGGGTTTTTCTGCTTGACTTTCATTCTATGATTACATTGTTGTCATTGGCTTTACGTAGGAAATAACAACAAGCTAGCCGTGGTTTATTGTCCAGTAGTTCCACGAGTCGCATGAACCAATCAAATTATCACCGAGCCGCGAAGCGGCGAGGTGATAATTTTATTGATTCATGTGAAGAGTGGAATTACTGGACAATGAATCACGGCTAGCTAGTTTTTATTTCTATTCTAACATAGCACGTGAATGAGCGGAGCTTAGCGCACTGGAAGTTTGTTGGATATTTTCCACCAGGCGAGTTCTATGGTACATATAGGGAGAAAATTTCAAAGAAGTCATATTAGAGTTGACGTTATTCTTAGAGGACGCTTACCTTCACCTCATCTTCCGCAATGCAAGGAATCATTCAGCTGAAACTTAGACATAACCTCAGGGAGTTCATGTTTTGCAAGATATTGTTTTCATTTTCGTGCGTGAATGTCGATGGCGGGTTTGGCTAGCCAAACAGGGGATGCTTACTTTCCCGGGCACCTGGTCCACCCTCTATCTTGTTAGAGGTCCGTGGATGTTTAGTTCGGTGCTCTATTGTGAGTGCTGTTGAGATTGTCGTCAGGATCTTCTTCATCTCATTTGATGCAAAACTTGCCCATTGGCTTCGATTGTTTATGTGTTGCCTTTTGTGTTTTATGTTTCTATGGTGTGAATTGGTGTTCCTTGTCCAGTGATGTCCCTTTTGCGTCTCTTTCTGTTGGTGTCTGCTCTGTATTTTTGCATTTGGTGGTTTAGAGGTTTGCTGTGGATGCTGCAGCCGAGTGTTTCTTGGAGATCGCCTCCTTTCTTTGTTATTAAGTGGTTTTTTTTTACATTTACAGAGCAAATTTGTTTTAGCATTTTTTTTACGGAATAATGAACTCTGATGATATAAGATATTCATTTTCTTCGCAATTTTTAATAACATGTAACAATGAGATGAAAGTTGATACAAAGCTTGTTGAATGAAAGTTACAGAGCAAGAGAGAGTTTTGCCAATGATTACCCCTTTCTTTGATACAAGCTAAAAACAAAATTAAAGCTCTGTATCGAGATGTTTTGCTCATGATAACCCCTACTTTTGATACAAAGCTTAAAGAATTAAAACTCTGTATTGTAGATGGCGCCAGAAAAAAAATACTTTGGCTTTTTTAAACTGTTTGACATGAAGTACAACTGCCGAGGTTTCAATATCCGAAACGCGTGTCTACTACAACAAAATTGATACTATAGAACATATATTTCAATATTGACAATTAGTATTGGATAGTTACAGAGCAATAGAGAGTTATGCCCATGATTACCCCATTTTTGACAGCACGTAAGCTTGATAAGGAATTTTGTATTGCTAACAAAAAATTGTAGACATCTGGGCGAAGCTATTTTAAATGATGATAGAATATATATTTCAATCATGATCATTGATCAAGAGTATTGTAAATTTATGCTTCTAGCATACGAAAATATTCTGTAATTTCAAGGAACATAAAACAAAAATAAGAAAGAAACTGTTACAATATTTATATATTACATAGTATAAACAACTGAATACCGTTAAAATATGCGTCTTTGATAAGGTCTTTAGTTCTCAAATCTCATTAATATGGAAAATGCGATTACAACAAATGAAGAAATAAAATGGAAGGATCGGGCGTTATTCTCCATCGTACTTTCTCCATTGCATGAAAAACGTAGTTTTTCTGCTTTATCGTCCATGTTATGGTCAACAGTAACTGTCAGAATGTACACACCACAGGAGTGGGGAAAGCTTGAAGCTACGGGAATAAGTTTTTTTCTTGTCTCTATGAAATGTTGAGCTCTCAAATGCCTTTTCTCAGCACACATACAGTTACTGCTATTAACTTTGCTGGTTGAAAATGAACCATTTATCTGACGTGGGAAAATTGTGTAGGGGGAATGTATCTTTACCTCAAATTGCAAGTTTGCCAACCATAACTCTAGTGAAAGTGCATCTTGTATTGTCAGGGCTGACTGCGATATCGACCGGAACTGCCGCTGCATTGTGACACACCCACCACTATAGTTTGTACAGTTTTTTCCTTCAAGAATTGGCATACCAGTTAATCCATGTATCAAAAGATGGATTCGCCACGTGGACAATTTCAAAAGCGTATTAAATGCCTGAAATGCTACATTAGCCGCTTCAAAGTCGTATGGATAATTTGAAATGAAGGTAAGGAAATGGGTCTTTATCCGATATCCATAGATTTTTAAGATTTTTGGTAAACAATGCTCCTTTGGAACGTTGCAGTTTTCTGTGGTGCAGACATCCTAAAGTGAAAAGAATTGAGTCAATTAGGGGCTTTTTTACATTATTGATAAAATTGATGGAAGATATGTGTATTTTGCGTGTTAAGTTTGGATACTTTGACATCAATAACGTTCGCTCTTTTATAAATCTTTATTCAAAGAGTTAAGGAGCTTTCTAATTGTCTCGACTGAATAATACTCGTAGACTGATATTGTTCTTTTTCAAGAAGGGGGATCTCCAAACAGACCTAGCTGCAGTAGCAGCAGTACCAACAACTAAACACGAAAACACCCGAAGCGAAAACACAGACAAACGAGTACAGCAAGAGACGTAAACGAGACACACGATATAGAAAAAATAAACACAAAAGACTACACATAAACTAACGAGAATGGGCTTGTTTTTAATTCAAGGGTAAAAGACGTCTTTTTCACCTCTATCGAGTCAGATCTGCTGTCTGCCGGGAAAAAGAAAGATCAAGAAAAACAATCATTAATTTCATTTGACAGAATTGCATGTTTCACATAATGAATTCTGGCCGTTTCTTCCTCATGCCTCCTCCTTAAACTTAAATAATCGTCTGATGTGCCCCTTATCCGTTTTGTTCTATCCAGAAGTAAAATAAAGCAAATGCTAACACTTATTTCATTCTTAATTTGAATTGAAATAAGAATTTTTAAAATATCACCTACCTTTCCATTCTTGTTACAGGTTGTTTCCACCGTACCAGTCGGCTCAGATTCAGCAAATTGTAAAATAACCTGAAGCATCTTTTATATATGAGGCAAGGGAATGGCGTGCATCCAATATACTGGTAGCGAAAATCTGTCTACAGCTATCTTTATCTTCACCGAGTAGTTCACATTTAATGCTCCCAGCCTTCCTACAGCATTGCTCGTTTTTGAACAACTCTTAAATAAAGAACATTTTTTTAGGAATCATACACTGTAGACGAGGAAATTTCGCGTGGGAGTAATCTCACGCTTTTCGCGAGTGTGTCATTTTCGCGAAAATACCCCCCCCCCTCGCGAGAAAAATTACAACAAGTATAATAGAGTTTTAGTGATTCTCCCGATTTCGCCAAATTCGTTTTGCTTTGCGAAAATATCCCCTGTGAAAATAGCAATGTTTACAGTATATACTCAATTATGTACATGAATTAATTGCCAACAAGACTCAGCCGCGATGCAAACAGCAAAACACCAACAACACAAAAATACCGGGTAAATAATAATGTCGAAGGGTTCCAACTCTATACCTTCTTGAAGAAAATTTCAAACCAATTTCCATGCACCAGACACGTGTTTCGAATATTAAATTCTCATCAGTGATGCTTTCAGCGGAGCCACCAAAAATAATTTCAGTAGTGCCCTCATTAATTTTTTGAAGTTAGATTTGTACATTTACATTACAGAGTGTGCGCGGCTCCAGATTTCCTGTAGGGTCGATTCAGTGGCATATCCAAATAAAATCTATGTTAAAAAAATTAGCACAACTAAAGATATCAAAGGACAAGGTAGACTCAACACTACAGATGACACAAAAAATTAAACACTGAAGACCATGCATAAACAAACGAGACCATGAAGCAACCGGTGCCGACTTAGTTTCGAGGGTCATCCACTTCGCTAGTAGAAAATGGTGGATTATTCTGTTTATGTGCACACAACAGTTCCCCTTGTCTAATTACCCAGCAATCTTGAAGAACACACACTTGTTGTGTAACAGTAAGATGACGACAGAAACGAAACAGTTTAACGCAGGGACCAAAGCAACAAACAGTCTAATATGTTAATGTGAATAAAAACCTTACGGACGTTCCAAAAACAATTAAACTCGACTTGAGTGAGTTCATGCATGTAATCACCCGAGGAGTCCGATCATCTTATTTTAGTTTCCACTCAACTTTTATGAAATACTATTAAACGAATATTATTATTATTAATAAAAAATAAATGATGAATTAATATAATTCATAAATAGAAAAACATACCATAATTGTCCCCATAAACAGGGTGTTGGTACTTGGTACACGAGTTAAAACTTTCGCTCTTTCCATAACATACTCGAAGGAGAGTATCTATAGTTGGGATCAGCTTCACATTTTTGAGTTTTGACAATGGATTACGAAAATCACTTTGAAACGCGTCTTCTGTGGTGAATGATTCATCGGTGCTTGACAGAAGGGAACTCACTTCCCCACCCGAAAGACTAACGTGCCAGGTCTTGTAATTTGTTACATTGTTACAAGCGGCGCAATCTGCATTCAAATAAGGTAGGTGGTCGCTGCCTGTCACCGGTGGCTGCAATACAAATTTAGACGAATCTACCTGATCAGAACATAGCTCACCAAAATGTCCACAACGGTTTACTATCCAAACTCCACCTGCGTCATTGCCTACTTTGAGACACGTACTGCGGCTTAAGGGGTCATTGTCTTTGATATCAAACTGGTCAGGGTCAGTTTCACTTTTAAACCTGCAGCAGTCCATATACCTATTACAAAGAGTGTCACAGTAACAATAGGGAAGTTTGGAGAAATCACTCGTATTTAAACAAGAAGTTTCTTTTTCACAAAAAGTCCCCGGTACATCACGTTGAGGAATTAAGTTTAAGTTTAATGCATAACCTATAACATTGAACAGGAAATATTGTAGTATTCGCGGCTCCAGCATAATTTTTTTTGTTTTAGTTTGCAAAACCATAAGGGTTAAGATTCTTTCACAAAAATCAACATCTTAGGTAAAGCCCAGAGCATTTTTGAGTAAGACCAGATTTGGTACGTCAAACACACCCATGCGAAACTGCTTTGCGATTACAATCTTCGCCTTTATAAGCTGTTTCAAATCCAGCTCACTCCCTGAAAATTGATATGGCCGACACTAATTTGCTATTATGTGTCTATTTTATTTGATAAATGTAAGTTATGGTCCAATAATGTTTTGATTTTATGCGCGAAATTAGCAATCTCATTTGCAGATTTATACAAAAGCTCATTAAATATAATCATTAAGCCGTGATTGACCTATGCCTACGTCTTAGAATGATTTACTGTCGTTATATAGAATATATATCACTCAGTATGGTATTAACAATATTAGAAATCTTTGGATCTCAAACTTTGCATTGCATTCAGTGTCATCGTACATCTTAATAGCCATTCTCTGTAAGGACCAAAATCGAGCGGCGCGACATGTCATGGAATTTGTTGATTTTCAGTGTAATGGGTATATATTAAGTACTGACGATGAAAATAATACTTTTCGGTCAATGTGACCTCTGGTTGCCATGGTAACGGGGTCACTCTATTTATAGCACTTTTTAGATCATGAAATAAGCCAGATTCAGATACTAAGTTGCCATGGATACCTCTGTAACAGCTTGTTCATTTTTACATAATCTGTTCTTCCTTAGTTCTATTTTTACTAAGTACACTTAGTTATTTGGTATATATTACAGAACGCTTATTGTATTAATCCAAAATCAGTCAAAATGAAGCGAAAAATAGAGGTGAAAATAAGGGCCAATTCAGTGTGTTTTTGGCCATTTTCAATCTTAAATATTACAAAATGCACCAACAGGAGACCAATGACTTTCATCAAAGGAAATATATGTTTATTGACAAATAAAATGAACGAAAAATTGGAATGGGCGTATTAAGAGTTTTACCTAAATTCTGTCGTCAAAAACCGTTGCAATGGCAACATTAGACTTTTTTGCTTGTTTCATATTATTTTTGAAATGATTTTATTCCTCTTTAGAGTTACGTATGATTGCCAAAATGTATCCATGGATAGATATGACTTAATCCTTTCACCTAATAACAAATGAAATGTTCAAGGTCATTTACTTGATGTTGATAGTCATTTATAATTTGAGACTCAAATGTTGCAAAAAATATTGATTTTTCTCAATTTTTTGTTATCAATTTTAATGAAATTGTATTTGAATATTTTCATAGGTCATATTTATCATGAAAGCTCATGAATATAATAAAGAAAAATCTTAGAATTTATTGTACTGTGATAATTCAATTGGAATTTTTTTTCACAGAAAATACAGGTTTCGTTCCTTGTTTTAACAAAATACTCACCAAGAATTTAGAAATTTAAAGATGTGAAGAAATTCTATCAATAGTTCTAGGAATTAGTGTAACATTAATCATTTTATGGCATGTGACTGTTAAGTTCAATATCTGAAGGTTTCTGAAATATTGGCGCCTTCATTTTATGAAAAATCAGGATTTTTCGTCAAATCTGGTCACTTAAAGTTTAATGACCTTGGAAATGCAGCGGTTGACCTTGTCATCTTTATATCTAAACGACTCTGATAGATGTAAACATGAACTTCTGTTCCAATATCTTACGTGGATAGTTTGATGAAGATTGTGTTTAAATTCATTGTATCGAAACCTTTCAGCCCATTGTTGCCATAGCAACCAAATGTGAAGCTGATTTGCATATAAAAGCACAAATTTACCCAATCAATTTTTTATATTCATGTTTTGTTCAAAGATGATGCTCATTTGACAACTAGATTTTGGACTTCAAAAACGGGTCCTTTTATGAAATTTTCAACCTTGTAAAAGAGAAAAGACATGCAAAAAAGGGACTTTATATGCCCAAAAGAGAGCCTTTTGATACCCCATTTTTTCATGTTATATACAAAAGGCATCAGAGATTAATGTAAAAAGTTTTACAAATATGTAGAATAAAAAGGACTGAAAGAAAAAAATCAAAGTAATTTCAGATGAAAAATGTACCTGTTTCCATGGAAACGAAGCCTACAAATATGCCTCTCCCTATAGAATTTCCCGATTTCTGAAACGTCAGACACAGTTACCACGGCAACGACAACCTTTTTGAAAAATACTGGGGTTGATTTACAGGCTAGTACTTCATAATAAACTTCCATACCAAAAATCAAAAATCCGTGACATGCCGTGTCAACATGTCTTGAAATTCTTTGGCTCTTACAGAGAATAGCTGTTCCTTCGAGCGATCATGTTACTCGTGTCTCTGTCGCTCTTTCAGAAATTCAGAGCTACTTCCGGGAGTTGCCCCCTTTCTTCCCATTACATATTATATATGCAGGCATCGATCTGACGTTAACTAACTGTGACGTCTTCAAAGTCTATGGAAACTTAAATTCACTAGTATACAGCGTTCTCATACAAAACAATAAATACGCGTTCTTCGATACCACTGGGTACGGTAACTGGACTAGTGGAAGGGATAAGCGCAGGTTATCGGTGACTGAACACGTATCACTTAAACTATAAGATTCATCCAAATAATATTTATGAAATAGATTGTAGTAGTACAGGGCAATAGATGATTTTCATATTACCGCAGTAGACTTGAATTTTATACAGTCCAACACCTGACATGACAAGATTTGGCGTAACTTTTAACTTTGAAGTCGAATCAGATATATGACGTCATATTAAAAAAATGTCAAAAGTTTTAATGTCGGGTCTTTGAGCGTCTAAAATGAAGGTCTAACGGTAGTAGGAATAAACATTAAAGAATTGCCTAACCATTATTCAGTCTCAAAGTCGAGAAGGCAAGGCCAAATCGTGAGAATTTCCATCGAAACGGTTGCGAACCCCTGAATGAACAGCCGGAATGAACAACATTTCGAAGTGAGACCAGGCGCCCGGGGAGAGTCAGCGTCTCCTGATTGCATGCAACACCCGTCGCAACAGCTCCTTGGAAACCTGTCGAATTCGGTGATTGTCTCGATGTACATTTTGATGTACATATCGGGTAAGTATGTCTTGTTTGGTGATGATGACAGCCATTCAATCACAATGTAGAATGTCACTGATCATTCTTGAAAGAGGGATCTCATATGCTTTAATAACATCTCCATAGCGTCCGATCGCGAAGAACTTCCTCAATGATGATTTCAGTCGTTGTGTAAAATAACCCTGAACAAGTGGCTCATTTGCAAGCCGTCTGGCTCTAATGATGAAATCTTCATATTTGGAACATGCCCTGACGTACCGTATTAGTTGAGAAACAAAAAACATCATAAGCAGGAGAAGACGGAATGTTGCTACTCATGAAAGGGAAGTTAGTTATGTGGAAGCTGAAATCGTCACGCTTGTCATACAGTGAGGTGTTCAAATGGCTGTTTGCGTCGAAAGATAGAAGTATATCCAAGTGCGAAGCGGATCTGTCGCTCTCTTGTTCCTTGATCTCTAGTTTATTGGGAAAGATTTCATGTAGATGGTCCTTAAATTTCGGATTATTGATGGATAACACGTCATCTATGTATCTGAAGGTAAAATTGAACTGAGATGCGAGGTGCTTTCGTCCAGTCGAGAGCAATGTCTGGGTGAAGTCAGCTTCGTATGAATATAAAAATAAGTCCGCGAGCAGTGGGGCGCAATTGGTACCCATGGGGATTCCGACTATCTGCTGAAATACGGTTCCTCCAAACACCACAAAAATGTTGTCAATCAAAAACTCCAGCATCCGGATGATATCGTCTTCGGTATACTTTTTGTTTGAATCAGAGTGTTCCTTCACGAAATAAGTATCCTCACGCCCTATTACGAGGTATTTGTATCTCTATTACCATTTTTGAAAGAAATGTGTTGCGAATAATATTGGCAAGTCTGTTTTTAAGTTTTTCGTGTAGGATGGTAGTGTAGATCGACAGTGGAGAAGTCGAAAGACTTTATGCTGGTTATATGATTGAAATTGGTGGCTTTTAAATTTTTCCTTAGAATCATTTAGGATCCACATCTGATTGATTCCATTTCTGGAATAAGTTGTCTCGCAGTATGTTTGAAGATCTTGCTTGATGCGAGTTAATATTTTCGTAAGCAAAATGGAAAGAGGTTTTGTGGAGCACCTGGACGAACCGGCGATGAAGCGGTGCTTGTAAGGATTTTTGTGCATTTTGGGAATCCAGTAGATATAAGGTAGTTCAAGATCAGAGTCATCGGTGTGAATACCGAAAGACTCAAGAACAGATTTGTGATTATCAAGTATTTCGGATACAGATAAATTTGTAAGTGTGTATGTTGGATTTCCAGGTGCTGAATGTAACCCAAGTTCCTCTCTCAGGCATTTGAAATAGTACGCCTTGCAAACGAAAGTAAAATTGTTTGCCGCTTTGTCAGCAGGAACGATGATATATTTTTCATCGAGGTCAGAAAGTTCTTTGGAACTGAGAAGGTTCCTAAGTTTAATGTTACCGACGATATAAAGGTCACCAGTGACCCCGTGGCCACACGGTTGGTAGATGAAATCAGACGATGAACATTGTATGGGGTTTTGTGAAAGGTGGTGTACATCAAGACGTTTCAAATTTTGTTTATAATTAAATATTTTGGAAGCAACGGATTGTGTATATGTGTAGGAAATGCAATGCGACTCCTGGTATTTAAAATAAGGAGGGATTGAATGTTCATTTATTTAGAAAGTTCGATCAACTTCAGTTGATCGTCTTTCTCTTCAACGGATTTGAAAATTTCTGTTACAAAATTTCTTGAAATTTCTAAAACGTGGTTCCTGTAGCATCATATCCCACCCATTCTGCTACGTCTTTTGGTACATTTTTGGACATAATAATTTTCATACTTTTTGGCATATTACATTGTTTAGACTGAGGATCACTGACGAGGGTTTAGTACCCGAAACGTGCATGTCTGGTCCATGCTGTAAATTTATCAGGTTTTAAATGATGCTATTGAATTTAAAGACGTTTAACATGTTCTGCGAAAATAGTCTATTCGCTTGATTCCTGGTATTTGTCTTAGAGAATTTCTTGCGGAAAAGCTCATTAAATATGATTATTAAGCCATGATTGAATAAACTAAAGTCTTCGAATGATTCACTGTTGGTATGTAAAATATATATCACTCAGTACTCAACCATGTTAAAAATATTAGAATTCAAATGAGGTTCTCAAACTGTACATTGCCTTCAGTGTCATCGTACATGTCAACTTCGTTCTAGCGTGCATGTCAAGAATAAAGGCATTGAGACTATTGAGACATGTTTGTTATAATAAGGGAGAAGTACGCAAGTCAAAATAAATGCACAAAAAACATAAATATGACTTGTGTAGCTGCCACTCTTTACGTTCATTAACCGTTATAGTTGGTGCTCTTTGTCAACAAAATTACTTAACAGTGCTCTATGATTCGGGTTCATCGTTCTTTTGAGTTAACTAGAACATATTAACCAGAAAACAGATGAACTTTTCAAAATGCTTCATCGATATCAAAGGAGGTTAACATCTTAGCACCATCTCTCCAATGCTATTTTGAACATATATCTTACTTGTATATGCTACTGAATCGACCCTACAGGAAATTCGGAGATGCGCACTCTATGTAACGTAAATATTCGAATTTAAATTCAAAAATTAAAACAAGAGGGCGCTACAGCAATGAATTTTGGCGGCTCCGCTGGAAGCATCACTGATGAGAATTGAATATTCGAAGCTCGTGTCTAGTGGAAAAAATGGTTTGAATTAACTTCATGAAGGTATAGAGTTGGAACACTTCCGTATGAATATTACAAACACTTATTCTTGCTGCAGTGTGGGACAGTTACAATGGTTCCCGGTGACTTGATGTTCAGAAGTGTATTAATTACTTCTTTCGAGCTCTGCAGCCTGAATGAAGCTTCGTTTTGGCCCTTTATCGATTGACATCATACATGTTATTTTGCAATTTCGGAAACTTGTTATTACATTAAAAATATTATCGAAATTAAAGGAGGTTTACATCTTAGCACCATCCCTCCAATACTATTTTGAACATAGATTTTATTTGGATCAGCTACTGAATCGACCCTACAGGAAATACGGAGCCGCGAATTCTCTGTAAAGTAAATGTACGAATTAAAATTAAAAAATGAAACAAGATGGCACTTCTGAAATGAATTTTGACGGCTCCGCTGGAAGCATCAGTGATAAGAATTTAATATTCGAAACACGTGTCTGGTGCAGAAAAAATGGTTTGAACTTTTTTCATGAAGGTATAGAGTTGGAACACTTCCGTATTATTCAAAAGATATCGATGGATCTAGTTCTATAGGCTGAAAATGAAATCGTCATCTTATAAGATAACGAAGAAGCGCAATGTTCAAAGATGACGTAACTCGGATGCATTCAAGGATTCGTGACTGTCTTGTTATTGGAGAGTTGCATAATTTTGCCATATTGCCCTGGATCTTCGACTCCTGAACTCCATTGCTTACTGTGTTAAGCATTGTATGCAGCACGTTTTTTAAATCAAAATATTCAAGGTGACCCGCCCACAGAATCTAAGATTAAACGTATGCCATAATCATGTTAATGCTGAATCATACTTCGAATTTCCGCATTTTCCGGTTCCCTGATGGAATACAACAGTTTGATGAAACGATCAAACGTTATGTCTACCCTGGATGACGTCTGCTAATACCGCAGGTAGATGAAACGCTAAAACGTTATATCTACCCGGGATGACGTCGGCTAATACAACAATTAGATGAAACTATTATGTGACGTCATCTTTATCCAACGAGTGCAGAATGGAGACAGTGCATGGCTGTCTGCATCGATGACACAGAGTAAGTTAACATTTTCATGTAGAACCTTTCTATAATGTCCATATCGATGTTTCGTTATCTAGATACGACTGCTGATTGATATGTTGTGCGCCTTGCTTTGAAGAATTTGAATTTTATCAGACATTTTGCATAATTTTTCTACATAACCCCCTTCAGTATATATACATTGCACACTTTTGCCACCAGTGCTTAAGGGCCTCAATACCTCTTTAAAAGAACGGCTTATCTTGACTGGTCAAAAGCCATCCACTGCAAGAATGATGTCATCATCGGACTGAAAGTGGCTGCTTTCAGTTTTGGGAATAGATGAAAGTCTGATTGAGTAAGATCAGGTGAATAAGACGGATGATCAATCAGATTAAAGCCACAATCATGAACTGCAGTCATGGCAGTGACAGACTTGTGAACAGGAGCATTGTCCTGATGGAACAACACACATTTACCTAGTTAGGCTTCTGCGGCGCTAAAGATTAATATTTTCCCGTAACTGTGTCAGAATTGAAGGATACAATTCAAATTGAAGACGTTTAACATAGTATGTGCCATTAATTGTTTGTCCTTTTTGGAGATAATCTATCAGCAGAATACCTTCTGCATCCCAGAAAACCGAGGCTCACAATATATCAACCACCCCTCGTATATTGATCGTAAAGGTTTCACTTTTCGTAAGTGTATTTCTTTTATAAATATGTTTTTATACTATATAAGTTTGACCACTTATCTCTTTTATCATTTACACATGGATAAATCACATGATAATTTACATTTTTTCAGTACCGTCATTTTTCATTCCGTCCATGATATTTCTAAGTGGCGATATGATCGAGTTCGTAACGGTACGGAAAATAAGAGTTTGAAAACTGACTAACATTCTATTGCGAACCAAATTGGTTAAATTCATTCATGTTAACAATCCAAATCAGATATTTTAACGAAATGTAGTTATAGCTACATGTAAAATACTCTTTTCGCAGTCTATTTTGTACTGAAAATTAATCTTGTAAATGCCTTCTGGATACTAGAGAAATAATTCTTTATACAACAAGTCTTTCAAAACAAGGAGGATCAAAGGTAGACAGATTTACCATCGAAATTGTGTTAGAATCATTAAATGCCTTTTATACTGTGGATATGATCTTCTGTCACCAGATTGACACTTGGCTTGGTACTGGACCAATCTACATCCTTGTACTAGCGCATTCTTAAGAATTGCACTCCATGACGGGCCCTGTCCAAACCTCTTTTGAGAAGACAAGGGCCCCGATCACCTGTCCTCTCTGAATATCAGCCGGATTCCTCGGGTGATTACATACATGAGCTTGCTACAGCCGGCAGAACACGGACTGTATTTCGTACGCCTTCCGTTTTTATAATTGCTGAAAGGTAAGTTTTGTAGGCACCTGTTTAACATTGGACATCAGTGAGGTCAAGGAAAACACGAAGAAGTCGGAATGTGTATTTCATATCGGTTTCCCTGAAACTTTGCTTGTAAGCTAGCAAATGAGGTGCAAAGCATGCATTTCGGTGCATCACGTCATCAGATGAGTTTACATACAGGCATGCTGTACAAGTGTACGGAATCACTTGCATTTTGCACAGTATCAAAATATACAAGACATGATGCGTCCGTAATTTGGGTTAATTTGGATACAATATTAATGGATGTCAGGAAAAGTTTCCACAGCTATCTTCAGTACACTTTAAAAGTGACGGACCTACTACCCAGTATCGATCAAAGAAGAATTTCTTCCTTTTTAAGAAATTCATTCATGGTAAGTATGGGTTCAGTTATGCCACTTGGAACATTTCAGAAGCTGGACATGGAAAAGATGCCCAAGATGGAATAGGTGCGGTTTAAAAGCGAACTGCAGATAAAGCAGTAAACCATTTCAAAGACGTTGCGAATGCTGAACAGTTCTGTCATGTGGTAAAAGGTAGTTGTGATTCCTGATAGATAGACATAGAATTGATAGGCAACCTGAACGGTGTCCCAGGTACTATGTAATCATAGTAATGTTAATTTTGCGATAGAATCCGATTTAGAACCCTTTACATAAATCATAGTACATTAAGTAACGGAGACGCGCGATAAATCCCAGTGTTTATTATGTCATTTATGTCAAGGGGTCCGTCGATGCTCAATTTGGTGTTCTATTGTCACAGTGAGTGCTGTTGAGATTATCGTCAGGATCCTCTTTAACTCATTTGTGTACTAAAGGTCTGTTTTTGTTTTGCTTATGCACGGATGATTCGCTGTGATCTAAGCAACAAACATGTAGGCTTGTCGGAGATCTCGCATAGTTTATCTGTACGAACTCTATATAGTAGTTATAAAAGAAAGGAGGTGATCTCCAACCAGACTCGGCTGCAATATCAACAGCAGTACCAAAACACATGATGCAAAAACATAGAGTAGACAAGTAGATAAATCATATCTTTCAAGAATCTGTTTGACAATTGATTATAATTTTTAATTCTAATTTGGGTTTTATGCCTGATTGTCATTCTATGATAAC
This sequence comes from Pinctada imbricata, assembly GCA_033119305.1. NCBI lineage: Eukaryota > Metazoa > Mollusca > Bivalvia > Pterioida > Pteriidae > Pinctada > Pinctada imbricata. The sequence goes on along the minus strand of VSWD01000003.1, from coordinate 42,143,030 downwards.
CTTGTTATCATTGGCTTTGCTTGTTAGTCTACAAAAACTCTTACTTTCACCTCGTCTTCCATTTTTTTGCAATGCAAGGAATCATTCAGATGAACCTTAGACATAACCGTAGACAGTGCATGTTTTGTACATTTAATGACTTTTGTATTGCCTTATCCTTCCTCTTGGACAATATTTACGTACGATTTGGTGCGAATCTCTACAAGCAAGTTGTACTAATTGTGCGCCTCTTGTTGCAGATTTATTTTTTTACACGTATGAAAGAGAATTTATCCAAAATCTTCAAAAACAAAGAAAACATGATGATGTGAAATGTTTCAGTGGAGCTTCTTATTATCGTCAGGATCTTCTTTAACTTCTTCGTACCTGGATGATATTCTTGCTATCGAAAATCATGTTTTTGAAAAGTATAAAAATGTTATATATGCACAAGAACTGACTCTAAACAAGGCAAACGTTACAAACACAGAAATACAATGGACCTAAATATCAGAATTGTTAATCGAGATATTTATACAAATGTGTATGACAAAAGAGATGATTTTGGATTCGACATAATTAATTTTCCTCGGCTGGACGGTGATGTTCCTAGATCACCGTCATATGGTATCTACATTTAGCAGCTCATCAGGTATGCTAGAGCATGTTCTGTCGTTTTGATTTTCATAGTAGAAATTTGCAAATTACCTAGAAACTTTTAGGTCAAGGTTTTTGCTTTCAAAAACAAGTTAAGACTTTCTGGAAATTTTACAAAAAATATTGTCAACTTCTTTCGAAATTCGGATCCATACAAGCAACAGAGTATATGGTGCAGTCTCCACTAAAGTGTTAAGTTACGATTTGAAAATGGTGAAAAATAAAGTTTCGCATTTGATAGATATTCATAATTTTATTGAAGGATACATATTTTAGGTATTTGAAATGGAACAGGGGAAATCTCTACTTGGTCTATTTCTAGTGATATGCTTTGTTCAAGAGAGGGGCCTGGATTGCAGTTTAACAGCTACGTTACAAGGGATAGCCTTTTGTACATTCCATCGATGAAGGAACAAAAGTAGTTACAGTATAAACTTTTGTCTTCTGACGTTTTACTATGTATAAAAAATCTTTTGAAGTATAATAAACCTTTTTGATTTTGTACATTATTTGAAAATTTGACGTCTGAAGAAGGCATACATATTTCTGTATTAAAATTTTTCGCCCTCTCTACATTCCATCTACAATTAAACAAAATACGCACCCCTGGTCAACTAAATATCTATTGCTTGTTATGCCAGATCGTATCGTATGTGATCCTGCACATTATAATTCTATGTAAATTGCTTAGAAAATCGATGACAGCATTTAACGTTGGTATTCCAGTGGTAGAGGATTTGTTATGAAAGTAGCAATTATCAAAATATACGGTCAAAAATATCTCTAATTGACGTAATAAGTAAGCAGTGTATATGAGTAACCCATTATTTTATTGTATTCACGTTAGTTTCTCTAAAATACTACAAATACTATCGAAACAGATACGTTATCATTTGAAACAGATACGTTACTTTCAGTTCTAAAGCCGTATTTGAGTTCAGTGCAAAGTTTATCCCCTATGAATCTCAATACCGTGACAAATGAAAGAAAGGAGGGGATCTCCAACAACACTTGGTTGCAGCACCCACAGCAAAATCCCAAAACACCCATGCAAAAAACACAGAACAGATACCCACAGAAAGAGACGCAAAAGGGACAAGGAACACCAACTCACAACATAGAAACATGAGACATAAAAGACTACACATAAACCAACGAGACCAATGGGCAACCGGTGCCGACTTAGGACGGCCATCTGTATGTAAATAGCAGACGGTATGGTTATCCTGGATTACGTGCGCACAACCCTCCCACTATTCCGATTTCCCAGAGGTATCGAATAACGCACAATTATAATGTAAAATGAGTAATGTGACAACAATTAATGGCATAAATTATGCCTCTGTATTAAGACATTGATTTTCCGAGAGAGAGGCTGTTTCTCAGGATTTTCAATAAAAACACAAAATATGCAGTGTAAGATATTGTTTTGCTTTATTTTCAACTGTTATATGTTTCTTCTGACAAAAGCTATAATATCAGCGTCAAACCAGTAATATTTAACTTCTCTATGGGCCAAAAATGAAATCTAGGTAACGTACCTGTCGGTAACGTATCTGTGTTTTGGCTGCATATTCCGCGTTATTTTGTATGTTTCTTCATTCTTATTAAAAGAGCCGACTTTTTTAACCAATGTTCACTCCATCTAATCCATAAATAGGGCCAAATCGGTTGAGTTCTCACTGTAGAGCTAGATAGTTGGTAACGTATCTGTTGCTGTCTAAACGTCCAAATGCCGATTTTTAAATCATTTAATTTCATTTGTCATTTTCAAGAAACGAAGATTCTGATTGGCTGAGAAATTTTGTTGATACATCGATCAACACAATTTTTCAAGGAAGTCTATTTATAGCACTATTTTTAGAACTGGGGGTTCCCTCAAACAGGAATGAACTCGTTGCTGAAAATACAATTTGTTGATGTTTGCTTATCATTTCAAGGGTACCATTTCTTTTCTACTTACTCAAAAATTAACAGACTAAGTGCATTTCCCCAAACTGGTCCCTATTCCAAAGATATTCGCTGTTTGAATCATGGCGGCTGCCATAACTTGTTTTGGCAGACGTATCACTGCGAAACCCTCCGACTTACGAAATATAGTGCGGTGATTGATTGTTTTTAGATCGAAGAAAACAGTCTGTTTTCCATAATTAAATGATAAGAAATGAATCTTATATTTTTTCTGTTGATGCAGATATCACCCGAAATATTGGACAGAAAACTTTTGCATCAACGCGCTACGCGCATTGATGCAGTTTTCTGTCCATTTTTTCGGGTGATACCTGCATCAACAGAAAAAATATAAGATTCATTTCTTAATACTCCCAATGAAACAGATGATAAAATATCGTTTGCTAGAATGCTTGAAGGACTCTGTTTGCTGATAGTACCCATGTATACGCTTTTTTCTACTCAAACATTTCGGATATGTCATTATTGTCTTTCATTTCTAGCAGCTTGAAGTGTGGTAACGTATCTGTTCGCCTTCTAACGGACAACAGAATATTGCTTATTTCAAAAACAGCATTTTACAGGCAGGAAAAGTATGTAAAAGTAATACTTTGGGGTTTCAATTGGGAGTAAAAAGGACACTGATGATACATTTCTACAATGTATTTTTCTACATCAAAAATGTAGCCTTGTGCAACGGACAAGGCAAATTCACATAAGATTGACCCTTTGTGAGTCCAATGAAAATAACCACGAATGTTCTGGTTATAATAACTATTGTGGTAAGTTGGAACATTGTAAAAGGTAATCAAATTCGATATTTTTGCTTAGTATTTCTGTACAGGCTGCGGACTTTGGGTATTTCGCAACCTGCATTTTATGGCGACATGATCAACAAAATAAGAAGGATCAAATGTAAACAGAATAACCATCAAAAATGCGTCATAATCATCAAATGCCTTTTATACCGTGGATATGATTATAATGTCACCAAACGGACACTTGGTTTGAAGGCTTGGTACATGATCAATTTACAGTCCTGTTCCAGCGTTTTCTTAAAACTTGCACTCTAACTGCTGTGACGACGGGACTCCAATCCTCTTTAGAGAAGACAGGCCCCTACCACCCGTCCTCTCTGAATGTCAGTCGGACTACTCGGGTGATAATATATATGAGCTCGTGTCGGCAGAGCACGGATTGTATTACGAATGCCCTTTTTTATATCTATTTACATTTTAATCTGTGTTGCTTGGGCCCCTGCGTCTTGCGGTCTTGCTTTTGTTTGGTCAATTAACAATGAGGAGGATGTTTTATACCACAATTGTAGGTTCATGTGGGAGGGTAATGCGCACGTAATCCAGGATAAGCACACCGTCTGCTATTGACGTGGCAGATGACCGTCCTAAGTCGGCACCGGTTGCCAATTGGTGTCGTTGGTTTATGTGTAGTCATTTATAAGTGATGTTTCTCTGTAATTTGACGTACCTTGTACCATTGCGTTTCTTTCTGTGTGTGTCTTCTTTGTGTTTTTACAGTGGGTGTTTTGGGGGTTTGCTGTTGTTGCTGCAACTAGGTGTTGTTGGAGATCCCCTCCTTTCTCGTAGATATTAAACAAAGGAGGGGATCTCCAACAACACCATGTTGCAGCACCCAAATCAAAACCCCAAAACACCCAGTGCAAAAACACAAAGCAGACAAGCACAGAAAGAGACATATGATGGACAAGGAACGTCAACGCACAACACAGAAACACCAAACACAAAGGACTACACATAAACCAACGAGACCAATGGGCAACCGGTGCCGACTTAGGAGGGCCATCTGTCACGGAAATAGCAGAAGGTGTAGTTATACTGGATTACGTGCGTACAACCCTCCCACTTTTCCCATTACCCAGAGGTATCAAAGAACGTACATTTGTGGTGTAAAACAACCTCCTCACTGTCAGATGACCACACAAAAACAAGGCCGCAAAATGCAAGGGCCCAAGCAACACAGATGAATATGTAAATGGATATCAAAAGAGGGCGTACGTAATACACTCCGTGCTCTGCCCTTTCATTTTTGTGAGTGAACATCGATGCCGTGTGTGTCTAGCAAAACAGGGGATCCTTACTCCTCCCTGGCACCTGGTCCCACATTTAGGTCAGTCCATGCTCAATTTGATGCTCTATTTTGAGTGCTATTGAGATTGTCGTCAGAATCTTTATCTCATCTCGCTCCTGCAGATAAAACAGCCAACAACACCATATTTAATCATTTGAAAACGTTACTACATATCAACTTTAGTTTCGGAATGTTCATCTACAAATCTTTATATCAAAAGCAATGAAAGTTTCCCTTACATTTCGAGCAAACAGAACAGTGAAATTTCTTCATTCAACATCCCTATTTCTAAATTCTTATTTCTCCCTACAATATACTGCATACCAAAACTGCACGCCAAGTCTCCTTACATTGCTAATTCTAGTAACTACTCGACTACAATTTTGTCTAGAGATATGACGTCAACACCCATAGCGATAAAGGAACACGTGGCAAAATATTGTGAAACTGTTCTTAACAGGAATAAGGAATAACTTCTTTTGGTCTATAAAAAGAATTCAGGGGATGCGATTGACAAAATGAAATCTAGAATTTTCAAACCAATACGATTTCTTCATACGGCTTTTTAAATATAAACACCACGCTTCCTCTCGACAAAATTAATGATCGATTGTCCAAACTCATAACATGATCGAGAGGGGGGAATTTAATATTTGTACATCTGAATCAAAGGGTTTCTTTTCCACTGCAGAATACAAATCTTGCGAATCAACGACATGTAGTGATCTGTGTATTGCCGTGTCCTTCCTCTTTGACAACATTCACGTAAGACGAGGGATTAGTGCCCGAAACGTGCATGTCTGGCCCATGCTGTAAATTTATCAGGTTTTAAATGGTGCTATGGAATTTAATGACTTTTAACATTTGAACTACTTGGTGAGTGTCACTCCTGCTGGACCAAGAGTCCTCGAGGGCACATGTAGCCAAGTTCGATCAACTTTGGTTGATTGTCTGTCTCTTCAGCGAGTTTGAAGTTTTCTGTTACAACGTTTCTTGAAATTTGGAAAAATGGGTCCTGTAGGATCATGTCCCACCCGTTCTGCTTCGTGGTTTGGTACATTTTTGGACATAATAATTTTCAGACTTTTTGGCCATATTACATTGTTAAGACTAAGGATCACTGACGAAGGTTTAGGACCCGAAACGTGCATGTCTGGTCCATGCTGTAAATTTATCAGGTTTTAAATGATGCTATTGAATTTAAAGACGTTTAACATTTGAACTACTTGTTGAGTGTCACTGCTGGTGGAGCAAGAGTCCCCGAGGGCACATGTAGCCAAGTTTGATCAACTTTGGTTGATCGTCTGTCGCTTCAGCGCATTTGAAGTTTTCTGTTACAAAGTTTCTTGAAATTATGAAAACGTGGGTCCTGTAGCATCATGTCCCACCCATTATGCTACGTCTTTTGGAACATTTTTGGACATAATAATTTTCATACTTTTTGGCCATATTACATTGTTTAGACTTAGGATCACTGACAAGGGTTTAGTACCCGAAACGTGCATGTCTGGTACATGCTGTAAATTTATCAGGTTTTAATTTACTATTGAAATTAAAGACGTTTAACATTCGAACTACTTGTTGAGTGTCACTGCTGGTGGACCAAGAGTCCCCAAGGGGACATATAACCAAGTTCGATCAACTTTGGTTGATCGTCTGTCTCTTCAGCGCATTTGAAGTTTTCTGTTACAAAGTTTCTTGAAATTTCGAAAACGTGGGTCCTGTAGCATCATTTCCATCCATTCTGTTACGTCTTTTGGTACATTTTTGGACATAATAATTTTCATACTTTTTGGCATTATTACATTGTTTAGACTAAATGTCACTGACGAAAGTTTAGTACCCGAAACGTGCATGTCTGGTCCATGCTGTAAATTTATCAGGTTTTAAATGATGCTATTGAATTTAAAGACGTTTAACATTTGAACTACTTTGTGAGTGTCACTGCTGCTGGACCAAGAGTCCCCGAGGGCACATGTAGCCAAGTTCGATCAACTTTGGTTGATAGTCTGTCTCTTCAGCGCATTTAGAGTTTTCTGTTATAAAGTATCTTAAAAATTCGAAAACGTGGGTCCTGTAGCATCATGTCCCACCCATTCTGCTACGTGTTTTGGTACATTTTTGGACTTAATAATTTTCATACTTTTTGGCTATATAACATTGTTTAGACTAAGGATCACTGACGAGGGTTTTGTACCCGAAACGTGTATGTCTGGTCCTTGTTGTAAATTTATTAGGTTTTTAATGATGCTATTGAATTTAAAGACGTTCAACATTGGTAAGAATCTCTACGATCAGGTTTAAGGGATCCCTATTGGTACTAATTGTGAGCCTCTTGTTGCATTTTAATTGCTTATACACCTATGAAATAGAATTTATCCGCAATCTTCAAAAGCAAAGAAAACATGATGATTTGAAATGTTTCATTGATACTTGTAGGTACAATATACATATATGATATTCTTACTATCGAAAATCCTGTTTTTGAAAAGTATAAAATTATTATTTATTCAAAAGGATTGACTCTATACAAAGCAAACGCTAAAAACACAGAAATCTCCAATCGTGGCCCTAGATATCAAAATTATTAATGGAGAGATTCATACATGTGAGTCTGAAAATGATTTTGGATTCAACATAATAAATTTCCCTGGCTTGACGGTGATGTTCGTATGTTACCGTCGTACTGTATCTACATTTCGCATATAATCCGTTATCCTAGATCATGTACTGATGTTTAAGATTTTCATAGTATAAATTTACAAATTATTCAGACACTTATAGTTCAATGTTTTCGCTTTCACAAGCTAGTAAAGATTCTCTGGAAATTTTACAAAAAGTATTGTTTACTTCTTTTGAAATTCGGGCCCATACAAGCAACAGAGTATATTCCTTTCGGTATTTCACAACCTACATTTTATTGCGACATACTTAACAAAATAAGAAGGATCAAAGGTAGACAGAATTACCATCAAAATTGTGTTTGAATCATCAAACGCATTTTATACCGTTGATATGATCCTTCTGTCACCAGATGGACACTTGGCTTGGTACTGGACCAATCTACAGCCTTGTACCAGCGCATTCGTAAGAACTGCACTCTAATTGACTTACTGTACTGTGACGACAGGATTCGATGACGGGCCCTGTCCAACTCTTTAGAACAGACAGGGCCCCGACTACCTGTCCTTTCTGAATGTCAGTCGGACCCCTCGGGTGATCACATACATGTACATGAGCTCGCTACAGATGGCAGAGCACGGACTGTATTTCGTATCCTTTCTGGCTTTTTTATATCCATTTACATATTCATCTGTGTGTTTCTTGGGTCCCTGCGTCATGCCGTCTAACACCAAAATCGTGCGTTCTTCGAGACTTCTGGATGAATCGGGAAAATGGGAAGGTTGTACGTAAGTAATGCGGATAACTTCCTAGTGTGCTACGTGCATGGCAGATGACCGTAACAAGTAGGCACCGGTTGTTCATCGGTCTCGTTGGTTTATGTGTGGTCTTTTTTGTTTCATGTTTGTACGGTGTAAGTTGGTGTTACTTGTCCCTTTAGGGTCTCTTTTGTGAGTGTCTGATCTGTGTTATTGAATTGGTTGTTTTGGGGGACTTTGCTCTATGTGCTACCGAGTGTTGTTGAAGACCCCCTCCTCTCTGATGAGTTCGGTCATAGTAGCCATTTTTGACAGTCGGTAAGCATTGTTACAAAGTTTTGCATTGCTACATGTAATAAAACAAATGTAGAAATCTGGACGAAGCAATTTAGATGATGGTAGATATTTATTTCAATAATGATAATTGATCATTAATCAAGAGTATTGTAAATTCATGCTTCTAGCATATCGAAAAATATTGTGTAATCTCAAGGAACATAAAAATAAGAAAGAGACAATACTAATATACGTAGTTCTTAAACAACTGAATACCTTTAAGTATGCATCTTTAATACGCCTGAAGTTCTCAAATCTCGTTAATATGAGAAATGCGATTACAACAAATGAAGAAATAAAATGGAAGGATCGGACATTATTCTCCATCGTACTTTCTCCATTGCATGAAATATGTAGTTTTTCTGCTTTATCGTCCATTTTATGGTCAACAGTAACTGTCAGAATGTACACACCACAGGAGTGGGGAAAGCTTGAAGCTAAGGGAATAAGTTTTTCTCCTGTTTCCATGGAATGTTTAGCTCCCAAATGTCTTTTCTCAGCACATATACAGTTACTACTGGTGACTTTATCGACTGGAAAAGAACCATTTATCTGACGTGTAAAAAGTGTGTAGGAAGATTTTAACTTTACTTTAAATTGCAAGTTTGCCAACCATAACTCCAGTGAAAATGCATCTTGTATGGTCAGAGCTGACTGCGATATCGAATTAAGCGGCAACTGCATTGTGACACACACCCCACTATGGCTTGTACAGTTTTTTCCTTCGAAAATTGGTATACCAATTAATCCATATAACACAAGATTAATTCGCCATTTGGACATTTTCAAAAGCGTATTAAATGCCCGAAATGCTATATTAGCCGCTTCGGAGTCAAATAGATAATTGGAAATGAAGGTAAGGAAATGGGTCTTTATCCGATATCCATAGATTTTCAAGATTTTTGGTAAACAATGCTCGTTTGGAACGTTGCAGTTTTCTGTGCAGACATCCTGAAGAAAAAAGAATTGTGTCAAGCTTTTTTTTAATTTTACAATATTGATACTTATTGAAGCGAACTTAAATTTTGCTTATCAATTTTGGATACTTTGACACAAAAGAAGGGAGGGGATCATCAACAGCATCAACAGCAAAACACCAATACACCCGATGCAAAATAACAAAAGACGGGCATAGTATGAGACAAAAAGACATGTAAACATCAAACACAAAAGACAACACATAAACTGACGAGACCAATGGGCAACCGGTGCCGACTTTGGACGGCCATTTGCCACGCGAGTAGCAAATGGTGTGGTTATCCTGGATTACGTGCGCAAAATCCTCTCACTTCTCCAATTACCTAAAGGTCTCGAAGAACGTACAATTGTGGTGTGAAACAATCTCCTCACTGTATGATGACCTCACACAAACAAGACCGCAAAACGTACAGGCCCCAACAACACAGATGTATATGTAAATAAATATAAAAAGAGGGCGTGCGTAATACAGTCCGTGCTCTGCCGGCTGTAGCGATCTCATGTATGCAATCACCCGAGGAGTCCGACTGACATTCAGAGAGGACAGGTGGTCGGGCCCTGTCTTCTCTAAAGAGGTTTGGACAGGGCCCGTCATGGAGTCCCGTCGTCGCAGACAGTCAGAGTGCAAGTCTCAAGGATGCACTGGTACAAGACTGTAGATTGGTCAAGTACCAAGCCTAGTGTCCGTCTGGTGACATTAGGATCATGTCCACGGTATAAAAGGCGTTTGATGATTCTGACGCATTTTCGATGGTTATGCTGCCTACCTTTGATCCTTTTAATTTTGTTTATCATATCACCATAAAAGACAGGTTGTGTAATACCCAAAGTAATGTACTCTGTTGCGTGTATAGATCAGGAGTTGACTGCAATTTTTGTAAAATTTCCAGAAAGCCTTAACTAGTTTATGAAAGCGGAAACCTTGACCTAAAAGTTTTTTTTGGTAATTTGTAAATTTCTACTGTGAAAATCCAAAAATATTAGTTCATGTAAACGTCTTCAAATCGAATAGCATCATTTAAGAACAGATAAATTGGCAACATGGACCAGACATGCACGTTTCGGGTATTTAACCCTCGTCAGTGATCCTCAAATCTAAACAATGTAATATGCCAAAAAAGTATGAAAGTTACAATGTCGAAAAGCGTACCGAAAGACGTAGCAGAATGGGTGGGATATGATGCTACAGGACCCACGTTTTAGAAATTTCAAGAAATTTTGATAACAGAAATGATCTAGCGTACCGGATGAGTTGTGATATGTAAAATTAATGCTGTATGACGGTAATCTTGGAACATCACCGTCAAGCCAGGGGAAATTTACTATGTTGAATCCAAAATCGTCCCTCTCGTCATATAAACTTGTATGAATCTTTCCGTTTACAATTTTGATATTTAGGTCCAAAAACGGTGTTTCTGTATTTGTAAAGTTTGCCTTGTTAAGTGTTAATTCTTGTGGATAAATTTTATTCTTATATAATTCAAAAGCAGTATTGTCAATAGTTAGAATATCATCCAGATACCTAGAAGTATTATTGAAACATTTCAGATCATAAAATTTTCTTTGCTTTTGAAGATTTTGGATAAATTCTTTTTTCATAAGTGTATAAAAATAAATCTGCAGCAAGAGGCGCACAGTAAGTACCCATAGGAATTCCTACAACCTGCTTGTATAGATCCTCACCAAATCTAACATATTAAATATTGGCCAAGAGGAAGGACAAGGCATTACACAGGTCACTACATGTCCATGATTTGTATGATTTGTAGTCTGTCGAGGAAAAAAGATCCTTCGATTCAGATGTAGAAATGTAAGTTTTCCGCTCTCGATCGAATAACGTTTGCTTTTCTATATAGGTTACAATTTATAACCTTCATGGACCATTCTTAAAATGTAGTGAACCTTCATAGTTTTCAATTTGCATTATTTGCAGTGTGTGTATTTGTAGTACAAATTTTGTATCTAAAATAATTAGGGTGGGCGTGGAAAACGGGTAGCTTCGCCAAAAGATTTTCTCTGTTTTGGATACAAAAATTGTAGTAACAATTCGAAAACGATAAATGATTTGTGTGAACACATAGTTAATTCAATCAAAACTAAAATAATTGACACGTGGTACGAAGAACCTATCAGGTAGCTCGTTCCGTTTGAACGACGCACTCCTTGTCATTACTCAGATTATTATTTTACGATATTTCCGTAGATAACCCACGGCAGCAAAATGGACACTCGGTGCGTTGCTACAGGGATAGAAAACTTCGATTTTATAGAGTGCGAAATCGACGATATTATGTGCCGAAATGGAGATTGAATTTGCTGTTTATGAAGACTTTCAAGATTTGACTTTGTCTCAAACGCTGAAACAATATGGATATTTCGATGTCGCCTTGTTTTTGGACCTAACTGAATAGAAGGAGAAAAGCGATGTCTGACGGCGATTTATGCGATACGAGAATGTTCAGGATGGTCGTTTCCGATCAAGACTTACAAACTTTGATAGAAAGTAAAGAAAACACAAACATCAGAAGTTATACTAAATGGCCGTAAACGTCTTTGAAAAAAGGCGAGAAACACGTGGTTTATGCGTCCAATGATTTAAATTCAGTATAAACAAGACACACAAGAGGTCTAGAGATTCAAAACTTAAGTCCCAATCTCGAATAGGTTGAATAATTCGAAGTCGTTGGACTCGTGTTAAAACATGTTTTTTTTTTTTTTTGTAAATAGACATGTGCAATGAGTTGATGTAGGTCAAAGTCAAGCCGGCAAAAGTTAGAGTTAAGTCAGCATAGGTCAGATTCGAATCGGGTACATGTATATGTCGAATCGACATGCGTAGAAGGTTGCCCATTGGTGACATTGGTTTATTAGTAGTCTTTTTGTTTGATGTTTCTGTATTGTGTGTTGGTGTCCATTGTACCCGAGTTACATACAGAGGATGCTAAACGTATGGGTTATTATCTACCGTACGGCGTTTTATTATGGAATTGTCAATATTGAAATATAAATTCTATAGTATCAATTCTATTGTAATAGACACGTGTTTCGGATATTGAATCCTCGTCAGTATACTTTAATGCCAAACAGGCTGAATACATCCAAATTGAATTTTCTTAGCGCCCTCTATAATATAGACTTTTAATTTTCTCTTGCCAAAAATGAGCGACACAAAATTTTGTGTAGGGTGTATTCAAAGGCGTATTAAAGTGAAATATACGGCCAAAAATCCTTGGAGGGTAGGCACAAGGAGCTTAATTCTAAACATGACCGAAACAAAATGCCGAAACCCAACAAAGAACAGAAGCTAGAAAGAAGGACGGAAGCTTGTACATATTATATTATCACATGATACACCCTTTATTCAGTTACATAAAGCCATGTCATAAATAAATGTTATGATAACACGTAACATATCACTTTGGGAGCTGGTCTTCGGATGAAGCGCTCCAGATCCTTTTTGACATCACAATAGAAACGGCATTTGTAATATTTTGACCTTATTTTGATCAATTACGTCATATTTCAAGTGATAAAAAGAATCGCAAATAATGTTTATATTGCATACAGTATTTATGAAACTCGTTTTGGGATGTTAATCCCCTCGCCAAGGATCGGGGATGTAAAATTCACACAACTCGTTTCATAGATACCGTATAAATACAGGTGTTTCGTGCAATCAGGAGACACTGACTCTCCCCGGGCACCTGGTCTCACTTCGAAATGTTGTTCATTCCCGGGTTCTCAACCGTTTCAAAGGGAATTCTCACAATTTTATTTTGACTTCTCGACTTTGAGACTGAATAACTGTCAAGTATTTCTTTAGTGTTTATTGAAAATCATTTGAAATCCTTTATTTATGTACCCTCCTAAAAGTCTATATCTTATTGCATATGGACTACTATGTTATTAACGCAGTAATGAAGTGTTAGACGAGAACTTATTGGATGAAAAAAATAAGAATTTTGTAACATTTCGAAAAAATATGGATGCTTATATCCTTATGCTTAACGCTTTTAGATCAAGGAGTAGGATGAACCGTGAAACAGGCCTATCAAGTAACACTTAAAGATGAATAAATTCTCTGGGAAAAGAATGTTTTCGGAATGGACAACGGTGACCAACTTTAGACAGCTGTATTCATTTTATGCGTCCAAGTTATTCGGACGGACTACGAGGCTGTGATGAACACCACGACTTGAAATGTGAACACTTCTCTCTTGGTACTGACGGAGACGGTAAATGGATCAAGTTTCTTGGTCGTAGCACAAAGACATACAAGGGCAGTGTGGGACAGAAGAATGTGACGAATAAAACCATCAAACACCATTGTCAAATAGGAAAGACTTTTATTTCATTTCAGTGAATATTTCATGAATTTGCATTTCCTCGGGGACAAAGATTTTAACTACCTAGAATATTGTTATTCTGGACTGAAATACATCAATATAGATAGATGTCTGTAAAAGGTTGTCAAATTTCTCAATTTTGATTGTTCTTGTGACCGTTGTATTTTTTCACCCTATACCTAGATTCCCTCGGCAATGAAGGGCCATTGTACATTGAAGACCATTGCCGGGATCCAGTAAAACTAATACAATCCGTTTCGGAAACCAAGTTGTCAGAATAAAAAAAGGCAAGGTTTTCATGAAAACTACATAATCCCTTGGCGGTGTGTAAGGATATTTAACGATCATAGCGTCAAGAGAACCTGCGCTTCTCAATTGTACACGTCTGTCGAGGAACAGGATATTATGTCGCGAACGATGCAACAGATCAATTGTGGGTATGCGGAAATATAAACGATTGTCTTCAGAAATCAGTGTCCGCTGTTTTGGGTCCGCCTTTGAAAAAAGTAAAATCAAATCAAATTCAAGGAATTGTAGTCCCCCGCTTTTGGGTGTTTGTCTTTAAAGAAATGCTTACAGACCCCCCCCCCCCCATCCTTAAGTTTTCATAATATATCTCATATATTATCAAAATTCTCAGTATGAAAAATTAATATCCAAGAAAAGGTCAATGGGTCCAAACTTTTGTTTTGTTACCAAGGGACAGGGCTTATGAAAAGGTATGCATATGTGAAATATTGAAGTCCTATCATTTAATCATTTAAATTACCATCAGAACTTATGATCGAGGTTGAAGTTTTTAAATGTTGGTAAACCTCCAAGGACGAAGTCACAAGGTCAGAATGTTGTTACCAACAGAAAGGTCTTGTCACAAGGTGAAAGCCCTATCACTTTCCGCTCAAAAGTTATGGTCAAGGTTGATGTTTAAGAAAACTACGTAAAACTCCAAGGTCAAGGTCACAAGGTAAAAAAAATTTGGTATCCATGGAAAGTTCTTTTCACAAGGAATACACATGTGAAATATCAAAGCCCTATCACTTTCCATTCAAAAGTTATGGTCAAGGTTAAAGTATTTGATAAGTAGGTCAAAGTCCAAGGTTAAGGTCACAAGGTAAAAATTTTGGTATCCATGGAAAGGTCTTGTCACAAGAAATACACATGTGAAATATAAAAGCCTTATCACTATCCATTCAGAAGTTATGGTCAAGGTTAAAAATTTTAGTAAGTAGGTCAAAGTCCAAGGTCAAGGTCATTAGGTCAAACATTTGGTATACATGGAAAAGTCTTGTCACAAGGAATACACATGTAAAATACCAAAGCCCTATCACTTGCCATTCAAAAGTTAAGCACAAGGTTAAAGTTTTTGTGACTGACGGACAGGCAGACGGACGGACTGACGGACTGACGAACCGGTTTTAATGTCCTCGCGCTTTCCCGAAAGCGGGGGACAAAAAATGAAGCGAAATCCGAACCTATGTTAGATGATATGCCGATCATGGATCAATCGGAGTTAAAAGTGGCTGCAGTGGGCGCACCACCACCATTAGCAAATAGTGAACCTAACAACCTTTTGGTTCCGCGACTTCCTCTACGAGATATAGGAAACTTTGTGTTTTTATAATTGCACCTTCAATTTTGCCGAGTAAATAGACTTTTTGAATAATCTGTTGTAAAAATATACATTCTCAGTTGGTATTGAATTTTGTGAATACCGTCAATGACGTTGAAATGTGTGCTACATGTACCATGGTTACATTGTTCAGACTGTTGTTGAGTTGATTTCATAATTTCAAATTTTGACAAGAGTCACTTGTTTTACAAATTTGATAAGAGTCACAATGAATATCTATCTATATAAACCAGCTAGTCATATTGTTACAGGTGACTTTTTAATTATCCAGGAAAGGCAGTTCCGTAGTCCTATAAAAATGGATATGACTATAGAATCCCATCCAAGATTGATTTTATTAAATGTCGCAATGCACTAAAGGGAGCCTTAAATAACTATACCAAACGATGGTGTAAATCGAAAGGAGTCTCCGAATGACTGGAAAAACTTCATTTGGATATTCGAATAGATAACTTCCACAGAAATCCTCATAAGTTATAACTCTGAAAGATATTTCAAATCCAAATTACGTAATTCACGTGAAAAATATGTCTTCGCTTCTGCAGATAAAGTATCCAACAAATCCATAATTATTTGAAAATGTTACTACATTAGTGTGCTCGTCTTTCCGTTTTCGCATCGGCTGTTTTGCTGTTGGTGCTACAACAGGATCAGGTTGGAGATCCCCTCCATTCTCAAACATATCAACTTCAGTTTCCGAACTTCCGTCTACAAATACTTATATCGCTACGGGGATATGATAAAAGCATATCAAATCCCCCTTTCCAGAATGATCAGTGGCATTCTGAATTGTGATTGTCATGGACCATTTGAGCCATCCAAGCAAAGATTGTACTCTATGTCTTCCGAAATTGAAGTTACCGGATGTGACAGTTCTACCGAATTGAAGCGGCAGGTGTTGCATGCAAGTAGGAGATGCTTATTCTTCCTCGGCACCTGGTGTCCCATATCGGGAGCTCGCTTCTTTTCATGTGGTTGAGGTTTTTGTTTGTTTGCTTTGGTTCCTGTTTTATCCTGATTGCCATTTTACATTGTTTAGACTGAGGATCACTGACGAGGGTTTAGTACCAGAAACGTGCATGTCTGGTCCATGCTGTAAATTTATCAGGTTTTAAATGATGCCATTGAATTTGAAGACGTTTAACTTTCGAACTACTTGGTGAGTGTCACTGCTGGTGGACTAAGAGTCCCCGAGGGCACATGTAGCCAAGTTCGATCAACTTCGGTTGATCGTCTGTCTCTTTAACGCATTTGAAATTTTCTGTTACAAAATTTCTTGAAATTTCTAAAACGTGGGTCCTGTAGCATCATATCCCACCAATTCTGCTACGTCTTTTGGTACATTTTTGAACATGATCATTTTCATACTTTTTGGCCATTTTACATTGTTTAGACTGAGGATCACTGACGAGGGTTTAGTACCAGAAACGTGCATGTCTGGTCCATGCTGTAAATTTATCAGGTTTTAAATGATGCCATTGAATTTGAAGACGTTTAACTTTCGAAACACTTGGTGAGTGTCACTGCTGGTGGACCAAGAGTCCCCGAGGGCACATGTAGCCAAGTTCGATCAACTTCGGTTGATCGTCTGTCTCTTTAACGCATTTGAAATTTTCTGTTACAAAATTTCTTGAAATTTCTAAAACGTGGGTCCTGTAGCATCATATCCCACCAATTCTGCTACGTCTTTTGGTACATTTTTGAACATGATCATTTTCATACTTTTTGGCCATTTTACATTGTTTAGACTGAAGATCACTGACGAGGGTTTAGTACCCGAAACATGCATGTCTGGTCCGTGCTGTAAATTTCTCAGGTCTTAAATGATGCTATTGAATTTGAAGACGTTAAACATTTGTATGCCTTCGGTTTCTGAATTTCTGAATTATCGATTTTGTGCTGTATACAGGGATATGGTCATTATCCACATTTGTCATTGAATGGCTGTCATCATCACCAAAGAAGACTAACCTGATATGTACCGGTGCAGTGCACTTCACTTCACTGCACCGTTATGTACATCGAGACAATCACCGAATTTGACAAGTTTCCATGGAGCTGTTGCGACGGGTGTTGCATGCAATCAGGAGACGCTGACTCTCCCCGGGCACCTGGTCTCACTACGAATTTTATTTATTCCGAGGTTCGCAACCGTTCCTATGGAAAATCCAATGATTTTGCCTTGAAATCTCGACTTTGAGACTGAATAAATCATCGGTACTATCAAAAAAATGAAAGTGTCTATAACATTTTGAGCTAACATAATATTGAAATTTCTTCTTTCAACCTCCCTATTTCTAAATTGGATCTTCCTACAATATACTGCATACCAAAACCACAGAAGTCTTCTTACATATTTCGATATATTGCAAATTCTAGCAACTGCTCCACTACAATTTAGTCTAGAAATCTGACGTCAGCACTCACGGCGAAAAAGGAACACGTGCAAAATATTATCAACCTGTTATCAACAAAAATAATGTAAAATAACTTTGTTCAAATAAATTCAGGGGATGTGATTGACAAAATGAAATATAGAAATTTTCAAACCAATACGATTTCTTCATAGGATTTTTTAAATATGTACACCACGCTTTCTCACGACAAATTTAATGATCAATTGTCCGAACATAGAAAATGGTGCTAAAATAATCAAGAGGGGAAAACTTATATTTGTACATCCGAATCAAAGGGTTTCTTTTCCGCTACAGAATAGAAATCATACAAATCATGGACATGTAGTGACCTGTGTATTGCCTTGCCCTTCCTCCTGGACAACATTTATGTACGATTTGGTGAGAATCTCTGCAAGCAAATGAGTTAAAGAAGTTTCTGACGACAATCTCAACAGCACTCACAATAGAGCATTGAATTAAGCATCGACGGACCCCTAGAAAACCAGGTGCCCGGGAGGAGTAAGCATCCCCTGTTTGGCTAGCCGCACCCGCCGTCGATGTTCACGCACGAAACAGAAAACAACATTCACAAAACATGCACTGGCTAATGTTTTGTCTATATAGAAAGTGATATGGCGACCATGTCAGTGAAAGACATTCAATACACATACGGTCAAACCCCTCGTGGGGAACTTTTTTAAGAGCTCCACACTGCAAAGGGCATAAGTGTGACATAAATGAGTTAAACAAGGTCCTGACGACAATCTCAACAGCACTCACAATAGAGCATTGAATTGAGCATCGACGGACCCCAGCAAACTAGAGGTGGGACCAGGCGCCCAGGAGGAGTAAGCATCCCCTGTTTGGCTAGCCGCTCCCGCCGTCGGTGTTCACGCACGAAACTGAAAACAACATCAATGTTGTAGGGGTCCCTATGGGTACTTACTGTCAGATTTATTTTTATATACCTATGAAAAAGAATTTATCCAAAATCTTCAAAAGCAAAGAAAACATGATAATGTAAAATAGTCCAAAGGTACTTCTAGGAGGTTAACATCTTAGCACCATCCCTTCAATGCCATTTTGATAATAGATTTTATTTGGATATGCTACTGAATCGACCCTACAGGAAATTTGGAGCGGCTCACGCTCTGTAAATTTAATGCAGAAATTCAAATTCTAAAAATAACACCACAGGGCGCTAGTGAAATTAATTTTGGCTGCTTATGAAAAGCACTTTGACTGGAAGCATCACTGATGAGAATTTGATTTTCGAAACACGTGTCTGGTGCATGAAAATTGGTTTGAAATTTTTTTTTCAAGAAGGTATAGAGTTGGAACACTTCCGTATTATTCTAGGTACCCAGATGATATTCTTACTATCGTCAATCATGTTTTTGAAAAGTATAAAAATGTTATTGGTACACAAGAATTTACTCTATACAAGACAAACGTCACACACACAGAAAAACCATTTTTGGACCTAAATATCAAAATTGTTAATTGAGAGATTCATACAAGTGTGTAAGACAGAAGATATGAATTTGGATTCAAAATAGTAAATTTCCCCTGGCTTGAAATTGATGTTCCTAGATTACCGCCATACGGCATCTTCATTTCACAGCTAATCCGGTATAGTAGAGTTTGTGATGATATTTTGGATTTTCATAGTAGAAACTTACAAATTACGAAGAAACTTTTAGGTCGATGTTATCGCTTTCTCAAACTAGTAAACATTTTCTGGAAATCTTACAAAAAGTATTGTCAATTTCATTTGAAATTCGGACCCATACAAGCAACAGAGTACTAGTATATTACTGTAGGTATTTCACAACCTGCATTTTATGGTAACATAATTTAGAAAATAAGAAAGATTAAAGGTATACCGAATTAACATCGAAATTGTTTTAGAATAATCAAAGCCTTTCATAGCGTGGATATCATCCCTCTGTCACCAGACGGACACTTGGCTTTGACCTAGACCAATCTACAGCCTTGTACCAGCAGATCCTTAGGAATTACACTCTGACTGACGACAGGACTCCATGACGGGTTCTGTCCAAACCTCTTTAGAGAAGACAGGGCCCCGACAACCTGTCCTCTATGAATGTCAGTCGAACTCCTCGGATGATAACATGCATGAGCTCGCTACAGCCGGAAGAGCACGGACTGTATTTCGTAAACCTTATGTTTTTATATCAATTTACATATCAATCTGTGTGTTGGGCCCCTGTGTCATGCTGTCTGTTTTTATGGTCATCTTACAGTGAGGAGGTTATTTTACACTACAACTGTACCTTCTTCGAGACCTCTGGGTAATCGGAAAAGTGGAAGGGTTGTGCGCACGTAATCCGGATCACTACACCGTCTGCTACTGCCGAGGCAGATGGTCGTTCTAAGTCGGCATCGATTTTCCATGGTCTGGTTGGTTTATGTGTATTCATTTAGTGTGTGATGTTTCTATGTGATCTGGCGTCCCTTGTACCTTTTGCCTTTTTTCTGTGCATGTCTGCTTTGTGCTTTTGCAGTGGGTGATTTGGGGTTTTGCTGTTAATGCTGCAACCGGGTGTTGTTGGAAATCCCCTCCATTCTTAAATATGACTGATTTTTGGATCAAAATAAGCGTTTTTCCCATAGAAATCAATGGAAACGGGAAAGTTATTCTACAACATTGTTCCCCCCCCCCCAAGGGAAGAACAATGTCCCACGAACGAAAAACGAAAAAAGGGGGGATGGATGAATATTTTAGAATCGGTCTTTAGAGCGGTAAAATAAATCAAAATTGCCATGTTTTTTTCCTTTGGTACCATGAAAAAACCTAATCAGTGTGTTCCGATCAAATATTAAACCATTAGGTAGGAAATAAACGAGAAAGTTGTCTATTTCTACAATGTGCGTATTTCGCGCCTGAAAGCTACATATGTGGCGGATAATTACGAAAAATAATCGTTTTTCAATTTCCGGATTGCGAATTTTGCCGATTATATAAGAATTGACTGTTCAATTTTGACAGTTTATTGGAGTATGAAGTTTGGTTTGTCGCATCACAAATTGTGTAAAACCGCGTAGCGTAGCGAAGCGGTTTTACGCAAAATTTGTGATGCGACAAACCAAACTTCATACTCCAATAAACTGTCAAAATTGAACAGTCAATTCTTATAATTTCCAAACCCAAATTTATCACAAATTTCACAAATATACCCAAGAAATTAGTAATTTAATACATTGCGTATGAAAATATCAACTCTGTAGGGCCCGTATGCGAACTAGTTCCCAGACGAAATAGATATAATGTATACGTTGCTAATTAAAGGCAGCAAAATGTGTCAAAAATATTCATTCCCCATCTGGAGCCCCATTTTACCAATCCATTACATCATCCGATGATATGACGTAACATCTTGATGACGCGTTCTGCAGTTCAATTTCAAGGTCGCAGACATGGCAGTTATGTGTTTGGATTGTACACGCAGGAGCTGGGAGTTTATACAGACAGATTCTCTGTACTTATAGATCTAATACTTGCAGAAAACGGCATGATTATGATCTATTGGTATCAGAATACCTTCCTAGGATTTAGTTATTTCATAAGTGACAAGTTAATTGTGAAAATTCATGACGATACTGTATCCTGATCGAGGCCGAGGTAGGTCGCCGTCTTTTGATCTCTTAATTTTCTATTCGCTGTCAATATTTTCTCCTTAATTCTCCATCTCGCCGAAAATATATCATTAGAAAAGTTTCTAGTTTCAATACTTCATAGGTTCAGAACGATTGTACCTCATAGAAATAATTTGAAACAGTGATCTTCGGTCCTTTTGAAGTTCTCAATCAAATTTTTGCACGTTGTCGTTGACAGTCGTCAGTCATTGGAAAATTTCAAACGCAGGTACTTGCTACTGTTACGACGGGAATGTAATTTTGAAGAAAATATCTGAAGTTTCTGTTTTTCTCGTCATTTACTGATTTGTCTGTCTTTCATGAAATTTTAAGGACAGGAAATGGTCTAAGAAACTTCAAAAACAGGAGCATAGCAACCGAACAACGCTGTAAAAACCACGTATACCGGTACATCATCGAAATTGTCATAAAATTTTCATTAATTCTGATATCGTACTTATATCTAAGGGCTACTATTAATAACACTATTTTTTCTTTGCATAATTATCATTCGAAAGCCGATCTTAGCAACATACTAAATGATTTTGATGGAAGTAGTTCCGGCTCTTCCGGTATTTTATCGTGTTCATTGGGGTATGAAGTGTATTTCGCCATTTTTCTGACGATCATATTAACCAATCAAAATGCATAGATTGGTGTAAACAAATTTATTTGGAAATTATATTGATATAATCACCTCACGGTTAATTCCTCTTATCCAATTTCGATATTGAAAGGTACAGAAGTATAATATAAATCAAATTTATGTAAAGTAATGCAATTTTTGTGAATTTTCGCTCGATATTTGACGTTCTCTCTCATCATTACCCCTACCTCTTCAACTCGTAATTATAACATCTTTTACCAAATCTATTCAAATAAAATTCCTACTTGGAATCTAATACTTTACTTTATAAACCCGACCATTTTTTTCCTGAAATAGAAGGACAGTGCACGAGAAATAATCGAGTGATTTCAGGGCTAAATCAAGCCCTTATCTTAACATCTCCTTTGCCTTTTAACTGATACCACTTCATCTGTAAATACATGTATGTGAATAAAGTTATTGTAGAGGTTGGCGGACAATAATTGTTGAAAAAGAAAGTTATTTTACATCAAAGGTCACATATGAAGCTCCTCAGACTAGAGTTGAGGACTCTGTCATGATTACAGTACAAGAACTTTTAAGAGAAAACACCCCAGTAATGTCATAACTATTCAAAGAGTTAAGATTTTTGTAATTATCTCGACTGAATGATACTCGTATAATCATATTGTATTATTTCAAGTGGGATTGTGGTTAATCAAACTAAGGGAGAAGATTTTTTCACCTCTGTGGAGTCAGATCTGCCTCCTGGAGATAAAGAAAGATTAAGAAAAGCATGCATTAATAACAGTGAAACAGATATGCATGTTTTACAGATTTAAATCTAGTCGTTGCTTCTTCAAGCCTCCTCCTTAATCTCAAGCAATCGGTTGAGGTGCCCCCCCCCTTGTTCTTTCCAAATAAAACATTTGCGCCTAAAACAATAAATACTTGTTAGTTGTTACATTCTTTATTTCAATTGAAATAAAATTCGATGTTAAAAAGAAATATCACCTACTATTCCATTCTTGTTACATGGTGTTTCCATCGTACCAGTCGGCCCAGATTCTGCAAATTGTAAAATGACCGAAGCGCCTTTTGTGTATACGTCAAAGAAATTGCGTACATCTAAAATACTATTTGAGAGAATCTGTCTACAGCCATTTTCATCTTCACCTAGAGGTTCACAGTTAATGCTCCAAGCCTTCCTACAGCACTGCTCGTTTTTCAACACCTCTTAAATAAAGAAGTAATACAAGAATCATACATACGAAATCTAGTACATGACTTCCTGGGCACCTGGTCTCACTCCCATATCGGGAGTTCGCTTCTTTTCATGTGGTTGAGGCTTTTGTTTGTTTGCTTTGGTTCCTGTCTTGTCCTGATTTTGTATGCCTTCGGTATCTGATTTTCTGAATTATCGATTTTGTGCTGTATACAGAGATATGGTTTTTATCCATATTTGTCATTATCGATTTTGTGCTGTATATAGGGCTATGGTCATTATCCATATTTGTCATTATCAATTTTGTGCTGTATACAGGGCTATGGTCATTATCCATATTTGTCATTATCGATTTTGTGCTGTATACAGGGATATGGTCATTATCCATATTTGTCATTATCGATTTTGTGCTATATACAGGGATATGGTCATTATCCATATTTGTCATTGATTTCCAACAATACGCTGATGCAGCACCGAATAATACAGAGTGAATAAGCACAACTAAAGACATCAAGGAACCAGCTAGACTAAACACTTAGTGACGAAAAAAATTATTACACACAAGAGACCATGGAAAAACCAACGAGACCATCCATGAGGCAAATAATGGCGACTTAGCTTAAAGGGCCATCCACTACGCTGATAGAAAATGGTAGATTTGTCACTTTACGTGCTCGCAACAGTTCACCCTGTCTGATTATCCAGCAATTTTGAAGACCGCACAAGTGTTGCCTTAAGGTGATGACAAAAGTTAAACGTTCTCTAGTTCAATAGCACCACTGAAGAACAGATAAATTTGCAGCATGGACCAAACATGCACGTTTCCGGTACTTAGCTCTCGTCAGTGATCCTTAATCTAAACAATCTAATATGGCCAAGGAGTGTGAAAATTATTATGTCCAAAAATGTACCGAAATACGTTGCAGGATGGGTGGGATATGATGCTGCAGGACCCACGTTTTAGAAATTTCAAAACAAATTTGATAACAGAAATTTTCGAATGTGTTGAAGAGACGATCAACCGAAGTTGAACGAACCTGACGACATTTTGTGTACATGTGCCTTCGGGGACTCCAGGTCCACCAGCAGTGACACTCACCAAGAGGTGCAAATGTTAAACGTCTTCAAGTTCAATAGCAACAGAACAGATAAAGGGGTAGGGGCAAAAGTGACCATTTTGGCCCCAATCAAAAATTTTAAAAAGGTTCTATTTTCATATTCATTATGCTTCTTCTAAACAAAAAATTACAAATTTTATGTGATTTTTCGAAAACCCTGCCTTTTAGGGCAAAATGATTGAAAGTTGAGCAATAATTCTTTACATTAGGAATTCAGCTTTTTGGCAAGGGACACGCATACCTACAATTGTAAGCCCTAGAGCAAGGGCGTGTAACAAGTTCATACTCATATGGGACATTCCTTTTTATATTCTGAATGTACATGGAAAGTATAACTTTGTTACATGCGCTTGCTCTATATACACTATATACTTTAATGTTGAAATCTGATTGTTATCATCTTACCACTAATTTCCATAGTAGTTGGCAATTTTGGCGGGAAATAACATTCATATTAGTTGATAATATCTATTTTCGACTCAGTTTCAATAAACAACAATATCTCTACTCTTATTTGAAAGATAAAAAATTGTATGAAAACAGTTTTTGAAAATAGTGAAAAATGGGGCCAAAAACGGCAGATTTTGCCCCTACTCCTTTGCAGCAAGGACTAGTCATGCACGTTTCAGGTAGCTAATCCCCCTCAGTGATCCTCAATCAACACCAAATACCAAACAGCAAAATTGACTCAACCATTGGCAAGCAATAAACAGTCAAATAGTATCAATAGCGTAAGGATGTTTGAAAACAATCAAACTCTGCCGACTTGAGCGAGTCCATGCATGTAATCACCAGACGAGTCCGACCATCTCATTTAAGTTTTCAGTCAACCTTATAAAATACTATTAAACGAATATTATTATTGATAATGAATCGATATAATTCATAAATAGAAAAACATACCATAATTGTCTCCAAAAACAGGATGTTGGTACTTGGTACACGAACTGTAACTTCCATTCTTTCCAAAACATGCTCGAAGAAGAGTATCTTCAGTTGGGATCAGCTTCACATCTTTAACTTTTGACAATATGTTTCGAAAATCACTCTGAAACGCGTCTTCAGTGGTAAATGATTGCTCGGCTTTTGATTGAAGGGAACTCACTTCCCCGCCTATAAGACTCACGCGCCAAGTCTTGTAATCTGTTACATTGTTACAAGCGGCGCAATCCGCATTCAAATAAGGTAAGTGGTCGCTGCCTGTCACCGGTGGCTGCAATACGAATTTAGACGAATCAAACTGATCGGAGCATACTTCACCAAATTGTCCACACCGGTTTACTATCCAAACTCCTGTTGCGTCATTGCCTATTTTAAGACAAGTACTGCGGTTTAAGGGGTCATTGTCTTTTATGAAAAACTTGCCAGGGTAAGTTTCGTTTTTAAACCTGCAGCAGTCTCTATACCTTTTACAAAGAGTGGCACAGTGACAATAGGGAACTCCGGTGGAATCAGTCGTATTTAAACAAGAAAGTTCTTTTTCACACAGAGTTCGTGGTATATCACTTTGAGAAGTAAAGTTTAATGAATAAACTAAAACATTGAATAGGAGAATCTGTAGTTTTCGTTGCTCCATCATAATTTTTTTTTCATTATCAGTTTACAATACCATAAGGGTTTAGATTCCTTTACCAAAAATCAAATCTACAGTTCTTCAACCCAGACCATATCTGATCAAGACCAGAGTTGGTTGGCCAAACACATCCATCCTTTTGAGATTCAGCAATCCTCGCCTTTATGCGCTGTTTCAAATTCCCCGTTAGGTGTCTGATTTATTTAATAAATGTAAGTTATGAACTAATAATGTTTTCATTTTATGTTCGAAATTAGCAATTTAATTTCTGAAAATTGATATAGCCGACACTTTTTAGCTAT
This sequence comes from Pinctada imbricata, assembly GCA_033119305.1. Classification (NCBI taxonomy): domain Eukaryota; kingdom Metazoa; phylum Mollusca; class Bivalvia; order Pterioida; family Pteriidae; genus Pinctada; species Pinctada imbricata. The sequence goes on along the minus strand of VSWD01000003.1, from coordinate 42,116,805 downwards.
TATGCGTCTAATTTATTTGATAAATGTAAATTATGATGAAATAATGTTTTGATTTTATGCACTAAATTAGCAATCACATTCGCAAATTTAATAGATTTAATGAAGAATAAAAGCTCATTAAATATAATTATGAAGCCGTGATTGATTAAACTATCCCTATGTCTTAAAATGATTTACTGTCGTTATTTAGAATTTATATCACTCAGTAAAAAGTCAACAATACTAGAATTCATATCTGGTTCTCAAACTTTGTATTGCATGCAGTGCCATCGTACATCTCAACTTCCTTCAAGTATTATGCATGTTTGAGGGTTTCAGTCGGTCTTTCCAAATTCGGAGTTACTTCCCCTCCTTTCCTCAATACGAGGGCTGATTAATATGTTGTGAGAACTGGTTTTCTGTGATGCAGAAGATATTCTGCAGATAGATTTTATCCAAAAAAGACAAACAATCAATGACCCATACTGTGCTTCACTTTTGACACAGTTACGTGAAAATATTAAACTTCAGCACCGCGGAAAGCTCACTAGTTAAAGGTGTGTTGTTCCATCAGGAAAATGCTCCTGTACACAAGTCTGTCATTGCCATTGCTGTCATTTTATGATTGTGGCTTAAATTTGGTTGATCATCCGCCTTTTTTGCCTGATCTTACTTTAACAGAATTTCATCTATTCCCAAACTGAAAGCAGCTATTGGATCTGTGAACTTTTTACAAAAACCTGTTCTAATAGACCCTAGATTGTAGGAATATTTTTATCGTCTATAAATTCGAGTGACCCAAACTTAAACAATACGCCGTATGGAAAAATCTAATAATTCACATCTTCTACGTTGTAAAAAATTTTTTTAACCAAAAAATATTTGAAACCTGAATTAGCTTTACCCAATGTGCAATGCTGTGATAGGAAAATATGGGGTATCCATGCATAATTTCCTCCGATTTAGGACCAGAGGTACAATCTACCTTAACATTGTTCTATGATTTGACTTCATCGTTCATTTGTGTTAGCCAGAACATATCCACCAGAAAACAGATGAACTTTCAAAGATATCGATGGATCTAGTTGTAGGGCTGAAAATGAAATAAGATAATGAAGAAGCGCAACAAGGATGACGTAAGCATATATAAGATGTATTCGGGTGTTCGCGATTGACTTATTAATTGAGACTAACCTAATAATACCATATTCCCCAGGAAGTTTAACTCCTGAACTACGATTGGTACTTTGTTATACACTGTATGCAGCACATTTGAATCGAAATGTTTATGGTGACCCACTAAGAATCTCAGAGTAATGGTACACTATAAACTTGTTACTGCTTAATCATACTTAAAACTTTTGCACTTCCCGGTTGCGTGATGTATGTATATATAGGGATGTTATTGGGCATCTGTCAAATGCATCTAAACTTGTTGAATCATCAAAACTAAATTCAATTTGATATTTTAAGAAAACTCCTCTCGATTTCACAGGAAAGCACTAAAAACACCCAATGCGAAAATAGGTTTGTAACAACATAAACATTATAACGATATATATCGATAGAACTGATCGCAAGATCCTATGATACGCGTTTAATTCGTATCGCAATCCGGGCTAACTTCGCGATACGGACATAGGTTTATTCATATTGGAAATAGATAAACAGGTTTTTCTTCTTTTACTGTCTTTATATTTTCACTTTTCAGTCATTGTCTGAGAACGGAAACAAAAAAAGTCCCTGGAAAGAGGCATCAAATTAAATTCTTATTTATTTCTCTCACCCAATTAAACAAAATAATTTGAACAATGATCCCATAGGTAGCAATTACATTAGGGTTAGAATTTAAAAATCAAGTTATACGTCTTCAAATTCAAGAACAGATCAATTTGCAGCATGGACCAGACATGCACGTTTCGGGTACTTAACCCTAGTCAGTGATCAGGGTTTCTTTCTACTTCGAGAATACTTTTAGGCTTAGATTTGATCATAGATGTACATGTATTAAGTGATAAGGCATGAATAAACACCCTGAGCTAAGATGCCGTTGACTAAGCAGTTACCATTTTAAGTTTCCTTATTTTGTTGTTTGCGATACTCTCTCTCACCTATACAGAAATTTACATACCGCTATGTCATATGACTTCATAAGACTTTCATAATATTTGTAATAATATAGCCATTCAGAAGGAAATATCAAATTTGCCATGTAAATTATCACCTAGACCATGTAGACAGTTCTAGAAGAAAAGATAATTTTAATTAGTCCCCTACCGGCAACACCGAAGGGGACTCTTAGTTTTTTATATTGCGTTTTCACTTCAATATCACTTGTTAATTTAAAGATGGAAAAAAACTATCTAATCCCGAATTTATGAATCATGAGCACAATAGATACATGATATGCGATTGATATAATTGATTTATATTTCCTCTCATTGAATTCATCATCATCATAACTGATAGCATTTCATACCGTTATCACTCAACAAAATCAAACAACCTGATAAATCCTTCTTTCGTGAAACGAAATCTCCTTTTTCGAAAATCATAAATAAAATACATTCAGAACCAAACTATCAAAAGAACTAATTGCATAAGAAAAAAATGAGATTCCCTCATCAACCTAATATGGATTATAGCAAAGCCCTAGAAGCGAAGAGAAGCGCCCAAAGTCGGCGCCGGGTACACATTGGTCTCTTTCCTTTGATGTGCTGTCATTAATGTTTGATGTTTCTCTACGTCTGTTTCGATTGCTTTGTTTGTTCTTCTTGTAAATATTGTTGAATTTTGTTGAGGTTTGTAGTTTTGTCTGATATCATTTTACGTGTCACTTTTTGTGGATTTGTTTCGCTAGGTGGGTGCAGGGTGGCCATGCTGGAGATCCTTCCCTTTTCTCGATATATCGTATAAGTTAGCGTGTGTTGAAGGGATCCCATTTTATTCATGTTTATCTATCATGTTCTCAAATGATTACAGCCATATCAATAAATATATTGAAAAATAAATAATAAGAATAACTAGATATAAATAAATAAATAAATCTTCGTCTGTTTTTGATACAATGTACCAGATAATCAGTAAATTCCAAAATTCGCCCTGACTCCTGATCAAGATATTCATGTTCTCTCTGTTACATTTTGTATCCAATTCTGACGATTGCCACAGCATTTACTTACTTGCAATCAATTGAAACGAAGAGCAATTTGCAGCGAAATAGACAACGATATTAAGAGAAAAAAAAAATAAATAAACGAACAGCACATCGTCACGAAATAAGCATCGTACAGAAATGAACAATGAATAGTATTTTTATTCTTAATCTTTGCACTTATATTTAGTAAAATTTGAAAGATCTTTTCGACGATTTAAATAATTAACACAGTCGTTGTTATCAAGAATAGTAATTCTGTATCGGTAAGCACTGCCCAACACTTGCGTTTTTCTTGTTAGCTAGCGGTCTTTGGGAATTAAAGTCACTTGCACAGTGGCGTCTGAGCAGACATTTGTACGACATTTACATAAGTAGAGTAGTTTTCTTATTTGAGATTAGTAACATTAGTAACATTACTGTTAAAGTACTAATAGGTTCTTGAGAAAACGGAAATTTCCCTTTTATTTGTAAACGGCAAAAAAGTTATTACCAGAAAATGTCAATGGTAATGCAGAAGGAAAAGCACTATTCAAAAACCTAGCTTTTTTAACCATATAAGACATCATTTTTGGTGTACTCATAGGAAAATAGCAACATTTTACGCTCAGAAATTATCTAAGTCGTTTTTCTAAACAAGGGTCGAGTATATTAAATAAAACGGCAATACCTATTCATACAGGTAGAAGATATTCACTGATCGTTCAGGCATAAATCTATGTGTACAACTATGATAATGGCTATTGCATTAATCAAACTTGACCAGTGTATGTTTTAGTGACTTAGTGCATGGAAATGATGATTTACTGTGTTCTTTTCATATGTGCAGAGGGGAAACGCAAAAATGATACCAAAATAAAATTTCATTTTCAAACAGTGCTCTAAAAGTTGAATATTTTTCTCGATATTCATATGTGTCTATCTCAAAGCGTTTTCACGTAAAATCAAAATTTCTGTTTTCTTAACTGGCTGTTAGTACTTTTTTTTTAGTTGTAATCTAAGAAAGGAGGGGATATCCAACAGCATTCGATTGCAGCACCAACAGCGAAACCCAAAAAACACAAAGCAGACAAGCACAAAATGAGACGGAAATGGTACAATGAACGCCAAATCACATAGAAACAACAAACATAAATGACTACACATAAACCAACGAGACCAATGGGCAATCGGTGCCGACTTAGGACGGCCAGTTGCCACTGAAATAGCAGACGGTGTAGTTATCCTGGATTACTTGAGCACAACCCTCCCACTTTTCCGATTACACAGATATCGCGAAGAACGTACAACTGTGGTGTAAAACAACCTCCTCACTGTTAGATGGCCACACACTAACAAGACCGCAAAACGCAGGGGCCCAAGCAACACAGATGAATATGTAAATGGATATAAAAAGAGGGTGTACGTAATACAGTCCGTGCTCTGCCGGCTGTAGCGAGCTCATGTGTGTTATCACCCGAGGAGTCCAAATGGTTTTCAGAGAGGACAGGTGGTAGATTGGTCAGGTACCAAGCCAAGTGTCCGTCTGGTGACATTAGGATCATATCCACGGTATAAAAGGCGTTTGGTGATTCTGACGCATTTTCGATGGTTATGCTGCCTACCTTTGATCCTTGTTATTTTGCTAATTATGTCACCATAAAATGCAGGTTGTGAAATACCCAAAGTAATATACTCTGTCGCTTGTATGGGTCCAAATTTCAAAACAAGTTGAAAATAATTTTGTAACATTTCCAGAAAGTCTCTTCTAGTTTGTGAAAGCGAAAACCATGACCAAAAAATTTCTTCGTAATCTGTAAATTCCTGTTACGAAAATCCAAAACATTAAATGACATTAGTAACAAAACATTTGCAGTGAGCAAACATCATGAACTTTGTTACAAGCATGCGGATGGGTTCATTAACAGCAAGCCCTGTAAGGTAAAACTGATCGATGTACTCAAAGATCACGTGTCCTCACTAGTGATTGTGTAATTTCCAAATGCGCAACAAAGAAATGTAAAAAATGTATTCTAACATGACTTGAGATTTTCTCCCTATATGTACTATAGAACTCACCTGATGTAAAATCTCCAACAAACTTCCAGTTCTTTAAGCTCCGCCCCTTCACGTGCTACAAAGCTCGCGCAGAACAAAATTAGAATAGAAATAACAACTAGCTAGCTGTGATTTGTTGTCCAGTAATTCCTCTCCTTGTGTATACGCTAACAGCATTGCAAGTTCTTTGGCAATGTATTGCCTTTTTCAAACGTTTTAATACGAAAGGCGGGGACCCAATGCAATCTAGTAAACATATTGTTATTGCGCTTTATTCCAAAATTTGCATAAATGACTTCTATAAATGAAGTCGTTAATAAAGGCGTGCATAGCTTATTAAAAATCGTCCATAAATATATTCTTAGACTATCTCTTTCATATACATGACTTTGTATCATATATTGCATAGAAACATAACAGTAATACAATTCATTGTGTCACAGTATACTGTGGATACACAACTTTTCAATTGACACAAAACTCCTAATTTTCATCAAGAGTGTTAAGAATTTGTTAGGAAATTGGAGACTATGAGCTTCAATATACCAGTTACATATTTTAACATAGTGTACTCGCCACACTTTGCCACAAAAAATCCTTGGTAATTCACATTGCAATGTGACATGTGAACATTCACCGAACGTTTCATTGTGAATTCTGTTCGCAATTTATTAGATTGATATTGAGTTCAATGTTTTTTTTTTTTCACATAATACCTCCGTTATTCAGTTGCATAATTATATAGCCATTCGGCATTCCATAAATAAATATTATGATAACATATTACATATCACTGCGTGTGCGTTGTCATTGGAAGAAGCACTCCAAATCCTTTGTAACGTCATAATAGAAACGGCAACGTTGTTGCATTAATTTGCAATAAATGAAAGACATTTTTTTTACGTTATTTTGATAAATTACGTTGTATTCGGGTGAGAAAAAGAATCGCAAATGATGTTTCTACTTCATGCGGTACGAATGAAACTCGTTGTCTGATTTAATGTAAAAATTACACAACTCGTTTTGTAAATACCGTATAAATAGAGAATCATTTAAGATCATATATATCCGTATTTGCTATGTTTAAGTTTATATGTTATTTGTTGGGAAGGGATGGTTCAAACTTTCACATGTCTTGTGAAACTATTTCTAATCCTAACACAGTGATATGTTCACTAACAAATTATATATGTTAGATTATTTCTCTCTCGATCCTCTTTTAACTATTTTCCAATTCATATGAGCGACAAGCTTATCAAGTTTCTTTGAATTTTCCGACATGTCTGTCTCAACGGACTTCATTTTAATATTCAAATTTGTAATTTGTTCCTTGATCATGTTGAGTTCCTTCTCCTTATGATCGGCTGCCTCGTGTGACGTTGAAAACAGCTTTGTGGCAGTCCCTCGTCGAAGTTTCAGAAAATATTTCAGTACTACTTTTTCTTTCACTTTTAGTCCTTTTTCTTCGCCTGGAATTTCCATCAAATCGACACCGAGGCTTCTAAATAAATATCTGGTTAGTGGAAGTAGTCTTTCAGTGCGCACGCCCAGTTGAATGGAGTCGATTCGCCATGAAATCTTTTGATCCTCAGATACAGTTCGGTAAGAATCGTTCATCATCGCTATCAACATGTTCAGCAAAATAATGGCAGCAAGAATGACGTATACAACGAAAAGTACTTTGGCGAATGTGGTATCTCTCCCAGCGTCGGACATACCTTGACTGAAATTGTCATCAAAGAGTTCGCCCATACCAAGCATTATAGTGAATGTTAGAAAGATAGTCTCGCCAACGTTTGGATACGTGTCAGAAATTGAGGACGAAATTTGGAAAACAACGTGCAAGGAAAACGAAAATGCTAACAGAACGCAAAGATATACAACTAGAAATCTTAACGTATCTTTTAAAACCATGTACTTGATCATACGCCAGAAATAGTGGATCCCTTTCAAACCGCGAGTGAGAACAATGGTGTATAGCCACCCGAAGCACAAGCATAGCGCGAGGACATAATCTTGGAAGCGGTCGTTTATGGAAACAAGGACCAACCACGATACAACGAGGAAGGAGTAGGAAAGATAGAAAAGGTATGGAAGCATCGAAGACACCGGCCTTTTGTAATCTCGACGACAAATGGCAGAGAGAAATGAAACTATACAGAAAATGATAAGGACAAGAGGTTCTACAGGAACAACAACGTAAACAGCCACTGTCATCAAACCGGAAGGTGAAAACGTGTATGTAGTATTCCGAAACGATTTCGAAATTTCAATTCCGGCAAAAGAAAAGATGAACATGTAGATCAGATGTATAGCAATCAGAAAAGCAAAGATGATCAAATTCAGTCTGCCATAGATTTTCTCGAGGTATCGGATCGGGATAATGTCTAAAACCTTTGCGGCACGTGTCGTGTCATTCACAGAAGCTAACAGTTCAAGACCGCAAATGTTTGGTGTGACCTTGTTTGTCCCGATACTAAAATATTTCTGTGCTAAAGAGCCATTTGTAAGCGGAGTAATGTCGGAAATGTCATTGTAATGACATCCTTCGTGAGTGAAATATTTGACGGTGTTAAGAGTCAGCACTTTATTGAGTATTTCATGTGCACCAACAGAGAAGCACAGTGTGAACACGGAAAGGTTGTCGTTGTTTGTGATTTTGTGTATGAGCCAGGTCAATCCCTGTCTCCTGTACCGTTGTATCAGCTTCACATCTTCGCTGTGGAAGCTGTATCCCAGATCTTTGAATGTAGACGAATAGCAGAACCATCTAGGACATTCATATATAATTGAATCTAGTGTGTCCAAACAACGCCTTTGGTCCTCGGGATTTGGGCTTTTTACAATCAGTTTAACCAATCGGTGAAGAGGTGTGTCACCATTCCGATCCTTTACCTCAAGATCCCCGCGTAGATAGATCAGGCGTTTCACTGTGTTGTGAAACCCGGCTAAGACGGCCAGATGCAACACAGTTTCCCCTTTCAAGTTCTGTTCATTTATGTTACCTGCCCTCTGCATATTTTCAAATATGTCCAGCATTGTCTCTAATATATCTGGTTCACCTTTACGAACCGCACGGTGAAATGGAGTACAACCTTTTTTGTTCTGCATCTTAAATGAAACACGACGGAACTCCCAAATAACGTCAGGATTAGCATACTTTGCTGCCACGTGAAGAGCATTATTTTTGTTACCATCGACGTCGTTGACAGTATTCCAGGAATGAGCTTGAATCGTGTATGCCACCAGCTCCCGCGCAATTTCCGGTGACGTATTTGGGGACCGCGCTGCCAAGTGTAACACATTCTGATTGGATGCATTCTTTAGGTCCGTTCTAGCCTTTGCTTTCAGCAGGGCTCGAATACTTCCGTCTTTGCCCAAATTAACAGCACAATGTAATGGTGTTTCATTCTTCTTGTTCACGGCATTGATATTAGAATATTTGTAGAATTGTTCTATGACTGCAGCTTGATCATGTATCGCAGCATAATGCATGAATGAATTTCCATCCAAATCTGTTAAGTCCGTTCTGACTCCGGAATCTAGAATGCACTTTATCTTGTCACACTTTCCAGTGGAAGCTGCAGTGAATAGAGGGGATTTCGTCAGAAATACATTTCCAGTCTGTGTCAGTATTGATTTCTGGTTTAAGATGATAGTAATCAAGAAGTACACGCAGCACTTTGTCATCATCACTCTCAATTGCATAATACCATGCATCGTGTCCCATATGATTCTTCTTGTACGGGTCATCTTTCCAATGTAAAAGTGAGAGGACAATCTGAGAAAATCCTTTCCTTGCGGCTATGATGATTGCCCTATCCCCTTTATCATCCTCTATTGATAAATCAGCTTTGTTGCGAATAAGTAGCCTCACGACGTCTATATGACCTTCCTCTACAGCGATGTGCAAAGCTACGGTACCCCCTGGAGCTCGAAAATTCACGTCAGCATCATGTGCTATAAGCACCTTCACAATGTCAACAAACCCGTACGCACTCGCCATGATCAGGGGTGTGAAAAGTCCCAACGACCTCATCTTGTTCACATCTGTCTTCGGAAATTTCAGCAATGTTTCAACCGTGCTCTTCCTTTCGTACCGTACAGCCCAGTGCAGTGCTGTGGAGAGCTTATCGTTGCCTATATTTGGGTCAGCGTCGTTTTTAAGTAAATATTTCACAATTTTATCATGTCCAGATCTTGCAGCCCATAGTATCGCCGTATCATTTTTCGAATTCTTTTGATTCGCGTCCAGACCGCATGTCAAACCGACCTCTAAGTAAAGTTTTGCCAACTTCTTTTTCCCCAACAGAGATGCCAGTAGTAAGCAAGGGAAGGTCCGTTCTCTTTGACCTTTTACTTCAAATTTTGTTTCAAGTGTTAAAGCTTCCTTCTTGTTTTTCAACCTATCCAGTATTTTTCGAGCAAGTTTTAACTCTTCTGGTGCAAAATCGTTGGTAATAGTAAGTTGGTGAAGTGCTGTTCTTGGTGTGTTAAGATCGGGCACAGTGTACTGGTGAAGTAGCATATTCTCGTCTGCTACATCAATAAGATAATTTGTTGATGCAAATTTGCCTCGTTCTATGGCAAAGTTCAGGGCATTCATCATTCCATTGTTGGGATCCATAACATCGGATAAAATGAAATATTTTTTTACTGTTTCGACGACATTCGATAACTTTGTAGCGTCATCTTCCAATACTGCTTCGAAAATTTGGGATCGATGTTCATCTAGTTTTGTTGGCCTTCCGGATGGCAAAGGTTGCTGTTGAAACCCGTCAATAGTTTTCCCTGGTGCTGCTTCCGGTAGTGAACCTTTGTCGACGACGGGATTGATATCAGATTCCGTAATCGTGCTCAGTTTCCGAAAACCAGATTTGTATTCCTGTAAAATAATATAATCAGTGAGTGAACGTCAAACACAGCACAAAGTCATATATTAGACATTTTTTTCATCTTGACGAACTTCGCACTTCGAACTTCGTACTTCGCACTTCGCACTTCGAACATTGAAGAAAAAGTGGCATAGCTGCCGCTCGCGTATCAACTTCTACATCTTGATTAGTATACTCAGTGGAATGGTATATTGGACTTCCTGTACAACTGGCGCGCTTTTTTCGGCAACCAACTTATGAAATTAAAGTGCGAAGTTCGAAGTAAAAAAGTCTATTAAGGCCATTTCTTTGTTATTTTCTGTTTTGCGTCCTCGTGCTGGTAGGTTTTGAGTGTAAAAATACTTCAATGATTCAAGACATTCATTCTTTTGTTGTCTAAAATTTCTTAATGTTCAAATGAAACAAGTTTCTGTCGGATTTCACGTGGTACTTATAGTACTTCACATATTATGAAATTGCAACTTTGTTTGATATGCTTGTTTGTTTTTCTCCCTGTCTGGCTTGTAGGTTTTTAATTTCAAAAGGACGCAAAACAGAATAAAAACAATAAATGACCTAATCGGAATTTTAAAAAAAATACTCACATTCAATAGGTATACAAAATCTACAAATAGCAACCAAGTGAAAATAAGAAAATCCCCTACAGTAACAACAGCGGAAAACACTCTTAATGGACGGAAAAAAAAGAGCAAATAGAGAGAGGCGATAACAGAAACATTATAGACAACAAGATATATATCAACTGAACTTCATATATTGACCATGCAAATGTTCTACTATTATGAATTTCAATTCTTCATCTTAATGGCTTGTGATAAACTGTCTTGAATTTGGTCCGAAAAGGGATGAAACTCATTGAGTACAATTTCACCACAAGATGTAAAATGATTGTGTAATGTGCAGTCATCGTGAATAACCACTAAAAACATGACGATGTTACAGTTATCACAGCGGATCACACACGCAAGTGACGAGGAAATGGGGAATGACAGATTGGGATACCGAGAATAACCACATCAGGACGGCACTATATGATTACCTTCCAGTGGCGTAGCAGGGCCAAAATGAAGTGGGTGTTTCTCGTTATCCACGCGGGATGATACCAAAAAAGATCCAAGTAAATTTTATGTATGCACTGGTAGGAGTCCAGTAGGGCTTTGAACTTGGAAGCTCCACGAATACATACAATATTTTTACTGTTATACACACAGTACTTTAAACGGATATGTCCTAACTCTGTATGGACTAAAGAACATTTTATTGATTGATTCTACATGGTTCGAAAATAAATGACGGTATTATTTATCGCTCAAAATGTTATTCTTGCTTACATACAGAAATTCTAAAGAGATTATGAAATAAACTACTGAAAATGAATTTGCAGACGTTTAACATTTGTCCTAAAGATCTTTGGTAGGTGGACTTACCGCGGACATTTCTTGTTCCGTTAGGGATAGGAATTGTTTATAAAATAAACGTAACACAAGCTATGAATATTGATTTCAATTTCATGCCTGCATCCATTATTATGTTTATGATGATTACCACAGCTCATGCATAATGTACCCAGGGAGATGCGTCCTAATGTCACAGTCTGATTATTTTATGTCCTAATTAGGAGTTAGTATCTCCAAATAAGGACATAGCTATCTCCTAATAAGTACTCAGTATCTCCTAATAACAGGACCTGAATAAGGACTTTAAGTTAGTATCTCCTAATTAGGGCTTAAGATACTAATTAGTATATTCTAATTGGACATTTTTCAAGTTAACGTACTACGGACTTCGCACTTTAGGGCTCATATAAAAGAAATCAGGCGTAATTAGAAACGTTAAATCTGAACACACATGGACGAAATGACAATGGACAACTTTTTATATGTATTTATACAAATGAAAACAAATAAATTCTTCACGCAGAGATCACTAACTTCATTGTTTTGCGTTTGTGACAAAGTCCCCTCGAAATGCAAAGTCCGAAGTCCGCGAGCATGAAAAATGTCCAATAAGGACATTAAAAAACTCAGACTGTGGCATCACGACGCTTCCGCACTATTCGATAAGTGGAAGATTACAATAAGTCTTAAGTCTTTAATATTAAGGGTTTTGTTTTAGCAGATGTGGGATGAAATCGATGTAAAAATCAACAGAAGTAAGTAACAATGTAAATTTTCCCTGAGATGAAAGTATTGAAAGGTTTGTATTTTGCATGAAAACGCTCGTGACGTCACATTTACCTAGAAAAAGATATTTCAGAAAACAAGAATGAAATAGACAACTGTGGTGCATATATATATAGAACAAATGTCATAAATTGTGTTTTGTTACGGGTATGCAACACACAGCAAGTGCATTTTTTGCATGAAATGCGCTACATAACGCCCATATTACATGTACGATGTACTTGCTTTGTGTTGCATATCCGCAACAAAATCCAAGTTAAGACACTTATTCTCCAGAAAAAGTGTATCACTCGTCATCAGATGCTCGACTTGAATCCAATATGGTGATTGTGGGTGTAATGTGCATGTTAAACAATTGTCATAAAATGCAGCACGCGCGGATCTAGAGAATGGAGATATGTTGAGGGGTCAAAATCCACCCATCCTCTGGAATATGCCAAAATACAGAGTTTTCCAGTTCTATCGTATGCAATTTAAATGTCTTCAAATTCAATAGCATCATTAAAGAACAAATAAATTTGCAGCATGGACCAGACATGCACGTTTCGGATTCTTAACCATCCTCAGTTATTCTCAATCTAAACAATGTATATGGCCAAAAAGTGAAAGCTATTATGTCCAAAAAAATGTACCGAAAGACGAAGCAGGATTGGTTGGATATGATACAGGACCTACGTTTTAGAAAGGAGTATGTATGGTTTACAGAGTAAAGTGGCCCCCTAAAATCGACTTCTCCAAAACCGAATTTTGTTGTCATTTTTAGAAAGTTAGATATTTATATTTTGAGAAATCTAGTTACAAAAACTACTCCTCGATTTGTAAGACATTGTAAATTCCGCTTTAATATCATGACAACCGATAATTTTGTCAATTTTCACGAAAAATAGCATAATTCATTATCATTTTCGTTGATATAACATCGAACGGGACCGTGAACAAGTTTTTCCTTTTGCATGCACTTAGAGACGTACAAAGGTAGCGACATATCAAAATATAAAAGTTGTTCAGAAGCCCGCTCGATACTAACTAATAGGAAGTTTGTCGAAAATGAGCCCTTAATGACGTTTTTCCAGAAATTTTTCCAGAAATTTGGCAAAATATACCACTTTTAAAGCCAAAATTCTATGAAAGTGAAGAAGGAAATGAAGTAATATGCATCATTTCATAAGAAGCCTACATTGTAGAATAAATATTGGTACAAATTCATTACTTCATGAAAACTTCAGATTTTGCCAAGAAAGGGTGCCACTTTACTATATAAACCATATATAGTCCTTTCAAGAAATTTTGACAACCCAAATTTTCGAAGGCGTTGAAGAAACGATCAACTATTTCCCACTGATCTACGGGTTGGATCCCAAGGAAAAAAAATCATACATCCGCCCATTTAATAGGGTTCAAGCGCGGATCTAGACGGATAGGGGTAAGATCCCCCCCCCCCTGTCTCTGTATTATTCCAATAATGCTTTTATATTTAATAATTTTTCCATGTGTTACGTATATTTTTTCAAAAGCATAAGCGAATCCCCGATGCCCCCCCCCCCCCGGTCAATCCGAAAAAAAAATTAGATCCGCCCATGAACATGATGAAATAAGGTTTAAGGTATGCTGAAATCTGATTCAAAATATTTCTACTGACCTTAATAGTCTCGATTACGAGGGCGTTCATCTGAATTCAAGCATAGCCATTGGTGAAAATGCGATTTTAAGATAAAGATAGAATAAAAATTTCTGAGTAGAAAATTGCAGTAGGCACACTCTGTTTTATCATACTGTTGTGGGGTTCTTTATTTCTAGAAATGTACATGCATATCTATGTCCTGTGCGATCAAATTATGGATTGTTCTAGTACAGAATATTCCATCAGTCCTTGGTTTGAATCGGTGATCCTAATAGACATTTTTCATCGTGACGAACTTCGCACTTCGAACTTCGTACTTCGCACTTCGAACATTGAAGAAAAAGTGGCGTAGCTGTCGTTCACGTATAAACTCATAAGCGGAGTCATCTACATTGTGATTATTCTAATATCTTTCACTACATTTATTATGGTTGGATAAAAGAGATTTATGTACAATCTACTCAGCAATCTATTTAAATTCACATTTTCCTTTTATTAGTAAAATACAAAAATAAGACTTTAGGTTTGATAAGGCAAACATTCGGACTTCTATAAATATACCTACCTCTCGGATCTTCGCCAGTTGTTTGAAGTCACCATCCTCTGATTTTTCTCCCGTTGGTTCGTTGACATCCTGGAGAGACTCCCGACGCTTTCTCCCGAGGAGATAAAGGGGAACCTCGTCCATTGTGTTGTGCTCCTGGTTTCTCCCGAATTCTTAAAGAAGGATCGAAGTATGAAGGAAATTTATGTGACTTGTAATTACATGTACATCATTAAGAAATAAATGTTTATGTAATTGAAACAATTAATTGTAAAGACTCAACAATAATTAACTTGTCATTGTGATCATAATTAATCTAAAATCAAACGTGACAGGTTCAAGCGTGGATCTAAAGGGATCAAGATGTCAAGCCCGCCTCCCTCCCCTCCTCCCTGGAATTTGCAAAAAAAAAAATGCCCCCCTCCACTTCTCCCTGGAATTTTCTAAAAATGCTCATATACATGTACTAAGTACTGTCCGCGTGGCTCACTTCGGAAACTAGATAAACGTGATTTTGACTATTTCATCATTCAGAAATTTTAATTAAATCGATACCATTAATCATATCTCACCTAGTCGTAAATTTTGGTATAAGTTATATGATGGTCAGTGCACGCAATCAAATTTTATGAACAAAACAAGTTTTAGATGAGCCATTTCCAATGCTAATTTTTCCCGTGACGTCATGACGCACTCCATATGCTTAAGGTGCGTCATTGATCACATTTCTGGACCATTCTTGCGCATCTCCTGTTTTAGCACTCATTGAACTTGAATTTTAAACATATTTCAATTTATTAGGGCCAATGTACTATTTCTGACTCTATTTTAGACTTTAATTCATTACACACCTAGAAGCGGATAAGTTTGAAAATTTGATCTAAACTGAATGATGTATGCATAAGAAACTATAAAAATTGAGATGGAGGTACATTAAATGGCACTATTTGTGGTAATTTGTTCTCTCTTATTTGTGCACGGACATATACTTTTTCTTCAATAGATTGAAAAGTCTTCCCTAGGAGCACATGTTACTGTGTGTTTGAAAAAAATCGTTGAAATTCAGTATCTCTGAAACTTTGACCTTCAATTGGATGACTTTAAATGATCGCTGAAGTTTTCTACAAAGTTTCTAGCCTGTTTTATTATTTATTAACAAAGAAAACAATGTATTGTATTATGTTAAACATACTTATTTTGAATAAATAAATCTTAAACTAAAGAAAACAAAAATTAAAATCAAATGAGGGCATTTCAACACTTTTTGTATTTTCTTTACAAATGTGCTATTTTAGCAACAATTTTTCAAATAAGAAAAAAATCTTGATTTTCATCTTGGACCTATAAATTGTCCTTCATAGAATGATTAATTGACATGAATACTATATATATATATAATTTCATATGGCTTTCACAAAGTTGTTGAAATTACTTCATTCAGAAATGACATGCCTAAAAGGTGACGTCACGCTGAAATTTAACATTGAAAACGCCCAATCTAAAGTTTATTTTATCTGTATAAGCTGATATATTGTAACATATACCAAAATTTACGACTAAGCGAGATCTATTCAATGATATAGATTTTAATTTAATTTTTGCAGAACAAACTAATTAAAAATCGCGTTTTTCCAGTTTCCGAAGTGAGCCGCGCGGACAGTAGTAACCTTACGCTGTCCAGACCTTCCTGACGGAAACATTTTCTTGATTCGTATGAGGTTATTTGTTTGTTTCACACGTACCGTGAAGTGGAGGTGTAACATACCTTTATTCAATTTGGCTGTTTAGTATAATTCAACTTTTTTTCCACTTGGGAAATTTTGAAGACTTTTTACATTTTTCTTTGAGTTTCTTTTCAAAAGTCCATTTGAATAGCACGTACGTGTCAACGAGATAAAAACAAACTGCATGACCCAGGGAAAAATGAAACTATTCGAAACATGCATGCATGCCTTTGGCTTTTTTTAAGGGAGAGAGGAATGCTCTTTGAACTTGTAAATCAATTTTCATGAACATTCATACAGTATCTGTACAGAATAATTCCGTCTTTATTCGCTTACATTTTTCTTTAGTTAATGAACAGGTAAGAAGAGCAGCTCGAGGCGGAATCATTATGTCTTACATCATATATAATAAGGCACTTATATGCATATTGTATGTAAAGTGGTAGAATTATTTAAAATAAGTATTATTGAAAGCAGAAATATTTATCAAAATGGTAAATCTTTACAAAAATTAAAAACTTTGGAGAGGAAATAGGAATTATTTTCTCTTTCCTCTCCTTTTTCTTCTGAAAACTTTATATACTGGAAATAGACCCCACCTTTTATTTCCGAGTTTTAAGTAGCTGATATATATAAGTATGTACTTACCTATATCATGTCACTACACCATCAGGTAAAATGGAGAAATGCCATCTTTTCTAGATTCATATATCACATTTATGTACGGTATGCCACGCTTCGCTGTACACCAATTTTACGACAGAAAGATTCAGCATGTACAAATTATATTTACGTCGTAGTTTGTTCATGTGTATTTTCTTTTACGGTCCCTCGGGTGGAACCAAGATTTAACATGTATGGGTCGTAACCAATAAACAAGATCTATATTCTAAAGGGGTATATATCAATGGATCGAGTCGCCGGTACCTGGGTATTTAAATAATGTATATATTTGGTTCTAGATCACGAGTTATTTGATCAATGAAAGTGGTCAGGTCAAATTTGATTAACATCAATTTAAAGGTCTTAGACAACTAATCTACTAATCATTGATTAGCTTTAGAAAAAGTAAAGGTAAAGGTAGTATATAGAAGAGAGGACAACGACGAATGCAACGACAAAGATGACGACGATTTTCTATAAAAAAGAAAATGTATATTCAACTTCAATGTCCTCTGTAGCGAAATACACGTGTATAAAATAATGTACATAAGAAACAAAAAAGAAAAAATGAATGAATGAATGAATGAATGAATGAGTTAATCAATTAATCAATGGATGAATGGATGAGTAAATAAATAAAAATAAGAAATAACGCTTATTTCGAAATTAACAGGAGTTCATTACTTTCCTATTACCGGTACTCATATTTTGCTAGAAAAATACAAATTTTTTGATGAATTACATGATCTTTCATTGGACTGAAATTTTCTGCTCCTGAATACGACAGGAATGCGTCATAACTCGCACACACACACCTTTTTTTTTCTTTCACTCTTTCAACCTAACTTCGTTCTCGAACAGATCTAGTTTAATGTACTATTTACATATAAAATATGATTTATCTATATTACTTTAATCTCCTCATTCAGGGCATACTTGATTGGAAAATGGAATGCACTATTAAGTTGTAAAGGTACAAAAGGTTAAGTTGTTGGCACAGCTTTTCCATTGAAAAAGTAAAGAAGAAAATCGATAGGCATTCAAATAAGGAAAAAAAAATCGACACTCACTTCAGGACAAGTATAGTAGGTTGATTAGTTCATCATTTATTTATAATCAGCGTCCATTCGCGCGTTTAATAACTCTCTTCTTATACACTGTACTTATCCGTATAATACCCCCTCCCCGCCTCCTAATTCAAAAGCCTAACTCCTAATAAATAACTCACCTGACATTGAGGTAACATCTTGATCACATACCTTTTACTCATCATCTTGAACATATTGAAAGCAAATCAAATCAAATGCTCATGACACTGTATAATTCGCATCCTATATATTACGAATGCTATTAACTTACATCGTTTTTGCACTTAACTTTCTGCTTTTTGTCATCCCCCCTTCTCTAACCCGTCGCTACAATTTGGTAACACCAAACATCGATTATGGGTAATGACGTATCGTCATATAGGGCAAGCATAGGCTCCTTTTATTCAAGGTGCTATGGAAAAATATCTCTACCCCTTACCATTCGATTCAATATATCTATCGATATATATAGCAAAAGTTTGAATCTCCTCTGGTTCATATTACAAAGTACGAAAAAGAATATAGATAACATCCAATTTATTATGTTACTTATTGTTCTGATCCTTCTGTGTAACGATATTGCAGAAAACCCTGGTCCTGAATCATCAGTAATACACGGATTCTCTGTATTTCACTTGAACATTCGTAGTATACGCAATAAGTTAAATGATGTTGAAAATTTGTTAGATGAATTTGATATTGCCTGCTTTACTGAAACTCATTTGGATACAGCAATTTCATTAGAAGATATAGAAATACCTGGTTTTGAGCCTCCATTTCGGAAAGATAGGACGAATCATGGAGGTGGTATACTTATCTACTATAGATCTGGTCTAACTGTAAAACGAAGGGTCGAACTTGAAAATGATATTGATGAGAGTATTTGGATTGAATTATTGACCAAAAATAAAAGTTTACTTATTTGTTGTTTGTATAGACCACCCAATAGTCGTAATGATTTTTGGGACAGACTAGAACAATCGGTGGGATCAGCATCCGATTCATCTCAAGCACTATTACTGTGTGGTGATTGGAATGTAGATTTTCATGAGCGGTTACCATCCCGCATCAAAGATTTACTTTCACTCTATGATCTATCTAATGTTATTAACGAATCAACTCGTCTTACTGATACTACGGCCAAATGTATAGATCCTATCATATTGTCGGATACAACAATCTCCCAAGAATCGGGTACTATTGATGCCAGACTAAGTGATCATATGGCTACATATGTGACTCTGAATTTCGAGACTCCTGTACGAAAAACGTTTCTACGTAAAGTTTGGTTATATAAAGAATGTCGTTTTGAAAATATGAGAGATGAAATTTCAACAACTGATTGGTCATTTTTAAATGATGGAAATGACATTGATAATACCGTATCATTATTCTCTGATAAACTTAAGACAATTATGAACAAACATATACCACGTAAAGAAGTAACTATTAGACCTCTAGATAAAGCATGGTTCAACTCAGAAATACGACGTGAAATCAGACACAGAGACAGACTGAGAAAGATATACAGACGTACAGGGAAAACAAGTGATCGAGTTAAATACAAGAATCAAAGAAACAAAGTTAATAATATGAAAAAGAGGCTGAAAGAAAAATATTTTGAAAGCATGAACGACTCATTACGTGATTATAAACAGACCGACAGTAAAACATATTGGAAACTGATTGGATCACTGATCAAAGGTGGAAATAAAAACAATGAAATCCCGACACTTGATTATAACGGCCAATCAGCTTTCTCTGACGAAAGTAAGTGTAATATGTTTAATGATTACTTTTGTAGCGTCTCCGATTTGGATGATTCAAATATCGATTTACCTCCCTTTGAGAATCGCACTGCCAGTGAAATATCTGATGTAGATATTTCAATTGATGAAATAATTGATCAAATTAAAATATTAGATCCCAAAAAAGCTGTTGGACCTGATGAATTTAGTCATCCTCTACTCAAAAATGTCTGTAATGAAATAGCTACACCACTTTCTATCATCTTCAATAAATCCCTTCAGTTAGGAAAATTTCCCTCACAATGGAAACATGCCTATGTATTACCCATTTTTAAAAAAGGAGAAAAATCCAGTCCAAGTAACTATAGGCCGATTTCTTTATTAAGCTGCATAGGTAAATTATTTGAACGTGTTATGTTTAAACATTTTTACAACTACTTACAAAATTACGATTTATTGTACAGACTTCAAGCCGGATTCAGACCTGGACAATCTACAGTTACACAGTTAATAGAGATATATCATCAAATTTGTGTTGCAATTGATAATAGAGAATTTTCTTGCTTTACGTTCTGCGATATTAGTAAGGCCTTTGATCGTGTTTGGATCAAAGGCCTTGTATATAAACTCGGTAAATATGGTTTTAAGGGTAGGGTTTTAAGCTGGATATCTGATTATCTATCTTCGCGCACACAACAAGTAAAATTCCAAGAATCAGCATCATCAACAGGTCATCTAAGGGCCGGTGTCCCACAAGGGTCCGTTCTCGGCCCCCTTTTCTTTTTAATCTACATTAATGACCTTCCAGACGGACTACTAGGACTGACGAGACTGTTCGCTGACGATACATCAAATTCACATACTTCTTCTAATCTACAAAAAATTAAAGACGACAATGATCATGATCTTCTTAAAATTAAGAAATGGGCAACAGACTGGTTAGTTGATTTTAACCCTAAGAAAACTGAAATTATGATATTTGGAAATTCTAGTATTGATTATAATTCCCTAAATTTTAGTTTTGATGGCGAAATGATACATCCATCACTTACACATAGACACCTTGGAATAATATTTTCTGCTGATGCTAAATGGACCAAACACGTTGATTCTATTATAGCCAGAGTTTCAAAACAAATATCTGTTTTACGAAAACTTAAATATACAATAAAGAAAAATTTTCTGTCTAATATCTATCTTACCTTTATCCGTCCATCTTTCGAGTACGCGAGTGAAGTTTGGGACAATTTAAGCAATTTTGATGAAGAAAGATTGGAGAAATTTCAATTAGAAGCTGGGCGAATTGTGACTGGACTACCATCGTACTGTAGTAGGGCAGCTATCTACTTTGAGACAGGATGGGAAACCCTGAAAGAAAGACGGCATAATAGAAAATTGAATTTAATGTATAAAGTCCAACATAATCTTGCTCCTGACTATCTGTCAAATCTTATTCCAAGCCAAGTGGGCTCTTCAAACAGTTATAATTTAAGAAATAGTGAAAATATTAACTTACCATTTTGTAGAACAAGTCTTCTCCAATCCTCATTTATCCCTTCGTCAATCAATGCCTGGAATGATCTCCCTCTATCCGTACGAAGCAGCACCTCCTTATCCCAGTTCAAGGCCAAATTAAAATCTGAAACTACTCGCTCGGCTCATTTTGATTTTGGAGATCGAAAACTTCAAATTTTACACTCGCGGCTAAGACATGGTTGCAGCACTTTAAATGGTGATCTGTTTCGAATTAATGTTACGAATAGTAGTATGTGCTCTTGTGGTGCACAAGATGAGCGAGCTTTACACTTTTTTATTCAATGTCAACAATATAACACCATAAGACGAGATTTATTTTCCAAATTGAACCAAATTGGAGCCAGCCCTGACATCGGTACTATTCTATATGGTGACCCTGACCTTTCTTATACTAACAATATCGAAATTTTCAAAGCAGTCCATAGATACATATCTCAAAGTAAAAGATTTTAGTAGCGTAGCGACCCCCCCCCCCCTTCTCTTCTATCTTCTAGTAACCATGAGTATTAAAACCACATTTAATTTTTCTTTTGCACTTTGTAAATATCAGCACGTTTCACTCCTTAAAAAATAACATAAAATATTTGAAATTCCATTTATGTAAACATTTGTATTACTCGTATTTTTCAATATAATTAACGCATGCTATTATAATTGTATGGTTTTGTAAAATTGTTGGAGAGGCGAATTCTAAGTATGTTTTACTTGTCGCCAATCCCTTGCTACATATGCAATAAATATGTTTAAATCAAATCACTGTCATTCCTAAAACTCGAACTGCTACATCATGTACATGTACATATATTGTCATGTATGCAATGTACTTATTATATGGATATATGTGTGTGACCTATATTTCTTTTAAAAATAATGAAATTGATTGAAAAGTACAAAACTTTTTAGTCGTTCAGGAAAATGTTCAGGGTCCCTGTAAAGTGCGAAACGAAACAAAAACGAAACGAAACGAAACGAAACAAATCGAAACGAAACGAAACAAATCGAAACGAAACGAAACAAATCGAAACGAAACGAAACAGATCGAAACGAAACGAAACAAAACGAAACGAAACAGATCGAAACGAAACGAAACAGATCGATACGAAACGAAACAAAACATAAAACTTAAAGAAAATGAGAAAAAGAGGAAAAGAAGCCGAGGACGAATATTTCAAGACAAGATCAGCATGTAATATTGCCTTAATCCAAGAGTTCTACATTTGTAAAAAGTGCCGAGAGGGTTTCTTGAATGAGTCAAAGTTGACAATTAAAAAAAATAAATGTCAAATGTCATTCATGTATTTAAGAGGAATAAAAGGGAGGCGATAGAAAACCATGCTATGACACCGTAATGAGATCATAAAACGGGGTGGGGGCACATTTCAGGAAAAAAATCTTATCCTTTTTCAAACGAAATGTGTCCCCCAGTTTTTGATTGTACTCATTTTTCTGATAAAATTTTCAAATACACACAACGGAACAGTTCCGTTTCCTCTGCGCTAGACGCCTCCCTGCTAAATAATATTTTTCAGTCTATGACGAGATTATTCATCCCATTCACTCTCCTTTTTAAAAAATGCAATTGTGCTATATACCGTATATATTAACTTTGATTCTTTAAAAAATCCTCCAGCCACAAGAACTAACGGTTGAAGGCAATAATGAGGGGGTGGACAGGGACATAGGGAGGGGAGAGAAAGGGGGCGGGAGGAGAGGAGGGACAGATGATTGGGAGGGTAACAGAAACCTAAAAAAAATAGGAAATTACTTTTAATATAAATAATCTTGCTCTTATGCGTTCAGGTACATAATCTCAATTTTAAAAATTACCACGAAATTCATCTACATATACCTTAAAAAGTTTTCCCGCTCGCTTCGCTCGCCGCAAATTTCAATTAATTTTTCAAATGCTTCGGGCTCGCTTCGCTCACCTTTGTTTTTCATCTAAACAGGTCTATTTCTTTTTCAAGGTTTAAAAAAGGAAATAACCCAAATAACTTCACTATTGCACCAATTTACACTTTTATAAAGTTTAAACATTTGTCTTGACCGCCCAAGATCCCTCCCCCACGGGGAGGGGGCGGGAGGAGGAGAGTGGTACCTCCTGACCCTTCTTGAAATATTCGTTCTCGGCGATTTTTCCTCTTTTTCTCATTTACTTCAAGTTTTATGTTTTGTTTCGTTTCGTTTCGATCTGTTTCGTTTCGTTTCGTTCTGTTTCGTTTTTTTCGTTTCGTTTTTGTTTCGTTTCGCACTTTACAGGTACCCAAATGTTCAGCGTATAGCATTATGCAAACTACCTCTTACAACGTCTCAACTTGAAATGATAGTGAGCTATCAACCGCATAAAATGCGAGTCTACAGTGCTTAACCGGATAACATTTGACCTTGAAAATCATTTGGCAACACCTTCCTCCGGAGAACATTTGAAGAATGCTTGGTTATCATTATCTGTCGCATTGCCTTTTACACAATTCGCAGTAATTTTAACCAAAAGTCCAACCTTGAACTAATGACCTTGAAAATCAGTATGTTTCATAGGAGATACTACAATGATTACTTGTCTTCACGAGCGTTTTAAGGCTTGGTCCATGGTGACCTTGACTTTCAAATACAGCACCGTTGGTCCTCTACCCATGGGAAACAATTGTTGAAGGTTTAAAGTTTCTGTGATGATTGCTTTGTCCTTTTTGTTGCTCACAATGATTTCAAACCTATGACCACTTTGACTTTGAACACTGACATTGAAAATCAAGAGCGTACATCCTATAACAATAGGGAACATAAGCTTAAAATGCATCAAAGATGCAAAGTGCAGAGTTGCAAAACTTGAATATAAGTAAAATATACATGATTTGAATATGGTCTCGACAGATGGGAAACATTATTAGCATGTTTCAGGTTGATCCACATTCATA
Organism: Pinctada imbricata; assembly: GCA_033119305.1. Taxonomy (NCBI): domain Eukaryota; kingdom Metazoa; phylum Mollusca; class Bivalvia; order Pterioida; family Pteriidae; genus Pinctada; species Pinctada imbricata. The sequence goes on along the minus strand of VSWD01000003.1, from coordinate 42,092,718 downwards.
TATAATTCAGAAACCATTTTCAATTAACGAGTCCTATGAATTTGACCTTTGATCTCTTGACCCCAAAATTAATAGGAAACATTTCTGGCAAGTTACATGATAATAGGTGCAATACAGGCTCAAATTCAGTCGGGAAACCATTTTTAATCATCTAAGTCCTGTGACCTTGACCTTTGACCTTTGAACCCCAAAATTGATAGTGGTCATCCTTGATCCATGGGAAACATTTCTGGCAAGCTTCATGATTATAATTGCAATACAGGCTGAAATATGGTCCGGAAACCACTTTCAATCATCGGAGTCCTGTGACCTTGACCTTTGACCTTTTGACCCCAAAATCAATAGGGGTCATTCTTGATTCATGGGAATCATTATTGGCAAGTTTCATGACTTTAGGTGCAATACAGGCTAAAATATGGCCAGGAAACCATTTTCAATCATCAGAGTCCTGTGACCTTGACCTTTGACCTTTTGACCCCAAAATCAAAAGTGGTCATTTTCTATTCACAGGAAACATTTCTGGCATGTTACATGATTATAGGTGCAATACAGGCTGAAATATGGTCCGAAAACCAATTTCAATCAACAGAGTCCTGTGACCATGACCTTTGACCTTTTGACCCCAAAATCAATAGGCCTCATCCTTGATTCAAAGGAAACATTTCTGGCAAGTTTCATGACTTTAGGTGCAATACAGGCTAAAATATGGCCAGGAAACCATTTTCAATCATCAGAGTCCTGTGACCTTGACCTTTGACCTTTTGACCCCAAAATCAAAAGTGGTCATTTTCTATTCACAGGAAACATTTCTGGCAAGTTACATGATTATAGGTGCAATACAGGCTGAAATATGGTCCGAAAACCAATTTCAATCAACAGAGTCCTGTGACCTTGACCTTTGGACCCCAAAATCAATAGGCCTCATCCTTGATTCAAGGGAAACATTTCTGGCAAGTTTCATGATTATAGGTGCAATACAGGCTGAAATATGGTCCGAAAACCAATTTCAATCAACAGAGTCCTGTGACCATGACCTTTGACCTTTTGACCCCAAAATCAATAGGCCTCATCCTTGATTCAAGGGAAACATTTCTGGCAAGTTTCATGACTTTAGGTGCAATACAGGCTAAAATATGGCCAGGAAACCATTTTCAATCATCAGAGTCCTGTGACCTTGACCTTTGACCTTTTGACCCCAAAATCAAAAGTGGTCATTTTCTATTCACAGGAAACATTTCTGGCAAGTTACATGATTATAGGTGCAATACAGGCTGAAATATGGTCCGAAAACCAATTTCAATCAACAGAGTCCTGTGACCTTGACCTTTGGACCCCAAAATCAATAGGCCTCATCCTTGATTCAAGGGAAACATTTCTGGCAAGTTTCATGATTATAGGTGCAATACAGGCTGAAATATGGTCCGGAAACCATTTTCAATCATCTGAGTCCTGTGACCTTGACCTTTGACCTTTTGACCCCAAAATCAATAGGCCTCATCCTTGATTCAAGTGAAACATTTCTGGCAAGTTTCATGATTATAGGTGCAATACAGGCTGAAATATGGTCCGGAAACCATTTTCAATCATCTGAGTCCTGTGACCTTGACCTTTGACCTTTTGACCCCAAAATCAATAGGGCTCATCCTTGACTAATGGTGAGTAAGTGTATGAAGTTTCATTGTTATAGCCTCTTTCGTAGTTGACTTATAGTCCGGAAACCAATTGTTGACGCCCTCCCGCCCGCCCGCCCGTCTCACATCAAATTAAGAGCCGAGTTTTGCAACTCGGCTAAAAAATGCAAAGGCACACACAAAGACATGGCAGCAATGCCGTATCAATTTTCTCTCCAAAAAGAGTAAAATCAACAGTCTTTGCATTATCTTTTAAAGTGACCTTGACCTTTTACCAATGACCTTGACATTTTTTATTAGTAATACTTTCAAATTATCACATCTATTAAAATCATATTGAAAGTGATTTCCCACTTTCTAAGCAAAAAGTCAAAGGCTTTCAAGTCTTTTTCTGCCACAACCTTGACCTTTGACTCATCGTAAATATTTACTGTCAAAAGATAGGAATTGTGAACGGGAGTACTTGGGGATTATCTTTCTATAATTAGAAACGTCATTTCCAGAGCCCAGTTTCACAAAAATTCTTACGAAAAATTTCAGGAATTTTCGTAACGTTCATCATCAAATAAAAGCTTAAATTCCTTTTCAATGTAGAATATATTGAGCTTTCTGATATATTTCTACATACTTAATATAAATTCAGAAACAAAACATTGCAATGTTTAGTTTACAAAAGGAACTAAGCAATCAAAAGTTATGAAAATTTCTGAGAATTTTCTTAAGTATTTGTGTGAAACAAGCTGCAGACCAACTTAACGGTTTTCCAGCAAAAGTGTTATACTTTACTCAAGAAAGCGTAATTTAGGGGAGTAAAGTGTAATATAAATAATTTATCATTGTAATTTGAAAAAAAAGACATAATTATCTTTTCAACTCAACCATTTCAATGACATTATTACAAATCATAAAATTTAAGAAAGGACTAGGTGCGCTAACCCCTCATATCGGCCCTATAATTTCGACGAAACATGATTTTGATAAACGAAAGATTTATTATCACTTTTTGCAATGTTGAATGTTTGAAAATACCGTGCCATAATTTTGAGCCCTCGTAACATCACGTGCATAATGTATGACGTCATGTTTTGATGTCATTTAACCTGAATGACACAAAACTTAAGGAAAATCATTGTATTTTACACACAAATCTTCAAAATTCAGCTACGCCCCAGGCCTCGCTCAAGAAAAATTTTATGCAAATTAAAAGGCCGATCAGAAATCCATCCATTTATACAAAAATATTTATGGGCAAGGCCTGGAGTGCCACTTGATTTCATAGTTTTGTATCGAAATATCGCTCACTTATTGATACTTTCAATGATTTCAACGTTTTAAGACATTTTGAGCGACAAATTATTCAGTATAGGACTGTGAAATCAAATAAAGCCTACGCTCACGCAGCAAGATACGCCCGTTGGTATTTTTTTCACAACCCCTCAATCGGATGCATTTTTGCATTTTACAGGTTATAGCATTCCTGGTATGCAACTGTTATCAGACACTGAGTAGTATATGTCATCTATGCTCATTTGAACAGTCAGAATTTATTTTTTCCAGTGGGAATGCATATTGTGTGAGTGGTCGTGTGGTGTGCGCATGTGTGTGTGCAAGTTGTATGAGTGAATATTTCTATTACTGTTTATTTTCGGAATGTAAGATGAGTGTGAGTAGGAATAAGAATATGTTGATAGTTGATATAATTAATTATGACAAAAATGGTGAAATTTACTGAATACTACACCCATGTCTGAACTGAAAATTTTATCTATGAACTGTCGAGGTTTAGGTGAGCAAAGTAAGAGGCGAGATGTTTTAAACTATTTAAAAGGTAAAAATTATTCTATTTATTGTGTACAGGATACACATTTTACAAAAGAAGAAGAAAACTATATTAGAGCTTGCTGGGGTTACGACATATATATGAGTCCGGGTAGATCTAATGCGCGTGGCGTTGCAGTTTTGCTTAATAATAATTTTGATTTAAGAGTTGATAAACAAAAATCTGATAATGAGGGTAACCTATTAATATTGGAAATAATGGTTGAAGAAAAACACAAAATTCTACTAATAAACATATACGGACCGAACAGAGATGACCCTGAATTCTATAAAAATATAGACAAGTATATTGACGAGTCAGAACATGACTTTATGATTCTCACTGGAGATTTTAACCTTGTTCAAGATCCAGAGATAGATTATTATAATTACAGAAATATTAACAATCAAAGAGCTAGAGATATTGTATTGAATATTAAATCGAAATATAACTTAATCGATCCTTGGAGAGTTAATAATCATAACAGAAAAAAATACACTTGGCAGTCTCAGAATCCTGTAAAAAAAGCACGATTAGATTTCTTCCTGATTTCATCCGAATTATTGTCACTAATTGAAAATACAGAAATTAAGCCAGGATACCGTACAGATCATTCAATAATAAATTTAAACATAAAATTCTCTAATTTTAAGAGAGGAAAAGGGTTTTGGCGATTTAATAACACTCTCCTAAAAGATAAAGAATATCTCAAACTTGTAAATGAAACAATAACAGAAGTCAAATTGCAATACGCTACAACAAATTATGAAAGAAACGAAATACAGGATATAGATCCTAACAACATAACACTTACTATAGATGATCAACTCTTTCTTGAAACCTTACTAGTAATCATTCGAGGAAATACGATATCATATTCAACAGCAAAAAAAAGAGAACTAATACAACAAACTGAAAATTTAGAAAAAAATATTGAAAATTTAGAAATGTTGAAAAATAGTAATAATAATGTTATACAATTTGGTCCAGAAATGCCTGATTTTTTAAAAGTTATATGTAAAACTAACAAAGGATCAAGAGTTATTTATGACTTTTTTCTATCAAACATTCAGACCTATCCAAAATCATGTCAAAAATGGGAAGTTTTACCAGCATTTACTGAAGTCATTGATTGGAACAAGACATATCGAAATATTTTTAATTTTACTGCTGACACTAAATTGATTTGGTTCCAATATCGAATAGTTCACAGAATAATTGCTACGAATAAATATCTGGTTTCAATAGGTGTAAAAAACATTTCTCTGTGCAGCTTATGTAATGATGAAACTGAAACAATAGAACATATATTTTTTTATTGTAGATATACACAAAAATTTTGGCATGATCTCAAGACCACATTAGAAAATGCTGGTATAACATTAATATTCTCAATACAAAACATTTTATTTCTTAAATTTGGCAGACAATTTGCAGCAGAAAACCTGTGTATAGTTTTAGGAAAATACTACATTTATAGAGCAAGATTTTTAAGCAATCATTTAAATATTGAAGAATTTATTCAAAATCTTAAGAAATATTATAGAACAGAAAAATATATGTATACAATTAAGTGTAAGAACAGAATTTTCAAGGATAGATGGAAAAGCTTCCATAACTTTTTATCATAAACATCAACATATTCTTATATTAATTGAAAATGCCCTAATAAGTATCTTTGAATTATCATGACTATAATGATACAAAATTGATATATTGGTGTGTAAGTGCGAGCGAAAGTGTGTGAATGTAGTAAAAAACAAAAAAAAAACCCCAAAATGTGTAGTAATTATTATTACATAACAATGAATGTAGTAGTTTGGGAATAAAATATAAAAAAAAAAAAAATTTTTTTCACAACACCAAAATATCTAAGTCCCATAACTCCATAAGGACAACTCGGATGAACCTGAAAATTGAAAGGCGGCTTCCTCTTCAAAGTCTGATCACAATGTACAAATATCATGAAAATCTGTTGACGCATATTCAAGTTATTGCGTTCCATGCACCTATATTTTGCCCTAAGCTTAACATGTATGTGCATATAACCCCCCCCCCCCCCATTACACATAATTTCTGGATAATGTGACAAAAAAATTATTAATCCGTTATATATGTGAAAGAACATCCTTTCTACTTGAAGTATACAAAATTTCAAAACATTTTGACCAGAAATAGATTTTAAAAATTTTTTTAAACTATTTTAGTATATTTTTACATTGTATCTAAAATATCTAAGTCCCATAACTCCGTAACGACAAATCCGATGAACCTGAAAATCGAAAGGTGGCTTCTTCTTCAAAGTCTGATCACAATGTAGAAATATCATGTAAATCTGTTGACGCATATTCAAGTTATTGCGTTCCATGCGCCTATATTTTGCCCTTAGCTTAACATGTTTGTGCATATAAACCCCCCCTCCCATTACAAATATCTCAGTTATGCAACCAAAAAATTAAAAAACCGTTACATATGTCAAAGAGCATCCTTTCTACCTTAAGTATACAAAATTTCAAAACATTTCAATCAAAAATAGATTTTTAAATAATTTTTAACTATTTTAATATATTTTCAATGTATTTTAAAATATCTAAGTCCCATAACTCTGTCACGACAAATCGAATGAACCTGAAAATCAAAAGGCAGCTTCCTCTCCACAATCCAAAGATAATGTAAGAATATCATGAAAATCTGTTGACGCATATTCAAGTTATTGTGTTCCATGCGCCTATATTTTGCCCTTAGCTTAACATGTTTGTGCATATAACCCACCCCCCTTCCCATTACAAATATCTCGATTTTACGACAAAAAAAATTAAAAACCCGTTACACATGTCAAAGAACATCCTTTCTACCTGAAATATACAAAATTTCAAAACATTTCGATCAAAAATAGATTTTTAAATAATTTTTAACTATTTTAGTATATTTTCACTGTATTATAAAATATCTAAGTCCCATAACTCTGTCACGACAAATCGAATGAACCTGAAAATCGAAAGGCGGCTTCCTCTCTACAGTCCAAACATGATGTATGAATATCATGAAAATCTGTTGACGCATATTCAAGTTATTGCATTCCATGCGCCTATATTTTGCCCTTAGCTTAACATGTATGTGCATATAACCCAACCCCCTTCCCATTACACACAATATCTCGATTATGCGACAAAAAAATTAAAAACCCGTTACATATGTCAAAGAACATCCTTTCTACTTGAAGTATACAAAATTTCAAAACATTTCGATCTGAAATAGATTTTTAAATTATTTTTAACTATTTTAGTATATTTTCACTGTATTTTAAAAATCTAAGTCCCATAACTCTGTAACGACAAATCGGATGAACCTGAAAATCAAAAGGTGGCTTCCTCTCCACAGTCCAATCATAATGTATGAATTTCGTGAAAATCCGTTGACGCATAATCAAGTTATTGCATTCCATAGGCAGACGGACAGACGGAGAGACAGACAGACAGACGGACGGACTTCGCCATACCATAATACGACCCGTCAAATGACGGGCGTATAATAAAAAGGCTTTCCTGATTTGGATTCACCATACATTTGACATTTTATAAACTAGAATTTTATGGATATATAAACAACTTTGAAAATAGGGCCAAACTGGCAGGTCCTTTAAAATTAACTTTCTTAAATGATATAAAAGAGAATTATTAAAAGGTTCAACTTAAAATGAATATGTGATTGTTTGCTTGGAAGAAAGTTTTAAGGCTTACTATTGAGCAACAAAAGCATAGAGCGTAATACATGTATATGGTCAAAAATTGTAAAAATCCGCCAAAATCTTTAAGTTTAAAACAGGCATGTCTGCATTTCATAAATTCCCTCTTGAAACTATTACTTCTTAGTAAATTGATCAGAAATCTACAATTTTGCACAACTTTGACACAATTTCTTTCGTAATGATTTTGGTTCATTAAACATACATGTACAAGTATGAGACAGATTTATTACACTTCCTGCAGAATATTTGGTCTTATGGACCAAAGTGCCATTTTATTAAAACATTTTACATGTGCAAGAGTATAACTATCTAATTATCAATCTGCATGTGATACAAATAACTTAAGGGAACTTACGATGTGAATCAAGTCATCACCTACAAAAAGTATACCAACTACCACAGGTTTAGTTACGCTGCCTTTGAACATGTTTAAAGTAAAAGGTATCATATTTTCTAATGGCTCCATTAATAATAATCAAATACTATCCGTGCCTATCATAGTATGTCAACCTTAAACAAAGACTGAAAGATACTCATAAAATTTCTTTAAAAATTATTTAATAAAGCCTTGACCTTTCACCAATGACCTTGAAACTCAATAGCATCACATAAATCAACCAATGTTTATAAAAATATAACTTTATTTAGTTGATGGGTACACTGTCTGCATACATGTATCTAGCTTTGCAAATAATTTAAATGTATTATACTACCTCACAATAGTCATATGTAACAAGACTGTCACAAAGGATTATAATGCGTTTAAAGAAATCATGTAAAAGGACAACAAAATTTTAATTCTCATATCATTGTCTACAAGTGTTTGACAATCAAATCATTTATCATGGGCATACCTCAGTAAAACAAAACATGTATGTATACCAAAATAGAAAACTAAATACACCGTTTATAGAGCTATCTTATGAAAAGAATCTACATACAGCATGAAAAACATACTTTGTAATACTGTACATACAAAAAATATTATTCTTCATGAATAGCTGAAAGTGATATTACATTTAGCTGCCATAACTATAGATGAGTGTCTTTCCAGCATTTTTTTCCCCCAAAACAAAGGCGGCAATATTCGGTCCCATTCCCCCCTCTCTGGAGTATATATTTTTCCCCTCCTGTCAGAGAAATTTCCCACCATATAAAAGATTTTTTCTTTCGCAAATAGTGTGAAAAATTTTTAAAAAATCAGAATACAAATAGTAGAATATGGTTCCTTTACCATGTCTAAAGGTACCTGTTTGTACTTAAAGCCATTCCAATGATATTGATGCTATCTAATACAATTTTTGCAAAAATTTTGATTTATTCAAAAATTCCCATTTTTAGTAGTTTGTGCGTATATCCTCCCCCCCCCTCCTATGTATCAGCCCTGACCTCCTTCACCCAAAAGTGAGAAAACACTTTTTTCAATTGCTCATACACCACAGTATACAAACTTCTCTCTGTCACGTGAAAATTAAGAACTTGATACAGGTATTATTAGCCAAGATCTATGCTTCGTCAACTGCCTTCAACATGTTTAATATTTGGATGTCAGAGTTGTTTAAGTATCCATAAATTCCATTGATGTAAACATTATCAGAATTTCCACTAATTCTGTTACATTTCCCAGAATTCTTTCTCATGGAGGCATCTTTCTCTCGGAATTCCACTTAACTCCCAGAATTCTCTTTCTCAGTCTTCTTCTTCTTCAGTTCTTGCTTGCACTTCACCAGCATTTACAACAAGGGCTAAATCTTCATTACTGGCTTTTAACCGTTCTCCTGAAATCAAATTAATATAATATTATGATTTTACTTAACCTATCATGATACCATGTTTCAAGATACTTGATTAGTTAATATAGTATTACCTTTATACTTTTTAATGTCTTGCAAAAATTATTATCTAAACATGCTAAATGTACACTAACTTTGACATACATGTATATCAAAGCAAAGTCATAATGCTGGAAATGGTATGTTTCATGTTATTTTTTTGCCAAGAAACTTCTGCTAATATTAAAATGGGTGTACTAAAAACTCAACTAATAAAACAGTATTTTTAAAGACATACATGTATCATCACACAATAATCATTGCTTTTAATGTAGTTGGGCATAAAAGCAATCAGGGGTCCAACTTGTACAGGTTATAACTTACATATATACAAGTCACTGATTTTAAGCATATAACTTAAACAAGTTATAAAACCAAACTTTGACCCTAAATATCTTATCTGAGCATTTTTCTTATGAACTCAGCATTTGTAACTTTATAAACAATAAATAGGAAGAAAACACCTTTTCAGGAATTTATAATTCTTACACTTTTCAAATGAAGTGCAATCACCAAAATATCCAACATTGCACCTATTGGCAGACTTTACATCATGATGTCAAAATCAATTGCTCTATCAAAGCCTTGATTGATGGACCCTGATTTGTGACGTCAAAATGAAAAAAAATCTACCACAAAGTACCGTGTCCGACATTTGTTGATCTAGCCATCTTACGTATGAGCTCTGCTATAGCTTTTTGTGTTCTTCTTTCCAATTTTTCTAATTTCTTCGCTACATCTCTTTTGAGATCCCAGTCTGGTTTCCTTGGTGCCAAGTTAATCAAATCCTTCAAAAGAAACGTGAATTCAAATACAATAAAATTGCAATCTCCTCTGAAATATCAATATTGATGAATAACATAATTATACAATGTTTCTTGGATTTATACATATTCAGCATATCATACAGACCTGCCTACCGGATTCTTACCAAAAGTGTCAAATTTTGCTAAAGAAAGTGTAATTCAGCAAAGTTAAGCGTAACATAACTATCATACTTTTGTAGTTATTTGATCATACTTTTGAGAAATAAGCAGCGTCTTTTCCCTACTTTGACATTTTTATAAATCTTAATCACTTACACAATTGCTTATATGATATAAAACTTTCAACTTACAACAAATTTATATAGGCCAGTCTGTCTCAGACATGTCGCTCTACAAGAATCTGGTCTGACGTTTTCATGTCATCATCATTGGACCAAAACACGGCGGTTAATCTCACAACACAGAACAATCAATTTTTCTATAATTTCGTGTGATGTAGATTACATATCACAAAAAGGGGAATGTGATGAAGTGTAAGGATCCCATAGCTATGAGTTTTATCCAAAATAAGAGAAAAATATCTTTTTGTAAAGCTGAAAAAGATTTTTGGCATGATTCATGTAGATGAAAGTGAAAGTAGCATGCCGATCGTTTTTATATATTATTAAAAGCTAATATTCACTTTATTTTTGGATACAACTCATAGCTAAGACATCTTTACACTGCATCATATTCCCCTAATTTTGTTATATTTGATCTATATTCCACAAAAATATAGAAAAACTTATTATTTTGTGTTGCAAGATTAACACGTGCAAAAGTAAAAGACCATGAAAAATCTCTTAACCACTCAAAACTGTACGCTACTTACAACATCTTCTCCAACGTTAACTGTAATCTTAGTGGCTTCTAACTGAGGCTGAATCTTCTCTGTCACTGTAAATATCATATGAAATATTATTTTTCTATATCGTTTGTTCATTTCTACAGGCTAAAAGCGTGTCATGTGATATTCTGTAAAAACTCTTATAGAATAAATTTACTATTAATAGTAACAAAAAAGTTGAAGGACTATGCATGCATATAGCACGGCTGTTTCCTTTCTTAGAACACATAACGTCATGATTGCCGTACAATGCATTGACACGCTGATTTTGAAAACTAGAAAAATAATGAAACAATTGTAGCACTTTAATTCAGTCAATACCTGGAATTACAAACCTTCAAATGTTATTCTTTTGTTATTCATCGGTCATTTTATTTCATAAAGACTGCGGACGATTCTAAATATACAAGGTTTTATGAACGTTCAGTGAAGTGTGGAGGTCAATAAAAAACAATGAGGGGCGGAGAAAAGAAAATTATTTCAGTCGCGGGTGTGAATTGATTTTATTATAATGAGTACTCGGCCATAGTATAGAAAATATTGTGTTACAAGTCTACGCTAGACATCCTTTTATGAGAAATGTTAAAAGAAGAAGAATAGATTCTTCTATCCCGAAAGACTCAAAATGCCATTTCAAATAAATCTAGATTCCTATAGCGATCCTTTACGAGCAGAAATTCTTAATGTTCTATATAAATAAATGTATATCGAGTAACTTAATGGACAAAATAAAGAAATAGTATCCTCACTTGATTAGGAAATCTTTCCTTATCTCTATTTGCAATTATTATAATTTAATCACCTATTTAAAAAAGTTTATGGATCTCCTCTGACCGAATACAGGGTACCTTTCAGAAAATCATCGGGATGTATAACAAACTATTTTACTACAATGGCCTAATAATCGTTACCGCTGCAATATTTCCACCCACTAATTTGCATGGTCAATTTCATTTTGAAAAGCAGGGGTGTATTAAATACACTGATTTTTATTTTTATGAAAATTTAAGAAAATCTGCGGTTTGTAAGTCGGATAAAGACCTCGTTGAGGTCTGTATGAAGGTTAGATGCCCTCGGAGAGAACAGGGTGGTGTTTAAAGACCTCGGCCTTCGGCCTCGGTCTTTAAACACCACCCTGTTCTCTCCTTGGGCATCTAACCTTCATACAGACCTCAACTCGGTCTTTATCCTATACTTATAGACCAGTCAATATGATTTTTTCAGGTCTTTAATTAAGGTATTGACCTCATCAAAGTGCTATAATTGTATAATATCAATTTTATCCATGTCATGGTAATGCCAATAACCAGAAAATCCTTCCCTCTGAAAACTACCTAGGACCTAGTTAACAGGTTATTAAGGGCACAACTGTACATGTATCTGACAATGCAGATGAACTAAAGTTGTAACGATAGTAAACGACATCGGTGCTATTATCGTCAAGATATTCAAGTTGCTGACTATCAAATTTATTTTTGAGAATCAATGAATCGAAGTTAATTCTCTTCTTTGCAAAATGTTCTCTCTTCACGCAAAATGACACTTGAAATGTACAAGAATGGGAGACTTGACTACAGACACTAGCACATACATATTTGAAGAGTAAAATTTGTATCTCTAACCAGGCAAATTGCGATAAGTCAAAGTTTATTTTTAATTTGTGTTGAAAGTCATACAGAAATAAAGGTTCTGTCCTTCTAAACTAAGGTTACATGTATTTAAAGGTTAAAAGTTTGAAAAATTTAAATACTTCGATTATAAATTGAAAGGGCTTCTCCAATTGTGTCTGATAATTGATAGTAAATTTTATCCAATTTAATTTACAATCCTATGATGAACTTTTTACATTTAATCAATAGCCTGTCAAACAATACTCAATGTAGAGGTACGCCAACAGGTACATGTAGAATGGAATTGAGCTATCTCTCAGTATAAAATGAGTTTCAAATCATGCAAATTGGTAGTTTCAGAGTTCTTGAAATCATCCAATGAAAAATGAAATTTTTATATTGGTCCAAATAATATATATAAAGTGAGATTTTATCGGACCAAACATTTTTTTATGGGCAAATCTGATGAAACCGATACTTTTCATGAACTCTGTAGTCACATTAAATGACAACATAATAACGACCAGTTTTCCTGCCACGATGTTTCACAGGAATCATGTGATTTTTGTGCCAAATTTCTCTGTTTTTTGAAGTATCAGCACATATCTAATCCTTTTTTTATTTGCAATACCATTTCTGATACTACTGTCAAGATTGTTGAAAAGAAAGTAGCTGTTATCACATGTTAATTATGTACTTTTTTGAAAATTCAAACATTTAAAAATTGAAAAATTTGGTATGGTCAGATTAGAAAGCTAAACCTTAAGGTAAATAAACAATTTCAAGGTTGCTACATCAGCAAGGATGCCTTAACATTGTGAAGTCTTACCATCTCCTGGTTTAGCAGGTTCTAAGGTGGAGTCCTTAAGGCCTTCATCTTGGGGCTTATAACTCCTGAAAACTGGCCTGAAAAAAATATGTATGACTACATTCATTCTTTATTACTTATGTAAATTATCAACAGTATCAAGCTCTTGAATTGTAAAATATGTTTTTGACTAAACATGCAAACCATATGTTGTTTGAAGAATAGTGTTGCACGTAACATACACATGATACATATCCGACTGTACTAAGCTAACTTATTCATCTACATATCAAGTGCCCCATTGGTTCATTGAGCACTGTAAGATATGTAGTTTGAAATGTACCTTTACAATGCAAGGAAACATACTAAATATAATACATCATAAATCTATAAAGTATAAAAGTTATGATAAGAACTTATAAATTAGACACGACATAGATTTGAACGGTCAGTATTCAGTAGATGTCTTGGTTTGCTCTCCTTTAGCTGTCGTTATAAAACCATGACTGAAAATTGAATGATACTTGATACGGGTATACTCCATCTAGACAATATCATACATTTGCATGAAATCTAATGAAAACAAGTCAGACTTACATCTTATCAAGTTTGGGATGTCTTTCGACGTTAAAATCAAAATTTCTAACGTTAATCTCGCTCATCTTTTCCCACCAAATATGTATCAGAGATGCTGAAATCTGCCGGTCCAAATGGCATGACCGGCAAAAATTTTTTAAATGTCACGCAGATGAATGTGATATACAGTAACCATACTAGACGCTAAACTTCCTTACATTAGAAAACCCTCAGACAGTAATAATCAAAACTATGTCTACTCTCAGTAATTTTCCATCCAAAACCGAAGTCACAATGTTATCTACTGTGTATTTCATATTTAAACCCCCTATTGTCCGTTTATGTCAAGGCAGGTAGCGGCGAAGATGTTACGTGTTACAGATGGTAGCAGAGGTCAGAAAGTGGTGAAAGTAGGCATGGACAGTTTGAAGATATTAAGACTCATTCTTGGCAATATGAAATACTGTAAATTGCTTTATTTTCGTCAGTACCAATTTTCGTCAATTCGTTCAAACTGACCATTTCGTCAGTACGTAAATTCGTCATCTAAGGGTCCATAAAACACAAATTCGTCTGTTCAAATGCCAACTTAACAGTCAGGTATAGGCCGTATGCGTTTGTTTTCATTGTTTGTTTAACAATTATTGGTCAACAAACAATTAGAGACATATATACCACCTAGCTTGTTGTGAACACATATTTGGTAATTAGAAGTACATTATATGCGACTTTGCGTGCGTATTCATTTTTCAATGATTTATCATTTGCCTGTCGTATTAACTTTTAAGATTCATTTTTTTTCTTTCTACACCATATTTTGTCAGGAGTATTTATATTCGTCGGTACGTAATTTCGTCAATGGAGGAAAATTGACGAAAATGACGAAAATTGGTACCTGACGAATAAAAACCAATTTACAGTTAAAACTCAACGTTCATCAGGACTTGCCACTTAATTAAATGCTACATCCTGAGCCAATTTTGATGCATTAAGTTAGTTCCATACTCGTGAATTCCTCACAACAATTTTTGAATGCTAAGTCTTATTTTACAGAAAAACATTCCAGCTACTTGTATATGCAAAATTTATGCAGTTTTATCATCTCGATTAGCCATTATATAGCTCAGAGTATGCCCACCCCAGTGCTTTCTGTTATTTATGTTGATTTTGATCTCCCACATAATCTACTCAATTTCAAGTCTGAATTTTGTGAAAATGTCAGAAAATGAAGAATCAATAAAAATCTTACTAAGATATTGTAATTTTTAAAAATTAAGATTCTACTTACAATTACACTATATGAATACCCATAAGAGCACTTTATTACGAAAATTCAGAGAAAAATTAAAGCTACATACTGTACATACAAAACTCAATATTCTGAGTGATTCCTCACAACAATTTATTTGAAATGGATTTCATATTGATGAGAAGTTATATTGTGAAACAAAAATGATGAAGTGTAATGAATTCACCATCTAGTATCCGCTTTATAGGCGATTAACAAATTTTTGATAAAATTATACACAAAAGATCAGAAACTACAATATTTTACAAGGTCCATCATTCTTTAAGTTATTGATTCAAAAATTATTTCATTTTATAGATGACATATTTTTCTCAATTGATGTCAAATATACATACTTTAAGAGCATTACTGTCTGTGTCATACATTATCAAAAATACCTACCATCTAAATTTCCTGTCAATTATTCGAGCATTCTCTTTTGGATCAAGACCTCTAATTTATGTCTTTTTGGAAATTTTTCCACTTAAATTGAATTTATTAGTCCCCTACCGGCTCGCCGGAGGGGACTTATAGTTTCTTTTACATGTTACAGTCTCCATTAATGGAAATCATCATAATTTCCACTTCATAACTTGAAAATCTATCAACTGACCGTTACCGATTTTTCTACTATGTTACGTATGACGTAGCACGAGTATGGACCTACTCTAAAGGACGTGTAAACACGCATGATTGAATATGTAGCGATGATAAAAAAAATACACAAATGACATTTTGTACAATAAAACATCACTCCTACATGTACAAGGAATGAGGCAAATTTTAATAAACAAGAGCCCCAGGGGGCACAACGCTCACCTGATACTCATGCACGCTCTAATTGACATACTGACATTGAATACTGATAGTGCCAGTACCAGGATTTTAGCCCACAACCTTTCTAACAAGATTTTTGCCGGATGCAGACAAGTTTTTTTTTTCAGACAACCTTTAAAAGTACAAACAAGAGAAAATAGTCACATTTCAAAACAACAACTTTTTTACTGATTTGAAAAGATGGATTATGCGATCCAAAGTCATATGCCCAGCTAGTATAGTTCGATTATGCAACATCAAAAATAAAATCATTTTGTAAAATTCCACATTAATGTGCAACAGAAACAGAATAAAACAATGAAATGATTTCATAAATTAAGTTTATTTAAAATTGAACACCAAACCTTTCATTATTAATAGCTAGTATGCCAGAAAATAATAAAGCCTGTGTTTGTGAAACACGAATGCCCCGCGGTGGCATCTTTGTTGGTATAAACACCATTTTCTGTTAAGTATGTGAGAGGTCAGGGTCAGAGTAATGTTGGTATCAATGGAAAGATCTTGTCACAAAGAATACACATGTACAATATGAAAGCCCTATCACTAACCATTCAAAAGTTATGCCCAATGTTAAAGTTTTTGAAAAGTAGGTCAAAGGTCAAGGTCAAGGTCACGAGGTCAAAAATTTTGGTATCAATGGAAAGGTATTGTCACAAGGAATACACATGTGAAATATGAAAGCTCTATCACCTTCCTATCAAAAGTTATGCCCAATGTAAAGTTTTTCGGACAAACAGACAGACGGACAGGCCAAAAACTATATGCCCCCGTATCTTTGATTCCGGAAGCATAAAAAACAAAGACTTTTCGGTTTTGCCTTTATTCATATTAAATTATACAGAAATCTATGAATGAGAGCTTTTGAATAGTATTGATTTCATCTTAATACATGTAACGTACAGTCAAAATCGTGTTAATCCAATTAACACAGACAAGTTGTTAGCGGACAATATTAATTCAAGTGAGTTGTGCAGAAATTGAGCCAATTTATTTTCCAAACAGCAGTGTACGGTGTATCAAACCTCATGACCCAGTGAAGCCACTTGGACAAATTATTTTCAGTAAATATGCTGAAATGCGGTGCTTGGAAATGTATTTTTAGCATATTGAATCAATAGTCGTGATAAATTTAACTTCGAACTTGATCTTGTCTTTTATGCAATCTACAGATAGGTTTGAAAATATGCAAAATTCGGAACATTTTCGATGAGGACGCAGAGTTCCTGTAAAAAAAGTGAAATTTGCGAAAAAAGGACATGCATGACCCCCCCCCCCCCCTTTTTCTTTACATTTTTATGCGTGCCAAAGATTCGCAATCAAAAAAGACCAATTTTACAGACTTCCGGGCATTTCAAGTCAGTCAAAATTTTTAGTGTGCACCTTTTTATTTCCTGTAGTTACCCCTACTAAAGGGGCAAGGAGGTATTGAACCAATCAAATCTGTAACACAAGATATATGGTGACTATGTTTACCATAGATACAGAAATAAGACAGAGAAAATAATCATTAAATAGGGAAATTGTTCTGAAATATGCATGTATGAAAAAAAAGCAATCCAAGGAATGCTTGTGTCGCCTGCGTAGCGGATTTTTTTTATTGAAATTAGGTCAAATATCAAGGGCAAGGTCACTAGGTTAAAAATTATGGAATGTTTAGAAAGGTCTTTTCTTAAGGAATACAAATGTGAAATATTAAAGCCCTATCACTTACCACTCAAAAGATATAGCAAATCATAGATTTGTTGAAAAGTAGGTCAAATATATAGGGCAAGTGCACGAGGTAAAACATAGGTAATCACAGATTACGAAGCTCACCTCGTGACAGCAAAATTCAATTCAAACATATTTCTTAGTACATGTATATTGGCTTTTAAAGGCAAAACCACTCAAGCAGAAAAAGTAGGTCAAGGTCATTTTATGAAAGTTTGATCAAAGATACATCCAATATGCAAGTTTGGTACATGTAGCAGTTATACTTTGCTCAATATTGGCTTTTAAAGGCAAAATCACTCAAGCGGAAAAAGTAAGTCAAGGTCATTTTATGAAAGTTTGATCAAAGATACATCCAAAATGCAAGTTTGGTACATGTAGCACTTATACTCTGCTCAATATTGGCTTTTAAAAGCGAAATCACTCAAGTGGAAAAAGTAGGTCAGATGCTGCATCCGATGCATGGGTCCATCTCGGCATCCAAAGATGAATCACTTGTGCAAGTTTGGTTACTGTAGCATTAGTACTTTGTCAGATACTGAGCTACCCCAAACTTCTTATCCAAATCACTCAAGCGGAAAATGTAGGTCAGATGCTGCATCCAATGCATGGGTTCACCTCAGCATCCAAAGATGAATCACTTGTGCAAGTTTGGTTACTGTAGCATCAGTACTTTGTCAGATACTGAGCTACCCCAAACTTCTTAACCAAGTCACTCAAGCGGAAAATGAAGGACAGATGCTGCATCCGATGCATGGGTTTACCTCAGCATCCAAAAATGAATCACTTGTGCCAGTTTGGTTACTGTAGCATCAGTACTTTGTCAGATACTGAGCTACCCCAAACTTCTTAACCAAGTCACTCAAGCGGAAAATGTAGGTCAGATGCAGCATCCGATGCATGGGTTCACCTCAGCATCCAAAGATGAATCACTTGTGCCAGTTTGGTTACTGTAGCGTTAGTACTTTGTCAGATACTGAGCTACCCCAAACTTCTTAACCGGACGCGGACACGGACGCAGACGCGTGGGGTTATAGCATAAGCTCACTCAACTTCGTCGAGGTGAGCTAAAAATGATGGTATGTGAAGAAAGGTCTTGTCACATGGAATGCACATGTGAAATATCAAAGCCTATCACTCAGCAATCAAAAGAAATAGCCAATCAAAGATTTTTTGAAAAGTAGGTCAAATATCTAGGTCTTGGTCATGAGGTCAAAAGTTATGATATGTGTAGAAAGGCCTTGTCACAAGAAGGAATACACATATGAAATATCAAAGCTCTATCACTTACCAATCAAAAGATATAGCAAATCTTAATTTTTTTGAAAAGTAGGTCAAATATCTAGGTCAAGGTCATGAGGTCAAAATTATGGTATGTGTAGAAAGGTATTGTCAAAAGGAATACACAAGAGAAATATCAAAGCCCTATCACTTGCCAATCAATAGATATAGCCAAAAGTTTGGTTTTTTTTTTAAAGTAGGTCAAATATCTAGGTCAAGGTCATAAGGTTAAAAAATATAGTATGTGAAAAAAGGGCTTGTCACAAGAAATACACATGTGAAATATCAAAGCCCTATCACTTACCAATCAAAAGATATAGCCAATCTTAGATTTTTTGAAAAGTAGGTCAAATATCTAGGTCAAGGTCACGAGGTCAAAAAATATGGTTTGCATAGAAATGTCTTGTCACAAAGATTACACATGTGAAATATCAAAGCCCTATCACTTGCCAATCAAGAGATATAGCCAATATTAGATTTTTAGAAAAGTAGGTCAAATATCTAGATCAAGGTCACAAGGTCAAACATTATATGTGTAGAAAGGTCTAATCACAAGGAATACACATGTGAAATATCAAAGCCCTATCACTAATCAATCAAGAGCAGGGCTCGCGCTGGGCTTCGCAAATGTCGCATTTTGCGACAAAAAATTGAAATTTGCGACAGAAAATAGCGATTTGCGACAAAGAGAATTTTCTAAAAATGAGTTTTCAAGTACATGTACCGACAAACACGCGAATTTGGCATTGACAGATCGATACTAAGTAATCCAAAGTGCAGTTGAAGCGTTCAGGTGTAACGTAGGTAAGCGGGTGACCGTAAAAGGTGTGAAATACACTGGTATTTAGGTAGCCCCAGCAGCACGAGAGCCACTGCTAATTAGATAATTGGATTATGAAGATAAGCTGTCCAACGTTAGTATTCCTAATTTTGAAAATGTATTTTAACTTTGTTACGGCGGATGGCAACCTTTAGATCTTTCGATGTCACTGAAAAGTTTAGATCATCACGAGTATGTCATAATTATTTTATTTTTCAATTCTTTGTTTCTCCCCCAAAAGAAGTACCACTGTATTATATAATTTAGATTTTAAAATTGGGAAACGTAACTTAGAAATGTTCGATTCCGTATCGGAAAACAAAATAGCAAAATTGACGCCGTTCGATTTTAAAACGTCTGCAAGTTCTGACGATAAAACTATCAAAATAAGCCTTCAATAGCATCAAATCGAGGTTTTGATATCTTTGTATTCAGGATAAAAGCGTACGAGCTCAACGTCGTGGACCCACAATAAGCACCCGCTCTACTTTCTTTTAATTTTGCGTCATAAGCGTCGATCTTATGTGAAACAAAGAGTCGGCGACGAAGAATTGAACAATAAAAAATTACTTTATTTCTAGGCTATTGTGATTACGAAAACAAACCACAAATGTATCTCTATGAGAAATATGTTCATCTAGATAAGTTACATGTACGTTGAGACCTTTCATTTTTCTTGGGGGGGGGGGTGTCCGCTACACCGACCTTATTTAATCAGGTCAACATTTTTTTCACAACATGCAAAGAGTATTTAAGGGGACCGCTTTCAAGCTACATTGAATAAATGATCAAGAGCATTTATCTAGAGGGTGTTAGGAGCCACCTTGGAAATTTCCTAAAATGGTATTTTTTCCCGTTTTTATGTCTAATGTTTTTCACAATCATATACTTGGACCCCCTCCCCATCCAAGGAAAAATTCAAGGTCTGTCCATCTTTCTTTGGCTACAATAGCCAATTCCAGGCTGTCCTTGCTATCAAGGAGTTCAAGTCATGGGGAGGGGCAGGGTGCAGTACTATAGCTTGGTATAAAAGCAAAGCTGCAGTTCTTTCAGCCCACACCATGTTTGCAGCTACCAATTGCCTTGTCAATACAGTAATCCCTAAACTGCAAATTGATGATGATAAGCATAGAAGGCTCTCCAATGGATATTTCTTAATTAGATGGGAGGGCTTCTATGAAGAATTCTGCGACTTTTTGAGTTGGTCTAATTGAACTCATCTTTTACTCAGTACTGTCATTCAATTCAAACTTACTGAATATTTTGCATTCACTATGTTATCATAGAAATAGTGTTGATATTAGTCTCTGACTTTGTTGAATCTAATACAATATGACTTTGTATGTTCTTGAAAATAAAACACAGATCAACACATACACTATCTCTATTATTGAGAAAAATCAATGTTTTTTCAGCAACTTTATTGTCGTGCAATATTGTGCTACAGCACAGTTTTGTGTCATCGCGCAAATTTGCGACACAAAATTTTGAGCCAGTGTGAGCCCTGAAGAGATATAGCCAATATTAGATTTTTAGAAAAGTAGGTCAAATATCTAGGTCAAGGTCAAAAGGTCAAAAATTATGATATGTGTATAAAGGTCTTGTCACAAGGAATACACATGTGAAATATCAAAGCCCTATCACTTACCAATCAAAAGTTATGGGGTGTGACACCCAAGTGTGACAGACAGACGGACAGACGGAGGGACGGATGGACGGACAGACGAACAACAGACAAAGTGATCCCTAAGTGTCGCTGTGCTTCCCAAGCGACACAAAAAGTCAACATCTAAAAATAAATTCAGCGTATATTTGATAGCGTATGTGGCCAAGTTAATTGGAAGTATGAAAAAAGTACACAAAGCCAAACTAGCTATAGCTTGTCTTATTTAAAAAATCATTAAAAATCTAAAAGTTGATATTTTGACAAAATTCTTTCACAATTTCATTTCTAGCGATAAATATAAAAATAAAAAGAGAAAAAAAACAGAAAAAGGAAAAAAAAAAATTGTTGGGGTCCCGCCGGGGTTTGAAGCTACTCCCCATGGGTCCATTTGGCATGGAAAACATACATTATACCTATGTACAATCTTAAAAAATATTCCTTAAAAATCCAAAAGTGGATATCTTGACAAAATTCTTTCACTTGTAGGGTACCATGCATGAGTACCTCATACCTACAAATTGTCATGACAATCTGAAGAGTGGTTATAGAAAAGAAGCAGAAAATGCATGAAAATCACCCCCCCCCCCCCTTTTCCTTTTTACATAAGAAAAAAATTCATAAAAAATCAAAAAAATAAATTTTAAGCATAAAATACATATCAAAGCATTAAGTAAGTTAAATATGATAAATATGTAGTAAATGAGTGTGTAAAATCATACACTTATTGAGTTATTTAAAGAAATAGTGCAAAAATGTGCATTTCTGACTAAGTCCGAAAAGACGTCAAAAACGCGTCAAAAATTTGACTTCGAAGTGGAACGAAAAATAACAACACTTCTTAAGACATCTCTCTAGATCATCCTGATGCTTTCGGTTTGTCGATACATGCTTCGGTTCTGAAGAAGAAGTTTGTCAAAGGAGGGTACCCCCCGTGACCTACTTTTGGCTGTGGTGGCGCCACCTGTTGACAGATCCGGACGAAAAACAACAACACTTGTAGGGGACCATGAGTACTTCATACCTACCAAGTTTCATCAAAATCCCTTCAGCCGTTCTGGAGAAGAAGTTTAAAATGTGAAAAGTTTACGACGACGACGGACGACAGACGACGGACGCAACACTATGACAATAGCTCACTTGAGCCTATTTTACCATCGAAATGTTGCCGACTAAAATGGTAATACCTTTTATTTTTTCAGACTGGCAAACTTTCATATGGACCAGCCCAAAATCGGCCCGTGCACAGATATTGTTAAGGTTAATATAACTTTTTTTCATATGCAAAATATGGATAATTGATTTTTATTGGGAACATATCAAAATAATTTTTCAAAGTTTCTATTGCAGTGCAGAATATGCAAGAGTTACTCTTTGTAGGAGTCACAAATAATAGAAAATATTTGATAGTGCGCCAGGCTGTGAACCTGTGATTACTTCAATTCACAGGCACTTGATTAGTGTCCCCTCCCACTCTATGATAACCTTCCCTAACATGAAATTGCCCATCTTTTAATTTTTAACTGACATCAATTTTGTTATAATTTTTCCAGTGCTATTTCTCATGATGTTTTCAACATATCACGATGTTCTATACATCAACGGAAAGCTAAAATATTGTTCTTTCTTCATACATAAAAAGTTTTACCCACTGATGTTCGCTTCAGTCTGTATTTCTTCAATTGTTTGCTTTCATTCTGGTCACTTCAAACCTCATCATTCTAAATCAACCTGAATTTCCAGTATCCTGAGAACCCAATATAGATTCCAGTGTCAGATTGGCCATATATGACGTAGCACAGAGATTAATCTACAGTTTGATCTAAATGGGTCCTATGGACCCGATGAAATTTGACCAATGGGTCCTGAGCTAAAACAATGGGTCCCAGCAGAATTTTATGGGTCCCAAGTACCTTTTTTGTGGCGTCTTAAGTTCGTGAATACAAGTGTTATGAAATTATGCTTACAGCATTTTATAATTGTCCGTGAGATCGTTATGTTCCAGAAAAAAATATTAGAAATAAAATTTTATCTCCCAAACTTCAATATAATAGTCAAATCAATTAACTTGCCATTTTGAGTAGTCTTATTGCTTATTTAGTTGCTTTATTTACACAAATGAGGCTTCATACATGTGATAGTAAAATGTGATCTAAACGTATGTACTGTAAATTGCTTTATTTTCGTCAGAACAAATTTTCGTCAATTCGTTTGAAATGACCATTTCGTCAGTGCGTAAATTCTTCATCCAAGGGTCCCTAAAATGTAAATTTGTAGGTTCTGTATGTCAAATGCCAACTTAACATCTAGATAAGCCGTATGTGTTTGTTTTCATTCTTTGTTTAACAATTATGGGTAAACAAACAATTGGAAACATGTATATCACCTAGCTTGCTGTGAAAAATATCCCTTGGTAATTAGATTCTGAAGTACATTATAATAATTATGCGACTTTGTATTCAGTTTTCATTGATTTGTCATTTGCCTGTCGTAATAACACTGTTAAACAATGTCTTGAAACTCAGAACCTGCAGCTTCTTCCTCCATTCTCTGCAGTGTTCCCGGTTTATATCTAATAAGAAATTGAGTTTACCAAGAGACTGATTCAATTTTTCTTTACTATACACATAATTTTTGTTAGGAGTATTTATATTCGTCGGTACATAAATATGACGATAATTGGTATCTGACGAATAAAAACCAATTTACAGTATACATGGTATATGGTGTACTAAGACGGTGCTAAATACACTTACTAGGTGTGAATTAAACGATTTGAACTGATTGATTAATATCATCCTGCAAAGTTTACATGTACATGTGAATCCAAATGATAATTAGATAGACTCGCATCGGACCACATATAACTTTTATATCAAACATTTTCGATGCGCAAAACTTTCTCATACAATACTACGGACATGATCAACCTTTTTTAAAGTTTAAAAGAGCGGGCAAAATATAACCATGAGACATTAACATGATATACAGCTAATACACTTCCAGTTTCTAGACTTTTCTAGAAATTTTTATGTAATCCAGGATCTACATGTAAAGGGGACGCATTATACGAAAGTGAATAATGTACATGGTGGGACGCAGTGATCAGGATCCAATGGGTCCTGGGCAATTTCTATGCCTCAGAGACGTAGGACGCAGAGGTAGATTAATCTCTGAACTGTAGCATGTTTATTTTTGTTTGATATTTGTCACATGCACTTTCGTTTTAGATGCTTACTTCCTCAATAGCCAACTATCGACACTGGCATCTAAATAAGAAAATTGGGTTCTCGGGATACCAGAAATTCAGTTTAATTTAGACATGTTAGAACAACAACGTCTAATGGGACCAGTACAAAAGCAAACCATTAAAGAAATACAGGGTGAAGTGAGCATAGGAGGGTAAAACTTTTGGCCTTTGTTCAGTTTAGGGGACCGGGGCTATATAGGCAAAAAAAAAGACGACTTTAAGACGAAATTTTCAACCAGAATTTTTTCAGTGAATAAAGAATTTTCTATAGTTTTAATAGTGTTGCGTTTTTCATTTGTACTGTTGATAATAATAATTATTTTTACTCTTTAAAATTACTTTTGATTGTCTTTAGGATACCACGGCTATTAAGGACAAAATAAATTAAATACATGAACATTTTTAAGATATATTCTTTTCTGTAACTAAAGGAACAATTAATCAATATGTTAACTCACTCTTATCGGGGGCTACCGCCCCCAAACCCCCGTTAAATACGCTCAACGCCGCTTGGCTTCGTACATTTTCCCCTTTCAAACTCATCTTTGTAGTTGATTCAATGATTTCCCGTACAAAACGACGGTTGTATGACGTAAAAGTAATTGTTGAAATTCAGTATCATTTTTTCCCATACGAAAATTGCATTGTGACGTCAAAATAACAAAATGGCAACATTTTTACGTTGAGTTACATTGTACAACCCCAATGTTCCCTTTTATATCAAGGCCCTCCCTCTTTCCGTAGGGTCTGCGATGCAAGACAGTTGGATATAGGAACTGGACTAAGGTAGGATTTTTTCCTCTATTAAAATCGTTGATTTTTTACATATATAGTCACGGTCCCCTAAACTGAACAAAGGCCAAACTTTTAATGTAGGACGAA
Source organism: Pinctada imbricata (assembly GCA_033119305.1). Classification (NCBI taxonomy): domain Eukaryota; kingdom Metazoa; phylum Mollusca; class Bivalvia; order Pterioida; family Pteriidae; genus Pinctada; species Pinctada imbricata. The sequence continues at coordinate 42,067,310 of VSWD01000003.1, read as the reverse complement.
AGAACAATATTTTAGCTTTCCGTTGATTTACATTTGTATAGAACACTGTGATATGTTGAAAACATTGCGAGAAATAGCACGGGAAAAATGATCAACTCAATGTCGGTTAAAAAAGATGGGCACCCTCATGTTTGGGAGTGGGTACGATAGAATGGGAGGGGACACTACTCAAGTGCCTAAGCTTCACTTAAACTCCTGTTTTTACCGAGGTAGTTTTTCTTCAGAATCAGGATCGTGTGACTGATTTCCATCATTCTGCTTCTTATTCTTCAAAGCCAACAACCGTTCTCTTCTTTTTAGTGCCGCATCTCCTAATTTTCCAACGTTGGACATACTGATAATTTTATGCTCGGTGTCGATTGCACGCTTATCTCCTGCTGAGCAAGAGACGTGCCAAGAAGCGCCCAGATGTACCTGAGTGAAATTAAAAATAGTATCACAACTGATAACGGACTTCTCTGTTTCCGTAACATGGATAATAAACTGTTCTTGAAAAAAAAAAAACCGAACATATATTTAAAAAAAAAAAAAAAAAAAGAAACCAAAAAAAAACAAAAAAACAATGAAACACAAATAAACCCCTCCCCCTTCTAAAAACCAAACACCAGTTGACGGAAGAAGAATATAGTCGTTGTGGTTTTTTATTATGACAAACCTGGAAAAACAAAACAAAACAAAACAAAACAAAATAGAACAATGAACATAATCAGTGACAAAAACAAACAGATTTATTGGCTAAATAAACAAACAAAACAAAGACATGATCGATGTTTACTTGAATATGATGTAAACACTTAGAAATTTTCTTCCCGCTTTTATACGGTGGAATTTTCGAGTGACGTGGACGTCATTTCTGAAGTAGGGGAAGCTTGTGATTGTGTGGATTTCAACTAAGTTTTTATATGCTAATTTTCTCTTCTTAATACTTATTGCTTTCATTTCTTACTACTAAACCAGAGCGCGCGGCTGCTATTCGTTTAAAAATTGCACCTCTCCCGCGATTTGTTTAGCAGTTTCCTTGGATTAGTGACTGAAAGCGACTTAATCAAATCTCATTGGTTTAAAACTATAATGTCAATTCTCAATAAATGGTCATTTTGCTCAGGCGATTCTTTGTACGAATCATTTTATTAAATAATATATAAATTCAAATTCAAATCATTTATTGGCATATATATATGAATGAGTGGGCCCTGATCAAATGTCCACTTTGGCGCTTCAGCCAACAGAGGTTTTTTTTTTCCGAAATTTCGTTAGTTTACAAGTCATTTGTCTGATTCTTCCTTTTGTCCTTAGAGTTCTCATACTTGTTAGGGTACTATTCATTCTTCATTCAATGTCCAGAATAAACAGATCTCTAAACAGTCAGGCGCGTAGCCAGGCGTACTCAGTACGCAGATGCTTCCACATCGTTTAAAAAAAGGAGAGAGAGAAAGGAAGAGAGAGATAATAAGCTGTCTCGTTCTCGTAGTCTTATTGTTGTGTTGATATCCTATCGTATGGAATGAGAATTATAGACAAAAAGTGTACAAAGGGTCACTTCTAACGTAGAAAATTGGGCAGTAAATGTGTAAAATCTAATAGCTTCGGCCGGGACTTCGCCCTGAATCCATTGAAGGGGCCTAAAGGGGGTCCCTAAAACCCCTGCCTGAAAGTACTTCCAGAGCAATTCTATCAAAATAGGTATTATATCTAAATTAAATGAGGTCCTTACATATCATATTTATGATGTATGTGTATATTACTAAATTATTCGCATAGCGATGGTCACTTAATGTTTATCACGATCTTTAATCTTACTTTTTGCCATTCTTCTGTATCAACAATAATGACATATTACTTGTATTTCATGTACACATATTATGATTTTTGTACCTTGACATACAACACCAAGAAACTATTGAAAATTCTAATATGACTTGAGATTTTCTCCCTGTATAAACTCGCCTGCATGATCCAGTGTGAAATCCCCAACAAACTTCCAGTCCGCCAAGCTCTGCTCATTGTCATCTGCAGAACAATATTAGAATAGAAATAATAACTATAGCTAGCCGCTTTGCTTCGCGGCTCGTTGATAATTGACTGGGGGAATTACTGGACAATAAACCACGGCTAGCTAGTTATTTCTTAAACAGAAGACGGTAGTCAGTGACAACTTGGACAATCGTCTGCTACTATTGATTTGAAAGCAAATTGTGTGGTATTACGATTATGTCCGCAGGAATCGGCCTCTCATTTTGTGGACACACAAGGTCCTTTTTGATGATGCATTTTAATATTACATGCATGCTTTATGTGTTCTAAGATTCATCCCTTTTTGTTGCACTCTAGAAGATCAAATCATAGGAAGAAAAGGAACGTTTCGTCCCCAAAGCTATGAAATATCAAAGAGAAGTCTAGAAAACATTCTTAAAGGGTCGGGACTCCTTTAAAGTTGATCGGCATTGCATGCAATTAAAGTTACGTCTTAATAAATAATCTGTGCATCCATATACGAAGTTTCATCTGTGTGGACAAAGGACCACTTGATTTAATCAGAGGAAATGCTGTTTTCAAACAATGCTTGGTTTGACCTTGACCTTAAACTTCAAAAAATTCATATAGGGATCCTACTTTTAAAATCTCAGGCAATCTGTGTGAGAAGTTGAATCCCGAAGATGAAGAATTACGAAATTCAATGCACAAATTATGGCATTGAGATGCCATCTTTAAACATTTTGACCTGATCCTTGACCTTTCATCTCAAATTAAAAGAGCTACTCCTTAGATCACTCACGATCTATGTGTAAAGTTTCATCACCGTATGTCATGAAATACTCGTGTTGTGATGAAAAGATGCTGTATACAAGTTATTTTAATACATGCCAAGTTTGAACTTGATCTTCTGAGTCCTTTTAATCCCAATTCAATAGAGTTCCTCCTCAGGACATACACAATCTATGTGACGTAGTTTCATCAATGTTAGTCAAGAATGGTGCAGGTATGCATTGATCAAAGTTTTTCCCATACATGCCACGTTTGACCTTCATTTTTGAACTTCAAAATAAATAGGGTTCCTATTTAGGTCATAAGCAATCTTTGTGTGAAGTTTCATTAATTTAGTCAGGAATGACTTGAGTTATGGTCAAAATGTTTTTAAACGATTTTTAAGGCAAGTTTGACCTTGGATTTTGACCTAGTTTTTAGGTCATACTCAAATTTTTCTGTGAAATTTTACTACTGTGGGTGAAAAATCACTAGAGATATGGTGTGAAAATGCTTATTATTTGTCATTTAAATAACAAGTTTGACCCTGACCTTTTGATCTTTAAACCATTAGGGATTTTTCTGCGAGGAAAAATGTGTGAAATTCCATCACCACTAAAGGTAACATTAAGATAGTCCATTTTCCATACAGAAATGAAAATAATTGTGTCTGCAAGCAGACGATCAGATGGACTGACAGACAAACATGGTGAAAACTGTAAACCTAACGGTCACAACGTTCTGGGAAAGGATGAAGAACAGGAACGTGATCTCAAATGAAAAATAAAAACAAAACAAAAGAATCTGGAATGTTCAGTTGTATAATATATATTTTTTTAATAATGCTACATGTATATCTCCTCAATAAAGTACCATATATTTGCCTTTCAGAAAAAGATTAAAAGTTCAGTGCTCGTATTGGACTGCCAGATGTTTCACGATGCACCTGCTATCAGATTTATACATAATAAACATTACAGACATTATAAACAATGGACTGTCAAACAATGTTTTGACGGGATATTTGATTATAATACTATGCTGCAAAAGTTGCCGGCATACAGATGCGAAGTTGGATATATGGGGATTCCTCTATAAACAAGGTGTCAGATGAAACAAATTTAAAATATAACATCCTTTTACAGAAAGTGAAGCATATGTAATGGAAATCAGAGCTTAACTTTTTGCAATCTTAATACGATTTTAAGAATGTTCTCATCTAATCACTGGGACTTAGATCCCTCTTAAAGATGTGTTACCCCTATGTATAATACACCTTTTTTTCTATGGGTGAATTTAATAAAGAAAAAGGGTGTATTTAATTAAGAAAAAAAAACAAATCTGTGTCCCCTGGTTACAGTATATGGATCATTTTGATAAATGACAATTATTATGTATAACATCTGCACCTAATTGGGAGACCGTTGGTCGATAAAGGACAGGGTCCGCTGCCTCGGATAAGCCCAAGTGCAATAAAAGTCAGATAATAATTGGCTTCACATAATTCTAAATTATGAATTGTGATAAGGAAAATGTAAAACGAAACTTTTTTCATTATTTTTTTTAAAAATGTAAATATCTATTACAAATGATTTCTTTAATGTTAATTTTGTGAGTTATACAACAACTGATTCAAAACTTTTCATTTTCTAATAGCAAAAATCAGCAGAAATGGTATATATTAATTTATGTATGGCAGTGTATTACAATACATGTAATGTGACATAGATGCCAGATGCTTTACAATCAATACAACCTTTTGATTATGGACGCATTAAATACTGATCGAAGTAGAACATGTAGAAGTAAAACTTTTAAACACTCATAACAAAACATAAATGCAAAACAAAAAGATATCTCTGTGAAACAATTAATGCCCTCTTCGGAGGCCATTTTAGTACAGACTAGGACCAATCGATGTAAGGGGTTCAATCTACATTTCTTAAATCATATATAATATCTTAACTTCTTAATCAAAGGGTACAATTTACATGTACAATAAAATCTGTGTTTGGGAAACGCGAATGCACCCGTCTGCATCTTTGTTACATGTAGTACTAACACCATTTTCTGTTCAGTAGGTGAAAGGTCAAGGTCATGAGGTTAAAAATGTTGGTATCAATGTAAAGGTCTTGTCACATGAGAAATATAAAAGCCCTATCATTTCCCATTCAAAGGTTATGCCCGATGTTAAAGTTTTTGAAATGTAGATCAAAGGTCAAGGTCACAAGGAACAAAATATTGGTATCAATGGAAAGGTCTTGTCACAAGGAATAAACATGTGAAATATCAAAGCCCTATCACTTCCCAATCATAAGATATGCCCAATGTTAAAGTTTTTCAAAAGTAGGTCAAAGGTCAAGGTCACAAATATTGGTCTTGTCACATGGAATACACATGTGAAATTTCAAAGCCCTATTACCTGCCATTCAAAAGTTATGCCCAATGTTAAAGTTTTTGAAAAGAAGATCAAAGGTCAAGTTCAAGGTCACAAGGTCAAAAATATTGCTATCAATGGAAAGGTCTTGTCACAAGGAATAAACATGTAAAATATCAAAGCCCTATCACTTCCCAATCATAAGATATGCCCAATGTTAAAGTTTTTGAAAAGTAGGTCAAAGGTCAAGGTCACAAATATTGGTATCAATGGCAAGGTCTTGTCACAAGGAATAAACATGTGAATACGCAAGTGAAATTTCAAAGCCCTATCTCCTACCATTCAAAAGTTATGCCCAATTTAGTTTTTGCCATGGACAGACAGGCAGACAGACAAACAGGCCAAAAACTATATGCCCCCGAATCTTTGATTCCAGGGCATAAAAAATGTAATGCTAAAGAGAATTGTTACATTTAGATCACAAGATTAAAACCATAATGTTACATAAACTTTAAAATAACTTAGAATATCAAAATATCAACAAATGTTATAAATAATATTTGGAATTTAAAAAAAACTGCAAAAAACCCTTCATTCATAACATATACATTGTAGAATCTATAAATCTCTATCACCATGAGGTGAAAAAGACTAATAAGATATAATATGTAAATAAAGTGATATAACATGCATAAAAACTTAACTGGTATATAGTCTAATTTGATAATTGTTACAAATTTTGAGAACTTATGCACTTGACTAAGATATGGAAGACATTCGTTAGATAAAGGACTCAACATATTGAAAATGTAAATTTGCTCAAAATGTTGTTTTTGGCATAAAATGGAATAGCTAAAGAATAGGGCGTAATTTTAGGTCAAAAATCATAAAAATAGCGCCAAAATCGTCAATTTTAAAGTAGGCAGGTCTGTTTTTATAAGAATTTCATAAGAAGTCTTCTATAAATTCTGTTTCATTCAAAACAAATAATTTGACATCATTGATTCAACATGACTGAGATACTGTTTAGGTTTTTTAAAAATTAATTTATATTGCAATTAGACTAAAGTAACACTTCATAGACTACGGTATGTCTCTGTATCAATTATTTTTCTGTGAATTTAACTTTAAGTCATTCATTGGCAAGAATAAAAATTAAGACTTTATTCAAATTCAGTTTATACACAATCACAGACCTGCCTACCTATTTTTTTCCAACAGTGTAATATTTTGCTCAAGAAAGTGTAATTAAGGGAAGTAAAACATAATTTAACAAAAATTGACTGTATCTTTGAGAAAAAAAAAACATGTTCAAATAATTTATGTATGCGAGTCTATTCGTTTATTAAGGGATACTTTTAAAAAGTCATTCTGCTGGAAATATGCTGTAAGCGTAAAATTGAGCAGCAAAATCCTATAGCGTAATTGTAGGTCAAAATCATAAATATTACGCCAAATCGTAAATACAGGCAGGTCTGCAATAACTGAATATTAATAAGGAAAATTATAAAGGTCATAGTCCTTTGGTCAGTAAGGAGATGGAAAACGTCTGCTTTTAACGACGTCGCCATAGGAACGCATGACGTCATAGCAACGCATGACGTCATAGCAAAAGCTGCAGTGAAACGTGAATCCCCTTGCAGATTTTTCATCACTCAACCAATAAGAATGTGCGTTACATACATACGGAGTGCATTAGAATATATACATTGATTTGTAATTTTCATTGATCCACTGGCATTTCAAATTCTAACTTATAAATAAGTTAAAGTTATGAAAATTCATAAAAAGAATTTTACACAAGGTTGATAACATAATTAAAATGCTAAATGTATGTACAAATAATCATGATAATACTGACTAGTGCTTGCAGAGAATCTTTAAAGTTTAAAACTTGAAAAATATAATTCAAAATAATGCAAAACATAACAAGCTATTGCACTGCACCAAAACTAATTCTTCCTCTTTAAAGTAATCTTGATAATTAGTCAAATTGAATGCCCTATATCATAAATACTTTACTATAAATATTTACAAGTATACATTGTTTTACACCTGTTTGAGTACACAGTATGCATGAGCTAGACTTTGTAATTTCACTATAGAGAATGTGTGACTTAAATGTTACTAAATATAGGCATAATGAAGGAATTATTTAATGCCTATATTTAGGTCAAGGATGCATATAATAAGGTCATTAGGTAAAAAAGCATTCAAATTGTGTTGTAAGAGTCAAATTGAATACATAATACATTTGTTTATTTAGTGATCTTACAAACCCTAGCTTGTTCAAGATTTCATAGAATTATTCCAAACAAAAATCCAAGGTCAAGTTCACTAGGTCAAAGGTCACAATATCAAATCACATGGAATCTACAAGTGAAGTAAAAGTACATATAATAAGCCCTACCTTTTACATGTGTTTTATATGAACTATATTTCAAAAGTAGGTCAAAGTTCAACTCTTAGGTCAAGGTCACTGGATAAAAGATCATGGTACAGAAGAAAAGATCTTTCATGTGAAAAAAATATTGATTCCAGAGATCTAGTCCAAGATAAAGTTTTCATAAAAGTGGGACTGTCAAAGTTCAAAGTCACCAGGTCAAAGGCTAACTTATGGTACCTGTATCAAAGAAGTCTACATAACATCATAAAATATCAAAGCCTTGTTTCTTATGGTTCAATAAATATAGCCTAGATTAATTTTTAAACAAGTAGGTCAAAGTCAAGGCCACTAGGTCAAATGTTTTGGTTTTCAAATCTTATTGATTGAAAGTTCTTCTCACCTGGACGGTACATGTTTAAAAATATAAAAGCATTAGCTCAATTGATTCAGAAGCTTTATCTATTATATGGAAGACAGCAAAGGCATGCACAGAAGGTATGAGCATACTATTACAATGTACTAATTAAGTCTCCAGTCCTTGCTCCCTAAGCTAAACACAAAATCAGACAAATTGATAACATGTTACATACAGTATTAATGGTCCTTTAACTCTACCTTCTTTTACCATGTTCACATGTGACGGAAAAAACCGAGAGGAAACTAAGAGTCCCCTTCGGCTTTGCGGGCAGGGGACTACAAATTATCAGTAGGATCAAAGTAACATTTCCAAATCTAATGTACCTGAGACATATGCATCAATATCAATATCGCTACGTTTTAACCTCTTTTTCTTAGCACCATGTGACCTACTTAAATGAGTAAGTAGCTTCGATTTTTTGTCAAAAAATCTACCGCATGTTCTGCATTCATATGACTCACTTGGAACGTTCTCAACTACAGACGTGACCAGCTGAGACGGAGTTTTCTCGAAGCTTATTGAGTCTGATGGTAACAGGAGAGTGGGGTTATTACGCTTGAAAACTCCTTGTGGTTTTGAGTTTGGGTGTTTGGCATCCATGTGTCTTTTCAGGCAAGCCAATGTCCTATAGTAAATATTGCATAGTCCACACTTGTACTCGAAGGCATTCTGTGAATCTGAAAAAAAAAGTATACGGTAGTATTAAATACATGTATAATTATGAATTAAGGTAATTCCCTACATATTCTGTTTTCTGATACATTTTGTTTGAATTTTGAATATTCCGTGACGTCTTTTCAATTTTACAGGCATACGTTCGATTTGTGCAGGTATCTGACGTAAAAGCATCGTGAGTCATTAAATTCCTTTGAAAATGTCATATATGTAACCCTGTTTCCCTGAATTTCAGGCTGGTTTCCACGGAATTTGATGACGTCACAAATCGTTGACGTCAGATACCTGCACAAATGGGAAGTAACTCTGTATTTCGAAAAGACCGAATTAAACTTACATAAACTGAAATATCACTTAATATATAGTTATCTTTACCATACAGATTTATCAAGATTTTGCAAAGATTTTCCTTTATTCTAAAAATGTTTTTTTCTTCATTGCCAACATTATTATTTATTTCATCTAATCCAACAATGAAATGTACTTTTGTAATCATGATACATGATCTCTTCTTATATAGTCAGCAGTACTGTATATAAGACAACATACTGAATAGGAAATCTTTAGTGCCTGGTGATAGAAAAAAAAATTAACCCCCCCCCCCCAAGTGTTCTAATGAAAATATGTATACTTACTCATGTGATCCCTCAAATGCTTCTTCAGGCCATAGGAGTCGTAGAATTTTTGATTGCAAATCCCACAGGATATTTTAAGTCCATCCTTGTGAAGCTGCATATGTCGTGCCAGTCCATGTCTGTAGCGATAAGACTTCCCACAAATTTCACATTTGTAAATCCTTAGGCCTGTATGCTTAGCCATGTGTCTTTTCAAATACCGTAGTTCTGTGTAGCCTTTAAAGCAAATGTCGCAAGTAAATTTACGACAAACACCATCTTTACTACTTTTTCCATGGTTATGTGGAGTGTGCTGATTCCTTTTATAAGGAAAGTAAGGATTTTTGGCGTGAGATTTCAGATGCCGATTTAGATGAGATTGAATGGCAAATGACCAATCGCAGAGATGACATTTGAACGGTCTAATTCCATGATGAACTTGAGATACATGAAGTTGTATATAACTCTTCTGATACATTCTATTGCACAGGCTGCATTTCTCCAGAACTTCATTAGAACTTTTGGGTTGCACATTTCCTACTTTTGTCTTAATCTTCACAGTTTTTAATTTTTCTGTGAAATGTGAATCCCTCCATTTTCTCTTCAGTATATGAAGTCTATGTGATCTGTCCAACTTATTGCTTGTTGCAGGAATAGAGTTGTCATTCAAGATCTCCTTGTCTATAACATCCATCGTTACCGTTTCATCTAATAAATCGTCATCATCGTCATAATTATAAATCACAGTCTTGTCATCATCATCATGTTCGTCCCCCTTATCAACATTATCGTCTTCTCTATCATCAATAGTTATGCACGCATCAATCCCTTTCTCATACTCCTCCTTGTCATCTTTCTGTTCATCAATTTTTGTGCTATCTTTATTTTCATTGTCAGTTCTACTAACTCTATCAAAAATGTCCTTATCAGGGTTATCAAAATAATACTCACTTTCTCTGTCTTTTTCCATATCAACTTCAGCAGAATTTCCGAAAATGGTGTTGTCATTAGCAACTGGTTCATACTCCATTTGGTTGAGATAATTACCCTGTACAGCAGTTTTTTCTTCAATGGTTAAATGGTTTGACAATTCTGATCTTTTAACATCTGTAGAATTTCCTTTGACCCTACTATGACCTTGAGTTGACCTAGGGTTCATATTTTCTGTACAACTGCACAGAATATCGCTGCCATCTTCATTTTTCACTGAATTTGATCCGTTGTCAAGGTAACAATCATTAGACTCCTCCTCCTTCATGGTTGCTATGGTGATTTCCTGTAGATACCCAATCACATCCTCTCCTTTGATACCAGACGTCCCACTTACATCATGCTTTACTTCTATAAGTTCTACTGCCTTATTACTCAGTAAAGTCACAGTACTTTTTGGCCCCTCCCTTCCTGAATTTCTTTCCTTGTTTGTTTTTGAACGCTCAGCATCCTTTGTATGCATATCGTCATGATTTTTTGGTATCCGTAATACATTTTCGCAACATATATTATTTTCACCTGTCTCTGCTTTTATTTTGTCCTTATATAGAGACCCTTGTGGTATTTCCACTGTGGAACACTTTAACCTGCAATATGGCTTCTTTGTATTTGACAGACCTTGTTCATGACATGCAGTTCTATTCTTCTCTGTATTTCTTCTTTTTCTTACTGCCGTAGGATCGTGTCTGTACTTGATCAAGCCTTGTTTCACTGTTTTTGATTTTTCACAATTTTGTGGTAACTTATCAAATTTTTCTGTCCTACCATTTTGTGTTCTCAGTTTTGAAGTACTTCCAGCTGTACTTGCATTGGTTGTGTTGACAGAATTTGGTTTGATAGTTTTTTGATTCACAGATTTTCTGACGGAATATCGGAAAACAAACTTTCCCTTCCTGACTTCCACATGCTGAATAGTGGAACCTCCATCCTGTTGACCAGCCATTGTTCTTTTTGCATCATACGGATACACAAATCCTCTCTCTATCTACTGACCCTGAAAGCAAAAGAAAAGAAACATTGAAAACATGACAATATTCTTGAGAACTTCCATGAAATGTCGAACGGTAAGGGACTTTTATGTATCCAAATATCTATAATTTTTATCGATCCAAATACAGGCAATAGCTATAGTGTGAAATTTGATCAGACCAAATTAATTTTTATTGGCAAATCCAATGAAAATTTGCCCCTAATGGGATGAAAATATCCCCCACCCCATCCCCCCGCAGCAATATTCTATTAAAAGTTTATCTTGGATCAAGGTAAAGCGTCTATTGTGACCTTGACCTTGGTTCAAGGTCAAGACATATTCTTAGGCCCTAGAGAACATTTCTGTGAAATATTATTGAAATCCATCCACGGGGAGGAGTTATGATATGGACAAGGTTTTACAAATGGTGTCTATTGTATTCTTGAACTTTGATCTTGGTTCAAAGTCATGACACATCCTTAGGTCCTAGGAACATTTCTGTTAAATATTGAAATCCATCCACAGGGAGAGGAGTTATGCTCTGGACAAGGTTTTACTAATGATGTCTATTATGACCTTGGCCTTTGACCTTGGTTCAAGGTCATGACACACCCTTTGGTCCTAAGGAACATTTCTGTGAAATATTATTGAAATCCATCCACGGGGGAGGAATTATGTTCTAGACAAGATTTTACTAATGATGTCTATTGTGACCTTGACCTATGACCTTGGTTCAAGGTCATGACACACCCTTAGGTCCTAAGGAACAGTTCTGTGAAATATTAATGAACTCCATCCACAGGGGGAGGAGTTATGCTCTGGACAAGGTGTGATGGACAGACACACAGACAGACATGGTGGTTTGCAGGGGGTGTAATAAAACTGATACTTTTCAGGAACTCTGAGAGACAACATTCCGTGTACATGTACCATTGTGTACAGGAAGATATATATGCTGAATGCCATTCTTGATGTCGGACTGGTCACATGACCAAATGTCCACCATGTTTACAGGGGGATGTGTCTCTAGATTTATCACTGTGCCCTATGTGTTAGCTCCTACTTCAAATCTCCTTTTACATTGGGAAATGTAAGGTTTCATGAAATTCTGTGCAGAGGAGATGTTGAAAATGTGTCAGCCAATCAGAGCCCTCAGTGGCCATATTTGTTCAATGATCGACATGAAAAACACAAACTTAGTAGAGGACCTTGAATACTTGTTTCCTGTAAGGTTTCATGAAGGTTTCATGAAATTCTGTGCAGTGGTTGCAGAGGAGATGTTGAAAATGTGTCAGCCAATCAGAGCCCTAACATGCCTAAGCGGCCATATTTGTTCAACGATCGACATGAAAAACACAAACTTGGTAGAGGAACTTGAGAACTTGCTTCCTGAAATTCTGTGCATAAGTTGCAGAAGAGAAGTCAAAAATGTGTCAGCCAATCAGATCTAGTCCTCGGTGGTCATATTTGTTGAATGATCGGCACAAAAAACACAAACTTGGTAGAGGACCTTGAGTACTTGCTTCCTGTAAGGTCTAATGATATTCTGTGCAGCAGTTGCAGAGGACATGTCGAAAATGCGTCAGCCAATCAGAGTCCTTGATTTTTTTCTATCCGGAACTCAAAGTGGTGCTAGATTCTATTATTCCAGCCCAAGTGTCTCACGCCATACGCTGATCATCATGGATTTAGCCAAAACACCAGAATTGATCTAGAGAGTCATTTGACTACTGTCCGCGCAGCTCACTTCAGAAATCGGAAAATTGAAGATTTCTCTACTTTGTCGGCAAATTTTAAGATTAAAATTTACATAGGGGGATAGCTCTTGAACTCTCGTAACTAACGGTGTATGATATGTGTACCTACGACTAATAGTACGCTCACAGTGGAAGAAAATAATTTTAGATAGGGAGTTTTCTGTGTTAATTTTAGCGCGACGTCCCCAATGTTTAACACTGAGTCTATGGCGAATGTGGACGACGTCGCGCTAAAATTAACACAGAAATCTCCCCATCTAAAATTATTTTCTTTCACTGTGAGTATGGTATTGGTCGTACAGACATATATCATACACCGTAAGTTATGAGAGTTTGAGATCTATCCCCTTATATAAATTTTAATCGGAAAATATGCCGACAAAGTAGAGAAACTTTCAATTTGCCGATTTCTGAAGTGAGCTGCGCGGACAGTAGTTGACAGATCTCATAGGAAGGTAGCAAGGTAACAAATTTGAGAGGAAACCGGGTGCTCTGGATTTAGTGAGCAGGACATTAGTGCATATGGCAGGTGTCCGAACTTTCTGAGTTCGTCACTTACGTCACTGTAACGGGAATAACTCTTATATTTGAACCTTTTTTTAAATTTTTGCAATCTATCTATAAACTTAAAGTGTGAAAATATCATATTTTCAAGCGAAATTTGTCTTACCTAGCCTGCTTAGACTAGCTCATCATCTATTTTTGGTAGAGTCAAGCTAGCCAGCAGTTTTCCAACCATATGATTTCCAAACAAATATAAATTTATCGCCTATAACACAAACTAAAAGCTGTATGAAACCGAAAAGGGAAAGGAAATATCACTAAAAACGGAAATTTTAGATGATCAGTGGCGGATCCAGCGCCCAATTTGCCGTAGGGTCAAGGGGCGAATTTTGTCAATTTTGACTGAAAATGGGCCTGTTACTAGAAAATTTTGGGTCAGTGCGAGGGGGGGGGGGGGCGGGGTGTGTCCCTCAACAGCTCCCTGAATCCGCCACTGATGATACCTTAGCAGGTGGGATCGGGGGGGGGGGGGGGGGGGAAGGGGAGAAAGTGTGTTAAGGGGGGAGGGTTGTGCAGATGACAAATACCATACGGACAGATCTAAAGGGGCACTCCATTTGACCGGGTTTTTTTTTTTAACAATTTAACTCGAATTAGAAAAGTGCTTCCATGGGCCCTTTAACCCAGTTTGGGCCCTATCTGGGCCCAAATACACCCATTCTGTTAAGATTTTGTCGATTCTCTTGGTAAATATTGTCCTCCGTATTTTGCTCAGGCTAGCTAAACTGTCAGGTCATTTTGACAACGCAGATCTATGGCCCATCCCAACCCCTTGAAGACTCAATAGTCCAATTTGGGCCCTTTAACCCAGTTTGGGCCCTATCTGGGCCCAAATACACCCATTCTGTTAAGATTTTGTCGATTCTCTTGGTAAATATTGTCCTCCGTATTTTGCTCAGGCTAGCTAAACTAGGAACTGTCAGGTCATTTTGACAACGCAGATCTATGGCCCATCCCAACCCCTTGAAGACTCAATAGTCCAATTTGGGCCCTTTAACCCAGTTTGGGCCCTATCTGGGCCCAAATACTCCCATTCTGTTAAGATTTTGTCAATTCTCTTGGTAAATATTGTCCTCCGTATTTTGCTCAGGCTAGCTAAACTGTCAGGTCATTTTGACAACGCAGATCTATGGCCCATCCCAACCCCTTGAAGACTCAATAGTCCAATTTGGGCCCTTTAACCCAGTTTGGGCCCTATCTGGGCCCAAATACTCCCATTCTGTTAAGATTTTGTCAATTCTCTTGGTAAATATTGTCCTCCGTATTTTGCTCAGGCTAGCTAAACTGTCAGGTCATTTTGACAACGCAGATCTATGGCCCATCCCAACCCCTTGAAGACTCAATAGTCGAAATAGTACAATTTTGACGAAGGTTCTCTTATTAAACCGCAAATAACATTAACTAATTTTTCATTTCCAATTTTAACCCTGATAACACCATTGC